>JANFNE010000008.1:0-600000 GCA_024867545.1 Phytopythium helicoides | reverse complement strand
AGCCAATCTTGGCAAACACGTCGCTCGTGAAATGCGTCAACTCGCGTTTGAGGCTGATAGAGTCATCTCCGCGGGCGAGATACGCGTTCAGGACCTTACACATCATCCCCCACCTTCTCTCTCACGACTTCGTGCATGACATCCTGTAGCATCTTCATGGAAAACAAGTGGCTTGACACCTTGCGCTGGAAAAACCATTCCTGCCCGTCCGACACGATAATACCACGACCAAGGAAGTCGCCCGTGACAGACTGCGAGTCGGCGCCGCGCGGAACTTGTCCACTTGCAGCTTAACAATATCCTCAAAGCTGTCGGGCGACGTAACAACGACTGTTGTCGGGCGTCCCCACGACCTTGAATTGCCACGGTCGTCCGTGAACTTGGTACTCTGCTCTGCGAGCCAGTCGTGTAGTCGATGTCGCTGTTTCGCCACCTCAAGCGTGTGGCCAAGGATCGGCAGCGCTCCATCCGGTTCAGGCGGTGCATTTGGGCTCTCTTCTTTGAGCAAGTGGAGCAGGATGACTCCTGCAGCGATGGTTGACGCAGTCGCCAGGAGGACGCTTGACCCACTGAACGAGTCGCTGAGCTCTCGACGGCCCTGGAGCATCCCCGAGAACGCCGAGGACACGCGATCCACGAGGGCCCCAGCACTCATCATGGTCGACGGATTCGCCACGTGAGACTTTCGCGTCGGGTGCGGAAATGGTGAAGCGCCGCATGCGAATGGCTGACGGATGTTGAAGTTGCTCATTAAACTTGGATAAAGTATGGAAGATCCAATTGACTTCACGATGGGTAGGTTTGACCCGTTTTGAAAGGGTCAAAGCACGTGCAGAAAGACGCAGATTCTGACGGGCGACTCTGATATTCGGTATTATACAGCATATAGATGAACCCTTTCAACTTCAACGTGGTCTCGCTACTCAGTCCAGCGATCCGAGCCATCGAGTGACGTACGGAGTGCACTCGCCGCCGTTCACACTGCTGACCACGCCATTGGCATTGGTTTCGCTCATTGCCAATCGACGAAGCCGCAGAAAACTCGCGAACTGCGACGGGAAGGCTCGGCGTAGCCACTGCAGCACCTCCAAGTGTCCGTAGCTTGCAGCTTTCACCGCGGCAGTCGAGCTGCAACCTTCATTACGTGTCCGCCGCAAAAGCATCAAGATTTCGAGGTGCCCGTTGCCAGCAGCGTCGTCCATGGCTCGTACCGTGCAGCCCTCTCGCCGGTTTTCGTGCAGCCACTGGACTATATTCAAGTGGCCACGAGCTGCCGCGTTGTCCATCGCCGACATGGTGCAGCCCTCTCGCGATGTTCGTGCAGCCACTGGACGACGTCAAGGTGTCCGCTGCCTGCGGCCCAATCCATCGCATTCGCAGTGCACCCGTCGGCTCGGTTTTCGTGCAGATACTGGACGATCTCAAGGTGCCCCGCCCCCGCAGCGTTGTCCATCACATATCGCGACCACGGACGCCCGTCCGGAAGATCATGGTTGTGGAACCACTGGAGCGCTTGCAGACAGCCGCTTTGCAGCGGCTTCGCTCAGAGCAGCAGCGTAGTTGAACGAGTTCTTGGAAATCGACGGCGGAAAGAGTACGTGCTTGGGGATGTTTGCCAGCAGCCACTCCATGACGTCAATGTGGTCAAATCGCACGGCATCAGCCATTGCGTAAGGCGTGCAGCCCTCGCTGCGGTGCTCGTGAAGCCACTGGAGGATCTCCAAGTGACCATACGCAGCTGCACTGTCCATTGCTTGCGTCGTGGAGCCTTCGCTGCGGTGCTCGTGCAACCATTGCACGACTGCAAAATGTCCATTGGCAGCGGCGGCATCCATGGCAAGCGTCGAGCAGCCTTCGCTGCGGTGCTCGTGCAGCCACTGCACTACTTTGAGGTGCCCGTTGGCCGCCGCGAGGTCCATGGCGAGTCTGGAGCAGCCTTCGCTTCGGTTCGTGTGCAGCCACTTGACAGCGTCGAGGTGCCCGTTTCGCGCGGCCTCGTCCATTGCGCGAGGCAAGAAGAAGCCCTTAACGTTCGCGTGGAAGTACCGAAGCACGTCGACGTGGCCGTTTGCAGCGACGAGGTCCATCCGGATCGGGATGTTCGACCGCAGTAGCCCACAACTCGAGATCCACTCCACGAGCTCCATGTAGCCGTTCGCAGCCGCAGTAGTCATTGCAGACGTCGGGCACCTGACGGGCGTCGACGACACAGCCTCGGCTACATCGCTGACCCACTGGAGCATTGCCAGATCTCCATTCTGCGTCGCGATCTCGATCAGCTCACCCGCGAGCCGAGTGATATCCAAAGGCGACGTCTTGCGCGCCTGACAGGAGCCAAAGAGCCACTTGAGCACATCCAGATGACCTCCAGAGGCCGCAGCAATCCACTCCTCGCTTGACCACTGGACGCGATCGCAGCAGTTGCTCGCCAGCCACTGCAGCACGTGCAGGTTCCCGAACTTGGCCGCCTCTCGCGCCGCCGTCGTGATGGTCGCGTCCGGTGCGAACTCGGTCGCCAGCAGCTGGATCATCTCGACATCGCCGCGCACAGCCGCGAGCTCCATTCCCCGGCGGAACTGCATCGCCCTCAGCTCTGCTTCGTCGCTCTTGTGGCGGTGGCGCATGACTTGCATCAGCAGCCGCGTGGAGCCCATCTCGCACGCATCCACGACCGTCCAGCGCTCCGCCACGCCCATGCACTCGTCGACCATCCGCAGCACGTGGTCGAGCCCCGCGAGGTCTGGCTGGGCATGGCGAGCCACCACCTCGACGCTCGCAAACAGCAGCGGCCGCTGCATCCCGACTGACGTGGTCATCCGCGTGCGACGTGTGAGAATCTGTCTGGAAGTGCGTGGCGCCAGGCGAGTTGCGTTGTGAGCCGGGAATGCGGCAGAGCGCACGGCGTCGAGCGCCTCGAGCGACCGGAGCCGCCGAGGGAGATGAGGGCGCGGCGCCCACTGAGGAGCGAGCGGGCCTGCCGACGTCAGCAGCCCATGCCCATCAGCGTATCATGCAGCGGGCTGAAGCGCAACACTCTCTTGGAAAACTGAGGACGTCTGAGAAATCGGGCGTTTTACATCTGTGTCGCAGACAATTGCACGGAGGTGGTGGATGCGGCCGTGCCGCTCCATGCAGGCACCAGCCAGCTACGCTTGGGGGGCATGTCGCGTGTGCTTTCAGAGCTTCGAGGCCACTCGCGACTGGATCCGCGAGGCTTTTTCGCCGGTCCGACGCTCCGTTTATCTCCCACAGTCCGACCGACCGATGTGCATGTCCCGCGGGCGAGCGACGCCACCGAGTGAGCATGCGAGCGTGTGACGTGGCAGAAACGAGCTCGGCACCGCAGACGCCGAGCACCGCACGGGTCAAACGAGATTCGCGGCGGCCAATCGCTCGCCCCCACGTATGCCATCGTCAGGGCTCGGACAAGGGTGCACGCAACTGCGATCGACTCGCACAGAGCAGCTCCGAGTCACGAGCTCGATTATCGCATCCCGCGAGCGCGCATGACGTCGCTCGGGATCCGCGTTCGCGATGGGATCGTCACGTCACCACGCTTGACAAGCATGGGGTGGCCATGTGGTTTACAATATTAATTGGTCATTATGCGTCAGTACCAATCCCGATGGGTACACAATCGAAACGGCGGACAATGCTGGCAGAGGTGACGGCGGACGGTGGCGATGGCGGCGCAGGCGCGGCTGTTCGTGCGCTGCGAGCGCGTCGAGGAGGCCGCGGGCGGCAGGAAGAGCCAGCGGGTGACGCGACGGGCTGCGCGTGGAGCTCGTGGAGGGCCGGCGCGCGTTCCTGGCGCGCGTGGCGGCCACTGACCGGCCCAAGGCGCTCGACTGCTCGGCGGACGAGTTCCTGGCGGCGGTGGAGGGCGCCTTTGCGGCTGCCGTGAGCGACGGAGAGGGGGAGAAGCAGAGGTTTCGGCTGCGGTGGGAGCGGGAGAGGCGGACGCTGACGCTCATGGAGCACACGGCGGGGCTCGCCATGAAGTTCGCACAGGTCGAGTTCGAAAAGGTGGACGGAGAGGAGCGCGGCGCAGAGTACTGGGGCGAGCTGCTGCACTCGATAGTGGTGGAGAACGCCAAGGATGTCAAGGAGCTGGCGTGTAGAGAGAGCCGCATCCGCGAACTCGAGGCGCTGCTGAGAGACAAGGACGCGCTGCTCGATAAAGCGATCGAGGCCAAGCAGCACGCCGAGAACGAGGTCTTTGAAGGCTTCTGCGCGGTGCTGAACGCCAAGAAGGACGAGATCCAGCGGCTGCAGCACGAGCTGAACGTCGCGAGTGCTCGAGCGAGCGAGGAGCAGCGCGTGACTGCGCCGAAGAGCAAGGCGAGGAAGAAGAAAGCAGCTGCGGTCGCAGGAACGAAACGTCCACGAGCGACTCGCGGAGCCAAGCTCAAGGCCAAAGATGACGAGAGTGAGGAGTCGGATCAAGTATCAAGCAGCAATGAGAGCGACGATAACGATGACAGTGGTGCGGTTAGCGACGATGATGATGACGAAAGTGAGCGGAAACGGACGAAGCGCGAGGCGGTCAACGCATACAGCCAGCTCCCGAGTGGACTACGACCGGCCACGCAGCGTATCTGCTCCTCGGATGATGTGCTGTCCGACTTGGATGCAATCATGAAGAGAGAAGTTGAGGCCAATGAGGCCGAGCAAGAGAGGAAGCCCCCGCCAAGCGGTGTCGAGCCTGCCACAAAGCCTTCGAATGGTGCTCCGAAATCTCGTGGCCGCGCTGCTAATGCCAGGTCGAAGCCCATCAAATCAGAAGCAAAGCCACCTCCAATTCCTAAGGCCACGGCTAAGCGTGCTCCGCCGCCTCGGCCGATAGTTGACTCCGACGACGAGGACATTCTTGACATCCTTGGTTAAAAGCAGCATGAATAATCGATTCCTCATGGCTCTTATCGTCCCAATGAGAGCTGAAGTAAAACGTCTTCAAGCGTATCGTGGTCACGGGAAATAGACCACGTCCACGTGTGGACGCCGGCAGAGAAGCGATCAGTCGCTTTCCAGTCCTCACCCTCGGTTGGCACCATTTCCATGTCCTCCCCGCCTGTCATCGCAAGTATGTGCCGCCGGATCTCTGTTTCCCGCGACTTGGCACCTCGAACTATCACCGTGCGATCGATCTCTCGAAAGACACCGGCACGCGACGAAAGCTTGCCGTTGAAGAGGGCTGGTGCAGCGAGTGTGACACGAATATGACACGGTTTGGCTCAACAAGTTTCCGGGTGACCTTGCGCGTGAGCACGTTGATGGACAAGAACGGCATCGCCACTCGGAAGCGCACGCGACTCATGCACTCGTTTGCATCGACTTCGTAAACCTGCCGGCATCGTGCACGCGTGAGCCTGTTGCACGCACTCGCCAAGCGCGGCTAACTATTTCCCAACCTGAGTGTCGACTCCACGTTGGTGCTGCCATCCTCGTTCGCCTTGTGTGAGCCAGAACGCGTGCGCAGTCGTCGCGTGATCAAATGGAACGGCATGAGCGTCCACAAACTCCCATACAATCTGCCCGCTCTCGCTGACGCGAGTTTGCACGGTGCGGTCCGGGCAGCGCATGTCGGCGATGCGAGTCCGTGCAAACACCTGCATCAAACTCCAGGCGCAGCGTCTCCATTTGCCCTCGGAGAGCGTCAAACACGCGAGCGTCGTCGACTGGGTCGGCTTCAAAGCAGTCGTGCTGCCCCAACGAAAGTCCCAGAAAGCTGCAGATACCCTAGTTGATCGGCAAAGCACCTAGCAGTCAGCACACTTCATCTCATGCAGCTTCAACATGAAGACTCTTTGCAAGTCACCTGCACATTGGCCTTCTTGAGCAGCAGCACGCGCCGGAGCTCCCTCATCTCCTTCTGTTTCTGCTTGACGAGCCCCCGCAGCCTCCCGTTCTCCACCTCAGCTTCCTGCCTGCACTCCTGCTGGCTGTCGGCCACCTTCTTCCACAGCGATGCCGCCGACGGCGGGAGCTTCTCGCCCTCGCTCTCCTCGTCCACCAGCCGGCTCCTCGCCGCCGCGCGCAGCGTCTCGAGCGTCTTGGCCAACGCCGCGGCCTCCACGCGCAGCCGCGCGATCTCCTCGCGGTACTTGCGGCGCCAGTCCGGCTGCTTCGCGCGCTTCCTCGCCGGCTTCGCCTCCTCTCGCAGCTCGACGTCCGACAGCCGCGAGAGCTGCACGTCGTCCAGCACCGCCGGGTCGGCAGGTCGGTCGAGGCCTCGAGCGTCACCGCCGTCCGCCTCGCCCAGCAGCTGCGCCACCTCCGCGTCCTGCGCGACCCACGCGGGTGCTACGTCGCCTAGCATTTTCGACGGTCTCTTGACGGACGCAGGGGCTCTCAGCATACAAATATCTATATAAACCGTGGTAGGTTGGCAAAGATTCATGGGGTGCTAATGGGGAAACTATTGATACGCGTGGCGGCGCGAGGAGCGCTCGCTCCTAGCTCAGGTGCTGCTGCTGCTGCTGTTGCCAGTCAGCTTCCCGAACGACTGGAGGCGCCGGCTCCACTTGTGCACGAGCGTCTCGCGCGGGTGCGTTCTCCTGGCAGCGCGCGCAACACAAGACAGAGCGTGAGCGAGGGTCCGCCGCGACCCGCCGGGCCAGGCGGCGACTACAAGTCGTCGTACATGTCGGCGGCGCTCGAGGACGTGCTCGAGACGCTGCGGTCCTTGTGCACGGACAGCAGCTCACTGGGGTCGACCGCGGGTTCGTGGAGCAGCGGCAGCGCCTCGCCGTGGTCGCGCGCGCGGTCCATGAGGAAGCTGTCCTTGGATCCAGAACTGCACCATGTTCATGACGAGCGGGCAGCCGATCATGACGATGAGTAGCTCGACCTTGGGGTGTCCGTGCACGGGGTAGAAGAGCACCGAGCCGAGGAAGCTGAGCGGCGACGAGAAGACCCATATGGCGACGCCCACGAGCAGCTTCATGACGATCAGGATGGCGCACCACTGTGCGAGCTGCACGGCCCACACGCGCCAGGACGGCGGCGACCCGTAGTATCCGTGGTACTGCAGCTTGCTCCAGTGGAAGCGCGCCGACAGCCACGTCACCAGCTGCACCAATAAATACGCGATGTAGACGCCGAGCGTCGTGTCGATGACCACGTTCATGAAGTAGAACGCGCACTGCTCCAGCCAGCCAGCGCGTGTGAGTCCGCCTGCCGCCCTCGCATCAGCAGTCAGCAAGCCCACGCACCTCGTCCTCGTCGCTGGGGCGGTCCGAGTAGTCGACGATGCCGATGGCGAAGACGATGTTGAGCACGTGGATCATGGCGGCCGACGTGCCCTGCTTCATGGCGTCCATGAACCAGACCTGCGCGGGCCGCCGCGGCGACTCGAAGTGCCACTTGGCGTACAGCGAGGAGAGCGCGACGAGCCCCAGCAGCAGCTGCACCGCGTCGTCCGTCTGGTCGCCGATCAGCGTGCACTTGGCTTGGCTCATGGCGGCGGCTCGAGCGGCGCGAGGGGAAATGGCCGCGAAATCCATCACCGCGATGGTGGAAAGCCCGACCCGTTTTCTAGCCGCGCTGTGTTTTTTGAAGTTGTGAACTTTGCGTTTCATTGGCTGAAATGAGGAGAGAGAGCGGTTGGATTGGACGAAAACACGAATTGACAAGTTTGCGACAGGAAAAAATGAGGATCCCTACAACGCGTCGACGCGACGGACTTCATCTTCTCGTCGGCGGCAGCGGCGGCTCGCTGCCGTGCTCCATATCGCCAGGAAGTGACGAGTGCATTTGCATCTCTGTGCTGCCAATGTGGTCGCGAGCGGTTTTTGAGGACGTTAGAACCTTGTGGAAGAGATTCGCAATGGAAATCGACTGCACCAACACTCTCCCGAGTGACGTCGATGAGCCCATCTGGTTTACGCGTGTTGCGTCAGCGCGGCCACTTCCATTTTTGCAAGCTGCGCTTTCTTCCGCCCCCATGGAAACTCCACGACGGACCTGGAGCGGTGCACATACACACACATCAAGCGAATCTCTCCATCATCCATGGGCCACGACGCCGTTCGAAGCTGAAGCGGTGTGGCATGGGTAAAGTCACTCTTCTGCAACTGCAACAATGAGTGCAGCCATGGCGGTGTGGGTGGCCTTCGAGAGAGTGACGTCATTCAAATTTGCTCTCCACGATGTTGTAGTCCCGGTAGTCAAATTCCGTACAAACCTGATAACTCTCTTGACGTTGAAGCCGATGCCAACTCTCGCGGTGCTGCCTCCATGGCTTCGTGAGGTCTTCGACGGCCGTCAACCTGCGGTGGACCCATGAAGCTTGAGCTGCTGCAGCGATCGCATGCGCAATTTGCTCTTGTGACTGCACGGCTTAACTCTTGTTTCACCGAGGTTCCTACCCTCTGCCCTCTCCACTACAGTTATACGGGACTCCCAGAATACTCTACACTGACTCCACAGCGTAGACTGGTTACCACGTGTGGTGGTGTTCCCTCACCACCACGATATTGGAGTTGTTCTTGACGTCGACGCGTCCTGCACAGCTAGCGCCGAGGCGAAACGCCTGTCGCCTGCTCGCAATGGCCTTCCTCCGTGGATCCGCGCTCCGGTGGGGGACCCTACTGAATCAACACGGCACTGTCGATGACTCGGGCGGTTGGCCTTGCTTCGACTGTGATCTGCAACAGCGCAAGTCCTGCCGACGCATCTGGCCGCGGAAAAGAGGATAGGCGAGCTTCACAGGCTAGGTCGTCGTCGTTGTCGTCGAAAAACTCCGGCTGCTTGGAGTAGCTGCGCGGCCCCGGGTCGTGATCCGGGAAATGCGGCCGCTTGGACTCCATCTTGCAAATTCACGACTGAGAGAAGGAAAGCTGCGCGTCGAGTGCTGCGGCTTGCTCATCCAGCGGTCCGTTCCTCCCTACGAGGGAGCCCTCCATAACGGTCCCATCGAACCCCTAGGATCCGGTGGAGCGACGTTGTGGAAAGAATTGAGGACTGTGCGTTGGAATCCACGATGCTACCAATGAGCTCTCAGCAAGCCTTCTACACGACCAAGAAAATCCAGTCGAGTAGTGTAGTGTCCGTTGAGTCGCCTAGGCAGTCTTCATGACGCTCGGTTCCTTGCTGGGCTCCTGGCACTCCATGCTTGTGAAAAACAAGCGCGTCATGCAGAGACAATCGCTTGCAGTTCATGTGCTAATGTCGTAAAATACGACGTTGGGAACCAACGGCTTAAAGTGGACAAAGAGGCGTTGGAGACTCGAAACGGACGTCCGTTTCGAGCGCCAATGTCCTGAGTTTTCCCCAGCCCACTCATTGCTCAGTGCAAATTGCTCAACTACTTGCTGGAAATTGGAGGCCAAGATGGTGCTGGTGGGCGGCGGTGTGGCGCGGCATTTCGCTATGGGGCTCGGCGTAGTCTACCCACTCTACATGTCGACCGAAGCGCTGCACTCAGGCAAGAAGCGCGAGCTGCAGCAGTGGATCACCTACTGGTATGTTGTCATGATGGTGCGATCCCAAGCGAGCATGGAGGAAATAGTGCTAATGGTATGTTGCAGGGCGGTGAGTGCGCTGCTCATGGCAGTTGAGACCGTGGGCGACGCTGCGCTGGGGCGCTGGATGCCATTCTACTACGAGCTCAAGCTCGCGATGCTCGCATGGCTTGTGCTACCTCAGTATCGTGGAGCCCTTATCGTGCACGAAAAGTGGCTGTCGCCGTTCTTCCGGGAGCACGAGCAAGTCATCGACGCGACGCTGAGCGACGTCAAGCGCCGCGCAAGCGAAAAGATCGTGCAGATGTGCAAGGAGACGGCGGCTGGAGCACTGCGACGCGGTTCTGGTGCGGTCGCGCAAAGCCAACAGTACGTTGCGTCTCAAATCGTGCAGCAGGCGATCAGTGCATCCCTCGGCCCTCTACCCTCTTCAACCGTCACACGCTCGCCAGAGGTGCCAGGAAGCGCCCTTCCGGGTCTTCTATCGCTGTTCTCGAGCACTGCGGGTGCCAAAACGGACGATTTCAAGACAGATAAGCTTGGCGATATCGATGGCGCAGAAAAATCGTCCAAGGAAGTGCCAACCAAACCGGATGGCGAGGCCAAGACTCGATCTCCCAGCAAGAAACGCCGTGACAAGGCTCAGGCGAAAGGCAGCGAGGCAAAAGACGCCAAAAAGGCCCAAAAAGCCACCACGGAAGCTCCCAGTCCGAGTGGGCCGGCACCACAATCCGCCAAGACGCGCCAGCTCGTTGAGCATTTCAAGAAGATGCTGCTCAAGGGTTTCCAGCTGCAGTATTTTGCATCCAAAGGCGTTAAGAAACAGCGAGTACTGCGGCTCGATGACGCAGATTCGAGGTACATTACGTTCATCAGCGCGCGCGACGCCGAAGCAACTTCTGGCGAGGCTGCAGGTAGCCCAAACGCCAAGAAGAAGTCCGCTCGCCTCATGCTGGTCAACATCACCCGCGTATCGGGAACTATTGACCAGGACGGGAATGTACCGACCGACTTGATTGCCGAGATGGAGCTTCCCAAAGCATTCTCGATCGAGAATGGAAAAGGCGGGCCGATGGTGTTCCAGGCAGAGAGTCAAAAGAATCGCGACCTTCTCGTTGCGGGACTGCGCTTGCTCATCGCCGAGCACAAGCAGCAGCAGCAGAAGCTCCGAAGCGAAGAAAAGACAAGTGGAGCGACGGAGAGCGATCTTCTCGATGTCGAGTAAGCTATGGCACATTGATTCAGGGTCCAACTCGTTCATTCATGCTCTGCAAAAAATAAATACTTCAAATAAGCTTACTTCTTCTCTACTGTAGTGCTCACGCTTTCCAGAACACCTTGGCGATTGAGTCGCGGATGCGTTCGGTTGGCGTCCGCGAGCTTTGATACTCCCCGCTGGTATCTTCGCCAGTATCGGACAATCTTTCGCTCTCGGAAACATCAGTCTTGATTACGCCATTCTCAATTTCCCGGCGCTTGCGGAATACTTTGCGACGAGCTTCCAGCAGCTTGGGTGTGACTTCAAACAGCTCGACATCCAGCTCTAGCTGCTGAACAGGATGCGAATCAATATACACCATGTGAAATGGCGTCTTGATCCGCTCTTCGTTGTCTCGCAACCATCCAGCAACGCGCCTAGACACGAGGATCTCGCCGCCATATCCGGCATCACCGACTTCCTGGGCGATCAGCTCCGAGGCACCCGTGTAGGTCTTTTTGCCGGTAACAGGGTGATTCTGGATGATCAGCGCGCCTTCTTCGGGGCTGGCATCGTGGACACCCATGCGAACTCGGAGGCCGCGAAAGACTGTCACCGGCTTGATTCCGATTGCCCACTCTGTCTTGACAGAAGGAAGCAGGCCCTCGAGCTCGGACGGCCACTTGAGGTTCACCAATCTCAGCTGCACTTCCAAGCAGTAGTCCACGGCGTCCGCAATGGTGTGGAACGCGAGCTGGAATGCGTCGCCGGCCGTCGTGATCTCGTACCCATTAAACTTGGGCAAGAGCGAGCGGAGCAGGTTGTCGTGCAGTTCCTGCGCGGCGTCTATCACGTTTTCGGGCGCTGTAGCCCAAAGTGCGCTGCTCGACTCAATGTCCGTGAAGACGAACACGGGGTTGTGCTCCGGAGGCGGCGCCGACTCGTACGCTTGGTACGAATCATGTCGCCAGGCGGCGCGAAGATTGGCCCACTCAGGGCGAGTTGCGCACGTGGGTTGGGATGATTGGCGACAGCAACTTGACGCAGCACTGCTGGCTTCCGCCCATGACGAGCGCCTGGACGGCACCGAAAAGGTAGTACATGACGGTGACGAAGCCCACGACGTAGTCGGGAACATTGTCGACCTTGTCGGCCGGCATCATGATGAGCGCTAGCTGGATGATGCTGTACGGGAGCGTGAAGATCGCGCTGACGATCATGAGCATCTTGAGCCGGCGATAGAGTGGCGAGGCCATGACAACGCCGTGGATGTGCTCGTGCTTGCGGCCCGAGCACTTGAGCACGACGAGCGCTCCCATGGCATAGAGCACGGAAAGGATGATGACGCTGAGCTCTGTGTAGCTGATAAACCTGTATGCGCGGTTGTATCCGTCGTGCGTGATGACGATCGTGAGTCCCGGGATGGCGAAGCAGACCGCGATGGCGGCCGCACCGTAGAGGTACCGAAAGATGGTCTGCCTCTCGACGGTCTCCCCGCGGTCGACCGTGGCCATGGCAAGCTTGAAGAGTTCCTTGGCGAGCAGCAGCACCCAGTAGGCACTGAGCAGGAAGAAGAAGTTCTCGAGCAGCAGCAGTGCCGTGAGCGAGGTCGAGAGCGACTCGGAGCCTTGTGTGAGCTTGGTGATGTAGGCGGCCTCCCCTCCGTCGTCGTCCCCGTCGCTCGAGGCGAGCGGGTCCAGCGCGCTCTGGTCGTACGCGCTGCTGTCTCCGTCCGCGGCCGCGTCGGCATATTCGTCCATGTACTTGCTCAGCGCGCGCGCCAGGGCCGTGTAGAAGAGCGCGCCGGCCAGCGCGTGCAGCGAGCTGCTGAGCAGGAAGATGGTGATGACGAAGCGCACGGTGGAGCGCAGGATGTCGCCGCCCAGGTGGCGCATGTGGTAGCCCGCCACCCACGTGGCCACGCACGAGAAGTACAGCGTCGCCATGTACGCGTACATCCAGTCCAGGTTGACAGACACGAGGCGCGCGGCCGCCGTATCGACCGTCATGGCGGCTGGCGCTGGCGCTGGCGCTGACTGTTGGAATGTGGGGAGAGACTAAAGGGGCGGAATACGGCGTGGCCACGCCAGACGAAATAGACCGGAATCTGCGTTTTAGTAGCAGTTGTAAGTAAATTTTGAGTGAGCGTGGCCCGTCGCCAATTGCTCGACGCGCGTTGTTTACCCGTGATGACAACTGGGTGACAAAAAATGTTGGTTGACACCTCCAAGAATGGATGAGAAGGCACGAGACACTGTATAAATGAATATTTCACTTGACTGGCCAATGAGAAGGGGCTGGCCAGTTGGAAGATCCACTTCTGCCTTCAAGAGGCACCACCAACGAGTTGGCAACGACGGTAAAGTCCTCTCCCACAACAATGAGGCACATTAGTGTAGTAACAGGAAGACAACGCGTAGCTGTGCGAATGCCCTGGTCCAGTTGACATAGTTCTTTTAAAGGTTCAGAGCACTCGACCGGGAAAACACGTCAGCTGAACTCAGCTGTGAGCAAGATACGATTTTTTGTAGTTGTTTAAAGAGATTATCGCTCTACTGGATATGGTGATTGGAACTGGGTTCACAGGAAGCGATACGTTTGGTTCTGATCTTATCTTCTGCTAATTACTACACTTGCAAATGTAAATTGACACAAACGTGCGATTTTCTATGACCTGTATGCTTCCTTCATTTTTTTTTGGATTTCTTTTTTCTATATGCGTGTACGCTGGAGCACATCGCTCTGCGCTCGGGTAGCACGCTGGTGTGGTAGCGCCACGTTGCGCTGAATATATTTGGCGCGGTGTTGCAGCTGCATGTGCGGCTAAGCCCTTTGTCAGGCTTCGGTCGCGCTGCGCTGCGCTACTGTTGCATACACGGCGGTCGCAGTGTTAACCTCATGAGATCATCGTGTGTAGGCACGATGGCACCAGCATCCCTAGACTGGTACTCTCCATACATGATGTCATGGGGTGACAGAAGCCTGTGGAAGCAAATTTGATAAAGCAACCAGCAAGGCCGCTTTGAACGAGGCTGGTTGGAAGACATTCATCACCAGCGAGACCCTGAAGGTCGTCAGAAACTACGATAACCTCCGCAAACATGGTTTCCCCCATTATAATCGGTGTGCCAACATCACCGTAGCCTATTTTGTCACGGGTGCAGATGGTGGTGACATCAATGCGCCGATAAATCCCGATCACTGCGACCGTGTGGTGACCTCTAACCAAGCTGTGATGAAGCGCGCGCGGAAATCGTGGCACATGTCACAGACGCCGGGTCTCTGTAGTGTAGCACACTTCAATATACGCTCGTGATAGTGCCCTAGGGGGATTCCCCCTAGGCAGTGACCGCTGTACCCGAAAAAGGGTACCAGTGGATGGGTTCAAAGGGAGCCAGTCTCTGTAGAAATCGGGGCAGCTCCGTAGGTTCAAAAATCATCCCTCTATCTGTGGAGTGGCAAGTATTAAGGATCAGAGGTAGGAAAGACTACTAAACAACCAATACAGACTTCCGCTTTCTCCCTCAACCGCGCGCGTCAAGGAGACCAGCTCCTCTGGGGTTTTCGACCCCGGAGAGTCTGGAGAGGTCATCGCGTGCGTTCCCCCGTCAACTCAAGCTCGATAAGGTACGTGCCCGCGCTCACAACGCGTACACGTGCATATTGATTCCATATTCTCGGCCCTGCTGGACGTTCGCCTTAGTGTGTGGCGATACGTCTGGTGGGATAACCGACTCCATATCGTAAGAAGAAGAAGAGGCCAAGAGAGCCCCCAAAAGAGGTCAAGTGACCCACCGTAGGCTGAACCGCGTTAGTGGAGCGGTCAGCCCCTCACGGAGATCCAGCGGAGTCTCCGTAGAGTGTATTCATCCGCCTGAGGGCTCCCTAGCTGAAACCAGCTAGAGGAGCCTTGTGTGTGTACTAATATTGTTTGTCGTTCAGCAGGTACGCGAAGAACCGCGCCTGCACCAACCGCTCGAGCTCTACACGCGCTCGTTTAGGACTCCCGATCTCCCGGACGGTTATACGGGGATCACAACGCGCCGGTACTGCCAGGCGGTGAAGGGAGCCTTCTCTTTCTCAGGAGAGGCACCGGGATCCGTCGCGGGAGCGCGCTCGAGGATCAACCCCTCGAGTCGCCGCACACCGCCTACCGTCCACCCTCCAGCTCGCCTCGCGGCGGCTGTGAGTGGTCATGAGCTCCGGCGCCGCATCACAACTGGTGCGCATGCCCGGATCGGGAGTCAATGAGCGTGGGAAGCTGCAGAGCGAAGCGCAGAGAAGTCAAGAGTCGACTGCGCCTCAGGAGCAAGCTGAAGCCGCGAAGAGGAAGCGCGGCAAGCCCAAGAAGACTCGAAGCCCCAAGGAGCGCGTGCCACGGACACTTCCAGCCTCCGCCCCAGCGTCAGAGGACGCTCCGCAGGCTGCGGAGACGGCTGCAGACGCGCTCATGTCTGCGGAGGACGTGACCGAGGTAACCTCGGCTGCAGCGGGCTTCCCAAGTCCAGCAGATGTGTCTGAATCGGCTTTGGTGCCCCACGGGGCGCCTACGGCCTCGAGAGGAGGAGCCTCTGTCACCGGAAGCCCTCTGCTACTCAATCCTGTCGTCGCCGGCCTTGGGAGGTCTCAGGGTTTCTACGGAGACCCGCATTGGGCCTGGGGAATACCCGTTCAGGTGCCCCCAAGCCCTCGTCTGTGGCTGGAGTACGTGCCTCTTGCAGAGGTGCGAGAAGCCGACGTGGCTGCGTACGTCGAGACCCAGAAGACCCACTGGCAGAACTGTCCTCGCGGACTTCACTGCCCTCCAGACCCAGCATACCCTCCGGCCCTGCCTGCAGAGGCGATGCTCGAGTGGTGTGCCCAAGGACTTCGGGCGGACGCGTATCTTCGTCGGCGCATTGAGGAGACACGGGAAGCGGCCTTTTTGGCAATCCTCAGGGTTCGGCATGTCTGCCTGCCCGTCCACACGGATATGTACGCGTTCACGGTGCCTCTGAACGGTTTCGGTGCTGCAGAGTGCGTGGCGGTCCTACAGACCGCCCTACAGGAAGCCGGGTACGAGTTTTTCAACCTCGCGCCTGAGTGGTACGCGCACCCTGAAGCCAACACCGTTCCTGAGCACGTTGTGCGTCAAGAGGTCCAAGAGGTGCTTGCAGCTATCCGCCCCATTGTGGAGAGGTGGCGAACGATCGCCGGAGACGTGCCATGCATGCTCCAGGCTGTGGAGCAACCGTTCCTGCACGCCGAAGACGTCGAAGACGTGATTATGGAGAACGTCGACCTTGAAGGGGACATCATGATGCTGGAGGGTGCCTCAGAGCACCTCACGCCCGAGCTACACCTTCGTGTACGCTCCGTCAGCGTTCCCTTTCAGGGGAGCTCGTCTAGTGGCTCAGGAGTTGCCGTTCCGTACAAGCGACAGCAGAGGATGGCCTTCGTCCCAGGCTCGGAGTTATCTCTCCCAGTGGGGTACGGCTCCAATGCGTCTTCCGAGAGCCTGAACCAGTCGGCTGGGTCAGGGAACCGCGAGGCGTCAGAGGAAGGTGGTGCCGTTGCAAGTCTTCCTGCAGCGATGATCCCCGGACCCGCCGTCATGATGGCACACGGAGCGCCTCAGATGATACTGCCGCAGACTGCCATCCAAGGCCTGTGGATGACCGAGCAACACCTCGAGCCTACGTTTAAGCCGACCGCGCTGCCTATGCTGCCCCAGACGCCAAGTCCCCGCAGAGTGTCCACCGCCTCACGGGAGTCTTCCAGAGTCTCCCCAGTCATGGAGGAAGCTCTAGAGTCCAACCTGGCCATCGACCCTCTGCGGAGCGCAGCGGTGCAGCAGATGCTAGCCGCAATGCAGCAAACGCATCTTGAGGAGCTCCAGAGGCAGCAACAAGCGTGGTCCGAGCAGCAACAACGTCTGCAGGCAGAACGAGCCGCAGAGAACCAGCAGTTCCAGCAGCTTCTCCAGGAGAGCGTGCAGAAGGAGAGGCAAGCGAAAGCCGAGGCTCTGGAGGAGTTCAAGCGTCAGGTGGGACTTCAGTACGAAGAGGACCAGAAGCAGTTGACTGCCACCCGTGCAGCAGAAGCAGCGGACTTCCGAGACCAGCTCCAGAAGCTCCAGCAGCAACAGCAGCAGCAGTATGCTCAGCAGATGACTCGGGTACAAGAGCAGATGAATCGCCTCCTTGAGGATCAGCAGCAGCAACAAGCCCGGGACCAGCAGAAGCGAACCCTCGAGA
The DNA here is from genome assembly GCA_024867545.1 of Phytopythium helicoides. Lineage (NCBI taxonomy): Eukaryota > Oomycota > Peronosporomycetes > Pythiales > Pythiaceae > Phytopythium > Phytopythium helicoides. The sequence goes on along the minus strand of JANFNE010000008.1, from coordinate 583,102 downwards.
AGCAGAAGGAAGACCGCGAGCGGGACGCGCTGCAGCAGCAAGTACAGCAGCTGCAGCGAGCGCTACAGCAGGCCCAAGTGAGCTCTCCAGCCACTAGCGGAATGCCTCAAGAGAGCACGCCACCGACGGTGCGGAACCCGTCTGCAGCGGCGTCTACAGCTGCCTCTACAGCTACGGTTACAGTGGCGACGACCGCCCCTGCAGCTCCTGCCGCAGCCTCTGCAGCGCGCTTTCAACCACTTCAAGCAACAGCTCCCGCGTTCCGCCCTCCGGTACCGAGCTTCACGAGCAGCCTCAGCAGATCTGCTTTGCCGCTGCAGTTCGGCCCCCCAAGGTCCGCCGCAATTTCATCAGCGTCATTTGCCACGGGACAGGCGCCTGTAGCCTCAGGGTATGCTCCCCCAGCCTCAGGATCCACTCCATTTGGCTATTCCGGCACGGGATCATCAAGCATCCCACCCGGAGGCAGCGGAGGGTCCAGAGGCTTTGGAGGATGGCCCGGAAGCTCCGGAGGAGGACAAAGGCCAGATAGTGGCAACGGAGGCTCCAGCGGATTCCCTGGTGGAATTCCCCCCTCAGGAGGTGGACCCCCACAAGGTTTCCCCCTTCAAGCCGCTTCTGCAGCCACTACCGTTGCTCCTGTGGCAGGTTTCAGGATGATGATGCCGTACAACTCGATCCCGTGCTTCGACGGCACAGGCACGCTTGAGGAGCGACGCAAGTGGTGGACCCAGTTCAGTTATTCTGCAGATGCGTGCATGTGGACTCCGGAAGAGAAGGCCAAGCAACTCCCAAGGTGGCTCGAAGGAAGCTCAAGAGCGTGGCACCAGCAGCTGGACTCTGCAACGCAGATCTCGTGGAAGAAGGTCTCGAAAGCCTTCGTGGAGCAATTCTGCAAGTCGTCGGATACAGTCCTAGAGCGATACATGGACATGACGCCCCGCCGCAACGAGAAGCCTCTGCATTTTCTCTGGAGGCTGAATGCGGCAGCCGCTAAGGCGAAGGTGGATACTACGTCTCCAGAGACTCGTCAGAAGCACATCCGACGCTTCCTGCAGCGCGTCAATGACAAGACTGTGAGATACAACCTTGCAGGTCGTGCATTCTTCTCCATGAAGGAGTTTGAAGAGACGCTGAAGATGTTTCAGGAGGTGACCGAGGGTGAAGACGACAACGAAGTCGATGCGCTCTACAGGAAGGACTCTGCTAAGTCGGTGCAGTTCAAGAAGCCTACCGACGTCGTCACGGGGCGATACCGCCCTAAGGAGACCGCCGCCAGAACGTATTGGGCAGAGGAGGCCAGCGGAAGAGAGGACTTCGAGGACCAAGCTCCAGAGGACGGGCACGAGGGATATGCCTATGCGGCTCAAGGGAATCCGTCTAGTACTCGGGGTACCAATTACCCCTTGAGGAACAACGGATACACCGGAAACTCACCCCGCTCCAGCCAGCGTCCCAACCCAATGTCGCCCTCGAGAGCTGCGTGCCCAAAGTGCGGCCGTACAAGCCACTCCGCTAAAGACTGCTGGCAAGATCTGGTATGTGAGACCTGCGGAGACCGCGGGCACCCTACGGAGCGGTGCTACAGGAAGCCTTTAGCCTGCCCGATCTGCGGAGAGGCACATTCTGGACGTTGCCCTTTGCTCAAGGACTTCTTCACGTGGATCAAGGAAAAGTCTACCTCTGCAAGCCCAACGGACAAGCCTCAGCCGCCCAAGACACTTCCGAGTGTCAACTCGCCTTCGTTAAACTAGGGCGCTCGCCAGATCACAGGGGTCTGGTGCGTGTCGAGCGGAATCCCCTAGTTATGAGGGCGTTTGCATATGTCGGTCCGAAGATCGCGGCTCCAGCAGGAATCGCTAATGTCAACATGGACCCTGCATCAGACGCCCTTGTTCAACCTCCCTTCGTTGCATCCTGTCATCTGGTCACTCCTGAAGAAGACAAGGACACTCCTGAGCTCGAGCTCCAACCCGGCCAGCGTATGGGCTGGTGGGAGCACAACGACGCCGACGACCGGTGCCATATGACGGCTATGGTCAGAGGAGCCGTGTGTGATGAGCCCACGCTGATCATGCTCGACACAGGAGCTACCACAAGCATTGTGGGTCTAGACTTTGCACGCAAGTCAGGACTCAAGCTGAAGCATGGTGAACAGCTGACGGTAAACGGCATGGGAGGGACGAAGACGAAGATTACGGCAAGAGCGAGGGTGAAAATCACCCTAGGGCTGCGAGTGGTGTACGCTATGGACGTCTGGGTCGGCAACATCGGTGAAGGAGTCAACTGCCTCCTAGGGATGAACTTCATGTACGCTGCAGGCGTGCGGTTGAGCCCCTGGGAAGGAGCGATCGAGCTGCCGGATGAGGAGCGCATTCTTCTGGTAGGGGGGCCGACTCAGCCCTCCCAAGGGAACGAGCACACGATTCAGCAAGCCTCGGGTCAGGCGACATGGCTAGCCCCTGGGGAGCGTGCGGTTATACCGATTTCCGCTGCGCTCCAGAAGCGGGTCGAGCAGGGCGCGCAACTCTGGCTCTCCAGAGGCGAATGTTGGGTCACGCAAGTGTTTCGGCGAGGAAGGCAGCAGCGGCCGGTCGGCATCGAGGTTGTGAACGTTTCGCAGTCTAAGGAGGTGCGGATTCCCCACTACGTGAGCGTCGCTACAGTTGTGGACGCCGGTCACCTGCCGCGCACTCGAGGCCCGTATGTTCGGCCGGGTTCCCTAAGGTACCAAGAGTGGACGCAGCTAGTGTACGAGAACACGCACTCCCCTGAGTGGCTGGGGCGCCTTGCGGCTGAGGAGCCTACCCAAGACGAGTGGAAGAGCCCAGGGGCACAGGTTTCCCCCAAGAGGATACTCCTGAGGTCGAATGAGGTGCGCGAACTGAGCCCTGCTCAGGGGCGGCCAGAGGCGCCGGCAGCTTTTGTCGGCCTGCCCGAGCTAGATGGAACAAGAGAGCCCGTGAAGAGCTCGCCAGAGTGCCACATCTCAAGGTACTCGCCTCCGGAAGGCTCGGACGAAGCAGAAACCACAGGAGAAGTCGAAGACGCGTTGTCAAGGGCCTCCACAGACCGGCTCCAGGCGAATTTGGCTCGGGTGATGCGAGCCGAAGCTGACATCGTTACAGAAGCTCCGGAAGTGTTCTACAGGGAAGGAGAAGACGCGATCTTGCTCCACGAACTCCGAGATCAGCTGGCGACGTTACCAGATCTGTCGGACCTCGCTCCAGAGGCAGACATTGAGAAGGCAGACGTCGGCACCCCTGGAGAGACGACCCCAGCTCAGGAAGAGCAGATGCGGGCGATCCTAAGGCGCCACAGGAGCGCATTCTTAGGAGAGGGCAATGCCCTGCCTCCAGCGGCCAGAGGAGTCTTTTGTGACCTGGACGTTCAAGGGGCGAAGCCTATAGCCCAACGGGCTCGACGAGTTCCGCCTCAGTTCTTGGAGAAGGTGTACGAGTTGCTCAAGAAGCTCCTCGAGAGCGGATTGATCGAGTTCTCCAGCTCTCAATGGGCCTCTCCAATTGTGATCATCCTCAAGAAGAACGGCAAGGACATCCGGTTGTGCATTGACTACAGGCGAGTGAACGAACTGCTGCAGATGGACTTCTACCCGATGCCCCTGATCGACGACCTCCTGAGCAATTTTGCAGCCATCCTGTGGCTGGTCAGCCTCGATATGGCCAGTGGCTTCTGGGCGATTCCGTTGACGCCTAGGGCCAGGAGCATCTCGGCTTTTATTTGCCCTCTGGGGCATTTCCAGTGGACGCGTATGCCCTTCGGGTTGAAGAACGCTCCTCTGGTCTATCAGCGAGTGCTGGACAACTGCCTCTGGGGATTCGTGCGACTCCCTGCAGAACTCGAAGCCACAGTCGATCCTGAGGTGCTAGAGCACTACCAAGTGTACGTGCCGTCTCCAGAACTCAGCAGCGACCAAGAGACGCCTCCCGAGACAGAGGAACCGCTAACGGTCTTCCAGACCAATCGGCCTGCCCCTCCACAGATGGGGCCTGTCCTCGGGAGAAGCAGCTATATCGATGACGTAGCCTTTGGAGCGGGTTCCTGGGAAGAACTGTGCGCAATGGTTGACGAGCTGCTGTTCCGCCTTCGCTACTGGGGGATATCGGTCAGCTTGCCCAAGAGCATGTTTGGCAAGAGCGAGGTGGACTTCCTGTCCCACAAGGTCGGTCGAGAAGGCATCCAAGCCACTCCTAAGATCGCCAAGAGCGTCCGCGACCTCCAGTTCCCGTCAACTCTCAAAGGAGTGCAATCCTTCCTGGGGAGTATCAACTACTACGCGAAATTTATTGAGGGGCTTCCCCAGATTGCGTCGGTGTTGTACGAGCTTACCGAGGAACAAGTGAGACGCCAAGAGAATCTGGAGCGCGCCAGGACTGCTTTCGAGCTCCTGAAGGAGAAGATCACCTCCACGCCGTTGCTGCGCCATCCTGATCGGTCCAAGCCTTTCGTGGTCATCGTCCACGCTAACGAGTGGGCAGTCAGCGCAGTGGTCGCCCAAGAATACGACGGCCTCTTACACCCAGTGCGGTTCACAGGACGGGTCCTCCAAGGAGCAGAGCTCAATTATCCGGCTGCAGAGAAGGAAATTCTGGGGCTGTTGCGCGCTCTAGACGTCTACTTCACGCTGCTGGTCGGGCAAGCTCTCAAGGTCTATACCCGGTACTCTACGCTGGGATGGCTATTCCGGTCCAAGTCGCTGAAGGGAAGGTGTCACCAGTGGGCTACCATTCTCTCCCCTTGGACGCTTGAGGTAGTACAGGTGGCGAGAGACCTAGATGGGCTTGCAGCGCTGCTCAGCGCTAGCATCACGCCTCGGGAGCACATGGACAAGGCCGTAGAAGAACTCGTTCCCCAGAAGGTGCTGCAGAAACCGGCTCCGCCTGTGAGTGTGGAGATGCTGGACGAAGGCTATGAGGGCTGGCTCCTGACGTTTGACGGAGCTGCCAAGCTCAAGACCCAAGTTGGAAGTGACGGATATATCCTCTGGAAGCTGCCGGGGTGGAAGATTGTTGCCGCTCGGGGCGACTACCTCTCGGGTGAGGGAATCACGGTCAACGTCGCAGAATACCAAGGCCTGATCAGCGGATTGGAGATGGCGCTGGAGAAAGGTGTTCAAGAGATCGTCGTAGTAGGCGACTCCCGCCTCGCCATCCAGCAGAGCCAAGGCGTTATCAACTGCCACGACCCCAAACTAGCGGCGATGCTCGTTCGAGTGCGAACGCTGCTGGAGAGATTTAAATCCTCTCAGCTGATCCACGTCAAGCGCACGTTCAACTCTGCAGCCGACCATGTGACCACCCGAGTGCTGCAAGCCGAGAAGTCCCTGCAGATTGTCGATTCGATGGAGCTAGAGGCGCTCGAGAAACTCAACCGACTCCCAGAGCAGCTGACGAAACCTCCTCAGGCAGAGGAGGTGCTCTCCAGGCTGAGGAGCGATCTGGAAGAACCTCCTGAGGCACCCGAAGACGTATTCGCAGTGTTGACAAGGGCCCAAAGGCGCAGCCCCAACCAGGTATCAGCGGAGAAGCAGGACGCGTTGGAGGAGGCACCGGAGCCACCAATAGGTGGCTCTGCAGTGCTGACACGCGACCGCCCCGCTGGGACCCTGAGGCGGACAGCTGCTGACCCTGCTGGAGAGAACCCTACTGTGGAAGCTCGTTGGGAGCGCATCCGAGTCAATCAAGATGCTGAGGAGCCACTCCGCAAGCTGAAAGCTTATCTACGGGGCGCCTGGGAAGAGCTCACGCAAGCCGAGTCTCGGGAGCTGAGCAAATCTGCAGACCGATTCGTCCTCGATGGACAAGGCGTGCTATTCTACGTCCCCGCAGCGACCCGCAGGCGACCGCGCTCAGAGGCAAGTCGACCAAGGCTGGTAGTTCCTCAGGAGCTACGCAGAGATCTCCTCCAGCAGCATCATGAGGATAAGCAAGGCGGCCACCAGGGGATCCTCCGCACTTACGAGCGGCTCCGTACGGACTTCTACTGGACAGGCATGTACGCCGACGTCGAGAGCTACGTGAAGGAGTGTGTGGACTGTACGACGGCCAAGGGGACTCCTCGGAATCCCGGCCCGTCGCCTGGCAACCTGCTAGCTGCAGAGCCGTTCCAAGTGGTCTCTATGGATTTTGTGCTTCCGCTCCCCAAGACTGCCAAAGGCAACACCGCTCTACTGCTGTTTCAAGATACCTTTTCAGGATACGTCATGTGCAAGCCCATGGCCAAGACAGAGTCTCAGGATGTTGCAGAAGCCTACGAGGAGTGCGTGTTTCAACGCTTTGGGGCGAGCCCCATGCTCCGCCATGACCGAGACCCCCGCTTCATGTCCGATGTGTTCCGCCAGTTTCGAGAGCTGCTCGGGAGTCGCCAGAGGGCGACCCTAGCTTACCGGCCTCAGAGCAATGGTCAACAGGAGCGATCCGGCCAGACGATCGTCAGGAGTGTGCGCGCTTACGTCGAGGAAGCCGACCAGAGCGACTGGGACGACATCGTCCGCAGGTTGATGTTCTGTATTAACACCTCCTATGACTCCTCTCGCCGCGACACGCCTTTCTACCTAATCCATGGCTGGGACGCTCGAACCACGGTGAAGGCGATGCTGGAGCAGGTCCCCCGAGGCGTAGACGCGAGGACGGCATACCTCTGGAGGCTAAAAGTCCAACGGGAGTACGAGTACGCTAAGGCGTGGGCTCGAGACCTGCAGGAAGAAGCCAAGCGACGACGCGCGGATCAGCAAACAGCTCTCTGGAACGCGCTCTCGGAGAAGTTCAAGGAGGGGTTCGGCATTGGAGACGCCGTATGGCTGTACATGCCGCGTGTACGCCCGGGCTTGAGCAAGAAGCTCGCCCATAAGTGGCACGGTCCCTTCAGGATTCTCGAGAAGGACGCTGATTTCCGATACAAGCTGCAGATCGAGGGCACGGACTACAAGTTCTACCCGTGGGTGCACGTCAGTCGGCTCAAGCCGCGTGTGCTGCACGAGAGTCGCCCCCAGGCGACTCTGCAGGACGTGCCCGATGAATTCGACTTTGACGCAGCTCTGCTGCCAGAGGACAGCTGGGAAGCCGACGAGACTGCTGGGGAGTTCGAAGTGGAGGCACTGCTGGACGTAAGGGCGGTAAAGAAGACTCGCAACGCGCGTCAGATGCGTGAGTACTTGGTGAAATGGCGTGGCTACGAAGAGACCGAGTGGGTGCCTCTAGAGAGGCTGAACTGTGGTCGCTTACTCTACGAGTTTGACAAGACACGCCGCTCCCGAGCCAGGTTTCAGGCGATGCAGTCTGCAGATGAGTTTGGATCTTCAGGCGGTGAACCAGAAGGCTCCAGAGGCCGATCCGACTAGCGCTGGTGTGCGGACAAGCAACAAGCTGAACGACAAGAAAAGCAAGAAAAAGAACATGCATATTCAGCCAAGAGCCATCGGCCCAGTGCCAACGTCCAAGGGACACCGCTCCACAGGAGCGACTTCATTTCTACATGTTACGCGGGAGCTCCGTAGCCCCGCTCGCCCAAGAGGCATTCGTCCAAGCGACATGTTTCAGGGGAACCCTCGGCGTCAAGGGCGCCGAGGTCCTGAGACGCCTGTGTGTGCAGCGTCAAGTTACGCTGCAGAGGAGCCCCGAGGGACCGCCAGACGGCCCGCTCGAGAACGGGGCGGCCTCATTACATGTTATAAAAATTGAGGAAGAATGCCGCAGACACAAGAAACCAGAGGAAGTTGATTTCAACCAGAGGAGTGAGCCAGAGGACTCCAGAAGACAAGCAAAGTGGGCTACACCAGCAGAGAACAATGGCCAGAGGCAGACGACATGTATTACGCTTCGCACGTTTAAAGGGAACGACTCTGCTCCTGCAGAGCCGCGCTACCGACCTCCTGAGCAAGGGCACGCTGGATTCTGCCTGCAGCTACCCGCCACAGACTCCTTGTGCGAAAACGCTTCAGGGGAGCGCCTCCTTAGGCGCTACAACCCACCAGCAGACTGGGAAACCGGTCGAAAACGCACTTGGACTTGGTGAGAGCTGCAGACGGCGCGAGCGGCTACCAGCCGACGCCCTCTTGAAGCGTCGGCTGGTAGCCGCTCGCGCCGTCTGCAGCTCTCACCAAGTCCAAGTGCGTTTGCCCGTCGGGGCCGAGTAGAAGACCATCCACAAGGGTGTGGTCCACGGGAGGGGCGCGCCAAGAGGCTGCACACGGCACGGGACACTCATACGAGTTGTCCAACAGCTTGTTCTGGCACTGGCGGAAGCGCTTCAGCAGCGTCTCGGGCAAACCACGCGTGAGGCTCTCGCAGTAATTCTGGTCCGTGGAGTACCCCATGCGCACCGGCTCGAGGATGTCGAGCTCGCGCGCGAGCTCCACAAGCGACTGGCGACGAGCTGCTGGGAGGTGGCTCTGATCTGGAGGGATCCAAACGCAAGGGTGACCAGGCGGGTGCCAGAAAGTCGGCTCCCACCACAGGCGCCACTGGATGTCGTCGTAATCCGCGCCGAACTCCGCGCTGAGGTCAGACTTGAGCGTCGCAAACTGGTCGACCAAGCTGGACCGCCGGTTCTTCCGCTGCGTGTAGAGCGTGTTCGCTCCACTAGCTTGAGGGATGGGCAGCCAGTGGAAGCTCTCCCAGAACGCGCGCTGGTGCCGGTACATGAAGTCCCAAATGTGCTCGGTGACGCCCTGCACGACTGGATTCGTCGGGCTGACGAAGTAGAAGTCTTGCTCCCGATGCGAGAACATCCAGCGCCACGGCTTGGTCTCCAAAAGCTTGATATAATCAGCAGCGGTGTACCGCGGGTACACCGCGCCGCGCTGAGGGTTCAGCAGCTGGTAGTCAGGGAAGCCAGGCGTCTGCCGCTGATCCAGAGCCAGCAGAAGACCAGCCTCAGCCCACTCGCGCTCTGGAACCTCGCGGAAGACCCCCTTGAACGGACACGCGCCTCGAGCGACTCCACCGGAGGTGTCCGTGGCTGAGGAGCCCCCTCCGCGGCTTCCAGTGGCAGAGGAGCACGCTCCGCTGCCTCCTGAGGCTGCAGAGCCTCCTTCATCGACTTCTGAGGCTGCAGCGCCATCTCCATTCGCTCCTGAGGCTGAGGAGTCGTCAGCGATGTCTTCGCTGCCTGCAGATCCCTCTGGAGGAGCCTCGTTATCTCCGGAGGCTGGAGAGCTCGCCTCGGGGGGTGTTCCACCCCCAAAGTGAAACTCATCAGCCTCCTGAGGAGGAGAAGTCGCAGCAGCAGCCTCCGCTGGCAGGGGAACCGCTCCGGAGCTTGAGGAGGACTGGCCAAGACCATCTGCACCTGCAGCAATCGCTGACGCCGCTGGAAGACCCTCTAGAGGTGCCGAGTGCCGAGAAGAAGCCTCCGCTGGAGCTGACGCTTGCGGGGGCACCTCCTCTGACAGGGAAGACGCTGGAGGTGGCACCCCTGCAGCAGAAGCCGTGCCGGACACCCCCGCTGGTGCAGAGGACGCTTGAGAAACCGCAGCAGTGCTTCCAGCCTGGGGCGGCGGCAGCCGAGCACTCCCGGTGCGCGGCAGATTAAACCACTGGTCCGCTGGAGCCCCTGGAGCAGCGGCGCTCTCGTATACCAGAGAGTGCCACACAGGGCCGTTGGCAGTGACGGTGATGACCGTGTGCTCGCGGACGTGCTGCTCGCTGCTCGCTGCAGAGTAATCCTGCAGCAGCTCCTCCAGACGCTCGCGATGGCCGAAGAGTAACACATTGGACGCCAGATACTGCATCAAGTCTGGGGCGCTGACCAGAGGAGCGCGCTCGTCTTCGAGCTGCTGCACCCTCAGACGCAGAAGCGCAGACCCGTCGCGGAGGAGCTTGCAGCGGGACTCAGAGTCCTCGAGCTGCTTGCGGAGCATCGCCGCACCCTCGCGCTCGCACTGGAGGTCGGCCTCAAGCGCGGACACCCGCGACTGCAAGCCGGAGACTTCCGAGTCCTTCCGCTGGCGCTTGGCGGCCCCCTGAGCTCTCTCGAGGTGCTCGACGCGGCCCACGGCTGCAGAGCACTCTCGGTACACGGCGTCGAGCATCTGGAGCGTCAGGAGGAGCTTCGACGTGAAGTCCTTGGCGCTCCAGTACGTGAAGAGCAAGCTAGCCTCCCGCTGAACCAGCTCCGGCGACACGTCCATCCGCGGACGTGGATCCAGCAGTGTGTACTGCAGATCAACGCTGGATAGGTCTGCGAGCGCCTCCCGATCGCCGCTCGAGAAGCGAGGCACCGACGCTTGGACGCAGACGCCGAACCGCGTGTCGTACATCCGCGCGCCCACGTCGGCGATGGTAACCGGCACCAAGAGGTGGCCAAACGGCATGCGCGTCGTCACCGGAGCCCACGGGAAACTCGCCGCGAACATCTCCTCGGCCGCCAACGGCCGCGGCACCACTTGGCCTACCGCAGCAACGCTGGTTGCCGAGGCAGACGCCGCTGCAGGAGGCGGAACACCTCCTGAGGCGTGGCGTGGCGCCAACACCAACGGGGCGGAGGAAACAGCTCCAACGGTCGAAGCAGCAGCCGCTGCAGGCGACGGAACCCCGCCTGAGGAGCCGCGCGGCGTCGACGACGTGCTCGACGACGACATTGGCGCGCGGACAGCACGGGGACGACGGGGCGCAGCCGACGAGGACCCAAGTAGCACGCTGCGGTGCGGTGCGCCTGGACTTGTGCGCGCGCGCGCTGCTGGCTTGGCCCGTGAGCTGCAGTTCTCGACTGCCGCGCTCACTACAGCTCGCACCGGCCAACGGGGCGGTTGTGATGAAGCGCGCGCGGAAATCGTGGCACATGTCACAGACGCCGGGTCTCTGTAGTGTAGCACACTTCAATATACGCTCGTGATAGTGCCCTAGGGGGATTCCCCCTAGGCAGTGACCGCTGTACCCGAAAAAGGGTACCAGTGGATGGGTTCAAAGGGAGCCAGTCTCTGTAGAAATCGGGGCAGCTCCGTAGGTTCAAAAATCATCCCTCTATCTGTGGAGTGGCAAGTATTAAGGATCAGAGGTAGGAAAGACTACTAAACAACCAATACAGACTTCCGCTTTCTCCCTCAACCGCGCGCGTCAAGGAGACCAGCTCCTCTGGGGTTTTCGACCCCGGAGAGTCTGGAGAGGTCATCGCGTGCGTTCCCCCGTCAACTCAAGCTCGATAAGGTACGTGCCCGCGCTCACAACGCGTACACGTGCATATTGATTCCATATTCTCGGCCCTGCTGGACGTTCGCCTTAGTGTGTGGCGATACGTCTGGTGGGATAACCGACTCCATATCGTAAGAAGAAGAAGAGGCCAAGAGAGCCCCCAAAAGAGGTCAAGTGACCCACCGTAGGCTGAACCGCGTTAGTGGAGCGGTCAGCCCCTCACGGAGATCCAGCGGAGTCTCCGTAGAGTGTATTCATCCGCCTGAGGGCTCCCTAGCTGAAACCAGCTAGAGGAGCCTTGTGTGTGTACTAATATTGTTTGTCGTTCAGCAGGTACGCGAAGAACCGCGCCTGCACCAACCGCTCGAGCTCTACACGCGCTCGTTTAGGACTCCCGATCTCCCGGACGGTTATACGGGGATCACAACGCTCCGGTACTGCCAGGCGGTGAAGGGAGCCTTCTCTTTCTCAGGAGAGGCACCGGGATCCGTCGCGGGAGCGCGCTCGAGGGATCAACCCCTCGAGTCGCCGCACACCGCCTACCGTCCACCCTCCAGCTCGCCTCGCGGCGGCTGTGAGTGGTCATGAGCTCCGGCGCCGCATCACAAAGCCCCCGAGGCAACTTCGAGCGCCAATGCGTATTGACGCGCATGACTACTGCGTTGGATGTACGCATTCGGGGCAGAAGCCCCGATGCTACGAAAGTCAACGCATCCAACGCACCCATGTATTCAAAAGCTCAATTAAACATCAAGCACTGTAGAAGAGAGAGAGAAAAAAAAGAAAAAGAAACAAAAAAAAATCCACGAAGGTAGTTGTGCTGGTTCTCACACGCATTGGAACCGAAAAGCGCGACACAAACGAAGAAACGGCACTTTGTGTGTGTGACCTGTTCTATGGGTTGGTGGCCGATCTACAAACTTCGTCTTTGGTGTGCGACGACAGCAAAATCTGGTGCCGTATCAATCCCACTCTGATTGGTCAGTTGGTTTGAACGGTTACTTCTGATTGGTGGTTGGCTGCATCTTCATCCAATCACCGTCAAGAAAACTTTTTGTAATTCGAACCTAGCAGGCGACTTTGGAGAGCGACCCGTAAAGAGGAGCGACCGGAAGCAGTCGGCATGGCGGACGCGAGCGGGAGCGGGAGCCCTGCGGGCGGCAAGCGGACGGCAGGCGATGCGTTTGCGGGCGACGAGGCGACGCTGGGGAGTTTAACGACACTGGACGACGTGATGGCGTCGCCCGTGGGGAAGAAGGCCAAGCTGCTGGACGAGGAGCTGCCGGACGTGGACGACGACGAGGAGTTCCCACAGCCGGGCGAGGACCTCGAGGACGCCGAGGTGGACGGCGAGGGGGACGGCGCGCAGCTCGACATCAAGGACGGCAGCGAGGACGACCTGGACCTGGAGGACCTGGCCCCGCCCGCGACCGACGAGGAGGACAAGCCAAACGGACTCAACCAGGAGGAGGAGGAGGACGACGACGAGCAGGAGGAAGACGACGACGAGGAGGAAGACCCCGAGTCGAGCGCGCCGCCGTCGCAGGAGGGCGATCGCATTGACATTGTGGACGTGGACGAGGACGAGGATGAGACCGAGGATGACGGCGAGGGCGGCAGCACGGCCAACAGCCGCGCCAGCAGCGCGCTTGCCGGCGGTCAAGTGCAGGACGAGGACGAAGATGACGACTACGACGAAGACACACAGGACGAGGAGGAGATGGGTCGCGCGCTGCGCGCCACGGCCAACAAGCGCGAGGCGCGGCAGCTGCTCGCGCAGCTCGACGACTCGGCGCGCAGCAAGCTGTGCCTCACGGCGCTCGAAAAGTACGGCGAGGAGCTGTTTTTCGGCCACGAGGACGCTCGTGACTCTATTCTCATCGACGCCTGCGCACAGGACTCGATCCTGTCGCTCGTGCGTGAGGCCAACCGCGTGCGGGAGCTGTACGCTCGTGGCACGTCAGCCGCCCCCGTCGAACTGGATGAGGATGAGGAGGACGACGAAGACGACGGTGAGGATGAAGAGGAAGACGAGGAGGAGGAAGAAGACGACGCGAGCACGGCGGGGCCCTCGACTACCGGCAAGACCGGCGCAGGTGACGCCATTGTGCTCATTTCGGAGGATGACGATGACGATGACGAAGACGACGACGATGATGAAGACCCGAGCAGCAGTCGTAATGTGTCACAAGACGATAGCGCACCGGACGGTGGGAACGACGAGGAGGAAGACGAGGAGGACATGACGAGGGTGCAGTAGGTAGCGTAGGTGGTGACAACTCCCCGGCAGCAGATGCAGGTGGCGACGAGTGAGGAAGCTGTCCAATCTCCCAGCCCAAACCAAAAATCATAATACCAACGTATTACAAAGCTCCATCGGCCCAATCAAGTTGATCTGTTGTTAGTCTGTCAAATGCTTGCGGCAAGCGCAGCGTCCACTACGTGACGGTCAGCAGCGTCAGCGAGCAGCTTGTGCTTCCGCACTCGCGACACAATGATAGTGATGTCGTCCGGCATGCCTCCTCCCCACATGAGATCGTTCTCCTTGGCCAGCCGAGCAAACGGCGAGTCGCGCATGCGGTCGAGCGACAAGTCGTATGCCTTTTGCACCAGCTTGCGGGTTAGCCCTTCAACTTCAGGCTCCTGACGCACAATCTCAAGCAGCTCCTCCTCGTCGACGTTGTCAAACAGCCCGTCGGTTGCTAGCACAATGAGGTCTCCTTCGTTCACCGGGACCCGTAGCCGCACACCATTTTCAGGGGTCTCAAACAGGGGCTTCTCGTTCATCGGGGTGTGGGAACTCGAATCCAAGTCGTTGATTACATCTTTGCGGAGGTCCGCACCCGCATAGCCCAGCTGGTACGGGCAGTTGAAGTAGTGCAGCTGTTGTGGCGACCGGTACGACACGTGCGCACCCTTGCGGCGGCCAGCGGGGGTTAAATCCGAGTCGCGATCATGCACCTTCCGCATCAGCGAGCCGTCAAGCGTACCACGCTGAGTTGCCGTCTCAAGATCGGACTTCTTGTCGCGAATGATCAGAAAGCCCGAGTCGCCGAGGTTGACGGCGTGCAGCTCACCCGTCTGCGGGTCCAGCGCCATCACGCATGCCGTCGACGACCCAATGATCTCCTTCTGAAGAACTGTCGACCACGCAGCATGAAGCACCTCGCCAGGATCGATTCGGTGTTCCTTTGCGTACGAGACCTGCATCGCTTGGTGTGCCGCCTTCATGAGTTCGTGAGAGTACTCTCGCGCGCTGACACCCTTTTCAAACCACGAGCCGACGCCGTCGGCAACGCCCATCGACAACACGTCGACGGGTCCGACGGTCCCATCCGTCGGCTCCTTCCCTGCTGCAGCTGTCAGACTGCGCAAGTCTTCGGTCGTTGTGGTCGAGGGGTCGAGCACCGGCGGGGGCGGCGCTTCTTCACCGTCCTCGTTTACCAGCGTGCCGACAAAGAACGCATCCTCGCCACCCGTCTCTTTCTTTGAAGGGTGAGGAATCGACATGGCAAACGAGTGCAAGTAGTACGTCCACTCGGTCAGCGCCGCCGATTTACTGCGACACACCACCACATGTGTTAGTGGCAACCATCGACAAAGCAAAAGCAGCCAAAGCCTCCAACGTGTTGCCCGAATTTACGAAACGTACTTGCGCACGATCTTCTGGTCGAGCGACGTGTTGACCGGCAGCCCCTTGCGCGGCAGGATGAGGTTAATGTAGTCGGACTTGGCGCTGCGGGGCGTTACAAGATCCATTAGCACGCGTCAACAAGCAGGCTATAGCCCTCGGCACCTCGCACCTCGTGGGCGACGCGCTCAGCTGGGCGTCGTGGCGGTGGATCAGCGACGCAATGTCCGTAAGCGAGACGGTGCCCAGCAGCTTGCCGCCTTCCAAAACCGGCAGCTCGCCTCTCCCCGAGAGCGCCATGACTGCGCGGCACTGCATATCACCAACATGTGAGTCTACCGCCGCAAACGCAGACGACTTTCCACAAACGCACATCCTCGAGCGAGTCGTCAGGCGACACGTGCAGCAGCTCGCGCGCGGGGATCATGACGTCTGCGACCTTGATGTCCCAGTCCGCGTTGCGCGACTTTTTTCGCAGCTTGACGATGCGCTCGAGCGCGAGGTGGTTGGTGAGCATGCCGACGACCTGCTGCTGCTTGTTGACGACCACGAGCGTGGCCGAGTTCTCGTTCTTGGCCAGCGACTTGACGGCGTCGCCCAGCGTCTGCGACTCGAAGATGTAGTTGGTCTGCTTGCTCCGGAACTGCTTGGACACCTCCAGCAGGTCCGCCACCGACATGTGCGACGGCGACGGCATCGAGTTGTGCGTGTACGCGCGAGCCTCGCGTCGCGGCCCCAGCGCCAGCGCCTGAGCCAGGCGCGCGGGCTGCGCGCGTCGCAGCTGGCGGGCGGCGGCGGCGCGTCCGTCGCGGAGCAGCAGCAGCATCGAGAGCGGCGGCGGCGGAAGGCGCCGCGAGGTCAACTGAGCCCCGCGAGATTCCGCTCGCAGAGAAACGGGCGGCCCTCTTTCAAGGAGGCTGAAGCAGTAGAATGAAGTGAATTTTGTGGTATTGTAATGAGATAGTGGCATGGCGTGGCTTCAACTGGAGGACGCGAAGCGGATTGGGCGGCGGACGCTGGTTTTGGCCAATCGGAAGCGGTGATTGCTGATCCTGGGAGAGTGGTGGGTGGGGTCCCAGCACTGGCGCTTTGTATGCCGCGTGTTGCGTGCGTCCAATCGCGGATGCGATTGATGTCCTGAAGTTGCTGCTTGGACGCCGAGCGACCTCTTCTGCCAGCTGGCGCAATGCAGACCGGGATGGCTGGATGGCGAACATGCTGTAGTGGTGCTGCCGCTCGCTGTCTTTCTGTCAGACTGGGGGTTTCTCCCGAAAAAGGACCACCCGAGGGGTACTCTCGCTCACCCTAGTTCTCTGCTGCAGTCCGGTGGTCCTTAGCTCTTCACGTCCAGCGCGTGCTTGTCTAATACACACCAACAACAGTCGAGCAATGCTCACCACCAGAAGCTCTGTCGCTGTCTACAGGTTGGCGATATGGTGGGCGTGACTCGATGCATCCCATCGGAAGTAGATGGCATCAGCACGACTAGCAATGGTGGCAAAGGATCTCGTCGATTGATTGGAAACGTGTATGCACTAGCCAACATGAAACTATCGCCGTACCCTTGATTGGGTTTTGGCGATGATGGAAAGTATCCGTAGCGGATGACAACTAAAGGTCAAAGTACTCGTAGTGGACGTCGAAGCGAAGCGTCTTCAACTCCTTCGACACCGCAATGCTCTCTTCGACGACTGAGCTGATCATGGCTCGTGGCCCGCACACGAGCACTGCGACGCGGCCATTGCTTCCGACCTCCATCTGTGCGCGCTCGGCAGTCTCACGAAGAATCTTTTGGATGTCTGGACGCTGTCCCATCGTGGTGCAATGCACGAGCTGCTGGCTGGTCTGAGCCTCGACATCAGCAACCGCAGACGATCGAGTCACGTAGATATCCGTGCGGAACGCCGAGTCGGTCGAAGCCGTGGGCGTGCCAGTAGCACTCATCATGAGTCGATCTGGAAAGTACGATCGGGCGGCGGGACTGACTTTGATCGGCGAGTCCTGCATCATGAACGCGTCGACGATGTCAAAGTCCTGCACCGTCCACACCATACGGACGCTGCGCATCGTCAAGCACTTCTCTTCACGGTGTAGCTCATGGTAGAGCTGGTTGATGATTGGGCGGATGGGCGTGATGCCGATGCCACCGCAAAAGGCGACGACATGCGAATACGTCGTTTGCGGAATGTGGCAGTCCAAGTCGATCGAGATGCTGCCATACGGGCCATCAACGAACAAGTCGAAAGGAGCCGAAACCACCACGCCCTCATCAGGCACAAGAGCTTGGAGCTTTCCCGTCCAGTCACCAAGCGCGCGAATGTGGAACGTCACCATGTCTTCGTGCGGTGCCGACGAGATGGAGAACGGGTGCCACTCAAGCAGTCCAATATCGGGGATGCACAGAAACACGTACTGGCCAGGCGTGTACTTGAACGTCTTGCCAGTATCGGCGCGGACGCGAGGGAACTGGATCTTGGTGATTCCACCCGGCAGCTTCTGCACCGTCACCTGCTCGCGAGCGATGACACCCATGCGAGACTGAGAGCCGCTTTGGATTTCCTCGTTGGCCGCCTTCTTCTCAGAAAGCAGACTACCCTTGGCGTACACGCGCGGTCGGTAAGCAAGGCGGAAAATCACGTCAATAATCCAAGGAACGGCGCCAACGAGTGCGACGGTGGCTCCGTGAATGACCGAGAAGACAAGAATGACGATGAAGAGCACCCAGTGGAGGCGCAGGAAGAGCTCGAAGAAGCGGCGGCGGATGAAGTTGAGTGACAGCACGTACAGCGCGATCATGGAGAAGAAGGCGACGCACCCTGTGAGCGCGTATCCGCTCTCAATCGTCTGCCCTTCGTCCTTGGCCAGCAAGTACGCGAGACCGTGCAATCCCGACAACAAGATGGTGACAAAACCAGCAGTCTTGTGGTAGAAGAGCGCACGCTCGTAAGAGATTCCCGTGGCCGCAAGCAGCACCGAGTTGTTGCGAACGGCGAAGATGAACACGAAGGCCATCGCGAGCGCAGGGAGCGAGCCCGTGCCTCCGATGTCCTTGTCAGAGATGGCGGTGACCGCGTTGACGGCGATCACGGCGGCACAGATGGGCAGCGTGAGGATCAGGTCGCCGAGCTTGATGTCCCATTGGGCGGTCAGGAACGGCACGGGCACGGAGAAGACGCTGGTCGAGAGCTTCCATCGGATCACGAGCCAGGAGCGGGCGACGCGGCGCAGCCACGGCGGGAGGGGGAACTCAGAGGAGAAAATCGGCGACTCAGCGACATGGGCCGTGGGCGGCACGCTGCTGCCGTTGCTGTCGGCGAAGGTGACGTCACTGAGAGCTTGAGGCGCGTTGGTGGGCGGCAGCTGCTGGTTGGGCGTCGGGGTCGGCGTGACGTAGTCGAAGTCGCTCTTGGGCGACGACTGCTCCATGACCCAGACGTTCGACATGGGCAATTGAAGCGGTGAGGCTGGGTTGTTTGTCCGTCGGTTGCAAGGCAAATCTGGAAGTGAGAGTCGAGGGAATGCCGGCACTCACGTGCATGGCACCGCGTTGCCAACCCCAAGAACGTTTTTGGTGGTGCTAGCTCAGCGCGATCAGCAGCTGTGGTCAAACCCATGACAAGACGGCAGGCGACATGAGCAGATCTCCATGATTGACGTGCTTAACACTGACATATGGGTTGGTAGCCCTCGGCATCGTCCGTTGCCGATGACCCGGCGATTAATTGGCGTTGGATCGTCGCGTGTCCCAATGTAATCAACTTCCCATCGCATCCGAGCTTCCAAGTGATCGGGCGTGTCCTACAGAGTTTGATAACGCTAAGCGACACAACGAGAGTGAGCTGCCCGGAATATCCAGCGGCACACGAGTGTCTACGATATAGGGATTGAACTTGTACATGCTGCGCTAGAAGACTTTGAAGACTTCCGGCGATCGAACAGCGCGAGCATTGGCGATCAATGTTGGAGCTAATTCCACCGAGCCGGAATCTGACAGCATACGAGGAACCGAAAGCACAGGCTGTCAGCAAACTGCCTGACCCGACATTTGCCGACGATGCCTGAGAATGCCGACGAACATCGATCGCCGTAGGGTCCGACAGATGACCGCCTGGCGCAGCAAGCTTCAGTTGGATTCGCTCACGGCGTGTTACTCAACCTTCACTGCCCGTGAAGCCAAGGTAGGATAGGAGAGGGAGATGGTCATAGCGTGCGCGATTTCGGCGAGGTCTGCAAGCGCTAGGCACGTTGGACTCTGGTTTACTTTGCCAGTGTAAACACAGCTTGCTTTCACATCAGATGCAGATGGCGAGGAAGATGTGTCGCGGATGCGGAGTCAATTGTGGAGGCATCGGTTTGGTGATCAAGAGCTCACTCGATAGCATTGCTTATCGTGCGACAGCTTGCACGAAATTCCAGCAGCGCACGAATGGTCCATTGGAGTGCCAGGTGACGACGACGATGGATTCAACTTGCGCGTTGGTGTCCCACCACTGCTTGAAGGAGTCAAAATTTGCGTGTTGGACACTTGCACCGCCATCGCATCGCAGTCCGATGCAAGGCAGGGCACCTTGCCTATAGAAGTCAACTGGGAGCTTTAGAATTATGCAGCAAGACCTCCGATTCTGAGCTGTAGCATTAGTGAATCATAGAAGCACGAACTGTCGTCGCGCTAGCTTGGACCAACGTGAGCGCAACCTTCTCTGGGTACTCATGGCTGGGATCCGGTGGCCATCTCCTTCTGGAGTTTGCTTCTGCATCAAATCCATGCTACCACCAAACTATACCCACCACCAAAACCGCTATCACCATCAATGCCACGCCAGCCGTATATTTTCACCCCAATCAAGAGCTGCTCTACGACCAATCAACCTTGTGCCACGGGCTTGACAATCATAGCCTGGTAATACCGCTTGTGGTCAGGATCGATCTCGATCGCACGGTTGTACAGCTCGACACTGCGCGCTTTGGCTTCCTTGCTGCTTGTGACCTCGGCGACCGCGCCGAGCCTAGAGTGGATGTCTGCGAGCGTGACAATGACCCACTTGGAGTTTTCCTCCATCTCAAGCAGCTCATCCACCCACTGCGCCTGGCTACGCAAGAAGCTTGCAGCATCCTCGGGCGAAGACTCGAGCTGCTCCAGCATTGACGTCAGCAGCCAGCGGTAATAGAACCAAGCGCTCTGGTCATCGGGCTCCGTAAACACTGCCTGCTGGACGATTCCGATCTCTTCAAAGATCACATCGGACGTCAGCGGCTCCTCGAGTGCGATCGTCCGGTGATGCAGTGCCTGCACAACAAATCAAAGTAAGCGCTTGTCATTGGTGTTGGGCGTTCCGACACGGCGCGCAACGAACCGAGTAGTTGGAGAAGTTCTGCTCAATCTTGGCCGTCGTGAAGGCGAGTTGCTCCTCTTCAGACACGCCAGCCAGCTTGCACACATGGCGGCGGTAGTTCCAGCAGTGGAAGTTACGTTCGTCTGCAATCGCCAGGAAGCAGAGTGAACGTGAATGGGCTGGCGCAGACAGACACCCACCTCGATCAACCGCGAGAAATGCGCACCGAGCTCCAGCAGCTTGTTGCATAGCCCGATCTCCTTCTTGAGATCCCCGAGCCCGCGGTCGATGATCCACTGGCGCTGGAACCAGGCCGAGTACGACTTTGGGTTGCGCTGCAGCGCGTCCTGCATCGCGGCGAGTAGCGCAAGCGTGAGCCCCCTCAGCGTCTCCCCTCCCGCATACCCTCCTCACTCCGTACAAACGTGAGCTTGAGCTCTGCCTTGGCGATCTCCTGCAGCTCTGCCTCGGGGTCCTCCGCCTTGTCCGCGATGGCGTCGATGACCTCGCGGCGGTAGCTCCACACGACGTGGAAGTCCGGGTTGAGCAGCAGCAGGTGGCTCGTGAGCGGCAGCACGTGCGCCTCGCGCAGCCGCTGCGCCTTCATGGCCAGCACCTTGGCCGCCACCTCGTGGTACGCGCGCACCTTGCGCAGCTCCTCCTGCCGCTGCTCGTCCGACTTTCGCTGCTCCTTCTCGCGCTCCTCGCTCTTGACCCGCCCGTGCATCTTTCAATCTTCCTAAAAAAAAAGGATACCTACTCCTTCGGAAGGAAGTTTCCTGTAGGAAGCGTTACGGCTCTATACCTCCTTCGTCCACGGTAGTTCCCTTCGGTAGAAACAGGCCGGAGCGTCATGGCCTTCCTCCTCTATCGTCGGGCTGGCTCCTCGCTTCATGCCGGCCATCCTGTAAGCGGCCCCCGCGACGCTTGAGACCATGGCGCAGCGCCTGCTGCGCGTCGAGGCGGCGGCCGTGGCGCCCGAGGAGGCGTCGGCGCTCGCGCAGGCCTCGCCGCTCGAGCTGGCGCTCACGGGCATGCTCTTCGGGCTCATCCACGTGCTCACGGGGCCGGACCACCTGTCGGCGCTCGCGACGCTGGCCGCGGGCTCGAGCTGGCGCTCGTTCGCGCTCGGCATCCGCTGGGGCTGCGGCCACAGCATCGGACTCATCGTCATGGCCGTCGTCTTCATCGCGCTCGACGGCAAGCTCGACTTCTCGGTGCTCAACGAGGTCACCGACATCCTCGTCGGCGTCTTCATGATCGCGCTTGGCGTCTACGGCGTGCACGAGGGCGTCTCCAAGTTCCGCGCCAACGCGCGCAGCCGCGTCGCAAGCGCGCTCAAGAAGAAGCAGAGCGACACGGACTTGCGCGCCAAGCGAGCGGCGAAAGACCTGGAGACCGGCAACGTGCAGGACGACCACGCAGACGACGGAGACGACACGGAGCGCACTGACTCGGACTCGCAGGGGAGCGACGGATCCCCGCAGCAGCTGCTGCGCAAGGGTGAGCGCTCCAGCAGCTACCACGAGACGTCCGATCACGAGGAGGACGAGGAGGGCGAGGAGAGCCCGCACTCGCGACGACGGAGAAGGCTCGACGAGGGCCACTCGGCGCCAGCCAGCGACACGCATAAAGACAACGGAGAGGCGAGCGAGGACGCCGAGCAGCCGGCGCGATATGCCACCAACATGGACGCGCTCGCGGTCGAGGACAGCCCGACCGAGAGTGTCGTGGCGCTGCAGGGGTTGCTCTCCAACCGCAGCACGTCCTCCGAACACGACATTGATGCGAGCGACGCCGTGCCACTGTCACCCGCAGCCCGACTCGCAGCCAAGGAGAAGGAGCGCGGGCCCATTTGCTGCGGTTACAAGCTGCCCTCCATCGACTTTCGCAACGCTCAGACCCAAAAGGTACGTTGGCTTTCTAGTGAAGGAATGAAGACGCAGGACTAACGATGGAGATGAACAGTGCACCGCGCTGCTGGTGGGCATCGTGCACGGCATCGCCGGACCCGGCGGGATCCTGGGCGTGCTGCCGGCCGTCGGGCTCCACGACACGGGCAAGTCGATCACGTACCTCGGCTCCTTTTGCGTGACATCCATCGCGACCATGGGGGTTTTCGCGGCTGCGTACGGCGAGGCCACGGGCCGCCTGGGCGAGCGCTCGGAGCTGCTGGCGTTCCGCATCTCGGTGTTCTCGTCCATGTTGTCGGTAATTGTCGGCATCCTGTGGTTGGTGCTGGCCGCGATCGGCAAGCTGAACGAGGTCTTTGGCTAACGCGTGTGTACAAGTAAAAGAGTTGCTGGCGATGCGTTTCAAGCCCTGCGTTCATAAGCAATTACAAAGTCCGAGCGATGCGACGTCGGTGCGCTCGTCGCGCGTCTATTGCTCGGCGGCCGCCTCCTGCTCGGCCTCGGGCTCCGCGGCGGCGGCCTCCTCTGCCGGCTGCTCGTCCGCCTTGTCCTCCTCCGCCGCGGCAGCCTCCTCCTCCCCGTCCTTCTTGGCGTCCTCCTCCTCCGCCGCCGCTGCACACACCCCGTCAGTCCGAGACAACCCCCTTGCTCTCCACCCCCGCCTGCACTCACGCTTGTCGCCCTTGGTCTTCCAGTAGTCGTCCATGTCGTCGTCCAGCTTCTTGGCGGCGTGCTCGGAGGACTTGCCCCAGTACGAGTCCATCTCGCGGTCGAGCTCCTCGGCCGTCTTGGGCTTGGGCTTGGCCGCGCGCGCCGGCTTCCCCTCGCCCTTTGCGCCGCGCCGTCCGCGCCGCCCCGCGCCCGCCTTTCCCTCGCTCTTGGCGCGCGCGCCGCCCCCGCGCGCCTTTCGCTGCTCCCGCGCGCCCTCGTACGGCGTCGCGCGCGCGCCACCGCCGCCCTCCGCGCTGCCGCCGCGTCCTCTGCGTCCTCGAGCCATCGCTGCTTGGCTTGGCTTGGTGCCGCGTGGGGGGTAGTGTGGGGAGGCGTCGCTGCTGGAAGATTGCCTTGGTTTTCCGCCAATCAAACGTGGCGGAAATTCGCATTGTGGCCAATCGCAGAGGAGCAGCCGTTTCCCTCGAATAAATGAAGGTCATGACCAACATTCACCTTTCCATTCCGCATCCCTGCGAGAACGAATGCCACTACCTTCAAAAAAACATAATAACACTACTACTGCCATCCCCATCTACACAGTTTTCGATATGATCGTGGCGCCTTCCTTAATGGCGCGGTGTCGCGGCCTCCTCGCGGCTCCAGTCGCTCACAATGCAAATCGCGCGGCCTCCGCCACCTCCTCCAGCCCGCCAGCTCGCCTGCGCCTAACGCTATGAGCGCCAAGTCCGCCAAGAACTCGCCCTCGACGTCGCCGAGCGAAGGCCCGCGCACGCGCCGCAAGCGCGAGGCCATCGAGCTGCCCGACGACGTGGACGGCATGGACCCGAAGGAGGTCAAGAAGCTCAAGAACCGCATCGCCGCCGCGCGCCTGCGCGAGCGCTCGCAGCGCCAGATCCGCGAGCTCGAGGCGCAGGTCGCCCAGCTGCGCGCGCGCAACCAGCAGCTCGAGGCCGTGGCCGAGCGCTGTCCGCACTGCTCGGTCGCGCTGCGCTCCATGGCCGAGCCCGGCGACAAGGACGAAGACTTCAAGATGCAGTGCGTCGACAACGACGAAGCCCTGGAGCGCCCGCTGTTCGAGCTAACGGACGTCGATTGCTCCGTGCTGCAGGAGCTGCTCGAAATCTGGTGAGCCAAGAGAAGGGATCATCTGCTGCTTCTGCTGCGCAGGAGAGGAAGAGGAGGAGAAGGAAGGAGTAATTTAAGACCCCAGCGAGGGTCCGTCCGACATCCATGTCCGTGGATAGAATCAAGAATGTCTGCAGCAAAGTTTCTCTGGTGGTTGGTGTCCTGTGTCGCCACGCCCTGGCTCATTGGCGGCTCAGCCTGAGCATGGCGCTGGGATGGTGCAAACGAACATGCAGGCCATTAATACCTTTCGGTTTCTCGTTCTCCGGCAGGTTTGGATCATCTTGTCACACGACACGAGCTCACAGGTTGCCATCGAAGCTGCGACTGCTGCAACGCTCATTTCGAGATCGCAGCCAAGCGCGCGACCTTCGTCATGACTGGAGCCGTGGCGGACCTCGAGACGCCTTCAACCAACTTCACAGCACACGTCGGCTCTCCTCTAGGACAAGGAGATGTCCGAGTCGGACCGGCAAGAGGAACCAGTGTGTTCGCGCGTGCCCGTCGCTGCTGGGCGGGGATTCGCTGGCATCTTGCGCGGACGGTCTTCTCGCAGCCCTTGCCACTGCTCACAGCCTCGTTCGACGTCAAGTTGGGCGATTTGCTCATTACGTTACCAGCTTGCCTGCTGCCTCTAGCCTACAACGCTTACATCGCTGCTGGCGTCCAGGTTTCGGAGACTGGACCTTTGCCCGCCATTGCACTGCTTGTCGTCTTCGTGCTGACCGTGCGCAACAACTCGCTGCTCCTTCTCGTCACTGGCATCTCTTTCGAGCGAGCGTTGCTGTACCACAAGATCGTCGCGGTGCTGGCAGTACTCCTCGGTGGCTTGCACGGACTTGCATACTACTTTGACGAGGAGAACATCGAGCCTGCATACACCAGTCGTCGCCTTGCCAGAGGTGCGAAGCGAGGGTTCGGGAGCTCGCGAGATGATCGCGCGATATCCGGGCTCGTTCTTTTCTTTCTCATGGTCGGTCTTCTGGTCTTCTCGTTGCCTCCATTCCGTCGTCGCTACTACGAGCTCTTCCTGCGAAGTCACTGGCTGCTTTTCATTGGAGTCGTTGTGTTCGGAGTCATTCATGGAGCTCCGCAGGCGCTGATCGGAGCAGGCGTTTGGCTCGCTGATCTTCTGTTTCGCCATACATACGCGTACGCTAGACGCTTTGGGATGTGCGGATCCAAAGCTGGTATCGCTTCCCCCGATCGAGTTCGCATTCGAACGCTTCCTGGCGACATCCTCCGCATCGAGCTTCGACGCGAAGATGCGTCTGCATTCCGCTTCAATGTAGGACAGTACGTTTTCCTGTGCGTCCCAGCGCTGAGCGCATTGGAGTGGCACCCGTTCACGATCTCTTCGAGCCCCAGCGATCCCATCATGACCATCCACATCAAGCAGCTCGGAGACTGGACCAAACGCCTCGCGAAGCTCGTGAGCGAGCTCGGCTCGAGTTCATCTGATGGATCGGACTCCAAGGTGCTGGCGCCGTTCTCCGTGCTAATCGACGGCCCATACGGGAGTGTGACGGTCGACATCGAGTCTCCCGATGCTTACTCGCACTGCGTGATGCTCAGCGGCGGCGTCGGCATCACCCCAATGCTGTCGATTGCCAATCATCTCCATCACGAGTACACGCAGAACGGTGGTCGCCGAGGAATCCTCCGACGCGTGCACTTCGTGTGGGCTGTCCGCGATTGGAAGGTCATTGACGCGTTCATGAACCCCAACCTCGGGGCGATGGGGGACAACCTGGAAGCGAACCGAGCCCAGCACAAGTTTTTTCCTGATCGGTTGGTCGGCGAGCAGCAGCGCAGCGACGCTGTCTTTACTGCCGACTTCTATCTCACGACGGAGCAATCAACTGCGACAGAAGGGCAAACCGAGTCGCCGTACACGGAATGGCTGCAGTCAAACGTGCGCCGCAACACCCGACCCGACTCGCTGAGCATTCTGCGCTCGATCGGCGAGGACGCCAAGGTCAAGGCGGCCGAGCTGTCGGCCGATGGAAAATCCAGGAAGGCTCGGGTGGCCGTGCTGGTCTGCGGTCCGGCAGTTCTCGTGTCCAAGGCGGTGGAGAACTCGCGGGCACTGACCAAGGAGCTCGGCGTGGCCTTCGACGTGCACACAGAGACCTTTGACTTTTAGATATATGCGTAGCTGGCATGGCTACCTCATTCGTGCAACGCAGATCCACATCTTTTCACCCTTGCACGATGATTCCTTGACCACACGCCAGAGAGACCAGAAAAAAACTCCGATCCCAAGATCCCATGGGCGAGCATCTCGCTGGCCCGATTCCAGCCTTCCAGCGGGCTGCGACCTTGTGGAGCTGGGAGTGTCCAACGCGCAAAATTTGGGGCTCCCAGCGACGGTGGGACCGCAACGCCCTGCTGTTCGAAGGTGTCTGCTCACCTGAAGCTTCGCGACCACGCGAGGCCCGTTCATGTGCATGTTGCATCTGTACTCGTCATTGCCGATCCACTACGGTAGACCGCTCGTGCGCGCGCTGCTGGATTTCCGCGCAGAATGCGGGCAAATCGCTGCAATCGCATCCCTCGCAACGTTATCGATCATACTCACGATCACTAAGTATGGACGAACCATGCTTGCGGTGCTTTGCATGTTCAAGCCACCACATTCCTGAGACCATCAAAAGAAAGCCCACACGTCTGCGAGACACCCCGCCACCTCGGCGATTACGCTGGTCACCTAAGGCTTGGGCATGCGATCGACATTCATGCTCTGCACACTCGGTGCAATCGAGCAATTCAGTCGATTGTAAAGAAAGCGGCGCGCTGGTTGATGTGAAAGCGGCAGTGTTTACATTGGGACACGCAGCGACGACTGAACTGCAAAGCCACAGTTCGGGCGAGAGGGTGACGAGTCCAACGCGTCTGTCTGTGTGGCTGCCCGCCTCACTCGTCGCGCGCTGAACCTTCAGCAAGCGAATGGATACTCTCCCGGGAGCGGTTGGCAACGGACGGGCCGCGCCTGACTTGCCGCATGTCGCGCTCAGAACACGCCGACGCCTTGAGTTTGAGAATGTATGGGGGATGACGCCACGGCGCGGGTGTAATCACAACTCGCAGCTGGGCTCGCACCACCAAAACGTCCTCTATGCTCGAGCGGCGCCTTGTCTATGAGTGGGGAGGCTGGCGCCAGCAGCGAACGCCTCGCTCTTCATTTCCGGATTTGCCTCGCAGCCGACAGACATTCCGTCTGACAGCCCACCCTCAAGCTCTGCGCTGTCCATGTCGGACGTGTGGGTCATGGAGCAGTCGTCGCCCAAGAGCGACTTCGACTACGTCACACCGTCACCGACGCCCAAGCAGCAGCTGCCGCCCACCAACGCTCTCCGCGCTCCCAGCGACGCCACCTTCGCCGACAGCAACGTCAGCAGCGTGCCGCCCACGGCCTATGTAGCTGCCAATGAGGCGACGCCTTCCTCCTCCGGCTTTGACCTCCCGCCGTGGCTGCGCCGCGTTGCTCGCTCCTGGCTCGTGCTCCGATGGAAGCTCTCGACCAGCGTCTTCTCCGTGCCCGTGCCGTTCCTGACCGCCCAATGGGACATCAAGCTCGGCGACCTGATCCTCACGCTGCCCATCTGTGCCGCCGTGATCGCCGTCAACGCGGCCACCGCCATCTCCAACAAGGACGTCGGAGGCACGGGCTCGCTCCCGGCGCTCGCCATGGCCTTCGTGTTCATCTTCGCGGTTCGCAACAACTCGGTGCTACTTGCGGCCACGGGAATCTCGTACGAGCGTGCGCTCTTCTACCACAAGATCGCGGCCGTCGTGACCATCCTGTTGTCGGGATTGCACGGTCTCGCGTACTTGCTGTCCAACAACGACGGTGAAGACTACAGCAACGGAACCGTGTTGACGGGATGCGTCGCCTTCTTCGCCATGATCGCGCTGTATGTCCTCGCGCTCAACTTCATCCGCCGCCGCTTCTTCGAGCTCTTCCTGCGTTTCCACTGGGTGCTCTTCATCGTTATCCTCTTCTTCTCGGTCATCCACGGCGCGGGCATCGCTCTCATTGGCGCCGTCCCATGGATCATTGACGTGATCTTCCGCCTAGCTTACCGACCGCGCGTGTACGCCAAGGGTAGTCTGCTTTCTGAGAAGAAGGCGGCAAACGAGGAGATCCAAAGCGGCTCTCAGTCTCGCATGGGTGTCATCGCCCGCGAACAGGTGACGGTGCAGAAGCTGCCGGGTGGAATCACCAAGATCCAGTTCCCTCGCGTCCGCGCCGACACTGGCAAGACGTTCAAGTACGCGCCTGGTCAGTACGCGTTCCTGTGCATCCCCGACATTGGAATGCTTGAGTGGCACCCGTTCTCCATCTCATCAGCACCGCACGAAGACATGGTGACGTTCCACATTCGCGCGCTTGGTGACTGGACGGGAAAGCTCCGAGCTCTTGTGCCTGATGAGGGCGTGGTGGTTTCGGCTCCTTTCGACTTGTTCGTTGATGGCCCGTATGGCAGCATCTCGATCGACTTGGACTGTCACATTCCGCAAACGACGTATTCGCATGTCGTCGCCTTTTGCGGTGGCATCGGCATCACGCCCATGCGCTCCATCGTCAACCAGCTCTACCACGAGCTACACCAGGAGAAGAAGCGCTTGACGATGCGCAGCGTCCGTATGGTGTGGACGGTGCAGGACTTTGACATCGTCGACGCGTTCATGATGCAGGACTCGCCGATCGAAGTCGGCCCTGCCGCTCGATCGTACGTTCCGGATCGACTCATGATGAGTGCTACCGGCACGCCCACGGCCTCGACCGACTCGGCGTTCCGCACGGATATCTACGTGACTCGATCGTCTGCGGTTGCTGATGTCGAGGCTCAGACCAGCCAGCAGCTCGTGCATTGCACCACGATGGGACAGCGACCGGACATCCAAAAGATTCTTCGTGAGACTGCCGAGCGCGCACAGATGGAGGTCGGAAGCAATGGCCGCGTTGCAGTGCTGGTGTGTGGCCCGCGGTCCATGGTCAGCGCGGTCATTGAGGAGAGCATTGCGCTGTCGAAGGAGTTGAAGACGCTTCGCTTCGACGTCCACCACGAGTACTTTGAGTTTTAGATTGGCGGTCGCAAGCTACGACGCTCACAGTAACAGTATCCTAAGTAAAGCAAACTCTTTTCAGCTCGAATCACTGTTGACACTGCGTTCATCAAGAGCATTGACGCAAAAATTTGTTCGATCTCATGACCACTGCATCTAGGCTTCTCAGAACTATCTTCATTTGCATCCACGAGAGGCGACGAATTTTGCATGGCGGCAATGGTGAAGTGACATCTATCCTGATGCCAGCAATATCCTGCGCGAGACAGACGAAATTGCTGTCACCAAACAGCAAGGAACTCATGAACTCAGTGCTCATTTTCACCCCTGCTCCAGAAGCATGGCCACATTTGTTAACGACAAGAGCTTTAGCTCACCTGCTATAGAAAGATGCCGATGCTGTCTGTCGACGTCGCCCACAAGTATTTTTGCTTCTAGAATAGCAATGCACTCCCGACAGAGGCAAGGTGGCTCGATTCTCGAAATGGTCTCATCTATGGTAGCACCACCTCAGCAATGAACTGGACATCTCGGAGCGATGTGAGTAGGGCTCGATCATGTGACAGCGTACTGCGATTCGCAGGCACCCCCAACAAATCCCACCGCTCGTCCCTTCGGTGTCCAACTGAACCTCATTGACGTGAAGTTTGTATAGAAGGTCGGTTCGTTCCAAGTGTTCAGAGCTGAAATTGCACTCGTATCTCGTGGGCTAGTATGTGGCACGCGCATTTGGCTGGACAGAATACCGGCCTTTTGCCCAGTGGTCTCTTCCTGATGTATGCCATTGCCAACTGCTGGCCGGAGGAATGGACCAGAGGAACTCGCCTTCGGTTCCGTGTGGCACGCGCCTTCCACGGTAACGAGGCTAGTCAAATCACTGGTGAGCTCATTTGCCACATTTGAGTACAAGTAGCTCGATCATTTGCGCCACTCAACAGAGTTCCATGAACGAGCTAAAGCTATCTGTAAAGCTGTGTGTGTTGCGGGGCCACCTTGGGGCTCGAGCCAAGCGTTGGTCAAATTTTGCCGCCTCTCACTTTCCAACCATCCTCGTGATACGCAAACCTCAGCCTCACCACTATCACTATGCGTCAGAGCGCTGCTGTTTCAACTACCGTTGCTGCCTTCCTCGCCTCGTCGACGACTGTGCTCGCGTGGCCGGAGTATACACCGATGCTTCCCAATGGCGCTAACGTCCCTGACTACCCCAATCTGGGCCACATCAACGAAGACGGTGAGGGCGGCGAGAACGCTTTCGGAGAAGATTTTGCTGTCTACGGCGAAGACTGGACCATGGAGTACTGCATGGCCGACTCAGACGGCGACGGACAGACTAACGGTCAGGAGCTTGGTGACCCGTGCTGTGAGTTTAACATGGACACCAATCCCGTTGTGCGGTGGACCGAGGGCATCTCCCACCCGAGTGACGCGTCGCTCATGTCGGACCCGACGCTGTGGGCGGACATTGATTGCTCTGGTTCGGCTGCTGGCTCTGCTGGTACAAGCTCGGGCAACTCGACCTCCACTGACGAGACCAAGGAAGAGTCGACGACTAGCTTCGGGTGGTTACCGCGGACTCAACCACTGCCACCGCTTCGTCAAGCGCCTCAAGCCAAGCTGCTGCTTCCAGTGGTACGTCTTCCACGACACCGAGCACTTCGTCGTCGTCTGGAACGTCGACGTCGGCGCCTTCTGCCACGACCTCGGGCGCCTCGAGCCACAGCCACGCCCTGCTAGCTGGTGTAGCCTTCGCTCGCCGCTATCTTTGCCACACTGTGGTAATTCTGTCAGTGCATCATCTACTGGTCATAGTGGAGAGTCAATTGCCTCAGCATACAGAGTTGTTGAGGCCATTGGATGGCCTTGCATTTGAAATAAATACGCCTTGATGGGCTGTTCGAGTTTGATCCGATCTCCGGGCTTTTCGTCTTGCTTTGTCGGATCAAATATCCACCGAACTCAGGGGATTCCGGTGCTGGAAGTTGCTGTTCATGCCGCAAAATACTGACCAATCGTAGCCGATGGGAAGATCTGTCCGCCCAATGGTAGATCGATGTTATTGATCATTCATCCAATCAAATGCCATGTCGGGAAAACTTACAATTTGTATGGGGCAGTTGAAGCCAAGGCACACGCTTCATCCTGGATAGATCACCACGGTCTGGTCTGGTGGTGCGACGAATTGAAGCAGTAACGAGGAAACCCGAACTTTTGAACCGGAGGGACACGCGCCGCACTGGTCTCCAACACACCACCGAACTTGTAAATCATCGGCAAGCACGCGCTCCACTGGTGGTCAAGTGCAACGAGACGACATCGACAAAGCTGCATTCAGATTCGGCACCAATTCAGGCCTATCCCATTGTGACCATTCCCCAATCACCTCTGTGATACCCAGCCGGTTCGCTCTCATCGAAAACTACGCCGCTCTACTCGACAATGGTGCGCCCGACCAACGCCGTTTCGACGGCGACTGCCGTCGTCCTCGCCTCAGCCGGTGCTGTCATGGCCTGGCCGCGCTACACGCCTCTGATCCCCAATGGTGCTAACGTCCCTGGATTTCCAAACCTTGGCCACATCAACGAGAACGGTCGAGGCGGAGAGAACGCCTTCGGCACTGACTTCGCCGTCTACGGTGATGACTGGACGATGGAGTACTGCATGGCCGACTCGGACGGTGACGGGCAAACCAATGGCCAGGAGCTTGGTGACCCCTGTTGCGCATTCAGTTCGTCGTCGAACCCGGTCGTGCTTTGGACGTCGGGCATCTCCCACCCCAGTGACGCTGCAAGTACCTCCGACCCGTCACTCTGGGCAAGCATTGACTGCTCCGGTGGTGGAGTGTCGACGACTGACACGACGTCGACCGGCACCGCCTCTAGTACTACTTCGGAGGACTCGACCACGGAAGAAGAGTCTACGCAGGAAACTGGCGAGGAGGCTGGTACCGAAACAGCCACGTCATCGGGTACTAGTACTGAGACGAGCACGACGTCCACGGCCCCTTCCTCGACATCCAAGACTTCCACCAGTACCAAGACCTCTTCATCAACGGCTGCTTCGGCGAGCGCTGCGGAAGAAACTGACGAGGAAGAAGAGGCTGAGGACAGCCACGATCACTCATCGATGAACACAACTTCTTCAAGTCACGACATGTCGGACATGGGCAGCTCGACCATGGACTCGGACAGCACGATGGGGGCGGCTGATTCCAACTCATCTAGCTCTGCCTCGGCTGATAACTCGTCAACCACGACCCCTGCTCCATCAACATCGGGGGCGTCAAGCCACAGCCGCGTGCTGCTCGCTGGTGTAGCCTCGGTTGCCGCCGTCGCCTTCATCGATTGGTAATTTGCCGGCTTTCGAACTTTCGCACCACAAAACTTGCGAAGACTGAGCGGACAAAGAGAACATCTGTCGCTTTGCAGTAGAGAGGAGTAGGATTCCCCGTCCTAATGAAAATCTACCGCATTACACCCAAGTGATAAACACACAAAAGGCGAAGGCGCATCTTTCCCACCGCTAAATCAAACTTCAACTCACGAGTACTGCAGTACCACAGGACACAAAATGACATTTCGACCTCGAACACATGAGATGGTCCAGCGTGTGCGGAAGTTTCTTGCTCAGTTCTGTACTTCTTTAATCGTGGCGACACGTGCCCCTCCTGGACGGATCATTTCGCTCCGGTACGGCGAGCCTGAAGTCGTGCACCAACGGAACTTTCAATCGGACAAGCGTTTTCACTTCAACTGGTCTCAAGCAAATTCGAATTAGCAAAAGGCACGTGCCAACTTGACAAGCAAACTCGAATTAGCAAAAGGCACGTGCCAACTTGCCACCGTGCACTTCAACACTATCTTCCACATCTGTACCTCTCGCAGCCTATCAGTCGACAATAACCACAAGTGGGCTAGTAACCTCAACTTCTCACGAAGCCTTGGGTTTCTTCTCGGCCCTTACTCATTCTCCAATCACTCGCGTGATACACAAGCTCCTGGGCCTCGTCCAACAAACCCAGTCTTACCAACCAACTCGCCGCATCAAAATGCGTTCGACTACCGCTGCTTCAACTGCTACTGCTGTTTTCCTCGCTACCTCCAGCAGTGTCTTCGCATGGCCGGAATACGTGGACCTGATCCCGAACGGCGGCAACGTCCCTGGCGCGACCAACATCGGCCACATCAATGCCAACGGAAAGGGAGGCGAGAACGCATTTGGTACGGCCTTCGGTGAGGCAGGTGATGCCTGGACAGTGGCATTGTGCCAGGCTGACTCGGACGGAGACGGCCAGACGAACGGCCAGGAGCTCGGCGACCCCGTGCTGCGAGTTTACGAGCTCGAACGCCGTTGTTCGATGGACCTCAGGTGTCTCTCACCCGAGTGACGCTGCAAGCACCTCGGATCCATCGCTGTGGGCCAACATCCAATGTGGAGGGAGCTCGACGACGACGACGACTGACACGTCAGCTGGAACGACGACAGACACGAGCACGGGAACCTCTACTGACACGTCCACCGGTACGACGACTACAGATGCCACCACTGGCACGACTACGAGCACTGGAACCTCCTCGGGTACTACCACGAGCACGTCGACGGGCACGACCTACGAGCAGTGGTACCGCTTCATCGCCGTCCACCTCGAGCACTGGAACGACGAGCACTGGCACCAGCACGAGCACGAGCACGAGCTCCACAAAGACTACTACAACTGCTCCGTCAACGACTACCAGTAGTGCAGCTACCACCACCACCAGCTCCAGCACGAGCTCAAAGACGAGTTCGACGGCGACAACGACTGCCCCATCCACGACCTCGTCTACCAAGACCTCCACCACCTCCGCCACGACCAAACCCACCTCCACGACAGCCACGCCCTCCAAGACCAGCAACAATTCCACCTCGTCGCTCCGCTCCGGAAGCTCGAGCACCTCCGGCAGCGGTTCGGCCATTGACGAGGACGACACGATCGACACGCCGACGCCGACTGCGTCCAAGTCGAGCGCCACTTCGTCCAACTCGACGGCGTCGTCGCCTTCGCCTACTACTGCTACTTCCGGCGCGACTGGTAGCCACAGCCGCGTGCTCGTGGCGAGCATCGCGTCGGTCGCTGCCATCGTCGCCGCGCTTTGGTAAGCAATGGATGCGACGTTGGGCAATGCAGACGTGAAGTTGAGGCAAATGCCTTGGTGTGATGCATCTCTTGGATTGGGGGAGTGCTACAAACATCTGCGCAGCTCAATGTACGATCAGGCTCGTGTTGACTGCGTACATGCTGTTGCTTGGCAACATGATAGTAGGTAACACAGCGGATGGTGGTAATAGTTCAACAAGTGCTGGACATCTTGAATCATTTTGACTATGCTGAAGCATTGCCAAGATTCGCCGGCTCAACTGGTGTCCAAAATATGTGCTCGGCAAAGTGCTGGACCTACAAATATGTGCACGGTAACTTGCTGCACCTGCGTGCTTCGGCCGGGCCAATCATTTCGCGCAGCTCACTCGAGGTGGCCCCAATTCGAATTCGAACAGCGTGAAGTGGCCAGAGATTTGGACCGGAGAAGCTTCAAATGATCGTCAACTAGGGATCACATGCATCTCCATTACCGCATGATGCGGGTTCTGCAGTGAATCGTCAAGCCTTGTAGTTGTGCAACGAGGGTTTTCCCTTGGAGCTCTTCGCTCGAATCTCGGATGAAGGACCATGTTTTAGTCCCCGATCGACCCTCTCACTCTTCAATCACCCCAGTGATACGCACAAGCAACCACATCGCTCAAGACTGCTCGCGACCATGGTGCTCCAAACTGCCTCCGCGTCGGCCGTCGTCACAGCTATGCTCGTTTCTCGTGCAATGGCTTGGCAGAATTTTGTTGGCTTGGTTCCCAATGGCGCGAATGTTCCTGGCACAACCAATATCGGCCATATCAACCCGGACGGCAAGGGTGGTTTGAACGCATTCGGGAGCGCTTTCGGTGCTGCTGGTCACGTGTGGACTCTCGCGCTGTGCCAGGCCGACTCGGATGGCGATGGACAAACCAACGGTCAAGAACTTGGCGACCCATGCTGCAAGTTTACTGCGTCAAGTCCTGTCGTGCGCTGGACTTCGGGTGTCTCCAACCCAAGCAATGCTGCAAGCAAGTCGGATCCGTCGTTGTGGGCAAACGTACAGTGCAGCAGCACATTGACTCCGACTCCTGCACCGACGGGTACCCGGTTGGCGACCCCTTCGCCAACAAGCACTCCAGGCTCTCCCACATCTTCGCCACCACCTGTGACACCTACAACAACTACTAGGGCGCCTGCGACGACTACACCTACCACAACGACGGCAACAACTCCTGCCCCCACTCCCGCTACAACGACCAAGGCGCCAACGACGTCAGCACCCGCAACGACGACCGCTACCACTTTGGCTCCTGCTACAACCACCAAGGCGCCTACGGCGACGACAGCCACGACAACGTCACCTGCGACCACCACCAAGGCGCCTTCGGCGACGACAGCCACGACAGCGTCACCTGCGACCACCACCAAGGCACCGTCGGCGACGACAGCCACGACAACGTCACCTGCGACCACCACCAAGGCGCCTTCGGCGACGACAGCCACGACAACGTCACCTGCGGCCACCACCAAGGCGCCTTCGGCGACGACAGCCACGACAACGTCACCTGCGGCCACCACCAAGGCGCCTTCGGCGACAACGGCCACTCCGCCGACCCCTGCCACCACCACCAAGCCTCCTACAACGACAACGCCTGCTTCAACCACCAAGACACCAACTGGCACGCCTACCCCGTCTCCTTCATCGACGACAAAGACTCCCACCACGCCTACCCCTACTCCCACAACAAGCAAGCCCACACCGACACCTTCGAAAACCAACTCGACTTCGGCGCATCGTCACGGAAGCTCGAGTGGCTCTGGCAGTGACGAGGGGAACAACACTATCACGACGCCAACGCCGACCAAGTCGAAGGCCGCCAGCAACTCGTCCAACTCAACGTCATCGACACCGACGCCTGCTGCCAAGTCTGGTGCCTCTACCAGCCACACCAGCGTGCTCGTAATGACCATTGCGTCGATCGCTACCATCGCCGCCGCGCTTTGGTGAGCTGTCGTGGAGAAGATCTAGACTTCGCATCTAGATTGGCATCCCGCATGCTACTCTCTTGATTTTCCATTGTCTTTTCATTCGCGAGAAGCGTTACAGGTTTCTCGGCCTCGTCTTTCTTTTACGAAGACTTTGCAATACATGTTCGCCACGCCGCCGATTTGTTCAAAGTTTTCATAGTTCCATTTGCATGAGCTGGTGGTGCGCGACCCATTTGAGTAGTGATGCTTTGACCACTTCAACTTGACTCAAAGATATGCTCGGCAAACTGCCGGTCCGGGCACGTGCTTCTCCCGGACAGATCATCATGCGCAGCTCTCACCAGGTAGCTCTGTATCACCGTATTTGGTATGCGAACAGCACAAAGGGTCCAGAGGTGTGGACCGGAGAAGCGCGTGCTCTAACTTGCACCCCGACCCACACCGAAGCTCTAAATGATCGATAAAAATGGTTGCAGCGCTCTTCAAGTGGCTCCATGAGCACACGATGAAGAAGTTTCAGCCTTTCATCAGCTTACGGCTTCTAGTACCGGCGCACTGAAGCTCCGCACAAATTCTGAACCAAGCCTCTCTCACTTTGCAATCACGCGAGTGATACTCACAAGGGAACCCACCAGCCCGACTCAAGTATCATGGTGCTCCAAACCGCTTCCGCCTCGGCTATTGTCGCGTCCGTGCTTGCTTGTCGTGCTATGGCTTGGCCGGAGTACGTTGACCTAGTCCCCAACGGTGGAAACGTACCAGGTGCTTCCAACATTGGCCACATCAATACCAACGGCAGAGGTGGTTTGAGCGCGTTCGGCAGTGCTTTCGGTGCTGCTGGTGATGTGTGGACAGTCGAAGTGTGCCAAGCCGACTCAGACGGCGATGGACAAACTAATGGGCAAGAACTTGGTGACCCCTGCTGTGAGTTTACCTCGTCGAGCCCAGTCGTGCGATGGACCACAGGCGTCTCCCACCCGAGCAATGCTGCTAGCACGTCGGACCCAACGTTGTGGGCAAACATTCAATGCAGTGGTAGCTCTGCTAGCTACGGATGCGCCAGCAGATGGATCGACTACGACCACCGATGCGCCTTCAGACCCTTCCAATATTACTACTACGCCTGCTTTGACACCTGCCACAACGAGCACGGGTACGTCGACAGGATCTCCGAGCCACAACCACACCAACGACGACCAAGCCTACTACGACTACAACTACGACAACTACCGCATCAGCGCCTGCAGCGACTTCCAAGGCAACCACCGCTACGACAACCACTTCTGCACCTGCAGCAACCACTAAGACATCCACGACTGCGAGCTCAACCAAAACATCGACGACGACGACGACGTCGGGCACAGCTGCCACGCCTAGCACGACGACCAAGACCTCACCGACGGCGACAAGCTCGAGCACTAGCGCAAGTACCGGCACAACCACGAGCTCGACCAAGACGACCACAAGTACGACATCTGGAACAAGCACGGGCACAACCACGAGTGCATCAACAACCGCGAAGACGCCGTCCACGACCTCGTCTACCAAGACCTCCACCACCTCCGCCACGACCAAACCCACCTCCACGACAGCCACGCCCTCCAAAACAAACACCACCTCCTCCTCGTCGCTCCGTTCCGGAAGCTCAAGCGCCTCT
Source organism: Phytopythium helicoides (assembly GCA_024867545.1). Taxonomy (NCBI): domain Eukaryota; phylum Oomycota; class Peronosporomycetes; order Pythiales; family Pythiaceae; genus Phytopythium; species Phytopythium helicoides. The sequence continues at coordinate 545,446 of JANFNE010000008.1, read as the reverse complement.
GGCAGTGGTTCGGCCATTGACGAAGACAACACCATCGACACGCCGACGCCGACTGCGTCCAAGTCGAGCGCCACTTCGTCCAACTCGACGGCGTCGTCGCCTTCTCCTACTACTGCTACTTCCGGCGCGACTGGGAGCCACAGCCGCGTGCTCGTGGCAAGCATCGCGTCGGTCGCTGCCATCGTCGCCGCACTTTGGTAATCAGCTCAACTTGAAGTCGCCTTTGAGGTATTTCGTTTGAGGTATTTCGTTTGAGGTCGGACCAATCAAACCTTTTTTTTTTTTTTCAAATCTCTTGCTAGTCAACCTGGGTGCAGAGAGAAGATCGCCACCTCGGCCATGCGCCTGCCCGCCGCCTCCGCCTCGCTGTCCGCGGCGCTGCTGTGGTTCTCGACCGTTGCAACCGGCAGCGACATCAATGGCTGGTACCCGTGCGGCTTGACGGATCTCCCGAGCATCGAGGAGCTCGCGGGCGTCACGTTCGAGTGCGCACAAGTGCGTGCGCCTCTGTGCCACGCCGGAATCTGCGCCAGTGACCGGGAGATTGAGCTGTTCGTGAAGCGAAAGCTTGCGGATCCAGTTGAGGAAAATGGAGGCACTGCTCGTGAGAAGCCGACCAGTGTGTGGTTCGCGGCTGGCGGCCCCGGAGCGTCCTCTTCCAGCAGTGAGCTAGGCTCGAGCTGCTTTGATAGGTCTCATGGGGACAACTAACCTGGTGATGTTGGTTTTGCACAGTGGAGTACGCCATGCTGCTGATATACGCACAAGCCAATCTATCGATCGATGTGTACACGTTCGACCATCGCGGCACGGGGAGGAGCGACCACTTGGACTGTGTCGCGGCCCAGGCGTTTGCAGACGGAGGCACGGCGGGCGCTGGACTCTCGCTGGATGAGCTTCCAGCTTGTGTGTCGGACGTTCTGTTCGAGATTGACAATCATACCGAGGCGTTCTCGGTTACTTCTGCAGCGCGTGATGTCGAGTATCTCATCAATACTTTCCACGACGAAGGAGAGCAAGTGTTCCTGTACGGCGCCAGCTACGGAACCTTTCTTGTGGAGCGTGTCATGCACTTGCAGCCTACACTGATCCGTGGATATATCTTGGATGGGACTGTTTCGGAAGCCGGTCCTGATCGCAAGCTCTCGGCTTTTCTTCTCTAACTGGAACGAGAACATTGAGGCGCCATCGCGTCGATTTTTCGAGCTCTGTGCTCGTCACCCGGAATGCCCACTGGAACTGAATCAAGACTGCGACAGCGACGAGGATACTGACGACTCCATCGATGTGCTTAGTGCCGTCGTTGCAATCTACGACGGGATTGACGAGATTGAGAATGACTGTGGAATGGGGCTTGCAACGTTAGTCGAATCTGAATCACCTACCCTCGCTCGCGCTTCGTTCGTTCATGGGGTTGCTAGTGCGAGACTCAACTTTTCGTGGACTCGTTCCCTCCATCATAGCGCGAGTTCAGCGCTGTACGCTCGAAGACTTTGTGGAGCTTTCACTCGTTATGCCAGCCTTGCTAGAGTATGTCGAAGCGCAGTACTCCACCTCGACAATTCCTTCGCACCAACCAGATACCATAGATGCAGCTATTGCAATGCTGGCTAGTTATCGCCGATCAAGCACGCTTTCAGAGTCTGCAACAACGCGCACCTATACTCTCCCTACATTTGGAGACAATGGTGACGGACAATCTTCACAAGACATACTTTTGTATCTCCTGATCACGATGTCGGAAATGTGGGCGATCCATCGCCAGACGAGGAAGAACTCGCTCAAGGCTATGTCGACGGTGTGCTGACCCAAGAGCCGACAAACTTGATCTACTACTGCCTGATGTTCGCACCTAAGTATGGCCCTAGTGAAGAACAAGACCCTGCTTGCGACGCCATATTTGATGAACTCGAAGAATACGGCTATGGAGATGCTGTTGAGAAAACACCTGCGTTCAAGTACTGGCTGGATGAGTTTGCCAACAAAACAGCAAGTATCCCAGCGAATACGAGCGTGTTGGTGGTCAACGGAGGGCTCGACTTCCAAACGCCAAGTGAGTTCGGCGAATACCAGTTTGACCACATGGTGCTTGAAGACACATCGAGCCAAAAAATGCTTGTGCACTTTGAGTTCGGTGCTCACGTGACTGGTATTTTGCCCACCGGTTTGGATGATGTGACGAACTGTGGTCCTCACATCGTCACAGATTTTGTGCTGACCGGTGGCGACACCGCTCGTGTGGACACGTCCTGCATCGGCCAGCTCCCACCGCTTGAGCTAACCGATGATTTGTTCAAAATGGTGGTAGAAGGATTGTTTGCAGAGAGCACAGCTCAAGATCTTGGGATCTACTATGACGAAGGAGCAAGTGACGAGTCAAGTGAAGACTTATGGTCTGCCTAGACTTTAGGATTACGGGGTTGGTTTGCTTTCGTTGAATTCATTTGAATGGTGCGAGCGAACTGTTCCATAGTGTCTGCATCTCACTTTACAACATCGCAGCAGTAAACGCAATAAGCGAAATGGCACTTGTCACAACGAAACCATTGAGGCTGGTGGCACCCGAGGTTGACGACGTCGAGGACCCATCACTGCTCTTATCGTCATCGGAAGCATCAGCGGAGCCATCCTTGTCACTGTCGCCGACCTCAACGTCCGACGAGTCTTCGTTGCTTGAGTCAGTTCCGTTAGCTGCGGTCGAGGTGACATTAGAGCAGTCGATGTTGGCCCACAGCGACGAGTCCGAGGTTAGTGAGCTGTCTCCAGGGTGGGAGACGCCCTCCGTCCACCGAACAACAGTGTTCGAGTCAACGTTGAACTCGCAGCACGGGTCGCCAAGCTCTTGACCGTTGGTCTGTCCGTCGCCGTCCGAGTCAGCTTGGCAGAACTCGGTGGTCCATGCGAGCCCTGCCTCGTCGAAGCCTTCTCCAAACGCGTTGCGCGCACCGTCGCCGTTCGGGTCGACATGACCAAGTGCCTTGACGTCTGGGACGTTGGCACCGTTTGGAATACGCGCCACAAACTCTTCGCGGGCGGAGACGAGAGCCGATGAAGCAAAGAATGTTGTGAGGATCGCAGATGCGATCGCAGTAGGACGCATGGCGAGAGAGGAGATGTTGCGATGCTTGCTGGCTGGACGGTAGATTGAAGAATGATCGTGGGGCTGAGGAGAGACTAAAGGGCGGCGATTAATCAGTCGAGGGCAGGGAAGAACGGCAGAGTTCAGCACAAAAGGCCGGTCGCATGGGTGGCTCCTGTGTCTTTTCCGCAGATTTGGATCTCTCTTGCATGCCGTTACACTCATGACGGCCCGACGGATTCTGGTGATCCTCTCTTCTGCTATAGAGACGCGAAGAGGCCGGTCAGATGAGCTGGACTGGACATTCCGCTTGAGGCAGCAGCGTTTGACACTCACATTTGCGTATCTGTGGAAAACCAACAAGGCAGAAATCCCGGCGCTGATCGAAAACACCAACTGTCACAGTCGCTAAGCGCTTCGACCGAGCATTCTGCACTACAGCGTCCGCGAAACCATGAAGCCTACTTGTGCACTTGCGATCGCTTCGACTTGAGCTGGACGAACACCTCGCAAGCATTGGCGCCGCAGAGCTTTTCCTGTTCGTGAAATTCTCGGCAGCTTGTCAATTCTCCAAGTCACAAACTCGATTTTGTGATGCCCCAGTTCTCGTTGTCGAGTCGTACGGTACTTTCGAGGCATCTCGTCACGTTCGACACGCTTCGAGCGACCAGCTAAAGTCGCGGACGTCTCCATCTCCAGCTCGCCAAGCGTCGAGCAGCTCTGCCGGCCTCTCGCCACTCGTACAGTACGGTACCGAAGCGCTGGCGGCCTCCTCTGCTGCTCCCTGGCTGTGTCAGCCATGTCAAGTCTCCGGTCGCGAGGTAGCGACAGCGCCAAGCCACTCAACTCGCCCACGCCCTACGTACCACTCGAGCCAACCCCTCGAAGTGCTAATGGCGCCACCAACGGCTTTGCAAAGACCAGCACGCAGCTGCCAGCGCCCCGCCTGACGCTCGAGTGGAAGCAGCTCAACCTGACCGTGGCGGTGCCCAACCCGCAGACTAAGGAGGTCGAGCAGAAGAAAATTCTGCAGGACGTGAGCGGCGTTGCGAGACCTGGAGAGCTGCTGGTCGTCATGGGACCTTCGGGAGCGGGAAAGAGTTCGCTGCTCGACGCCATCTCGGGGCGGAACTCGAGTGTCGAGGGGTCTGTGACAGTGAACGGCCACCCGTGGAGCAAGCGACTCAAGCGATTCGCGTCGTACGTCATGCAGGACGACCTTTTCCACGCAACGCTTACGGTGAGGGAGCACTTGACGCTTCAGGCGCGGCTACGCATGGGCGGCAAGTTCTCCAAGCAGCAGTATATGGCGCGTGTCGACACAGTCATCGAGGAGCTTGGATTGTCCAAGTCGAAAGACACGCTCATCGGCGGATTTATGCTGCGTGGTATCTCTGGTGGCGAGCGCAAGAGGCTTGCATTCGCATCAGAGGTACTTACAAACCCTTCTTTGTTGTTCGTGGATGAGCCGACGTCTGGACTGGATAGTTTCATGGCCAAGGCTGTGGTGCTGCAGCTTCAAGCGCTGGCGGCTCGAGACGGACGAACCGGTCATTACGACCATCCACCAGCCGTCATCCGAGGTGTTTGCGCTGTTCGATGAGCTGTACCTGATTGCAGATGGCGCTACAGTGTACCGCGGAAAGGCCCGCGAAGCGGTCAGCTACTTTTCGTCGCTTGGCTATCAATGCCCGACCTTCATCAATCCGGCAGACTACTTCATGGAGCAGCTCGTGGTAATCGACAAAGAGACAGGACCCTGCCGGGGTTGAGCGCTTGCAGCTGCTGAAGTCATCGTGGGCGAAGGCGTCAGCAGCAATATGTGAGAATGTGCGCGTTATGGTCGATTCTTCAGGAAACGACACAGACAACAGCGACGGCCTTGACACCATGATCGAGTTTGAAGATACGCACTTGCCCTTCTTTGGCCAGGTTGGTGTTCTCGCCTACCGCAATGCGCTGCGTTTGCTGCGAGACAAGATGGCGTTCCGCCTCGAGGCGTTGCAGACGCTCATCTCAACGATATTGATCGGCGTTATCTACTTCAGCTCACATTGGACCAGCAGGGAGTTAAAAACTTCTCGGGTGTCTTTTTCTACATGGTGACCTGACCACGTTTACGCTGCATCCATGCCTGCTATGATCTCCGTGCCTGTGGAGCTGCCGATTGTATATCGCGAGTACGACGTCGGGCCTCTATCACGTTGCTTCGTGGTTCCTCGCCAAGAACGTGTGTGAGTTACCGGCGCAAATTATTCTCCCAATCCTTTCGCTGGTTCCTTCCTACTTCCTTATCGGTATCGGCCACAACTTTGCACTTTACATCCAGATGCAGCTACTCATCATGCTCGTCAACAGTTCATCGGTTGCGTTCGGGTATGCCATATCGTGCGTCTGTCGCCGTGTGGACATTGCGCCGATCGTCGGGAACATCGTGTTGATGCCGCTCCTGCTACTCGGAGGGCTCTTCATCAACCCGAGCGACGTCCCTGAGATCTTTCGCTGGATCCAGTACATTACACCGTTCAAATACGGCTACTACGGTCTCATGCGCGCCTTCTTCCGAGCCTCCGATAACATTTCATGCGCCGACGTCGCTAACGGTGCAGATTGCCTGAGCACAGGCACCGAAGTTCTAGCAAACTACAAAATCAAGGACCAATCAGCTCTTGAGGATATCCTCATGCTACTCGTTCTATGCGTGGCATACCGAGCCATCGCCATGGCCGCGCTGTACATCAACGTCAAACGCCGTTGATCCCCACACCACAAAGAGTTGAAAAAAAAAAAGAACTCTCAGTTGAAATCCATCTTATAGAACGCACGAGATAACTCCAATCAACCAGGAAGTTGACTTCGTTTCTTCCTCACTCGTTTCAAATCGCTTGATATCCGCGACGACGGTTGAACCTTGTGTTGAGGGTCATCATAATCACTGCAACGATGGCTCCAAACACTGTGCCAGACAGGAATGCAGGCAGTTGCGATCGCTGATCCTGCATCATAAGCTTGGGTTTCGCCAATGGTACCTCATCCAGGTAGGCACTGACTTCATCATCAACGTAATCCTGAATCGGCTTGGCTGCAGGTCGCTGACGCTGCTGTTGCTGCGTTCGAAAGCTCTCCAGAGCTCGCTCAGCCATGACTTCACCCACAGTCTTCTCGCCGCCGCCATGCTGTCCAATGAGAGCCTGGACCTTGCTGCGCGGAGGGAGATCGAACGTCTTTGCTTTGTTGCCATCGTCCATGAGTGCCAGAGTCACATCAAAGAACCAGTTGCCGTAAGTCACGGGGATGAATCGGCGAGAATTCAGCTGACCAAAGTCGATCATGTTGAGATCAATGCGGCGCAGGAGCTGGTTTTGTGTCGACTGAATATACAGCATGCGTCGTGTATGGTCACGAACAACTGACCACTCAGTCGCTTCGCCCGGCGGCGGGCGAACCACCGTGTTGAGCAAATGCAGCGTATCTGCGACCTGTGCGCTGCTCCTCCGTTGCCACAACGTACGACGCTCCCCTCTGAGTTCTCATACCCGCGGCCGGCGTGGTGGTTCAGCACCGAGATCCGCTGAAACCTCGCAACCGGTCCGTACCCACCTGGGACGTCCAAGAGGTACGAGTCGACAAATAATCCGTGCTCGCGAAGCTTGCTGAGCTGCTGCTCAAGGGGCGGATCGTTGGTCAGCACCTGGTTCACGTTATCGTAGAAGACTGGTTTGCCGTTGAGAAACTCGATCACTAGACTGTCTCCGTGTCTGTCGTGCACGCTCACGTGCAGCGGCGCGCTTCCGCTGGTCTTGAGCTTGAGCACCTTCTCATTGAACGAGTCGTCGAACCCAGCGAGCTGCACCTTTGCCAGCCCTTCACGGACCTCCTTGACGCTTCCAAAGTTCCAAGAATGTAGGACGGGATGCCCGTGACCACGGGTCGCGTCGTGTCGAGCCCGTCCGTGTCGTTGAACACTGGGTACTCGGTCGCCACCAAGTACAGCCACGCCGCGGACAGCCCCTGCTCGTTGAGCCCGTCTGCCGCCGCATTCATCCCGTACATGTTGAAGGCCACGAAGCCAAGCGGGTTGTGCCACTCAAAGTCGGGGCAGTGCGGACAGCCGCGCACCGGCGGCTCCTGGAAGCTCGTGCCCCGCGGCACGACCTCAACCACCGTGCGCAGATCCACCTCGAAGTCCATGGTCCTGCCGCTCACCACGGAGGTCGTGGACGCGTTGAAGACGAAGTCGGAGCAGCTGGAGACACGCGAGACGCCCATGAGAGCCTCGAGGGCCGACAGCAGCAGCAGCAGACGCATCGACGGTCGCTTCTTCGCCTGGACCTTCGGTGGGCTTCGCTCTTCTGGAAGTGGCGTCGGTCAGCGGGGCGAGGAGATCCCAGGCCCAAAGTAGCTTGAGCAGCAGTACCTGATCTTAACAATAGTTTGAATATATACAAATTAAAAGGTGATACTGGCGACTTACCCAACGAATTGCCCAATTATATACAGAACCCAAACTAAGAAATGTGGTCGGAATTTGAACATCATGTTGACCGTGTATGGACCCTTCATCACTGCAACGCTCGTCTCCATCGCCACGACTCTACTTGGAGCCGCGGAGGTTCAGGTAGAGACCGAGGAAGCCGACGGTGCGGAAGCCGACGTTGATGGCGAGCAGAATGAGCCCGTCGACGAAAGCCGACCGACTCTGCATGCTGTACGTCTGCAGCACCTGTGCACCCGAACGCGCGACGCAGTTCTCGATGGCCTCGTTGCACGCGATGGTGGGGACCTGATTCCAGAAGATCTTCATCATGGCCTCGAAGCCGTACTTGATAGGCGAAATGTACTGCACCCACACGAAGTAGACTGGCGAGTCATCCGAGTTGATGAACAGGCCGCCAAAGAGAACAAAGGGCAGTAGGATCATGACACCAATGATGGGAGCAATATCCACACGACGGCACAGACACGAGACCATGTAGCCGAGACCGACCCCAGCGCTGTTCACCAGCACAACGATGATCTGCAGATAGACGAACATGTCGATGCCGTGACCGATTCCCATGAGGAAATACACGGGAACGAAGAAGAGGATCGGCAGCAGAACTTGCATCGGAAGCTCACTCACATTCTTCGACAGATACCATGATCCCAGGTGGTACAACCCTGCTCGATACTCGCGGATGATCATTGGAATCTCAATCGGCACTGTGATGAACGCCGAGTTGGCTGTGCTGAGAGTCTGGTTGATGATGATGAAGAAGAAACCACCAGCGAAGTTCTGTACGCCACTCTGGTTCAGGTCCAACTGCAAGTAGATGAGGCCGACAACGAGCGCGATAAACAGCGTCTGGAAGATGGCGGCCTGGAATGCCAGACGATCGCGCACCAATTGCGTCATGTTGCGCTGCGTCAGCACCAGCACTTGTCCAAGCACGCCCAGTCGGAAGTCCTGGAACGGATCATCGCTGTCGTGGAGAATGACCTCTGCGGTCGCGGCCTCGTTCTCCCTCGCACGGTGCTTCGTCCACTCTTCCTTGAGTCCTTCGACGCGTGCGACGCCCGCCTCGTCCGTCTCCTTGTCGACGACCACGAGCTGCCGCATGAAGTAGTCGGTCGGGTTCATGTACGCTGGACACGGGTAGCCGACGGATGAGAAGTACGCGACCGACTCGGAGGCCTTGCCGTGGTACACGGTGGCGCCGTCGCTCAGCAGGTAGAGCTGGTCGAAGAGCGCGAAGAGCTCGGACGACGGCTGGTGGATGGTCGCAATGACCGTGCGTCCGTCGCGCGCGATTTGCTGCAGCTGCGTGACTACCGTCTCGGCCATGAAGCTGTCGAGTCCCGACGTGGGCTCGTCCACGAACAGGATCGCCGGGTTGGTGAGGATCTCGGTGGCGAAGGACAATCGCTTGCGCTCTCCGCCAGAGATGCCGCGCAGCGACGCTCCTCCGATGAGCGTGTCTCGGCACTTGGTGAGTCCGAGCTCCTCCATGACGGCCTCGACGCGCTCAAGTTGTTCCTGCTCGGTGGCGGTTTTGCCCATACGCAGGCGCGCCTGGAAGAGCAGGTGCTCCTTGACGGTGATGGTCTGGAAGAAGAGGTCGTCCTGCATGACGTAGGACGTGAGTCGCTTGGTGTTCTTGCTCCATGGCTCGCCGTTGACGGAGATGCGTCCCGTGGCGTTGGTGTTGCGACCGGAGATGCAATCAAGCAGCGAGCTCTTTCCCGCTCCCGAGGGTCCCATGATGACTAGCAGCTCTCCGGGTCTGGCCTCTCCGCTGACGTGGTTGAGGATGATTTTTTCTTGCGCGTGTTTGGTTTGTTTGTTCTTGACGGTGGTGGCGAGGCATACGTCGTGCCATTGGAGTGTGAATCGTGGCGGCTCGTTGGTTTTGAGCTTGGGAGTCTCCACTTGGATGAACTGGTCTCCCAGTAGCTGCTGCTGGTGCTGGTGGCTGGGAGTTGTCATGAGGAGGTGGCTGCGGTAGGGAGCGCGTTTTGGTTTGTGCGAGAGCTGTGAAGTTATGGAGTGAGCAATTGGGAGCCTCGTTAAGCTTTTCACCGACTAGAGCATATCAATCAACTGGATCAAGACATTCATCGATCTATGATCGGGCAGCATGGGCTGCTGCAGGACACGGGCGAGGTATAACGTGTTGAAGTGGATTATGCACCTCGAGCCGGGCGTGAACAGACTTCGCGCAATGCGTCAACGAATCATCATTCCTCGCGGAGTGTGGCTCGCAGAATCGACGCTTGGATTCCATCGCACGTGTGTACCACGCGCAGCACCACCTCTCGGGAATAATCTCGATAGGGCTAGGTATGTTTATGAACATCTTGGTTAAAGTATACAAAAGGAATGAATGCAGAACTCAATCTTCTTAGGTTCCAACAGATAGATACTCTCTGCGCCATTGCACTCATGGAAAGTCGGCTGGCCGTTTCTGGGCCTTCCAGACGCTTCACGTGGTGCTCAGTTCGCAAGTCTCCAGTCGTCACGCAAGTTGAAAGCTACAGCCGCCTCACAAGCAGCCGAGCCTCGAGATCATGACAACCACCAGCCACCAGCAGCAGCTACTGGGAGACCACTTCATCCAAGTGGAGACCCCCAAGCTAAAAACCAACGAGCCACCACGATTCACGCTCCAATGGCACGACGTATGCCTCTCCACCGCCATCAAGAACAAGCAAACCAAACACGCTCAAGAAAAAATCATCCTCAACCACGTCAGCGGAGAGGCCAGACCCGGAGAGCTGCTCGTCATCATGGGACCCTCGGGAGCGGGAAAGAGCTCGCTGCTTGACTGCATCTCCGGCCGCAACGCCAACGCCACGGGACGCATCTCCATCAACGGCGAGCCGTGGAGCAAGGACACCAAGCGACTCACGTCCTACGTCATGCAGGACGACCTCTTCTTCCAGACCATCACCGTCAAGGAGCACCTGCTCTTCCAGGCGCGTCTGCGTATGGGTAAAACCGCCACCGAGCAGGAACAACTCGAGCGCGTCGAGGCCGTCATGGAGGAGCTCGGACTCACCAAGTGCCGAGACACGCTCATCGGAGGAGCGTCGCTGCGCGGCATCTCCGGCGGAGAGCGCAAGCGATTGTCCTTCGCCACCGAGATCCTCACCAACCCGGCGATCCTGTTCGTGGACGAGCCCACGTCGGGACTCGACAGCTTCATGGCCGAGACAGTAGTCATGCAGCTACAGCAGATCGCGCGCGACGGACGCACGGTCATCGCAACCATCCACCAGCCGTCGTCCGAGCTCTTCGCGCTCTTCGACCAGCTATACCTGCTGAGCGACGGCGCCACTGTGTACCATGGGAAGGCCTCCGAGTCGGTCGCGTACTTCTCATCCGTCGGCTACCCGTGTCCAGCGTACATGAATCCGACCGACTACTTCATGCGGCAGCTCGTGGTTGTCGACAAGGAGACGGACGAGGCGGGCGTCATGCGCGTCGAAGGACTCAAGGAAGAGTGGACGAAGCACCGTGCGAGGGAGAACGAGGCCGCGACCGCAGAGGTCATTCTCCACGACAGCGATGATCCGTTCCAGGATTTCCGACTGGGTGTGCTTGGACAAGTGCTGGTGCTGACGCAACGCAACATGACGCAATTGGTGCGCGACCGCTTGGCGTTCCAGGCCGCCATCTTCCAGACGCTGTTTATCGCGCTCGTTGTCGGCCTCATCTACTTGCAGTTGGACCTAAACCAGAGTGGCGTACAGAACTTCGCTGGTGGTTTCTTCTTCATCATCGTCAACCAGACGTTCAGCGCAGCTAATCCTGCATTCATCTCGGTGCCATTGGAGCTACCAATCATCATCCGCGAGTATCGAGCAGGGTTGTACCACCTGGGATCATGGTATCTGTCGAAGAATGTGAGTGAGCTGCCGATGCAAGTTCTGCTGCCGATCCTCTTCTTCGTTCCCGTGTATTTCCTCATGGGAATCGGTCACGGTATTGATGTCTTCATCTACCAGCAGATCATCGTTGTGCTGGTGAACAGCGCTGCGGTCGGTCTCGGCTACATGGTCTCGTGTCTGTGCCGTCGTGTGGACATTGCTCCCATCATCGGCGTCGTCACAATCCTGCCATTCTTGCTGTTTGGTGGGCTGCTCATCAACTCGGATGACTCGCCAGTCTACTTCGTGTGGGTGCAGTACATTTCGCCTATCAAGTATGGCTTCGAGGCCATGATGAAGATCTTCTGGAATCAGGTCCCCACCATTGCGTGCAACGAGGCCATCGAGAACTGCGTCGCGCGCTCGGGTGCGCAGGTGCTGCAGACGTACAGCATGCAGAGCCGATCCGCTTTCGTCGACGGGCTCATTCTGCTCGCCATCAACATCGGCTTCCGCATGGTCGGCTTCCTCGGCCTCTACCTCAACCTCCGCGGCTCCAAGTAGCCAATAGGTTCCGCCTTGATAGTTGCATGTCATTGATTGATTATCGGTTGGAAATGAAGGGATGAAATGCTTTGAATTGATACGTGGAAGTGAGGGTACCGCATGCTCATACATAGTGAGGAAGGTGTCCAAGTGTCGATAGCGCGAGTGAATGGCCCGTACTTCGTTGCCTTGGATTCACAAAGATCCCAGACTAGAAGTAGCACCACTCGTGATGGCCTCTGGCAGAAAAACAAACAAAGGGGAGGTGATGGATTGACACCTGACGTTACCATTCAATTCAACACGTTAGAGCGAATGCAACATGGAAAATGTGTTATTATGTATGTACAGCGTGCAACACGAATCTCTCACATGCGCAACGAGTCAAAAATGAAATCCTCTACTGGGAATTCACACTAGACAGCGACCGTTCTCACGGCGCAATCGGATTGACAGCACCACGTACGCGACGAAGAAGCACAGCAGCGCGAGTTCGAGCTGAATAATGGCGTCACCGGCTGCCGTTCGCGCAGACATGCTGTAGTACTCGAGCACCTGTTCGCCCGTGCGTGCGATGCAATCGCTAGCTGATGAACCGGAAGCCGACGCTGAAGCGAGTGAGGACGAAGCCGAGGACGAGGAGCCATCACCACAGCCACCGATGGTCGCCACACGGGTCCACAACAGCTTCATCAGTGCCTCGTAGCCATACTTCACGGGAGAGATGTAGTGGATCCAGATGAGGTAGTCTGGGGCGTCGTCGACGTTGAGCACAAGTCCGCCAAATACCACGAACAGCAACATAACGAGTGCGAACACGATAACAGACCAGTAGACCCGTCGGAAGATAGCAATCGCAATCATCATAAGTGCCGATGCGCACCAGCCCGCCAAGATGACCACCAGTTGCATGTAGATGTACAGCTTGAACCCATGACCAATTCCAATCAGCAGGTATGCCGGCGCAAGCAGCACGATCGACTGCACAACTAAAATCGGCAGGTCTACGATGAGGCGAGCAAGATACCAGCATACAAGGAAGTACCAGCCGCCGCGGTGCTCGCGCGCAATCACACGGATCTCCTTGCACATGAGCAGGAACACACGAACTGACACCAGCAGCATCTGAACGACGATGATGTAGAACAGCGCACCAGTGTAGTTGCGGATATCTTGCTGGGTGTTCAGGTCGAGCTGGAGGAAGATGAGGCCAAACACCACACCTACAAGCAGCGTCCACAAGAGGTACCACCAAAACATTGTGCGTAATCGCATCAGGTACCGCATCTGGCGACCAAACAGGAGTGACAGCTGACTGCAGCAGTTCATCCGCGGAGTTCTCTGATAGTTCGAGACGCTGCTGGTTTCGCCCTCCAGCGGACCCACCTCGCTCACGAGACACAAGTCCGAATAGCGGGTCGACCATGCCTCTTTGAGCAACTTCAATCGTGAGGCAGTGCTCTCGTCCTCGTCGCCATTGGTTGCGCTCGCGAGTTGACGCACAAAGTAGTCGACCGGGCTTGTGTACATGGGGCACGCAAACCCAAGCGACGCAAAGTACTCGACTGCTTCAGAGACCTTGCCGTGGTAGATCGCAGTGCCAGCAGACAGCAGGTACAGCTGATCGAAGAGTCCAAACAAGTGCGAAGAAGGGTGCGCCATCGAAACAATGACGGTGCGGCCACTCCGCGCGAGCTGGCGAAGCTTGAGAACGATTCCTTCGGCAGCGTAGCTGTCAAGATCACGAGTTGGCTCTTGAACGAGAAGAACCGAAGGCTGAGTCAGTAATGCCGTGGCAATTGACAGACGCTTGCGCTCTGCGGGAGACAGGCATCGGATGAGGGTGTAGCGGCTTGCAGACAAATTCATCTCCTGCATGATAGCTTCCACGCGCTCCATTCCATTCACATCGACGTAACAGCAGCAGCCACGACCGCCTGCGAGGCGCACGTTAGCATGAAAAGCGAGATGCTCTTGAACACTGAGCGTCTCCAGGAATCCCTCCTCCGCATCGCGCTCGACAAATGAAAAGTACGTCTGCGTTGTTGGAGTCCGGTCGACTCCATTCAGAGACACCTTGCCCTGTAGACCGCGCTGCTCACGCGCAAGGCTGACGAGGAGAGCATCAATCTCGATGCTTGACGAGCCAGTGATGAGCAGGACCTCACCATACTTGGCTGAACCACTTGCATCGTCGAGAACGATAATCTCTTCCTTTCTGGATTTTTGCATGGCAATGTGACGCGTGACCTTCTGCTTTAGCCACAAACTGCGCCAGCCAATCGTAATCTTCTCGCCGTCAAATCCATACTCTCCATTTGTACGAGGGGTGTCGACCTGAATGTAGTGGTTTTGTAGCTCCATCAAGTTGGTTGCCTCCATTTTATTTTGCCGAGAGACGCGGGACGGCTGTCGGCTCAAAACTTTGGCTGCTTCTTTTCCATTCTGAATCGCACGCTGGCTCAAGCCCGTAATTCCACGGTAGCTCCACGAATATCTCCACCGCCATTGCAACCCCCAACGACGAGTTCGCGCTAGCAGCAGCCAGAACCAAAGCCCCACAAAGAAGAAGACCGCGCAGATAACAAGCAAAAGAATTGAGCTTGTGAGTGCAGACCGGTTGTCCAGGCTATAGAACTCGAGCACTTGCTCGCCTGTTCGGGCGATACAATCCTCCATTGTGGTATTGCACGTAATCGAGTCGACACGGCGCCAGAAAAGTGCCATGAAAGCTTCATAGCTGTACTTGACAGGGGAAATGTAGTGCAGCCAGATTAAGTAGTCCGGAATGTCCGACACATCGATCACCAGGCCTCCGAAGGCGATAAACAGCACGAAGACCACAGTAAATAGCAGTGCGGCAAATGGTGAGCTGCGGCACAGGAACAGTGTGACAAACACCAGGCTGACTGCAGCCCATCCAGATAAGATGACCACCAATTGCATGTAGAAATACAGCTTGAAGCCGTGGCCAATGCCAACCAGGAGGTAAATCGGTACAAACAGTGCGATGGAGAAAACGATGAGCCACAGCAGGCCAGATGCGATGCGCGACACGTACCACGACGATAGGTAGTACCAGTTGCCTCGGAACTCGCGGTACTCACGGATCGAAATGGCAGCCTCGCGGGGCAAGAGAGCAAAATTCCACAGCGCTGACAGCAGCATTTGAATAACAATCGTGTAGAAGAAGGCACCGGCAAAGTTCTGGATGCTCTTTTGGTTGTTGAGGTCGAGCTGGAGGTAAACCAGTCCGAACACGACACCAATTAGAAGCATGGACAGCAGATATTGCAGCTGGAGAGAGCGGAAACGTAGGAACGTGGTCACATGGCGCGAAAAGAGCACTCCGTACTGGTGACAACAGCCAAGGCGATGAAACTGGAAAGGAGGAAGCTGCTTTGAATCGCCAACCTCGCTCTCAGCTCCCAGCTCACCAGATCCCAGAGAATCGACGTAGCGCTTGGCCCACTCTGACTTGAACATCTCAATCTGATTACTGCCATCACGTTCGTCGTCGCGCTCACCACGAGTAAGGAGGTACAACACGAAGTCGATGGGACTGGTGTAGTCGGGGCATTGAAAGCCGAGCGAGGCAAAGTACGGCACGCAATCCGCTGCCACATCGTCGTACACGCACGCGCCTTCAGCAAGGAGGTAGAGATTGCCAAAATACTGGAAGCAATGCGAAGCCGGGTGGTGTAGTGTCACGACCACAGTGCGACCAGAGTACGCGAGACGACGAAGTGTTGCGATAATGCTCTCAGCCATGAAGGTCGACAACTTGTGTGTAGGCTCTTCCACCAAAAGAACTGACGGATTGGTCAGCAGAGCTGTCGCAATAGCTACACGCTTCCGCTCCTCTGCGTTGATCCCTGATACGCTGCCGCCGCCAATGAAAATATCACGGCAAGCATCGAGCTCGAGCTCGTCAATCACTGCGTTCACACGATCAATGCAGTACGCTAGGGAGTGCGTCTTTTGTAGACGCTGACGCGCCTGGAAAAGCAAGTGCTCATACACTGTGAGCGTCTCGTAGAACAAGTCATCGCGCAGCACATACGCAATGTATTCGTGCATCGACTTGTCCCAGGGACGGCCATTGACGATGATTTCACCTTCGACTGTGTCGTGAAATCCCGCAAGGCACTCCAGTAGCGACACACTCTCGATCTTTGACGGGCCGGTGATGACAAGGAAATCGCCTGGGGCGGCTCGACCACTAACACCACTGAGGATTGCCTGACCATCTGCGTGTGGGATAGAGCGGTGCTTGAGCCACAGATTCTTCCACTTGATTGTGACAGGCTCGATAGTCAGCTCATCCGTCATCGCTACGTCATCGACGCGTGGAGTAGAGATCTCGACGTAGTGCTCTTCAGCGTGCCCAACGATAGACGGATTGCCAGCGTCATCGATAAGAAGCGTTGTGCGACGGTCACTCTCTCTCATCTGCCCTTGCTTCTCAAGCATATCAGGAACAGCTGCTGACACTGCTACTGAAGTGGTGCGTTGCTCATTCATAGAAACGCGGGCTTCTTCTGCGACCAGATACTTGTCTGCAGCCTCCGTTGGTTGATTCACAGAGCTAGAAGCAGACTTCGTTTTCTCCTTCTTTGACCAGAGGCTCCAGAATCCAGTAGTGGTGCCCGCTTTGTCGCTCTGCTCGTCATCATGCTCGGAAGGGAGAGCTTGGTCTGCTAGCGGAGCCGACGTCTCGGTAGTAGTCTCAACAATCGTTTCATGAGACGGAGCCACTGCAATGGTACTAGCGCGCTGTGCTGCGAGATCACCCTCGACCACTTCTCCATCTTCTGATGCGACAGCTGCAGCGTCCGAGCGAGCGCCGAACTCCTGAACGTACGACGACGAGAAGGAGCCACGCTGACTTCCTCCATCGAGCGAAAATCGGAGATTATCCTCACTTTTCCGTTCGAAGAAGTTCCATTGGCCACCAAGAGCTCCAAATCGAGCAATGCTTGAAGACATGCTAGATCGAGGCTCTTCAGTGCCATCTGCACCAAATTCATTCTCGGCTGCAATTGGAAGCTGGAGGTCCCGACTAGACAAACGTCCTTGGTCTGGTGCGGGCGCTTCCTCCAGGGCGGTCTGGTACACGACTGTTGTCTCCACCACTTGGATAGCGTCGGAATTGTTCGCAATATCGTCAACATCGTTTGCACTGTCAAGCTCGTGGCGAGTGTGGATAGGTACTTCAGTCTCCTTGGAGCTAGCCATGTTCGACCCTTCACCAGCATCAGCTATCGTTTCAGCGTCAGTCGGAAGCCCCACAGAAGAGGTATCCGCAGCCGAAACATGTTTGACCGCTTCATTATGTGCAGGGACAGAAGTAGTCGTAGTCTCGTCAACACTTTCGTGGACCACTGCACGATCATGCTGTTTTTCCTCGTGCTCCATGCCCTTCGACGGCAGCTCTTCATCGTTCTCACTGACTGACTCCCTTTTGAAGAATCCCCAGAAGCCACCACTGCTCTTCCGCCGACGTCTCTCATCCTTCTTGTCAACATTTTCGTCGCTGGGCACACTCCCTTTCCGAATATCAGCAGTAGCAGCAACAGCGACACCAGCAACTACCGGAGCAACCGCGGACTCTTTCTGAACCATTTGGTCGTCAGAAACGGGCTCGGAACTCTTCGATAAAGACTGCGATGCAATGGTTCCTGGAGCTTGCATCTCAGCCTGGGACGTAACGAGGCTCTCCTGAGTCGATGAAATCACGCCCGAAGCAGGTTGAGCTACTGTGTTGCCGGAATCAACATAAGTAGAATGGGTGTCAACCGTCTCAAGAAGAATACGAACATGCTTCTTTCCGTTTGACTCGACGACAGGACCTGCCGATGAAACGTCTACGACAGTGTTCTCAGAGGACAGTGCATATGAAGGGGCGGTAATGGTGGCACTTGTAACGAGTGTGGTTGCTGCAGCAGTATCGTCGACTGGAGCAGTGTCCTCGGTAAGTTCAGCTTGAATCTCAACTTCCTTGTCGCTGAAATGACTTGAAGGACTCATAGTAGAAATATGAATCGCCTCAACGACATCCTGTTGATACGCTTCACTAGGGCGAGCGTCTTCTGAGGCATTATCACCAACTTTCTGACTCGAATTTGCCACCAGTTCCGCCACAAGTCTATCTTGTGTTAGACCTGGTAGTGGGGAGGTCAGATTCAGCATCGAGGACTCATCAGTCTTGTCAACTCTAGCACTTTCCGTAGGATTTGAAGTGCTGGTAAGTTCCTGGCGCTCTTCGATCTGCAGAAGTTCCAGAGAGCGACCAGTAACCGAATCGTCAGGTCGTTCAGTTGCATGCGCGGCAACCGGAGAGAACGGAATTGCCTCAGCAGGCTTCTGCTCGTGCTCAACTGCGGGTTCATTCACGGATGATTCCTCCTTCGACCAAAAGTTCCAGAATCCGCCGCCCCCAGACTTGCTCTTACGATGTCGTCCTTCAGTAGGTGCAGTTGGCTCGTCGACCGTGGGAACGTCAGCTGTTGGTTTGACGTTGAGCTCCTTTTCACTTGCTTCTGGCACTCCTGATGGATGAACGGCTGGTCCCGCAGTCTTAGATTCAGCGGATTCGACTTCATCTGTAGGCACGCTGTTATCATTCAACACGACGGGAGCGGGAACATGAGCTTCCTCAACTTCGTGCGCTTCCTTCTTTGTTGATTCAGTGAGTTTAGAAGCAACAGCACCTCCAATAATTGCGGCCCCAACAGCAGCAATCGCTAAGCTTGTAGAAGGCTCAGTTTCGTCATCAGGGAGCTCCTTGGTAGCAGAAGGCAAGTCCATAGATGCCACACTAGCATCTGGAGTTGCCGAAGCTAACTGCGGTGTCACTTCTTCAACAACTTCAGCAGTTGCGCTTGGCGTCTCAGCGCTACGAGGGGTGAGCACTTGTGACACAATATCTCCACTCTGCGTCGAATTGGTAGCCACTCCAGTCAATTCTTGGCGTACTTCAACGAGTTCGGGGTTTGACGAAGACTCAATAACAGGGCCATGTTCTTGAATCTCCGGCGTTAACGATGTTGGAGCAATCTTAAGCTGCTCAGCTCCTTTTCGCTCATCGACGGACAGTGAGGTGTGTTCGAACTGGCCTTCTACGCGCTCATTGACGATTTCGGCCACAGCAGCTGGTTGGCTTTGGTGCCCTTCATCCTCAGCTCCTTGCTTCGTCCAGAAACTCCAGAATCCGCCACCTCCAGATTTGCTTGTGCGATGGCGCTTGTCGGAGTCCTTGTCATCGGACATCTCTGAATCATTCACGTTTACATCAGCGGGAACGAGAGAGACAGCATTGCTATCCTTTGACGGCTTATCCGCGTGCTCCTCGACAGCGCTTGGAGCGGCAGATTGGACAGTTACACCTTCCGACTCAATGGCACTTCCTCCAAGTATCTCAAGATCTTCGTCGTGCAATTGGGCTGGTACTTCATGCGTCTGCGACTGAGCGACAGTGTTAGCTTTGTCGATTAATGAGATCTCTTCCGGGGTGGTCACGTTGCTAGCTGATACACTGCGAGCACTGGTTACAGTAGTGCCGCTGGCCTCGATGGGACTGTTAACATCCACTTCGCCTGGTCCTGCCTGCGTGGTAGCCAATTGAACAACCTTTTCACTAAGCAATTCAGTCGATGGTTGAGGTGAAGACAAGCTTGACACAAGCATGGTCTCCTGGGACTTCGAAGTGGGGCCCGATGTGCGATCAGGCATAACCGTATCCGTAGGCTTGTGTTCACTCACAACCTCTGATCCCTCAACTGCCTCGGAAATAGTGCTCGAACCGTCAACGACAGCTCCAATAGCAGGAGTAGCAGCTGTTTCTGATGCGGCCTGCAATTTCATATCAAACTTTGGGTGCGAGTCATCGACGGCTTCAGCTTCCCAAAAATCGACTGAGCGCTCCACAGCCTCGACAGTAATGTCGCCTGGTGCCTCACTGTGAACGGCGGAAGCAACATCAACTGAAGTGGCATTGGCCTTCTCATTCTCCTGTTTCGTCCAAAAACGCCAGAATCCGCCCCCAGCCTTGCTCTTGTTGTCTTCATCATTCGACAAGTTCTCGGTTGTCACTTCTACGTCCGTGGAATTGTTTTCCACCACCGCAGTCAAAGTCTCAGGTGTAACAGGTGATGCTCCTGCAACGTCGAAGTCACCACTCGTTACACCACTCAAAAAAGCAACATCACTGCTAACACCGCCCGTTGAGCTGCTTGAGGTCGTCGTGATCAGCTCGCCGCCCTCCGACGTCTGGATCACCTGCTGACCCTCCGACGTCAAATACTGCACGTCTTCCTGCTGCTCCACACCAGAGCTGACAGCACCGCCGCCAGCCTGGCGACGAACCACCACGCGCTTCACAACCTGACCAGGAGACACAATGCGGCGCGTCACCACCGTGCGGCCGCCCTCCGTCGAAGTCGTCGTGTACTCGCCTCCTGCGGCGAGTTGCTCCTCGGTGAGCGCCGTGCCAGCGACACCGCCCGTTGAGCTGCTTGAGGTCGTCGTGATCAGCTCGCCGCCCTCCGACGTCTGGATCACCTGCTGACCCTCCGACGTCAAATACTGCACGTCTTCCTGCTGCTCCACACCAGAGCTGACAGCGCCGCCGCCAGCCTGGCGACGAACCACCACGCGCTTCACAACCTGACCAGGAGACACAATGCGGCGCGTCACCACCGTGCGGCCGCCCTCCGTCGAAGTCGTCGTGTACTCGCCTCCTGCGGCGAGTTGCTCCTCGGTGAGCGCCGTGCCAGCGACACCGCCCGTTGAGCTGCTTGAGGTCGTCGTGATCAGCTCGCCGCCCTCCGACGTCTGGATCACCTGCTGACCCTCCGACGTCAAATACTGCACGTCTTCCTGCTGCTCCACACCAGAGCTGACAGCGCCGCCGCCAGCCTGGCGACGAACCACCACGCGCTTCACAACCTGACCAGGAGACACAATGCGGCGCGTCACCACCGTGCGGCCGCCCTCCGTCGAAGTCGTCGTGTACTCGCCTCCTGCGGCGAGTTGTTCCTCGGTGAGCGCCGTGCCAGCGACACCGCCCGTTGAGCTGCTTGAGGTCGTCGTGATCAGCTCGCCGCCCTCCGACGTCTGGATCACCTGCTGACCCTCCGACGTCAAATACTGCACGTCTTCCTGCTGCTCCACACCAGAGCTGACAGCACCGCCGCCAGCCTGGCGACGAACCACCACGCGCTTCACAACCTGACCAGGAGACACAATGCGGCGCGTCACCACCGTGCGGCCGCCCTCCGTCGAAGTCGTCGTGTACTCGCCTCCTGCGGCGAGTTGTTCCTCGGTGAGCGCCGTGCCAGCGACACCGCCCGTTGAGCTGCTTGAGGTCGTCGTGATCAGCTCGCCGCCCTCCGACGTCTGGATCACCTGCTGACCCTCCGACGTCAAATACTGCACGTCTTCCTGCTGCTCCACACCAGAGCTGACAGCGCCGCCGCCAGCCTGGCGACGAACCACCACGCGCTTCACAAGTCGTCGTGTACTCGCCTCCTGCGGCGAGTTGTTCCTCGGTGAGCGCGGCACCGGCGACACCGCCCGTCGAGCTGCTTGAGGTTGTCGTGATCAGCTCGCCGCCCTCCGACGTCTGGATCACCTGCTGGCCCTCCGACGTCAAATACTGCACGTCTTCCTGCTGCTCCACACCAGAGCTGACAGCACCGCCACCAGCCTGGCGACGAACCACCACGCGCTTCACAACCTGACCAGGTGACACAATGCGGCGCGTCACCACCGTGCGACCGCCCTCCGTCGAAGTCGTCGTGTACTCGCCTCCTGCGGCGAGTTGTTCCTCGGTGAGCGCGGCACCGGCGACACCGCCCGTCGAGCTGCTTGAGGTTGTCGTGATTAGCTCGCCGCCCTTCGACGTCTGGATCACCTGCTGGCCCTCCGACGTCAAATACTGCACGTCTTCCTGCTGCTCCACACCAGAGCTGACAGCACCGCCACCAGCCTGGCGACGAACCACCACGCGCTTCACAACCTGACCAGGTGACACAATGCGGCGCGTCACCACCGTGCGACCGCCCTCCGTCGAAGTCGTCGTGTACTCGCCTCCTGCGGCGAGTTGTTCCTCGGTGAGCGCGGCACCGGCGACACCGCCCGTCGAGCTGCTTGAGGTTGTCGTGATCAGCTCGCCGCCCTCCGACGTCTGGATCACCTGCTGGCCCTCCGACGTCAAATACTGCACGTCTTCCTGCTGCTCCACACCAGAGCTGACAGCACCGCCACCAGCCTGGCGACGAACCACCACGCGCTTCACAACCTGACCAGGTGACACAATGCGGCGCGTCACCACCGTGCGACCGCCCTCCGTCGAAGTCGTCGTGTACTCGCCTCCTGCGGCGAGTTGTTCCTCGGTGAGCGCGGCACCGGCGACACCGCCCGTCGAGCTGCTTGAGGTTGTCGTGATTAGCTCGCCGCCCTTCGACGTCTGGATCACCTGCTGGCCCTCCGACGTCAAATACTGCACGTCTTCCTGCTGCTCCACACCAGAGCTGACAGCACCGCCACCAGCCTGGCGACGAACCACCACGCGCTTCACAACCTGACCAGGTGACACAATGCGGCGCGTCACCACCGTGCGACCGCCCTCCGTCGAAGTCGTCGTGTACTCGCCTCCTGCGGCGAGTTGTTCCTCGGTGAGCGCGGCACCGGCGACACCGCCCGTCGAGCTGCTTGAGGTTGTCGTGATTAGCTCGCCGCCCTTCGACGTCTGGATCACCTGCTGGCCCTCCGACGTCAAATACTGCACGTCTTCCTGCTGCTCCACACCAGAGCTGACAGCACCGCCACCAGCCTGGCGACGAACCACCACGCGCTTCACAACCTGACCAGGTGACACAATGCGGCGCGTCACCACCGTGCGACCGCCCTCCGTCGAAGTCGTCGTGTACTCGCCTCCTGCGGCGAGTTGTTCCTCGGTGAGCGCGGCACCGGCGACACCGCCCGTCGAGCTGCTTGAGGTTGTCCAGCCTGGCGACGAACCACCACGCGCTTCACAACCTGACCAGGAGACACAATGCGGCGCGTCACCACCGTGCGGCCGCCCTCCGTCGAAGTCGTCGTGTACTCGCCTCCTGCGGCGCGGCGAGTTGTTCCTCGGTGAGCGCCGTGCCAGCGACACCGCCCGTTGAGCTGCTTGAGGTCGTCGTGATCAGCTCGCCGCCCTCCGACGTCTGGATCACCTGCTGACCCTCCGACGTCAAATACTGCACGTCTTCCTGCTGCTCCACACCAGAGCTGACAGCGCCGCCGCCAGCCTGGCGACGAACCACCACGCGCTTCACAACCTGACCAGGAGACACAATGCGGCGCGTCACCACCGTGCGGCCGCCCTCCGTCGAAGTCGTCGTGTACTCGCCTCCTGCGGCGAGTTGTTCCTCGGTGAGCGCCGTGCCAGCGACACCGCCCGTTGAGCTGCTTGAGGTCGTCGTGATCAGCTCGCCGCCCTCCGACGTCTGGATCACCTGCTGACCCTCCGACGTCATGTATTGTACACTTTCCGTTGCGCTGCTAGGCGTGGATCCGGGGACTATGTGCCGCCGAACGATGACTCGCTTGACGACCCTCGGCGGCGACTGGACTCTTCTTGTGACGATGGTTCTGTTGGGAGTGCGGGGCGACCGCGGGGCTGCTTCGTCCGCCGTGAGCGTTGTGTTGATGGTCATCGAGTCGTTCTCGTCCGTGAACATGCCGTGTGAGGGGCTCTTGGAGTCGAGCAGCCTCCTGGCGAGCTGCCTCCTGCTCGGCGACGACAGCCGCTTGGTCTGCTTGCCCTGCACGTATCTCCTCGAGGTAACCCCGTCGTCCGAGTCGTCCGAGGACGTGGCGGTCTGCACGTTGAGCGGTCGCGCGGCGCCGTGCAGGTCCGGCGACAGCCTCACGCTCACGGGCGTGGGCATCCCCGAGAGCTCCGAGCCGGGCGTGCTCTCTCCTCCCGAGAGCACCTCATCAAACGTGGACGCCGACGTGGCGGATCCCGGCGCCAGCTGCTTGTGCACGAGCCCGCGCCCTCCCAGCGCCGCCAGCCCGTCGGCAGGCGAGCCGAACGCGTCGCTCACGTGCGCGCGCAGGTGCGGGCGGCGCTTGAGCAGCGCCTGCTGCGCCTGCTGCGCCTCGTCGTCCATACCAACTGCGCGCGGGGCCTCGAGTCGCGAAATGTCCGGAAGCTGCGCGAGCGCCGCGAGCTGCGCCGCCGCACTTTCTCGCTGGCCTCCGCACCCGCCGCTGGCGCGAGGAGCAGGCGCCGTACGGTAGGAGACGCTGCGCTTCCGATGGCGCGGCGCCCAGCGCGACGGCGGATATGCCCGCGCGCCATGGAGTTCAGCGCGACAGGCGCCAGAAAGGACTTGAAGCGGGCCTTTTTGGACAGGACGGAGGGGATTGGAGGAAAATGGAGACCCGCCGCGCTAGGAGAGAGCGGTGATTGGACGGATGCATCTTAGTCGGCACGTGATTGGAGGAAAGGCGGAGGGGATACACGACGCGACGCACTGCCGATCCTGCCGGGTTGTACTCTCGACAGTGCAACGCCGCGATTTGCTCTCTCTCTCTGGCTCGAAAGAAAGCTGCGCCACGCCGTCGCCGCCGTGGCGTGAGCACTGTGGAGACCTGGGCAACCGCGGGGCTCTGAAAGATATGGGCTGGGTGCTGACGCCACCTTGGCGCAGGCGATCATTTCGCCGAAGGAGCGGCCTCGCACCAAAATCTGCCGACTTTTTCCTACCGTTGACTTGGTTTCACTATGCCTATAAAATCCACGACAGCCTCCGCCGACTTTCCGCCCACAACGCGCGACCCGCTCCAGCGTCCACCACACCCACGCGGCCGTCCCACAGTGTGCAGCACCAGCCCAGGCGCGTCTCTACGTCAGCAGCCTCCTCGCCGCACAATGCACCTTGTGTAGTGCTGGCTTCAGATCATTTTCGTCACCTTACGCTAAAGAATCTGTGTAGAACGAATTCGCATTGGAGCCACGGGGGATTCACCAAGTCGTTGGAAAATCTCGCGACAAACGCAGTGGCGTTCATGACCAATGACCGCACCATTCATTACTGCAAAACCCTCTGCCGTCGGTGGCTGTTTTTTCGCCGTTACAGCGCAGGCGCCATGCACGGTGCTCCGGACTGCACCGCAGTCAAACTTTGGTGCCGCACAGACAAACCGAGCCCTGTTGGTGGGGACTCATCTGCATAAGTGGAGCGCATCGCGTCTAGCCAAATGGAGCGTGCAACGTGGTAAGGCTAGTCTGCAACTGCAAGTCACCACGTCAACAGACCTCGAGCGCTCCGGACCCACGCAACTGCTCCGGCAGATGCGCGGAGGTCCTCGACGGTCACGAGACAAACCGCAACATCAGATCGTGCGACCACATGGCGTTGAGGTGTAGCCATGAGGCAAGTGCCGATGCCATTGCCGATCCCGTCGGCTCGCTCGGCAGACGAGAGCGTCGTGACTGCCTCGCAGCCGCGGACGCCGAGCTGAGACTTTCGCCAGCTAAATTTTCATTGTTGCAGGCTCAAAATGCATTGCTCGGAGATGCGTCGACCTCATCGATATCTAGGGAATACTGCTGCAGCTGTCTGCAGCTTGAAGTGACGCAGCTGCAGATGGAGCGAAGTGCTTGTTGACATGAACAGCACGCAAAGTGGAGACCTACAAACTGGCCACGTGCAAGCATCGAGTCGGGCTACAAACACGAGGTCGTCTCGATACGTGGACGTTACTATAAGATCATCACAAGGTATCCTACAATAAACAGTGCGCTAGGCGATGACAAATTTATGGACATCGATGGCCACCAGAGGCGACAAAGTCGGTAGTTTCTCAATGTGTGCTCGAGTCTCTTGACCTGCCCCGCGGGGCACTTCTTGATGAGTCCAGAGTAATCGGTATTGCTCCAATCTCCAAATCCAACCACCGTTCGCCTGCCTGCTTGCTGGGTCAGTCTCCGACATAGTTCATGAAGCTTCTTCTGCGCAAAGATGTACCGTCCAAAACGCAGGTTGCTGAATCCCTTCGCCCGTGAAAATCCTAGCCGATTTTCCATATGTGGAATAACGTATCGTGTGTACGTTTACAGCAGCTCGAGCGACGCGGTCTTCTTCGACGGCATCTGACGCTCGGCCGTCAAAATGTCGGGCCACCGCTCCTTCCAGCAGGCTATCTTCTGGTTGTTCTTGTGGTAGCGAGCATCTTCGTAGAACTCACGAGTAGAGCAGTGGATAGTCTCGCCGTCCTGGTTGGTTGCTACAAACAGATCTCGTCTGTCAGGATCTAGGCCCCACATGACATCGTAGTCTTCTTTCCTAAGTGGGCGGTCTGTCGCCGGATGGGTTTTCCGCATGACAATGCTGACAACCTTTCCGTCCGTCACGATCTCTCCTGCGAACTTCTTGTTGGCTGTTTGAAACTTCTCGATATTGAAGAGACTGTGCCACCATTCGTCTGCGACAGCATTCCAATCGTCGCCTAGAGGAGGCACGCGAACACCAGCACGTAGAAGTAGGTTGCGGAGCGCCGTCTTGCACATCTTGAAGTGCGAGCACTCGAACCCATTCTTTGTCGGCAGGAGACTGAACGTGCGGACCTCTGGGATGTCCTGTCGATGCTGAAACCGGCGATTCCTCTCTCAATGTCGGTCAGAATCATGTAGGTGAGAGGAAGCAATCTGTTAGCCTCGTCGGACAAGTAGCCACTCTCGTTGCGCGGGATCTGCTCTCGCCAAGCCTGCACCTCGGTATCGTTGTCGTTGTAGACAGGGTCCAGGATGCTCTTGATCATGACGTAAGCCTCAGCACCATTCAAGTCATAGACCCGCTTGATGTGACGGTGAAAGCGACGGTAGAAGTTGCGTACGATCGCGTTCTTGGTGTTTGTGGCCATCATTTGGGCTGCGTTCTGCTGCCACCCAGCGGTAATCTGCCGGTTGCTTGCACGTCGAGCGTCTTCACCTCGCCAAGTGTTGTACAGCGTGAGTGATTGCTGGAATGCAGGAGACCCGAGTGTGGAGTTGGCGTTGCAAACACACGATAGACATCTGTGGAAGAAGATCTGGTTGCTTGCACGTCGAGCGTCTTCACCTCGCCAAGTGTTGTACAGCGTGACTGATTGCTGGAATGCAGGAGACACGAGTGTGGAGTTGGCGTTGCAAACACACGATAGACATCTGTAGAAGAAGATCTGGTTGAGTGGCTCCACTGCATCGCCCAGCTGACACATTCGCACGGCGTGGATGTTGGCGAGGACGTAAGCCTCCAGCACGGCCTGGTCCATATCCGCCAACACGGACTCCCACGGCAAAGTCATGGCCTCATCGCATCCAATAGAGTCGTTGCTGTAAGAGATATAGAGCCACTACAGAGTACAGAGGAGAATTATCCAGAGTTAGTATCGACGAGCTCGCTGGCAGTCAAGATTGCGCGGAAAACATCAGAAACCTTACATGGCCTCTGTACATGATGAGACCCGCATACATATCTCTTGTTTCCTCTGTGTGTGAACAAGCAGAACAATGACGAGATGGTTGCAATGGTATGGGCAAGGTCTTTATTGACGGCATGCAAACTCAAAATGCTACGGTTCTTGAACGAATACTGGAACAGACATAACGTTGGTGCGATGATATCGCCCAAACAACGAAGACAAGTGCCACCCACCGCCATTTCTACCAGAGAGGGAGGCAGTTAACCAGTTTAAGCCGAGGTAGTCGTGGTCGAGGACGTCGTAGAAGTGGTCGAGGTAGTGGAAGCCGTCGACTTGGAGCTAGCCGGAGCCGAGCCACTGAAGTCACCACCAGCGAACGAACCACCGAAGTCACCACCCGCGAACGAACCGCCAAAGTCGCCGCCGACCGAGCCACCGAAGCCACCACCGTGGCCACCGTGGCCACCACCGAATCCAGAGCCGCCGAAGTCACCTCCAGCCCACGAGCCAGCACCCCAAGAACCGCCGACCGACCCACCGAAGCCGTGACCACCGTGACCACCGTGACCGCCGCCGAATCCAGAGCCACCAAAGTCACCGCCGGCCCACGACCCACCGACCGAGCCACCGAAACCACCGCCACGGCCGCCGTGGCCACCACCGAAGCCTGACCCACCAAAGTCACCACCGGTGAACGAACCCTCCTTGACAGTGCCAGGGTTGAATGAGCCAGTGTCGAGGTCGGAGAAGTCAGCCGGGTAGCCCGAGCCTTCCGCAGGAGCCTTGCCGCTGCTCTCCGTCGTCGTGCCGACAGTGCTGTCGGTCGAGGTCGAAGCCTCCGAACGGAGCAGACGCTGGGCATCGGCGGGCATGGCAACGACAGCAGCAAGAGCCGCGAGGATGGCGAAGGCCTTCATAGTGAGCTTGTGCGCTTGAAGTGGATGAGGAGCTTGTTTGATGCCCAGGAAATTGGAGAATGAACAGTTCGAAGCGGCCTGAAGCTGCTCAGATCGCCGACCAGCTCCCTTGCAACCGCCATGGTCGCCTCCGTTGTCGCACGCTTTGACCAGCCGACACTTCGCTGCACCCAGGAGCGATGGCGATTGGCCACAGGGAGGACGCCATGAGGATCTCTCATCGCTTTCGGAGGAACCAGCTGGTTGTTCAAGTGGGGGACCGAAGCACAACGAGCTCTTGATGGTCACAGTGCACATCGAACGCAGTGCTGAGTCATGCGCTGGAGGCACCGTATCCGCCCATTGTGGTCGCCTGCATATGTCTCGCTTGGATCTTTACGCAATAATTACAACCTAGTGACTCCGAATAGGACGATCTCAAACGGATGGAGAGAGACCAAACCAGGAAACCAGGTGGACGATCGGTCAGGAACCCGACTGACTGAGAGAGTCATTTGTGGCGCCGTCGAATGCAAGGCTCGCGGTGACCGAGTCGTTCGGTCGAGCGGGGGGGAGTGTAAAGGCAGCACGAGTGCCCCACAGCCATCGTTGAAGCGCTGGAAAGAGTTGACGCCCAGCTCAGATATCTTTGGTCGAGCCATTGGCGATTCGGGATTCCCAATTGTGCTCGTGAAGGAATGCATGAGCAATCCCCGATGCAGGCTGTTGGCCGTTTGTGCATTTATCGGAAAACTTTTTTATCCTGCCTCCTTTGGGAGAAACAGAAGTTTGCGACGGAAGTGGACACTTCTCCAAAACCAACGTTCACTGCTTTTTTATTGTCGATCTAGTGCATTGAATCGAAAACAATCCGACAGCACCAAGCGCAGTGCAAAGCGGACGGCAACGAAGTGCACGGTGACAATTAACTAAAGTGTTAATCTCGAAGTGCATGTGATGGTCAAAAGTGATGTGAACACAGCGAACGAGCTGCACGACTTTCCTTCACATTCGCCACAGAGAACACACAAAGCGGAACATGCTACATTACTTTTGAACAGAGATAAAAGAAACCACTACACTGTGGGAGTCATATTGTGCCCGTGAAGGCGAACGCCGACCCGACATTGCTACAAAAACAAACAAACTGCACACCCAGACAAGAAGACGCCACCACCTCCTCGCTGTCCTCCACCGCCATTTCTATCGCGGCAGATTGTAGCTTGAAGAATTCACCGAGCCTGTTCGATTTAGGCGGAGGTCGAGCTGGTAGTAGCGGTTGACGTGGAGCTGGCCGTCGTCGTCGACGAGGTAGTCGTCGAGCTCGTCGTAGAGGCACCCGAGCTGGCCGTGGTCGCCGTGTTGCCACCAGCAGTGTTGCCGCCGGCGAACGAGCCACCGAAGTCGCCGCCGGCAAACGAACCACCGAAGTCGCCGCCGGCAAACGAACCACCAAAGTCACCGCCGACCGAGCCGCCAAAGCCACCACCGCGACCACCACCCATACCGCCACCCATGCCGGAGCCGCCAAAGTCGCCACCGACTGATCCACCGAAGCCACCGCCGTTGCCGCCTCCCATCCCAGAGCCACCAAATTCGCCTTCACCGCCGACTGAGCCACCGAAACCGCCGCCGAAGCCACCGCCAAAGCCGCCACCCATGCCCGAGCCGCCACCAAAGTTGCCGCCGCCAAATCCGGAGCCACCCGAGACCGTACCAGGGTTGAACGAGCCCGTGCTGAGGTCGGAGAAGTCACCCGAGAAGCCCGAGCCCTCCGTCGGGGCCGCGCCGCTCGCAGCCGTCGTGGTGCCTGTAGACGTAGACGTCCGTGGTTGTAGACACCGTGGAGTCCGTCGAGGTCGATGCCTCCGAGCGAAGCGAGCGCTGGGCCTCCGTGGGCATAGGCAATAACGGCCGCAATGGCCGCGAGGATGGCGAAGACCTTCATGATGTGGATGGAGCTTGTTGGGCACTCAGGAAATTGGAGAATGAGCAGGTCGAAGCGACTCCGAGCGCGGATCGAGCCCGACTAACCACTCATGACCGAGTTGGTGCGTCAATTGCCTGTCAAGCTGACAAATTAGTCAGGTGAGCCTCGCGCAAGTCACAGCTTTTGCTAGCGTCACCGTGTCGTAGCGGACTGCTGTGGTCGACCAAAAGAGGCCTATCTATCATCATTATAGAGATTGAGAGACGTAAATAGGTCGGACATGGGTCTTCAATCCATGGCACCAGGTGGAAGATCGGTTGGGCTCACGTAAAGGACCCCCTCACTTTGGCCTCTAGAGCTTACCATCCGATGCACAACTCGGTATCGTATTCCGTGCTACGGCTGTATCTCAGACGTTGTTCGGTTGAGCGGTGCGCGATGTAAAGGATGTTGCGGCCAAAGGCCAACGCAGCTTGTTGAGGGCCTCAAGTTGAAACACCACGACGGACTTGGACCACTCGCTGGTCTACAGGGTGGACAGTGACAGTTGGCAGGTCATGCGCTTCCAAGAAAGAGTCTGGCGGTGCCGCAGCAATCCCATCAAGCTCACTCGACACCGCAAAGCCGCTTCCAGCCAAAGATATTCCCGCTTGGAAGTCATCGACTTGGGCAAATGATTTCTCCCCAGCGGGGATACCAAGACGCCACAGCCACAGTCGTCCGATCGCCAACCGTTTGTGCGACTTTCGTTAGCAAGGTGCGGGTGCCGATGCGATCTCACAATGGCGGCTGGTTGCTCTGTTCGGCTCCGTAAAGGCCAAAAGCCTATGATATATGGCTCTCGGTCGCCGTCTGGAGGCGACACAGCAGCAGTCTGAATTGACGCAAGAAAGAAATGATCTCAATATCGCCCTGCTTCGGCGCATTTGGATCGCAAGAGAACGCTGCAACGATGCAGTTTCTTCCGCAGCAATCATTGTTCATGCATTCAGCGATGCCATAGGTGGCAGTGTCAGCTAGCTGCTACTCTCACAACGAACTACAGTTACAACAACGAGCACTACTTGGCTCTGCTTGAGCCATGACATATCTTCCGAATCATCGAAGGTCTTCCGAAATACTCGCGCGCTGGTCGTCGCTCGCAACTGAGGCAGTGCCTTCACGCGCCTGGTCCCTATCGTACACGCTTCCACCAAGCTGAGCCTGCAAAGCTGCCACTTGTGATCGAAGATGACGGATAAGCGCCTTGGCTTCGTCCAGCTCGGCACGTTGTGACATGCTCTCGGCCTTCAATCTCGCGTTGAGCTGGTAAAGGTCAATGTTCTGGCGCTCAAGACGGTTTACTCGAAGCCTGAAGCTGCCGCTGCGCTCTCCGACCTCAGCTGCCATTGCTGACAGAGAATGCGGCAAACTAGCTGCGTATTCATGATTGGCGAGCGACGAAGGAGCTGCTGCTACTCCAGCACCTTGCGACACTTCCTGCTCTCTTGATAACTCGTGTTGCTGGTATGACACGACACGTTGTTGCTCTGATCGGCCAACTCGAAGCCGAAAGCTGCCACTCTGGTCCTCTACGACTGGTGTCTGAGGCGCCAATGCATGCTGCAGATTTGCTCGATCGGTCGTATTTGCTGGCGCTGGTTGTGTTGATTCTTCGCTTCCTGCAGTGTTGGGTGATGTGGAATGAGTAAAATATGGAGGAAACTGCTGCCCTGCATGGTTTGCCGTCGCTGTTGGTTCATGCCGTGGCACAAATAGCTGGGCTGGAGAATTGGGAATTTGAGGAATTGGGTCGAGGCTTGCGGTTGGCAACTCAACATGTGTCGTTGCCTGCGCCGTCGCACTAGTAAAGTTAGGAGGATTAGGGCGCTCATCTGAAGAGCTATTCTCGCTGCCAGCTTGGCGTGGACGCTTCTGCTTCATCCGAATAAGCAAGTTGTGAACGTCGCTCCTCGTGACATTTTTGTGAGGCGTGCGTTCTGCCAGGTACTCTCGGATCTGCCGCTGCTTCACGCCCGCACGATGAAGTGCATCCACCGTCTCAAGCACGTGTGGGTCTTCTACACGGCGCCCTTGCGGGTACTTTTTGTACGTCTCGGCGTCCAGCGGATGATTGTGTATCAAGTTGTGCCGGGTGACGACCACATTCCACGCTGTCGGGTCCCTGGCGTCTCGCCCCGGCAGCTTCTTGGCCACCAGGTTCACCTGCAGCACATCCATCAGCTCTTTACCCACTGCAACCCAACGTTTCCATCCCGCACCTTGGCGGGGCATAACGTGGATCTGTACTGGCGATGAGGTCGCAGCCCCTTGCCTCGTGGACGCGGCTTGTTGCCATGCGTGCAAATAAACGTCTTTGCATAGACCCCTACAGCGTCAGGGACCAGCGGCAGCACGCGCTCAGGCCGCCGCGGTGCGCCATCTTCGCTCACCGACGACTGGCGGTCGCTCAGCACGCGGTGGTTGCGCGTGGACGCCGAGGTCGACGACTTGCACATGTAGATCTGGAAGGTTTCGCGCTGGTAGACGGCGAAGTAGGCGAGGAATGCGCTCCAGGACGCGAACGCGCCCGCGGCCATGCGCGGCGCCTCGGCCACGAGCTGCGCGGGCCGCTGCTCGGCGCTCGGCTGCTGGTCCCCTTGCTCCATGTGCGCGACTTTCTCGCTTTTGAAGCTGCGGCGCTCCGAGCGGTGGCGCGTATAGTGCCTATCTCCACAATTCCTCAGCAAATCCTCATGTTTCGGTGCCGCTAGCCAACGCGTCTGAGTCTGGGTCCTCCGCCGCGCACTTGCAGCAAGCAAAAAGAAGCGGGTCGACATGCTGAGCAGCGAGGCGCCAGGAGCGCGCAAGCGGGGGCCCCCGGCCGCCGCCGCGGCGCCGCCGACGCTGTCGGACCTGGAGGCGGAGCCGATGAGCGTGGAGCCGGCGGCCAAGAAGCCTGCGCGGCGCTACGCGAGCCGCGGCGCGGGCTTCTCGGGGCAGGAGACGGCGGCGCTGCTGGCGCTGCTGCAGGCGCAGCTGCCCGTGTCCAAGGACGAGTGGGAGGCCATCGCGCGCATGCACGCGGTGCGCTTCCCCACGCTCAACCGCACGGCCGACACGCTGCGCCGCAAGTTCGCGCGGCTCAACCAGAGCAGCCGCGCCGACGACCAGCCCCGCGGGTCTCGAGGGAGGCCAAGCTCGCGCGCGCCATCCACTCGGCCATCAACAAGCGCTCGCAGTTCGGAGACGACGGAGCGGGTCCCTCCCGTCGACCTCATTGACCCCCTCGGCAGCGAGCACGATGCCACCGAGCAGCTTGACGACGACGAAGACGACCATCCACTGACGATGCAGCAGCCGACGACGCTGCAGCAGCCACAGTCTCTGCGGCCGCAACAGCAACTGGAGCAGCATGCGCAGGTGCAGCAGATCCCGATGGCCCCCGTGCGCCCTCCCCCAGTACCAGAGCAGCAGCCTTCACAACAGCAGCGGCAGGCGCTTCCCGCCACCGCCACGACTCCCTCACTGCACGCTGCTGCTGCGAACTCGGCGTGCTCGACGTGCCATGCCAACGCATCCAAGTGGGACGAGCTGCTCGTCATGATGCGCGTGTCGATGCTCGCTATGCAGCAACAGCGCGAGCAGGACGCCGCGGACCGCCGACGTAGAGATGAGGAGGAACGTGCACGGAGGGAAGAGGACCGCCGACGGTGGGAGGAGCAGCGCGAATCCGACCGCGAGCGCTCTCAGCGTCTGCTGGACGCCATGGCGCAGACCCACAAGACAATCGAGTTGCTCGTCGCCGCTGTGGTCACCAACCAGCGCCGCGAGTAAACTGAAGGGTCCAGCCTCGTTTTGCATGTTGTCAAAGTATAAGGGAGGGGCTGCGATTGCTAGCAATCGAGACATGTAATTGGAATGGACAGCCACCCAGTGCTGCCAATTGGCTGGCTATGTGAAACCTACTCTGTCGATGCGTCCTGCTCTGCTGATGCCTCGCCAGTGCCTTCGGCGGCCTCGCTATCTGCGTTATCGCCCGTGCGCGCCACTTTTGCTGGCGCCGAGTCATCGTCTGACTCACCAAGTGGTCTCTTCAATCCACCTGGCGAGCTTCCACTTGCAGATGCTGCAGCTGCAAAACGAGCGAGTCGAAGGGATCGGCGCTTCGCCTCTGTCTCAACGGGGACGGTGCTTGGCGTTTCTGCAGCAGGTGAGGTAGCTGTCGGAACAGGTAGCGTGATGCCCGGCTTGCCAAATACAAGACCACCCGCGCCACCCGACGCAAAGCCAGCGAACCCGCCAGTTGGTGGTAGGAACGGGCTCGTTGTAGTAGTTGTAGTAGTCGTGGATGTTGTGGTCGTCGTTGATACAGATGAGGAAGCAGCCGCCTGGAGAGATACGAAATCCGTTAGTGCACTCATTGGAGGTGCAGTTTCCACACTAATACTGCTCACCTTTTCCTCCAGTTGGAGAGGAGGAGGTGTGGGGCGAGGTGGAGAGCTGCTCGGCGCAGCAAGAGCAATAGGCTTGGTCGGTGTCCCAGCCCCTCCACGAGCGCCAGCGGCAGGGATCCTCCGCATCGATTGGAGTGCAAACATTCGCAGCTTCTCTTCCGCCGAAGGCTCTGCCGCTGCCGCTGGTGCTGGCGCTGTTGTGGTGGTTGCTGCTGGTGCTGCTGCAGGTGGGTTCGTCGGCGCCGCCGATGCCGCAGGAGCAGGAGTTGGTGGAAGCGGAGGGGATGACTTAGCAACAGCCGTTACCGTAGTTGACGTCACTGCAGCAGTAGAAGCAGGGGTCACTGAAGTCGATGGAGGGGCAGGTGCTGCTACAGGAGGCGTAGCAGCAGTCACCGCACCGGTTGAAGAAGTTGTGGACGAGGTTGTAGTCGTTACTGCTGCTGCGGTCGATGCCGCTGTGGCTGTATTCTTCGTCACGGCCTCCTGGACCACTGACGCTGTAGTTGCTGCTGCAGCAGGTGGAACTGGTGTGGCTACGACAACTGGCACCTTTGGTGCGATAGAAGCCGTTGCAGGCACAGGAGGAGCAGAGGCTGCAGTCGATGGTGCTGCTGAAACCGTTGCCGGCTTTGGAGCCTCAGTCTTGGGGGCTTCAGCTACCGTGGAAGACGCAGAAGGGGGCGATGGAGCAGGCGAGGCTGTTGTAGCTATCGTTGTCGCGACAGCTGGAGTTGCTGACGTCACAGTCACCGTTGCTTGGGTCTGCACCTGGTCCTTCAGCTCACTGTTCTCCTTCTTGAGAGTCTTGATGCCCTGCATGAGGCGCGTGTTGAAGTCTTTCAGCTGTGTCGCACGCTTCGTCTCGGCATCCAGGCGCACATGTAGCTCTTGCTTCTCCTTCTCCCAAGTAGCTGACGCGCCACTTGCTGCTGCGGCCGAGTCTTGCTTCGATGCTTCGCTGGCCGCGAGCTTGGTTTCGAGTGCATTCTTCTCTGATGTAAGTGCAGTTACCTGAGCCGACAGTGCGTTCACGCGAGCTTCAGACTCCTTGTTCTTCTCGCCAAGTTGCTTCGACAGCGCCTCCGCCTTGGTCTTCCAAGACTTTGCGAATCCCTTAATACGCTCATACTGCGTGCTCCAATTCTCCGACTTCGTGCGTTCCTCTTCAAGCGCCTTAGTGCTCGTAGACCGCAGCGTCTCGATCTCTGCCTCAAGCGTCGAGAGCTTAGTTGTCACATCAGTCACCTCCTTCTTGAGAGTATCGCGCTCAGCGACAACAGCATCGTGCTCGGCAGGGTCCACTTGCTGGTACTTCTCTACGAGCTGCTCGACGCGTTGCTTCCAGCGCTTGTTGGCCTCGTTGAGTGTCACAATCTCCTGCTTCAGAGAATCCACGAGAGTATTGAGTGCAGCCTCGGACGTTTGCAGCGGCGCCAGCGTCTCCTCGAGGGCCTTTCGCTTGGCCTCTTCTTGCTGCAGCCGGGCGAGGTTCTTCTGGTTCTCGTCACGCAGAGTCGCATTGCTTTCACGCAGCAGACTGAGCTGCTCGAGCTGAGCCACGCGCTTTTCGGCAGTTGTGGCATCGCTTGATGGGGTCGTAGTGGTGCTCGAACCAGCAGCAGCAGCAGCGTTAAGAGGCTTTGATTTCCTCGCGTAGACGATCAATCGTTGACTCGAGGCTAAAGATTTGCGCGCGATGGCGTTGTGCCTCCTGCTGGGCTAATTCCAGCTTGGACGACGCGATCTCGCTCTCGCGGCGAAGGAATGCAATGACACTACGCAGGTCGTCAACTTCCTTATCATGCGCAACACTCGCCGCACCGTCGGGTGACGAATCAGCTCTTGCATCTTCGCTAGGCTTATCAGCAGCCTTCTTTAGCATTTCCTCGTGGGTGCGACGGACCTGAGCTGCCGCCCGCTCCAACTGCGAGTGAAGAAGCTTGTTCTGCTCGAGAATTGCTGATTTGGCTTCGGCTGCGTCTTCAAGACGCTTTTGCAGCACATCCAACTGTGTCTGTGCCTCTTTCTCAAGCGTTTGAACCTTGGCCTCGAGTGCAACAACCTGCTGCTCCTTTTCAACACGAAGCTTTCGCTCTTCCTCCACCAATTTGCGAGACGCCGACGCCTTGGATACTTCCTCGGCATGGAGCTGCAATTCGCGTTCGTAGTTGTCCTGGACGCGCGAATATTCGGCCTTCATCTTCTCCAGCTCCTCGCGGACTACGCCAAGCTGCTGTTGAGCACCTTGTGCCTGAATCTCCATCAGTTTTTTCTGCTCCACCTGCCTGCTGAAGCGCAGTCTTGTGCGACTGCTCGGCACGGTCAATCTCCTCGCGAAGCTTGTTTCCCTCGAGAATGTGCTCCTTGAGCTCGTCACGAGCTTTCCGCAGCTCAGACTGGATCTGATCGCGTTGTTTTTCGACACCCTGCAGCTTCGCTTGCTCAGACTGCTTCCACTGCTCACTTGCAGCCGACAACTCAGCAAGACTTTTTTCATTTGCTTCAGCAACAGCCTTGTACTTGGTAGCCGTGTCGGCAAGCGACTTGCGAGCCACCAACGAAGCTTGTACCTCTCTCTGGGCGTCTCGCAACTGCATTTCAAGAGTTGCAACACGCTCAGCAGCCGCCGCGCTAGTGCCCTTACGGAGCTGCTCACGGAGGTGTGCGTTCTCCTTCTCAAGAATTGCAAGCTTCTCTCGAGTGACGTTTTTTGCGCTTCGAGGCGCGCAACTTGCTCCTTCAATTCAGAGTGAAGCTTCTGCAACTTCTCAAGCTCCTTGGCGACTGCCTGCTTCTCCTTCTCAGCGGCCAGTACGTTTGCCCCCGCGATTGCCTCCTGGCATCCAACTTGTCGTACAGCTCGTGAAGGCGCGCCTTCGAGACTCGCAACCTTACGCGTTTGTGCCTCGATTTCATGCGCATCGCGCTGTTCGCGAGCCGCATCCATCTTGCGACCGGCTTCCATGAGCTTGAGCAAGTTGGTGTTGTCCAACCGCAGCGTCGTTAGCTCCTGCTGCATTTTCTCGTCGTGCTTACGCAGGAAACTCAGCCTCGCGCACCGCCCCAGCCTTTTCGACACGCAAAGACTGCAACTGAGACATCGCAGTCTCAAGCTTTGCCTCTGAGTCACTCAGCGATTGCTGATGCTGCAGCAAAAGCGAGCTCAGCTGGTCCGTTTTCGCACGCAGTCGCACAATCTCCTTCTCAGCATCCTGGTAACGCCCGTCCAGAGCTTCAAAGCGCTCCTTGTGGTGCGCAGATTCAACTTGGGCTTGCATCTGGGCCACCTTGGCTTGAGAGCAGTCCGCACGAGCCTGGTCCAGCGACTCGTTCAGTAGCTTCATGTTCGCTTGCTTCTCCTTCTTATAGTCATCGAACTCGCGCTGGAGCTCACGAAGCATACGCTTGTCATTTGGATCACCGAGGCGACGCGCATCTGTAGCAGACGTGTCGTTTCCGTTGCCGAGACGCAACACTCCGTCACTCTGTGATGATGAAGACGTGGTGCCATCCATGTACTGGCGATCAGCTTGTGCAAGTAGAACACGGTACATATCACGCTGCTTGATGATAGCTGTAATCATCTCGCGGTCCTCCTCGCGCTCAGCTCGCAACTGCTCCAGCTCCTTGCGAGCAGATGCCAAACGGTGCTTGGTAGATCCAGAAGCAGATACATCGGCGCTTTCATCGTCCGAGTCGGCGGAAATAATCAGGTGAGCAGAAGACGACGAACCAAAGTCGCTCTCAGACTCACTTCCATCATTGCGCTTGCGCTTGGTCATCTCGGTCAGTTCGCGGATAACAGTCAACAGTTGCTGGTTGCGCATCTGCAATTCCTCGATGTCCTTGAATACCACCAGGTTCTCGGAAGCGACCTCACCCGGACGCATCGTCAGCGGTTGATGCTGCTCCTGAGAGCGGAACAGTAGGTGCTGAACCTGGCGCGACAAGTCATCCACACTCTGAGCGAGTGACTCGCACTTCTTCTCGTATGTCTGCTTTTCCTTCCACGCTTGTGCTTCCTTCGCTCTGCTCTTAGTCAATTCTTGCTTGCACACCTCAAACCGCTCACTGAGCACCGTGTGGCTCTCAATTGCGCGCTCATGATCGAGTCGGAGGCCCATGATGATTGGCGTCTTTTCCTGCACCTCCTTCACAATGCGGTCCATGTACAGCTGGAGTTTCTCCTTCTCGGCGCGCTCGTCCTGCAGGGATTTCTCGAGCTCAACAATGTGATCGACCATCTGCTTTGGTGACAATCCATTCGCTGCAAGGTGTGCTTCACCCGCAGCAGAAGACAGATCCCCGATTGCAGCGGCGTTCTCGAGCGCGCGCATTTTGTTCTTCTCGAGCTCTGAAATGCGCTCCTTGGCTTCGCGCAGCTCCTCCTGCAGCGCCTCGACGAGACGCTCTGAAGTCTCGGCTTGTTCACGGAACAGGTGCTCGACTTGCTGCTTGGAACGCTCCGTCTCGAGCGACAGCGCCTGCTCGGATTCCGCCAGCGACTTACGCAGTGAGTCACACAGCTCCTGAAGCTCCGTGATACGCGAGTTGGCATCCGCAGCTGACTGCTTGTACAGTTCGGCGAGACGTCGCTGAGCATTAAGCTCGCTCTCGAACTGCTCCTCTGAGTGCAGCTTGGAAGCCTGGAGCTCCTTGAGCTGCTCCTTGCTGTGAATGAGTGCGCTATCCAACTTCTTTTGCGACAGACGAAGATTCTCAAGCTGCCGGCGCGCGGACGCGAGCTCCTCGGTGAGCTCCACCTTGGTTTCTTCGTGCTCGTGCGCGTGCTTGGCCGCAGATTGCCGCAGTTCCTGCAAGGCGGCCGTCTTTTCGGCCAGCTGCGTCTCGAGCCACTCTGTGTGTTGCTTGCCGCTGTCAAGTTCGGCGCGCACCCGCGTGAGCGAGTGCTGTAGCGGCGCCATCTGCGCCTCCTGCTCAGACACGCGCTGCAGCGCCTCCATCTCCTGCTTCTGCGCTGCGATCAGCACCGCGCTCTGCTCCTGCAGGTTGGCTGCAGCAATCATTTCACGCGGGTCAGCGATAGGTCACCATCACAAACACATCAGCAACAGCCACACGCACACTGGAGGCCCTCGATCTCAGCCAGCCGGCGCTCGGCTAGTCCCTTCAGCGCCTGCGCGCGGAAGCTGAGCTGGTCACGATCGCTCGTAACGCGCGTGAGCTCTTCCTTGAGCGCGCGCAGCTCCTCATCCTTCTCCTCCGCCTCCGCCAGCGCCTGCTTGGCCGCCAGCGCTGCCGCCACGCCACCCGCTCGGTCAGTTCCTGTAATCCCGCACTGCTCGCGTCCATCATCCAGCACCCACCGGCCGTGTGCTTGTCAGCCGCCAGCGCCTGACGCTCGGCCTCGCTCACGTCCAGCTCGCTGCGCAGCGCAAAGTACTTCTGCTCCAGCTCGTGCAGCAGTTGCTCTGTCGTCCACCGCGCCGTCAGTTCCCCGCCGACGCAAACACCCGCCGAGCTCCCACCGCTCACCTTGGTTCAGCGAGGTCGCGAGCGCGGCAGCCGCCGCCGCCTGCTCGCCCTCCGCCATCGCAGCCAGCGCGTCGCTCGCCCTCGATCAAGCGCCGCCCGCCCGCCGTCTTTTCCCGACCCAAAGCGCCGAGCCAAACGTTTCCCCCCTTTTCCGGGCGCGCAGTAGCATATTGGTAGGCGCGCGTCGACGTTTAGGGGGTGGCAGGAAATAGTTCTGGTAGAAAAGCGTCATTTATGGCGCGCTCCATCGTGAGATCCAGGTCGACAGGTGGAGCGCTCCAGAATCTGTACCCGATGGCATGTCGAAGCGCACCCAAGTCAACCCATGCACCCACTCGCAATTGCGCACACCCACATCAGCCGATCTTTGGCTCAGCTGCTGGCACCACCGATCTCATTGTCCACACTCGGGCCCATCCGATGCTCGCGTTGTCCATCATGTGGCGGCGGAACGGCGAAAACCATGGACGCAATGCCAATGCTACTGAGCTGCATGCTGCCATCATGGTGCCGACGGGAGTGCTGTGCGCGTCGCTTTCGTATGAACGACCACCTGGCGGCGGTCGAGCGGCTCACGGACGCCCAGCCGGTCGCAGCGAATCGTTATCGCGAAAAAATGCACCAGCCGGCCGGCTACAAAGTGCCATCTTGCGCCTACATATCATGGCTCCGAGAGGACCCGAAACATCCAGAGGCGTCTTCTTCCTGCGCCGATCCATGGATAATCGCGTTCCGTTCTTCGTTATGTACGGTGGCGCCCGCGCCGATCCAGGGATCGGTCCGCCTCGTCATGAGGCTCCATGAGCAGCGTGGCGCCATCGTCAATGCAGAGACCAATGTCCAGCGCTTTCGGAGCCGTGCCGCACCATCCGCGGCCGACTTCTGCCTCGATGTCCACCCTTTTCACACGATCTCCCTTTCATACTAAATCTGAACAAAAACCAACTACACATAGTAAAACTCCTGTAGGAATAAATATACCTGCACAAACCCCCTCCTGGTCGGAGATCCAGGCGTCCGTGTGACAGGCGTTCCTCGCGGCGCCACAAAAAGCCGCGCCAGCTGTTCGATCGTTGCAAGGCCGGGGCGCCCCCAAAGTGGACATCCATACAAAGGCCAAGTCTTACGCCGCCGCCTCGGGCGCCGCGTCGGTCACTCCGCATTTCCCCTCGTCGAGCGCACTCGACTAAGAAGACAGGCCGCCTCCCAAGCCTCCACTCGACATGAAGTTCCTGGCGCTGCTCGTGACGCTCGCCGCCTGCGCGGCCGCCGCCAGCGCCGCCGACGAGAAAGCCGCGGCCGACGCCAACGCGCGCCACATTTTGGCGGCGGGAGACGACTCGATCCTGCTGGCGCGCCGCGCCTTCCGCCCCGTCGACGGCACGGCGCTCTGAGCGCCGCCTCCCCCTAACTTAAAGCGCCAATAGCACGTAACTTATGCACTCGATCCATCTCTTGCTTGCTTGCTCTCACCCGCAATGGGAATTGCTCGCTTGCCTTGGCCCATTATCAGACGAGCGCCAGACGCGCGCGAATCCCCAGATGGGCCGCGCAGAGCCGCGCTCTCGCCCGATCGAGCGCTGTGTAACACGCCGTCGTCGGTCGAGAGGCAGACGCAGAGGAGCGGCGCGCGCAGGCTCAAGCAATGCGCCACTCCCCCCGACGGCCCAGCGCCCACTATCGATACACACTCGACCGCCATGAGGCGCGCGCTGCCGACGCTTCTTCTCAT
Source organism: Phytopythium helicoides (assembly GCA_024867545.1). Lineage (NCBI taxonomy): Eukaryota > Oomycota > Peronosporomycetes > Pythiales > Pythiaceae > Phytopythium > Phytopythium helicoides. Next base: position 503,514 of record JANFNE010000008.1, on the reverse strand, counting down.
CGCGGCCGCTCTGCACGCGGCCGACGGCGCCGCCGTGTTCCGCGGCTACGACGAGGACGAGGTCGACGTCGGCTCCTGGTCCTCCTCTGACTCCGACGTGGGCTCCTGGTCCTCGTCCGGCTCCGGCTCGAGCTCCACGGCCGAGGCAGAGGTCGGAGACGAGCTCGACTGGAACAGCCTCGACTTCGCGGTGCTCTCGTCCTCCAGCAGCGGAGACGTCGTCGCCGAGGTCACGGCCGCGTCCACCGACTCGGCGGGCAGCCAGCAGTCGGCCGGCACAACCGCAGTCAAGTCGACGTCCTCGTCATCCGACACCGACTCGGCCGGGTCCTCCCAGCAGGCGCGCTCCTAGACGCCGAGCCGCCCGTGCACGTCACTAGCGTATCATAACTCCATGTGTCGACGCAAATACACCACTACAGCTATTTACAACACGCAACTTCCGTCACACCGGTCTCACTTGCTGGAAACGATGGCGACGTCGCTGTCCGAGCTGCGAGAGGCGCTCGCTGCTCTCGGTGTCTCCACGGCCACAGACGGTCTGAGAGGTGAGCAGCGGCGAGTCGAGCTGCTCCGGCGGTTCCACGAGGCGACAGGAGGCAGCGCATCGACTGCATCGAGCACAGACAACATTTGCGCCAAGCGATGCGGCCACCAGGTCCAACAGGTCGAGGTGTGGTCACTCTCGGAACTCCGACAAGCTCTCGAGGCCCGCGGGCTCCCGACGCTCACGCCTGGACTCAAGGGCGACGCGAGACGCCACGCACTCGTTCAGCGAGTAATGAACGCTGAGAACGCCTCGCGTGGTGCTCCCGCCAGGTCAGACAACAACGCTAGCGGCAGACAGAATGTGAGCACGTGTCGAAGTGACGAGGATGTCAGTGCCACAGCAGACAATGACGACACCCAGTCGGTTGCAAGCAGCCAGAGCTACGAGACGAGCTCCTCTGTGTACTCGACAGCGAGAGAGTTCCTCTTTTTTGATCTGCCGACGCCAACTGCGGTATCGAAAGCTAGCCACAGACAGGAACACAACAAGTTGGCACAACCCACGGTGCCGATGCTCAAGCTCCCCATGCAAATGAACAGTCATCACCAAGTGCGTCATGCAAACGGTCAGCATCCAACTCCATCCGCCACAGATATCAAATGTCAAGATGACGATCTCGAGGCGCAGCAAGATGCGCTCTTTGAGCGACGTTTACAGCTTCATGCGATTCGAAAGCATCGGCAACATCAGATTGAAGCTTCTCTCGACCGAGTAGGCATCACTCAGCGACTTGAAGAGCTCTCTTTGCGTCTCGAAACTCTAACCCGGGAGAAAAAGCGGCTTGAGAGCTCGCATTTCGGCCATGAACTTGTGTCATCACACGTGCTTGGTGCTCTATCGACAGCACGCTGTGTAGATGAAGCAAATCCTCACCCAAAGCCATTGGAACTTGTCCAGGGAGATGCACTCGAGCTCATTCGACGTCACGAGCAAGCAACGCGCTTGCTCATTGAGCGGACCAAACAGGCAGTAGCGATTGTCAAGACCAGTCGGCGCGATGACCCTGTCCAAGTTTTGTCTGCTCGAAGCGAGAATCAGCTTGAGCAGGAAATCCATCAACTGGAGGCTCGCATTCAAAAGAAGAGCTCGCTCAGCGCGCGATCGTGCATGCCCAACATTGAAGGAGCAACCAACTCGAGGGCAGTAGATCCAATACTTACTCGTTGCCAGTCACTACCTCACAATATGTTTCTTCACGAGTGGAAAAAGCTCTCAATGGAGCAGCGACAGCAACTTCACGCAGAGATGCGCCACGTTGCTTCCCTTCACCTCCAGCAAGATCGAGTCTGCGTCGAAAACCCGTTGCGGTCGTTGCAGACAGGAAGTGGCTCCATCAGCAAGCCATTGATGCCATCTCGTGCCGACCGCTTAGGCATCAAAGCGCGATTCCTTGAGATGTCGAGGCGCAATGAACTAGACATCAACCGTGCATACCAAGCTGCCCTAGCTGAGGATGCTGACCATGTTCAAAATCTCGTCAACTACGCAAATTTCCTGTCAATTGGGCTTGGCAATCTAGCCTACACAGACCAAGCCGAAAGCTATCTCCAGCGTGCCATTGCGATCGATCCTCATAATGTATTTGCCCTTTCAAGCTATGGTACTTTCCTGAAATCCGTTCGACACGACACCAGTAACGCATCGGTATACTTTGAAAAAGCATTGAAGCACTGTGGAGCAGACGTAAAGGTGCACGTCGCCCTGCTCGGAGACTACGCCGATGCCTGTTTGGACGCTCATCAACAAAATGATGCCGATCGAGTAGCTGGGCTACACAAAGCACGAGGTTTGCTGCAACAAGCAATGAAACTTATGCCAAGCCATGTTGGAAACCATCAACGACTAATTCAAGTGTTACGAGCTCTCAATGAAAAAGCAGTTGCGCCACACGACTCCCTCGCCGCTGGCGCCTCGACTCGCGATCTGCCAGCCGCGTAAGTAATTGGATGACTACGGGTAGTGGTGTACGATCGGCTGGGTCGAAGCGACACATGCCACAGACAAGACTCCACCACTCCTCACTGTCTCCACTATCGCTCAACATTTTAGGTCGCGGGGGAAGTTTGCCCTTCTTAACATGAAAGCGAACAGCTGGGTCTGGCATATCGCCCCACGGAAAGTCTCCAGAGACAGCTTGTAGGATGCACATTCCAAACGAATAAATGTCCGATGCGAACGTCGGCAGCTCACCGCGGAGACACTCCGGAGCTTTCCATCTCAGCGCACCCAGCTCCGCAGCTCGCTTCTTTTGCTCTTCTCCAGTTTCAGTCGCATTTGCGGACAGTGTAAACACAGAGCTCAAGCCAAAGTCGGAAAGTTTGGCCGATCCATCCGCACTGACGAGGATGTTGTCGCACTTTAGATCGCCATGCACAATCCCGTGCTGGTGCAAATACTGCAGACCCAACGCAGCTTCCAGCAGTGTTCGCCACATCTCATTTGCCTTTGTATCCGCTCGTGTTGACTCAGATTTCTGTTCATCTTCGCCCATCTCGTCGTCGTCGTGGTGATAGTTGCTTTTCCCATGCAGGTACTCATCAAGAGTTCCCTTCGAAGCGTGTTCGCACACAAAGAACTGGCGTCCACCGACGTGGCAAGCTCCATAAAGCTTTAGCACATGCGGGTGCGCTAATCGAAACCAAATGTACACTTCCCGAGCAAATACAACGTGCAGATGATGTGGACTCATAAGGTGCTTTCGTTTTGCACCGTCTGGTCCTTTCGCAACCTCCGCAGAATCAGGGACGATGAGATTCTTGACGACCACGGGCGTGTTCAGCCAAGTACCCTTGTGCACCGAGGCGAATGCTCCACGACCAAATGATTCCAGCTCGTTAAACTCGACTTCATACGGCGGAATGAACCACTTGGGTATGCCTCGTAGCGCATGGATAGCTGTCACTGATGTCGATCTCTGCAATGACTGGGATCTCTCTCGCACTGCAGTCATCAATGCATCCTTTAGTTCCGCTTGAGGATTCGTGTTCACGTATCGCTTTAGTTCATACTGGAGCAGCACCAACGTTTCTTCTGCATCGCTATCAGAATCTTGAAGCTCTTCGAGGAAAGTTGACGACGATGACTTCGGAGCGTTATCGCTGTCCGAGGAGCGATTGCGAAACCAGCTTGGCTTCCAATTCTGAATTGAGGAAAGAGGGCCGAGTTCATCCATGAACTCAACGATGAGCATATCAATATCTTGGTGGAACTTGAAGTACGTGCTCGCGACACTTCCATTTCGGTTCGTAGTAAAGTAATCCGCGATTCGACGCTGTGCCCGGCTTGAACAAGCGAAGGCACGAAAACGCACTACGATGTCCCCCAAGTGGTGAAGAAGTTTGACTCGGGATGGCCTTCCCTTGTGCTCAAGACTTCTGTTGATGTCGACCAGGCGGTCATAAATATGGCGCACAAGCTCGTCATTCTTCGTCAAAACGCGTTTTTCCAATTCTCTTAGGATGGATGGAATGCTCGCACGCAATTTACGCAAGCGATAGTGGGAGACGGGGAGCCGAGGTACCTTTGTGGTGAGTTCAGGTGAAATAGAATCTTGTTGTACGACTTCTGATCGTGTATCGCCCTTGAGTATCGCCAAGGCTACTTGCAATTGGTGAACCACGAAGGAAATGCCCACGCGTTGTTGGGGGTCGGTGACACACATTTTGCTCACTACCGTTGCGATATTTGTTGGAAGGAGAGGCAACTTGGCAGTAATATAATCTGGTACTTCTGTCTGATAGCGTCCTGAGGCAGTTGCCCGAGTCTCCAACTTCTGTCCAGTGAAAGCTTCAATAATGCATATCCCAAACGTGAACACATCCGCCTCCAGCGATGGAGACCGGGAGTGCTCCAAATCATCCTCGCCAATAATGTTGCCGTCACGATCGCGAATTCGCCAGTATTGACGCTCCGACTTTGTTCGTAGCGACACGAGACTCATTCCGCCGAGCTTAGCGATGCAGTGAGATAGATCTTCCGGTATACTGTTCCTTCGGGTCTTTCGGTCTTCGTTGACCTCCATAATATGTATGTTTTCGCAACACAAGTCATTGTGGGCAATCACTCGCTCGTGCAGGTACTGCAACCCAAGGGCTGCTTCCAGGATTTTCTCAAGCTCATACAACCGGTTGTTTGTCGTGTTTTCGCTGACGACATCCCACAGCGTTTTCCGCTGCTTACGTTCAAACACCAAAAACTGGCGGTCGACATGGGATGCTCCGTAGAATTTCAGTACGTGAGGGTGCACCAACTGAGACCACAGTTCAGCCTGCCGTATGCAGTACTCTCGAGGATCTTGGAGTGTGATAGGTAGATGGCACACTGCTACTTGGACGCCTGACCACCATTCGCCGTCTCGAAGAGCGTAGGGTGGAATGAACCACTCAGGGGTTGACAAAATGACTAGTTGTGCGCTTGAACTGCAAATTTCCAGTGCCTTTGTGATTATAGCCAGCTCTTCTGGCTCCAGCAGATAGGAATAGTTGTCGACTTCGTACTGCAGCAGCGTCAAAACATCCATCATGTTCTGGTACTTGCTTTGCTCCTCTGGCATTGGAAGCTTCTGACTGATATACTCGTCGAAGAAGTCAAGCACATACCGACGGTCGCGCTCCCACTGCTTCTTCCACTTTGTCATATTCCCGCTGTGTCCCTCGAACTCTGCAAAAAGCACATCCAACAGGGAATGGATACCTTGGACCTCCTCCATGAACCTTCGTATCCGCGCCAAGCGAAGCAGCTCCGGCTTGCTCAAGTAGTTGACGATACAAAATCGCACGCTCCGAATCAGGTTCTCGGTTCTTGTCAACCAAAACCCGCTATCTGGGTCCACGATGTCATCCCAAAGGTGCGACAGCACGTGCTCCAGACGGTCCAAGACGCGTCCACACACAATCACATCCGCTCGGCGGAGCAAGCTCATCTCGCGGTACGTAGTCCACACTTCTGGGGCTTCACACAAAAGCTCGGGATACATTTCATCGTTCCACGGTCGCGTATAGTCCAAAAGCGCCTGGAGTTCCTCTACTACGTGGGCCATGTCGACACGAGACGACGGATCATCCGTGCTCATCCTCTGCAGTAGAGACCACACTGATGCTGCGACGAAAGGAGGTTGGCTCACTGGTGCCTCGAACTTACTGACACTGTGCACTGCAGCAGGCTCCTCTACAAACCGAGCGACGGCGAGTACTTCGACAATACTCATCGCGAATGCATACACGTCAGCGGCTTGGCCATTCGTCCTGTCATCATCACTTTCTTCCGCCACGGAAACACTTGTGCTCACGTCAATCTTTGGTCTTCCGTCAATGCTCATGACGATCGAGTCGAGAGTGACGTTGCCATGGTAAAGACCAGCATTGTGTATCCACTTGAGCCCGTTTGCGACATGGTAGAGGTGCTGCCACATATCGCCTTCTACAGCGCATTCAGCCCGAATCGCGTGCAGCAGCGTTTCACTGTCTGCATACTCGTAGAGAACAAATGGGTGATGTCCTACATGGCTCCCGCCGTAGACTCGCAGTACGTTCGGATGCTCAAGATCGAACCACCGATGGATGTGGCGAATGCATCGTTCTTCCCCCTCGGCGCTCATATCCTCAACACGAACTTGCTTCCCGTGCCATTGTTCTGTCATGTCCCCCATCTCGACTTCTTCTGGTGAAATGAACCATGCTGGAATCGTCAGCACGGTGGCTTGAGTGTGCTGTTCCACGATTTGAATCGCACGTTGCACCAATGAAACTTCAGGTCCACCTTCTTCGTCCACCAGCTCACATATCAGGAGCGTGAGCACTTCCAGAGTCTCCTTCTCCGTCCCCAGCGCCTTGTCAATGTCCCCAACCACCTCTTTCTGCAAATTCTCGATCTGCATCGCCCGCTCGGCTTCCCATTCTTCTCTCCAGTTCCTGAGCCCGCCACCGCGATCCTCTCGGAGCAGCGCGTGTACCAGCACGTCCATCTGCTGGTGCACCCAGAGCGCGAGCCTTGCCCTCCTGGGCGCCAGCAGCACGCGTTCCACCGCGTTCTCGCCCACCGACGCGTCCTCCACCGCCGCGATCACCTGCTGCGCCAGATCCGCGACCGCCAGCACTTTCCCCTCGCCGTCCAGCGCCCCCGGCGCGAGATCGGGCGACCGCTGGGCCAGCAGAGCGCACAGCAACGACAAGCGGCGCACGGGCGAGCGCCAGAGCGCCAAGGTCGCCCGCACACGCGCGCTCCAGCGCCGCCGGCAGCGCCGGGAAGGAGGGCCGTGGCCATGCTCAACCCTACTTGTGATCCATAGGCGGTGCAGGTGGGTTCGTCCGGTTGGAAGTGTCCTGATTCGAAGTGAGTGATCATGAAACACATGATTTTAGAATTAATTGGCTGGGATTAGTCGAGTGGGGCACTTTGAGACGGTCAAAAGGTTTTGCAACAACAACTTCAAAGCGGGCTGGTTGTCTTGGCACGACTGGCGTGCAGCAATTCAAGAGGAGATGGTCGTGTCATTCGAGGCTGACCGAGTTTCGAGACCGAGGACTGTGACAGCAACTCTAGTAGGAGCCGGCCGTGGACCAATTGCCAAGGAATCGGCTGTCTGTCGTTGAAGTGATCCTGAGCTAGGCACATTGAGCTGTTCGAGCTCTGCTCAGCTGCACCCTAGGACGGATCGGATCGAATGCTGGCGTCCTTCACTGCATCTCGGGCTTTGCCTCGTTGCCGTTCTCCGGCTACAGATTGCCCCAACGCATCTTCGGATTATGCTCATGATCATGATAGTCATCTTCGGATCGATATGATCCGCCACGTTAGGTCTCGATACAACTGGTGCAGATCTTGAGAAGATCAAGGTCTTACGTGTCCGACCTGAAGCCCGGACGCCATCCAACGCGCGGCTTTGCCTCGATCTTCGGTGCTACTGTTCGCATCCGGTGGCCGCTCTCGGCGAGCACCTAGTTGGGATGGGCTTTGATGGAGCCCACAAGTCTCCACGTGAAACTCAACATGCTCACTTGGCTCACAGCAAGCAGCATGGCCGCCTTGACATGTGTATCCCAACCGTTGAGCCGAGCGCCATAAGGCTAGGGTGAGCACACCTCCACCTTGTGCTTACACACCTCGGGGAGATGTCTCCCCGATCCGTTGGAGACCGCCGGACGCCCCCACCTGTCATCGCCAGCTCTTCCTGACGAATGTTGCACATGCGTCTGCGGCCGCTGTGAGCCGCACGTGTCCATCATCTCGACCACCGTCGAGCCTCGAGTGTCTCGTTGAACCTTGAAGGCCGTCTCCCTGGGCCGCAGCATTGCTGCTGCCTGCCGGAGGCTATGAACTCGACCGTGTCGCCATGAATCCTGGAGCTGAGCGCCTCCGCGTCCATGTCCTCTCGGTGCCCAATCTAAGTGTCTGCGAGCCCAATCTTGCCTTTAAGGGCCAGTTGGTCTAGTTTCAGGTAGCTACACAAGCGCTAATCTGGGCGCCATCGCAATCCCCAGCTGTCCTCGCGGAAAAGAGTCGGTGAGTACTGTACGGCGCGAAAAGAGTCGGTTAGGACGTCTTGTTTGTATGCCGCGGGTCAGTCCGCCCCCACTTCTACTCGCATACAAAGCCCAAGTGACTCGTTGCCGTTGCCGCCGCCATAAATCCCCATGCCGCGCGCCACATCGCCGCGTTAGCTCCCGGCCCAGTCCCCGACCGCGGCGCCAGCTCACAGGCGGGGAGAGCGACATGACGAGCAGTAGGCGCCGCCGCCTGGCGCTGCTGGCGCTCGTGGCGCTGGCCGCCAGCGGCGCGCTCGTGCACGGCGCCGGCAGCAGCAGCGGGAGCGCCGAGGTGGGCAGCGGCTCGTCGTCCTCGCCGCTGGCGACCTCCAGGACGCCGACGAGCACCACGAGGACGCCGTCGGTGACGACCGCGGCGCCGTCCAGCGGCAGCAGCCAGGCCAGCGGGTCGGACGAGGCCGCGACGCCCACGCCAAACACGAGCGAGGAGAGCGCGAGCACGGACGGCAGCGTGGCCAAGGAGAGCGACACGGACAGCGCGGACGGGTCGGCGTCGGCCACGGCCGCGCCAAACGCGACCACCGCGGCGCCCACGGCCACCACCAAGACGCCCACGGCCACCACCAAGACGCCCACGGCCACCACCAAGATCAAGTTCACGCTCTCGCCGTACCTGCAGACGTCGACGCCAGTGCCCAACGCGGTGCCCACGGTCTCGGCGTCTGAGATTGAGTCGGAATCCGACTCGGGAGACGCGTCGGACGCGTCGGGGGACGAGGACGAGTCCAAGTCGAGCGACTCGTCTGGAGCCTCCTCCTCCACGACCGACAGCTCCAAGGGAAGCGAGAGCTCGTCGTCCAGCAGCGGCATCACGACGTCCTTTACAAACTCCCCCTCGACCTCTGCGCCGTCAGCTTCTTCCTCATCGTCGTCATCGGCTTACAAGAGTGACGACGGAACCATCGCTACCGACACAGCCTCGACCGGCAGCTCCTCGTCGTTCCCCGCGACGACGCTCGCAGCTGCGGTTGGAGGTGTCGTCGCTGCTGTGCTCGTCGCAGCCATCTTTATCTACGTCCGCTCGACCAAGACAGGGGACGACGATGACGACGACGACCCGGAGAGCTCGCTCCGAGCGCAACCTCGTGTTCAATCGACGGCGAACGGCAACTACGCTGCCAACAACATCACTCCGTCCGAGTACGCGGTCGGTGGCGTCGCTGCTGGGGCGCTCGCAGGAGCGTATATGAACCAAGGCAAACAGAACGACACATATGCGTCGAGCAATTATGCCCAACAACAGCAGTACCAGCAGCAGCAGTACCAGCAACAGCAGTACCAGCAACAAGCGTACCCGCAGCAATACCAGTACCAGCAGGAGTCATACGGGTCGATGCCCGTGGTCGTGCCTCAGCAAAAGTCCTATGAAGATGACCCGGTGCCTAGCAAGCAGTTCCATGGCAACTCGATCGACTATAACGACCCGAACTTGGACGTGCTTACACCCGAGAGTGAGATTGCGCTTGCGCACTCGCACATGTCGGACTTGTCGTCATACCTTGGCGCGTCCAAGACGTCGGTGCGCGACTCGTCGTTTGATTTTGCTGCGTCGTCAACCGACACAATGGACAAGCTCAAGCACCTGCAGCAGATGCACCCGTCGCTAATGCAGTCGAAGGGCGAGAACGACGTCAGTGGCATGGCCTCAGACAGCGAGAGCGATATTAGCGATGGAGACTCGGTGTTCGACATGTCGGTCAAGCCGAGTGAGACCAGCACCTACACAGCTGGTGCTGCCGCATATGGGCCTCGCTTGTCGCGGCGTCCGACGATGGAGAGCATTCAGTCGGGTGGATCGGACTCTTCTTCACGGGAGTCGTCCGAATTTGATGGCACAGCCACCAATGTGTCCAACGGAAGCAGCCGTCTGGATGCCTACGCGTCGAGTATGACGAGCACGACGTTCGACGGCTATGCAACAGGCATCTCGGACGGCCGCAGCACACAGTTTGACGACGGTCGCGACTCGCAGTACAGTGAGTACTCTAGCAAGTTTTCCGAGTTTAGCCGACCGAGCGGAGGGCATGGAGACGACCCGCGAGCATTCGACAGCTCCGTGTTCAGCGCCACCGGCGATGACATGGAGGACTTCCGCGAGAGCTCGTTCTACCGCAGCACGAACGCGTCGCAATACTAGTCGTGCCTTGATGTGCTCTTGGCCAGTGACAAACCGGCCGAGAGAAAGTGTGAAGTGGATGTGCTTACCACCGCCCTGAAGATGAAGAAGGAAGAAGAGCATCCTTTTCCCCAAAGTCCTCGGCGCGTAGATCGATGGCTGCTTGTAGATCGAGTCCAAGTCGCGTGGAGAGTTCTAGAGCGCGAGCTCCAGCAGATAGCCGCAGCAGGAGGGCAACACAGTAATTTATAGGTTCCTCCATTTGACCTGTTTTGCTTGCACCGCAGCAGTCACTGCAACACGTTCTACCGCGTTTCTTCAATGAAAATGACGCTCTGACGTCACTGTATCACTATCCGCGCGTCCTTCTCTCTGCTACCCGCACCCCCTCGATACCCCAACCTCTTTCCATTTGTATGGTAGTGCCCGCCATCAGTAGTGGCGGCTACCATTCCTCGCGGGGGGCGGCGGCTACCGATGATCGCGCCCTTTTGCTTCTCTGCCGCGGCCGGTAGAGAGCGCGGGCAGCTCGCGCGCCGGCGGAGTTCCGCATTGTCCGCGCATCGAGAGCAGCGAGAGCGCGCCATGGCCAACGAGGCGGCGCAGGTGCAGACGCTCAAGGCGTCGGACGACCACCCGACGCAGATCGGTGCGTGGCGGGCCGCGAGCGGACGGCGTCCGCGCGGCGTTGATCTTCGCATGGCGGCCGTGTGGCTCAACCGCCTCTTGTGCTGCCTCTGTCCGCGAGCAGGAGTCGTCCGCAAGTACGACGACCTCGAGCGCCGCCGCTCGTCCACCATCGGCCTTGAGCCGCCGCGTACGTCCACGCTGCTGCTGCTTGATGCCGTGAGCGTGGACGAAGCCTGACCCTCTCGACGTTTGGACAGGATCCGACCAGCGCAAGGCCACCAGCTACGTGCGCGCGCGCAACTCGGGCGTCAACCGACTGCTGCGATCCAGCACCAGCAGCCTCAGCAGCAACAGCAACGTCGACAGCCACGGGCTCTCGGACGGGTTTGTGCTCAGCAACACGTCCGTGAACGAGGACCGGCCGTCCACTGCCAACGCGGAAGTCGACCCGGCCGGGGTCGACGCTGTTGTTGTTGTTGACACGGACACCAGCAAGCCGTTAAGTGGATCCTCCACCAAGAACGCGGATGGTGACGCTGACACCCACAGCACGACGGCCAGCGAGGACGTGGATGTGGACGTGGATGGGTGTTTGGACCCCATGGACCACAAGTGGACGCACATGGTGCTCAAGATGACGGCCTTCACGGAGGACGACCCGGTCACGAGCTTCCGCTTCGATTCGCAGGGCGGAGGTATCGGACGTGACGCCGCCAATGTGGCTAGCATCCCAGCCGACAAGCTGCTGGACCACGTGGACCACGCTCGCGTTCTCTACAGTCGTGGTCGGTTCTACCTGCTGGCCAATTCTGAGTCTTCGAGTGGCACTTTTGTGCGGCTTAGCCCCGTTGGAGGCAGTCTGGTGGACGCGGACGCAACCGCTGAAGATCTGGAGGACCGGATGCAGTGGCCGCTCGCGCCAACCACGAGCTTCCGCGCGGGAAAATCCGACTTTTTGGTCACGGGATTTGATGAAGCTGCACAAACATTGGAATTGTCGGCGCTGAGCGGCAAACTCGCGGGTGAGAAGTTTGTCATTGGACGTGATGGTGCTGGCATCGGTCGGTCGGCGGATAATTTAATCCATGCTGGAGATGGCGAACTGTCTCGTAAGCACGCCGCAATCTGGTTCGACGAACTCACGTTGAGATTCTACCTCGTGGACCTCAATTCGACGAACGGGACATTTATGCGGCTTGCAGGGCCGTACGCGGAGCCCTATCGACTGGAGATTGGCGACGACTTGCTTATTGCGCAGACGTGTTTGACAGTCAACCGGTTCGACTTCGGAGCACACGCAAACATGGGAGCGCGCAAGCACATGGAAGATGCCCACGCTGTTGTTCAAGATTTGTGCATCGAGAGCCTGAGCCGTCTCGGTTTACATCCGCAGTCTTTTTTTGCTGTGTACGACGGGCATGGTGGCGACGAGGCGTCCGCATTCCTCGGGGACGAGCTGCACCACGCTATTATTGATGTGTTTTTCATGAAAAAGACCGAGCTTGCTCCACTTATGAGCGCGTCAAAAGAAGAGGTGCACGCTATGGTTCAGCAGCGACTCATATCGGCGTTTGAAAAGACCGACGAGCTGTTCTTGAACTCTTCAGCACGACCTCAAGCCGGCAGCACAGCTACCACGGTTCTTGTGGCAGGAAACGTGCTGTTTGTTGCGAACACAGGCGACTCAAGGACAGTCTTGAGCCGTAAAGGCCGCGCATCTCGACTATCAAATGACCACAAGCCCAGTCGGCCCGACGAAGCTCAGCGGGTACGAGATACTGGCGGTTTTGTGATTCACGGGCGGATCATGGGCGAGCTTGCAGTATCTCGAGCGTTTGGCGACTCACCATTCAAGACGTTTGAGCTTGTGGAGTCACTCCCAGCGACTGGCGGCGCACAGAGCAATGGGAGTAGCACAACCAGTGCAGGTGGTAGTGTCGACTCCAAGCCTCGCAGCGAGTACGACTCACAAGAGTTGCCAGTGAACCCGAACGATATACTGAAGGGCCCTCTGGTGATTCCAACCCCTGAAATCACAGTCACAGAACTCTCAGGTACGGTGCCATGTTTATGCCTTGAAAGAGCGGGAAGTCTCTGACCCAAACTGCACATGATATAGACGACGATGAGTTTCTCTTGCTAGCTAGCGACGGTCTGTACGACGTTCTCAAGGACCAAGAAGCGGTTGACTATGTGCGGAAGAAGATCTGCGAGCTAGGAGACGTTCAGCGAGCCGTCGAGGTGAGTCGACTTGGACATGAGCGAGACATCAACAACACAACTAACCCGTTCGTGCCAATAAAAAAACAGGCGTTGGTAGAGCATGCGATCTTCCAGCAGCGGTCCATGGATAATGTGACGGCTGTGGTCGTCATGTTCAAGGAGCCCAAGGGCCTCCAAGCATCTGTGTAAGTGTCGTCGTGACCGCGCAGGCTCATTTGCTTGCGGCTGCCCCTGCCATCACTAGTAGTCTCTGTAGGATCACTTTTCTTGCCCTCGTTGCGCGGTTTTGCCAAGCAAATCAAAAATACAATCTTCAACTTCAACCAGGTCAAGAAGTCTAAATGTATTTGATATGTTCTCCCTTTGCCTCTCCGTCCAAGCCATCCAATCTCCTACTGCGTTGGAGTAACGGTAGATGCTGCGGAGGTCTTGCGAGGGAGCGTTGAGCTTGGAATGGACGCGAGTGGGGCAGGTGAGAAGCTGTTGATGTTGGCGACCGTAGCCATCGACGGCACGAACGTCGTTTGCTGCAACAATCCAGTTGGTTGAGGCTTTTCAGGAGCGTAAGCAGCTGGTGTTGCCGCTTGTTCTACAGGCTCAACACCTGCAATCGAGCTGAAGAGGAAGTCTTTGATCTCGCGGCAGCGACGAAGCGTCTTGCACTTGGAGCGCGATTCGAGCGCCGACGCGTGAGTGCCATCGGCGAACTCAAAGTGCACCTTGTAGCAACGCGTGTCGATATCACCAGAAAACTCTCCCGATGCCTCCACACGAATGTCCGAGATGCAGCGCAGCTCTCGCTCAATACGACGCTCGCGACGCAGCCGAAAAATACACATGGGCTTGACAGAACGCAGCATGAGCGTACCAGTATCTTTGTTCATGACGAAAGTCTCGACACGTCCGTTGAGTACGAAGCCGACCGCAATGAGGTAGACGACGCCAGCAACGACGTACTTCCACCAGTCCGTAGCATGCGACTTTTCTTCCGGTGTGTAGCCCAGAGCGTTGGCGCGGACGCGGTCCACGAAGATGCTCGTGCCGATGATGATCACTGCTCCCACCACCCAGTACGCCCAAGGGTAGACATGCACGCGAAACTACCACAACAGCAACAAGTTAGCATCCATTGACATTCATGATTTCGTGCGCGATGCACCTCGCGGTTTGTAGACGCGCTCGGGTCGTCGGTGAACAAGTTGTCAAAGGGCTCGCGCAAATCACTCGGTCGGCGCGAGCGACGGCCTTTACGGCCCTTATTGTTCATGGCGCGACGAAATCGCTCGAGCTGGAGCTGCGTCAGCCGGCGTTCACGGGCTCTCGATAGGTCTCCGTTCGTGTCGACCGCCTCAGCATGCTGATGCTCCTCGCAGTAGTCACCGGCGCTGCTTTGTGGAAGATCAGCAGCCGAGTTCGTGACCTCGGGTTCTGAGTTGACTCGGTCTACAAGCCCTTCGTGATCAGCTCTGTCAGTGCTGAAGACATCGATCGCTGCGTAGTCGGTCGCTCCATCGCCCATTTCGGGTGTTCCGACGCTACGGCATGTCGGCGGTCCGCTGTCGTCGCGGAGCGTGTGCTTGCCCACCTTCTTGGCCATCTCCCGCAACGACTTGGTATCAACTGACTGGTCTGTGCCGCGAATCCTTTGCGGCAACCAGTCAAGACCAGAACTGGTGAGGCCTTGAAAGAAGCTGTGAGAGGCGTGAGGAAAAGCTTGTGATGACTTGGGAACAAAGCTAATTTTGCATATCTGAGGATGCGGTGGCAGGCTATTCCTGCGTCATCCACGATCAGAACAATCCCAACCCGATGGCTTGGTCGGCTCTGACCGTTGAAGATGAGGGTTCATCATCACCACGCAAAATGATATCTCCGATTTGGTTGTTGACAGTACTACTTTGCCTGCTCTCACCTATCCGAGCAGCAGAAGATGAAGCAACAGCACGGGAGCCGCAACCATGTCTTCGTTTGCGTCTTCTGTTGCTGACGAAGTCTCGGCGATAGCTTGCCCACGTTTTCGGCGCTTGGGCTCTCGCGTGCGCTCGTCCACGATCTCCATGTTGTCGTTGAACGTCGTCGAGCTGCACTCGCCACTGCACCCGCAGTGTTGCACCCACACACGCTCTTCTGACGAGACTTGGAGCCTTCTCTGCTGCACGTTCAAGCTCATCTGGCTGACGTTGTTGTTGCCTTGGTCTCAAGTCAGCAGATTGAAGAGTGAGGCGTGCGGTGCCCGATATTTAATCCGAAAAGTGAACCCAACCACGTACGCGAGCACACGGAAGGTTGCTATGGCTTACTGCAGTGCTCCGTGAGGCCGAAGCGACGCTGACTGTCATCAAAAGATGTGCTGCGCCGGACTCGTCGAGAGGGATGAACCGCGAGTCTCCTTTGCACTGCCATAACCAGTACAACTTGAAGCATCAAGACGTCGCCCCTCCTGCGGCACCGCGCGCTCGAATGCCATCTCGATCGGCTCTTGGCGCGAAGACATAGTTACCATACTAGCGTTGCGTACAACGGACACCTGGGCTTTTCTGTTTGTAGGTATCGGTTTCAGCGGCTACAGCGATTCTCAATGAGACCAAAGATTCATCATGTTGCATTGGCATGTTGTTGCATTAGGCTCGAAGTAAGGCTTGTGGCTTGCTGAGTAGCACTTGACCGATCCTCGCCGTGCCCGATTCACGCCACGACGAGTTGGATCTCCGTCACGAACGACGCCTCGCTCGCGTCCGTGTAGTCCATCTTGAGGTACACCTCGCGGAACGGACCCGCGGGACGAAGCTTCTCAGCGGCGATCCACGCCATGAAGCGCTCGTACGTCGCGGGGAGCTGCGTGTACGAGCCGAGGTGGGTAATGGCCGCCACACGGGGCTCGGCGGACAGCTCGACCACTCGCACGCCATCTGGGAGCTTGTCGGGCACGACGGCGTCGTTGGCGATCGGCAAGCATACTTCCATGTCTACGTCCTTCTCCTTGAAGCCCATGTCGTAGTAGATCGTGAAGCACGGCCCAGCGATGGGAACTCCCGTCGACATGACGATCGGCCATAGGTCCTTCTGCGCTCGGTAGTTCTCCACCACTTTGCGGAGCCCCAGCACACGAACGGCAGGGACGCTCTTGATCTCAGGCTCCGGGGCTCCCATCACTAAAACTTACGCGAGTTTTGCTTGTGGTGGTTGAAATCAAATCTGGAATTGGTGACGCCTTCTGCAGGAAGATCCGTTGCACGTTTATGAAAATTTCCCGCTCAATCGCGGCGTTTCGTACCCTGCATGGCGCGCTTTCCGACAACAAATGACACAGGTGATCGGTCAGTGATTGAATGATCATTGATTGAAAACCTCAACGAGCGCATTGCCTGATTCCCCGAGAGCTGCAGTGGATGGATCCGAAAAAGTGAAGCACCCCCAAAGCACAATGCTGCTCGTAGTACATTTTCAGATTATCCAGAGACAAGAACAAAAAGATCCCCATGAGAGGACCTCTGCTCGAAGGGTGTGGTGTCGTTTACGGAGGCTTCGGAGGCGACCCATTCTTACAAGGTGGCTGTAGATGATGCTAACGTAAAGCTTGACGACCGCACGAGCAAGCTTCAATGGTGAGTAGTGTGCTTCGAATAGCAACGCGACAAATGCTGTTGTCATGTGATGAGTTGAACTGCAGGGAATTAGGTTTTCTCTCTTTGGGCGAGTTCTTGATGAAGGAAAACGCCACTCCAGGAGCCGATATCAGCGACTACGGCCCAGTAAGTTTACTCGATGTGAATTGACGGATCTAGTGTTTCTAATACTGCATGCTCCAAGTGCTTTTGAGTAAGCATTGTTTCCACGTGAAGCAGACACAGCCGACGCTGAGCGAGCAATTCTGAACGGACTGGACGACAAGTTGACACTCACACTGGGCTGTCCATTCACAATCGTTGCAACTCCTCGGCTGTTCCAGTACGTCTTTGAACTGAAGTCGGTGCATCGTAGCCGCATCGAGATTTTTGAAGCGCGCCTGAATGATGTCGAAGTAGCTATCAGGCAAAGTCGGGGTGCTCGTACAACTGCGATATCGAACTGCGTGTCTTCCAACTACGCGGAGATCGTGCTAAAAGGACTCTGTATCAGTCGAGTTATCATTTGGGAGCTGGTGACAGGCAACACTCTTGTTTTTGGTCCGACATGTTGGGATCATACGCGTGCACATACCTGGCATCTACTTGCTCGTATTGTCGATAACGTATACCACCGCTCAGTCGAGCGCAATGCTGCATATCAAGAAATCTGGCCAAATTATCTACGACATCCCGGTCTACAGTAGTGCTCGAATGGAAATGCCGCTGCAGTGTCTGAGATTGTAATGCCTCCACTCGTCGTTGATTCATACATTTGTGTCATGTGTAGCAATCTCTCCATCTAGAAAGGCGCCAAAATGGCCAAAACGAGAATCGATGGTGCTGACTAGACAACAAAAGTAGCAGCTATAGAGCTGCCATTACCTGAATTTTTCATTGTTTTTTGGAGTGCATTTTAATGAATGGTTTCTTATTGCTCGCTTTCCTACGTCGCTGTCGTCAGGAACTTCCGCGAGCCATTGCACACACCATTCCAAGACTTGGATGCCAAGGATATTGTGCTCAAGGCAACTCCACTGCAACTGCTACCAGCGTACTGATAGACAGTGTACATGCTATTCTTGATCAGGTGCGTCTCGCTGTACGTCCCCATATTGATGCATTTGCCATCTGAGCGGTACGCTGTCACATTCTGGAAGATCGAACAGGCTGGATCGGTGAGCGCATCTTCCATCATAAATGGGATGTCATATCCGAGCGCACTACCGGCATACACCATGAGGCTGTCTACTAGTGACTCCCGTGAAAAATAAAGGCCATTTGCATCCGTTGCGCATGTAATTTGCTTGACGTCGTCAGACATCGAGTTGACCTTCGCAGTGGTGAAGACTACTCGTTGAGGTGAGGAGCAAGCAGCATCGCTGTAGTATGTTTCCGCTCTGTAGAAGCTGCCTTTTGTCGTGCTCGGATCTTGCATAAAGTACATCTTGATTCCATTGACACATTTGTTCGAAATGACATCGGCTGAAGCAATGTCGGTGGTAACTATAGGAGCTGTGGAGCTACAGTTGCTGCTGTTCTGAAAAGTCTTGATTTTTGCGTTGCTGGTTCCCACCTCCACTATATACTGCACGCTGGAAGTGGCATTGATGCGTCGGCAAGCATTTCTCGACTTCAAATCCACCTTCAACCGCTGCCCAAATACAGTGTACTCTCTAGTGCAGGTAGAATCGACGAAACGCTGTTCCAATATATATGGATCAGTTCCAAACACCTTCCTGGCATGTTCATCAACGCTGCTAATACAAGTGACTGTTGATCGTTGGTAGTCATTCCAAGTCTCAATTCGGCAAGTGTCGTTGAGAGAACACGAACTCTGTGGAGTCAAGTAGAATTGGTCGACTTGGCTGTTGCAGCTACTGTCAGAATAATAATTGGTGGCTTTGTAAACAGCTGCAGGTGCACCATTTGACTGAGCGAACTT
Source organism: Phytopythium helicoides (assembly GCA_024867545.1). NCBI lineage: Eukaryota > Oomycota > Peronosporomycetes > Pythiales > Pythiaceae > Phytopythium > Phytopythium helicoides. The sequence goes on along the minus strand of JANFNE010000008.1, from coordinate 484,901 downwards.
CGGACTCAATCCACCTGGGGTTGAAGCGATGGTGATTGGCGGATTTGTATAAGACAATATGGAAGTTGTTGCTGTGGCCGGCAAGTACTGGATGGCGGTCATATCTGTCACTGTCGAGTTGAACTTGCGGTTGCTGATGCACGAACCGTTGTTCCAAAACTTGGATGGCACTGTGAGAACATTGGACCCAACACCACTGCAAGTCTCGCCGGCATATTGGTAGATTGTGTAGACGCCAGCCTTGATTAGATGCAGCTCACTATATCCTCCCATGTTGATGCACTTGTTATCCGCACGAAAAGATGTCATGTTTTGATCTGTCGAGCAGTTGGTGTCGTAAAACGCTTCCTGAACGATATATGGTACGTCATACCCCAAGACGCCACCCGTGTAAGCCAAGACATCAATGACAAACGGATCACGCGAGAAGTAGAGCCCACTAGAATCTTTTCCACACTTGGTGTAATCAGAATCGTCCACGATACTTTCGACCCGAACGGGGTTGAAAAGAATGCGATAAGCAGTTGAACAAGTTGAGTCGTTGAAGTACGTGTACGCTGTATAAGCTGCTGGGGACCAGCGAGGCGCCTGCAAGAGTTGAAACTTGACTCCGTTAAGGCATTTGTCTGAGTTGATATTCGCGGAGCTTGTGCGATTCACCATCAATGGTTTGCCGCTGCAGTCTATCGTGGAGTACGTCAGCGTATCCAGTGTCCAGTCGATGCGCACAGAGTATCGAATACTGGAAGAGGGTCCGGAAACTGTGCACAGGCTGCTGGTGAGTCTTTGACCGTGAATGTAGTTTTCAGTCGTGCACGTCGTGTCTAGATAGTGCGGCACCAACAGATACGGGTCTTTCCCAAAGACTGTTTGAGCGTGCGATACCACGCTGCTCGCACACAGTACAGTCGAGCGTGGAAAACTGTTCCAAGACTCCATACGACAAGTGTTGTTGGCGGGACACATGCTTCGCGGCGACAGCAGGAATTGATTCACATCAGTGCTGCACGCCGCGTCCGAAAAGTAGTTGGTAGCCTTGTACACGGCTGCAGCAACACCATTACACTCGCTCAAGTGCTTGGCGCCGAGACCAACCAGAGCCACAGCTGTGAAAAGCCTCTTCATTTGGTCAAGTCGCCACCGAACGGAGAGTGAAGTATTCGCTTGCAGCTTGTACTTGTTGAGTATTGAGGCGAATTGAAAATGAGATATCGCTGGACATTGCAGTCTACCAAATCTCGGTAGTGCGTCTTGAGCTACTGCAGACCTTGTCTGCCAAAATAACTCAAAAAAGCTCACGTCGGACCAGAAACTCCACTGCCAAGGATGACTGGTTTCAACCAAATGCGTCCATGGAGTGATCTGTTGCAAGTGTGCCTGCAAGAAATGGCTATTTCCAGGTTTTCTTATGTGGGCGGTGAATTGCTCTCTCGGGTATTGGTCATCGAAGCTGAAAATGGAGTTGTCAGAGCAGAAGAAGAAAAAAGAAACGGCAATGGCGCGTTGATGGCGTTCGGCTGTTGAGTGCTCACAAGTTTGTCTTCTGGGCTTGGTTCCGCCTCAGGCTCCCGCCCACGCCAACTCGCCCAATCCCCACGCCCATATTCGCAAATCCCGCATGCTCCCGCAACGCTCATTGGCAGAAACTAACATCCCAATTTTCCGCGAATCAAATCCCTCCAATCCCTCCTTTTCACCCAATCCGCTGCCTCCGCCTCCCCGCCGCTCGCGCCACCCACCAGAATCGCGAGCAGCTCCGAGCGCGAGCATGTCGGTCTTCTCGGGCGCGGGCGCGACGCCCATGCGCTTCCTGCAGGCCTTTGAGCGCGCGGCCAAGCGCCAGCACACGTCAGGGCGGGCGGCCCGCGGTCTGTTCGCTGGCCGCGACAAGAGCTTCGGCAACAACGTGAGCTTCTCCAAGCGCAAGTGCGTGGCCTCGTTTTCCGGTTTTCGTAGGTGGAGGGAGCGAGGCTGACGCGCTGTGGCAGGACGCGGCGCGCGTGGAAGGTCAACCACCAGTGGAAGCACCTGTACTCGGAGGCGCTGGACGAGAAGATCGGGCTCAACGTGACGGCGCACACGCTGCGCTGCGTCGACAAGTTCGGCGGGCTCGACAACTACCTGCTCAGCATCAAGAGCGAGCAGGAGCTCGGCGTCAAGGGCCTCCAGGCGCGCGACCGCATCGTGGCGGCGCTAGAGGCCGCGGCCGCCAAGCCCCAGGCATCGGCCTAGATAGACCCGCTTGAGTATTGGACAACACAGCTTCGTGGCTGGCTGGCAGCTCGAGCATCTCGAACGTACTGGCAGCTCACCGTCAGGGGCTGGTCAAGAGATGCAATGGACGCCAGCAAGCGCTTCGATCGAGTGTCGTGACCATCGTCAGCTTTATAACTTAGCTCAAATCTCTCTAGACACACGCACAGACATCTTGCCCAACGCAACACACATCAAAACTCTGGGCCGACGCAGCCTAGATCTCGCCCTCGCTCAGCTCCGAGACGCGGTGGATCGAATCGGGCGCGGCCCCATAGCTGTCCAGATCGCTGTCGTAGCTATCTTCGCTGTGGAGACTGTCGCTCGCGTCGCTGTTTGTTCGCATCCCCGAGCGGTTCGAGTCCAACGCCGTGGCTCCCGACGGCAGCGCGATGCTAACAAACTGCTGGCTGTCGTCGATCGAGTCCACCGACGAGTTGAACACGGAGAAGTCGCTGCTCGAGCGCCCGGACCGCACAGTGCCTCGGAAGTCGCTGTCGGACGACATGTGCCGCCCCATAAAGTGGCGAGTTGACCGGCCGGTCGACGGCAGTCCACTGCTGTCGATGATGCTATCTGAGTCTGCTGACTGCGTGTAGAACGACGTCGACGTTCGACTTGACGTCCGGAAGCTGTCACCCCTGAACGAGTCGTAGTCGCCACTACTGTACGACCTCATCGACGACATGGCGCTGCGAGTCGTGTCGCGGCTAAACACGTCGGCCGAAGGGCCTGCAATCACATCGGCCGTTCGCCCACGAGGGCGGAAATGAGAGGATGCAAAGACTGTAGCCGGAGTGGCAGCAGCAGCAGCAGGAACGACTACTGGGCGACTCGAGCCATCGCTAGGACCAAGGGAGGTAACAGGAATCTCCTCGGTCGGCGTTAACGGTGTAGTAAAGTGACCACCGGTGCCAGTGGCGTTGAACGCGAGCCGCGACGCAGAGTTGTAGGCGCTCGCCATGAGCGTCACGCGGTTCTGGCGGAAGAACGAGTCGAGAGCACGCTGCTGGGAGCTGCCGCGAGCTCGCTTGAACACCTTGCCACGGTTGTTTTGAAACCGGACAAAGAAGAGCGACGCCACCACGGCCACCAGCACGCCAGCGATGATGCCGGCGATCGCGCCGGAACCAAGCGACGACGAGTTGCTGGATGCATTGCCCGTTCCAACTGAGGACTCACTCGTGTCGTCATCTGCATCGGAGTCTTCAGTGATAGGAGAGAGCGTTGCTTGCTGAGCAGGAGCCACCGTGCCAGCACCAGACTCGTCGCTCGTTCCCGTCGAATCCGACGCAGCCAGTCGTCTCCTTGCTCGATGAAGACGAGCTGGATGGAGCAGCAGCAGTTGGAGCACTCGTCGTCGCCTCCGGCGTCTCGGTCGGAGCGTCGGTGGCAGGAGCAGGCGTCGGCGTCGGCGTCGGCGTCGGTTCTGCCGTCGTCGGAGTTGGCGTCGTGGTGGCTGGGGCCTCCGTTGTCACGGTTGGGGCCGGCGTCTCGACTGGAGCAGCAGTTGTTACTACTGGAGCAGCGGTTGTCGCCACCGGGGCCGTCGTCGTCGGCGTCGGCGTCTCGGTCGGCGCTGCTGTCGTTGGCACCGGCGTCTCAGTCGGTGCCGCCGTCGTTGGCGCCGGCGTCTCTGTGGGTGCAGCAGCGGTCGCGACCGGCGTTTCAGTCGGAGCTGCCGTTGACTCCGTCGGCGTGGGCGTCGTACCCACCGGAGCCGTCGTGGCTGGAGCTGCATCGGTCGTCGCCGGAGCCGTCGTCGTCGACTTCGGAGCATCTGTAGCCATTGGGGGAGCAGTCGTAGCCGTAGGATCAGTCGCCGGAGGCAGAGTCGTCGTGGTCGCAAGCGTAGAACCAGCAGCACTACCAGCTTCAGGGTCTGCTCCTGGGTCTGCGTTCGCGGCGGAGCCGTTGGCAGGCGCCTCCGTCGTGCCGACGTCCTGAGCTGCCACCCCAAGCAGCGCAGCCGTCGCCACGAGAGCGACCACGAGCGTCCAGCGACGCCACCGCTCTCTCCTGCGAGCCCGCATGCTGGCAGTCTGGTACCGAGGCCTCGGTGGACAAGCTGAGCAATGGAGCGCGTGGGGGATGCACGGAGAGCTCCGCTCCGAGTCAGTAGAAAAGTGACGGCTCCGGAGCTCCCGTCTGAAAAAACAGCTGGAGTGGCGATCACATAAGTATCTTACATAAGTAGATCAAGTATGAGACGTCTTTCGAACGTAATGAAATGAATTACGAAACCGGCCTGGAAAAGTCGCATGTGGCGCGTCAATCGCGTGGCATACAATTCGCAAGAGGTCGAGTGCCGGTTTCGGGGCGGAACTGGCGAGTATCCGAGTTTGTTGATGGGACTGATGGATGGGACGGCGAAGGGGAACGGCGATTTTCCGCGTCCCGCCCCGACCTGTTCGTGGTCGCTGCATCGCACGCCCTGTTGCCATTGAACTCCGCCAATTGAGATTGTAGCCCGTTGCGGGAATGAGTATTCCCGTGAGATGGTCACATTATTGCACAATCGCGAGGCAGACTCTCAGATGGGAACAGTGGGGCATACTAGTGCTTTACTAATGCTGCTGTTTGGATCGCGAGCTGGATGCACAAGCGTCAGGCTCATTCTCGATGGGGTTAGCTACTCGTCAGGAGGGACGCACAGTGCGCAGAGGATCGACTGCGATCGGAGCGTAGAAGCCGGCGGCGCCAAATGTTCGCGTCGACCAGTCTGTATGTATCATAGAGTGTGCAGTGGAAATCATCCGCAGACGGTCAGGTGCGTGGTGGTACTCATTCGAGCAAACGTGCAACGATGAAGCACCAATTGCCAGGCAGAGCGCAACAACACCACGCTGCTAGATCCCATCCCAACTGTCACAGCTCAGTCTGGTTGAAGTGGGGTGCCACTGTCACTTAGTTCGATAGATTCGGCGCTGGGCAAGAGGCATGCCCAAATGCCATGGTTGAAGGGCACTCATTCCAATCCCGAACAGTGAGAGGTCACACCTCTGTCCCTTGAAGCGCTGTGTACGGGGGCTGCCGTTTATTATTGAGGCAGGCTGAGTCAGCATTGGTGTTGCTAGACATCGCGAAAAAGGAGAATCAAGAATGCATTCATTATGCTCCACCTCTGTCGGCTCATGAAAGTCACGGACATGCTACGGCTCGCCCCACACGACGCTTCAATCAGGCGAGCAGCAGCTTGAGGCAGTTCTTGGTCGCCAGACTCACGTCTCGGTGCACTGCGCGCACAGTCAGGCGGTAGGCGTTTGCCGCCGGGTTTGCCTCCACCCGAACGAGGCAACCGACAGAAATCTTGTCGCCCGTCGGGGCTGCTGCTCCCGTGCGGAATGTACCTGCGGCCGAAATGGTCGCCCCAGTCGGATCCATCCCCTGTTGATCAACCGAACTGTCAGTCTAAGATGTTAATCGATACTCGAAAATGGTCAGCATACCTCGACCACGGCGAGCTTGAGGCTCTCTGTTAGCCACTTTCGCGTCTGCTCCATATCCATCTTGCCAGCAGCAGTGACGACTTCGCTTTGCTCGCGATCCTGACCCTCAAGAGCTCCCCACCGTTTCATAAAGTCCTCGCCGCCAAGCGGCACAGGCTCCATGAAGTTTGTTACCTGGCTGGGCAACGTCAGCGCATATGAATAGCGAGACCCAGCTCGCGTGAAGCTCACAGTCATCGCCGGTGGCGAAGTGAACGGTGCCATCGCTTCCAGCATAATCTGTTGCTTGACCTGCTGTTTTGGAGCAACACCTGCAGGGACATCCTCGGCCTGCATTCGGAAGCTCGCGCCTCCATCTACCTGGACCTTGAAGTCTGAAAGTGCGTCGTTCGTTTTGTTGCCAAAGAAGAGCTGAATACGACCCTGCGACCCACGGTACTCATGTTTGGCGCCAATTTGTAGCACATCGTTCTCGAATAGAACCCCTTGAGGTGCAATCATGAGCCCACGACTCCACTCACGAAGCTTTGGTCCCATCGAAGCATCCAGCCCGATCTTGTCACCGCTAACGCCGCCACCCCCGAATACATCGACAAGGTCCGCAACAGGGTTAGCACCGCGGATAGCTTCAGCTCCCCCTGCTCCCCCGAAGCCACTGGGTCTGGCAGTCTTTTGTGGACTATCGAGAGAGAGCAGGTCGACTTCGCCTCCTCCACCGGAGGCGGGCTCTGGAGACGAATCTTCGTCCTCCTCCTCAACAGCAGTAACGTTCTCACTGCCACCTTCAGCAGCCTTTTGCTGGTTTCGTAGTCGCACAATGAGTGCTGATTCGCGATTCTCTGGGAACACCGGCATCGGCTCCAGCACGCGCTTCATGAGCTCGTTTTCGTCACCTGACTGCACGTGATGCAGGGCCAGGTATTCGCATGCGCGCTGCTGCAGCTCAAGGTCCATGTGGGTAGCACCCTTCTTGAACACTTCGAGCACTCGCGGCCGGAGCTCATCGAATAAGTTCGCCATCTTGACGAGCGCCGTGAGGATCAAACTTTTGGTGGCGACATTTCGCCATTCCGCTAGAATAATGGCGATGCAGCACCTCGAACTGCTCAACACTCGACATTCCGGCACGATCAGCCAGCAAGTAGCCAAATTCGCCGAGCACGTACGCGCCAAACTTGGCCGTCGTCTCATCCACATGCTTCGGCTCGAGGGCACGGAACATGGCCTCGGCAGCATACGGCTGTAGTTCTTCCCGGTTGGTCACGATCTGCACAACACGGTGCCACACGTCGTCCGGCACTTCGCTGCCAGCAATTGTGATGAGCTGCAGCACCGTGTCGACGTACCAACGCAGGTCGGTCGCGTACTTTTCCGCCAGGATGGCAGCTTTGAGCACGAGCTCTTCGCGAATCGCACCTTCAGCCACAGCCAAGTACGTCACAAGTTCTCCAACAATTGTGCGAGCGCTTTCAGCATCACACATGGAAAAGAGCAGATCGAGTGCGCGACGTCGAACAGAGTTGTCGGCATCCTTGAGCGAGAAGAGTACGGTTGCCTGATGGGCACGAATTGCTGCACTCGCAGCCTCTCCTTCGCGGCGAACAAATCGGTGCATCGAGTCGAGGCCAATGTAGCGGATATTGGGCTCACTCACAGCAATAAAGCGAGCGAGAAGCTGGACTGCGAGATCGACGAGCTTGCTACCCTTGCCTTCGCCATTGTCGTCCCCTCCAGGGGTTGAGAAGGCTCTACGACCCTGTGAAATCACTAGATTAACGGCTTCAATGAGCACAGCGTATGCGGCGTTGTTCTTCGCTCCCTTTCCAGGAGCTGGACGAGCAAGAATACGGTGGAGCGTGTCGTGGAGCTGTGTACGCTGTCCAGGGTCTTCGAGGGGTCCAAATTGCTGCAGGAGACGCAGCAGCTTGACCTGGAGCCACGGGCACGGCGTGTTATAGTACATGTAGTCACGAGGGCACGCCTTTTGCTGCACCAGAGCGTTTAGACGCGTCAAAATGACATCAATGACTGAGCGAACTTGGTCGGGTGAAGCGACAGAGCCGTTTGAAGCAGACTTGCTGTGGACGTTACCACTCCGAGATGTGACTCACTCATTAGCGTCCGAATGCGATTCTCGAGCTCGTCCACCGGGATCAACTCTGGATTCGGCGGCAGCAGGCGGCGAATGCACAGCGCAGCCTTCTTTCGGACGTGCGCAATGCTCGACGAGCTCATGAACAAGCTGACTGCATCTGGCGACAGCACCTCGGCAAACTCACTCCCGCCCATGTTGGCAACACAGCACAGTGCAAGGCACTGGTGACTCGCCTCGGGTGACTTGAGATCGTTGCGAATCGAGTTGACGACGAGCGTCATTAGTTCGTCCGAGGACTTGAGCAGGATGGAGCACCCGAGGTACCCGAGACACTTTTCCGAGTACTTGGAGCCGGACACGAGGTTGATGACCTGCATGTGACCGAAGTCGATGTCGTAGCCGAGCATGAAGATGTAGATGAGCTTCCATGCGTACTTCTTCTTGTCGTACGACTGCAGAGACTGCGTCTGCGTGAATTTTTGCCGGATCTTGACGAGCTCCTTGTCCACACGGCGCTGCTCCTCCTCTCGAGACGAGCAAGCCCGCAGCTCGCTGATGAAGTTGTTCAGCCCGCGGGCACTGAACATGGCCATGGTTCTCAAGTACTCCCGGCGTCAACAGACACCCACAACAAGGATGGCAAGAAGAACGAGGTGTAAGCAGAGCTCTCGAGGCTCTCGACCAAAGCGAACCGACCGGGAAGTGCGCAAAGAGAAAGCAGGAAGTGCGAGGTAGTCCGTGAGGGGACGCGAGCCGCCTCTAGCCGTCGCTCGATGAACCGCCGCGAGTGGAAACGAATCCGACGCAGCGTCGGCAGTTTCTCCTCCAGCGCCCTGTGGTCTACATCACGACCTGCCATCTCCCGAGCTCTGCGTGGCTTTACATGATCCGGTAGCTTCAACGTGGTCTCCCACAAGGTGTCGATGTCTACATGTTGCTGTCAATGATAGCTGCCGTGAAGCGTTGTTGAATGCATACAAGAAGACGAGAAACAAAACACAATGCATCTACAGGGTCTTTAGTTTTTGCCAGCCTTCCGCTTCTTCTTCTGCTTGTCCGCTTCGACGGGAGCGTCCTTCTTAGCCTTCTTGGCCTTCTTCGGCGCCTCCTCCTCCGCAGCAGGCTCATCATGCTTGACCTTCTGCTTTTTGGCCTTCTTCTCCTCGGCGACAGGCTCAGCCTCCTTCTTGGCCTTCTTGGACTTCTTAGGCGTCTCCTCCTCCGCAGGCTCGGCAGCCTTCTTGGCCTTCTTCGACTTCTTCTCCTCCACAACAGGCTCTGCCTCCTTCTTGTGCTTCTTCGTCATTCTTTTCCTCCGACAACAGGCTCGACCACCTTCTTCTCGGCCTTCTTCGCCTTCTTGTTGGAAGGCTCCTCCGCCTTGACCTCAGTCTTGGCCTCAGCCTCCTTCTTGTGCTTCTTGGCCTTCTTCTTTGCGGGCTCCTCAACGGACTCCGCCTCGGCCTCGGCCTCCACCTCCTCGAGCTTACGCTTGGTGAGCGCCTCGGTCTTTCCGACCGGCGGCAGCTTGGAGAGTGGGGACAGCGCATTGAAGATGGGCAGAGCAATCGAGTCGTTCGTCTTAACACTGATGGACTGGATGCCACCCCAGTTCTTGGGGATGTGAGTCGAGCAGTTGTTCATGGCGACCATGATGTTCTCGACGATGTAGGTCCACGGGCATGTCGAGCAGCGCAACCTTGACGTTGCTGCAGGCGCCAGTGCTCACGTGCATGGCCGTGCGGCGGAGGGCGGCGCGGACGCTGAACGACACGTTCTTGCGCGAGACGCGGACCGACATGGGCTGCTTCTTCTTGACGAAGAACTTGGTGCCGAGCGGGGCCTTGAGGTACGGCAGCACGCGGTCGTCGGCCAGGAACATGTCGTAGGCGCCAGCCAGCGTGCGCTTGTCCTCGAAGCGCGAGAAGTGCTTGCGCAGCTTCTTGACCGTCATAACCTTGGTGAGGCCCTTGACGGGGTCGGCGGCCAGCGCCTCCTTGATGCGCTGCTTGTCCTCGTCCTTGACGAATAGGCAGATCTCCGAGTCGCCCTCCTCTCCATGCAGCGAGTGCGGGATGTCACTGCGTCATTTCATTGATTCCAGTTTCAATCGTCAGCCACCAGCAGTTCGACCGAGAAGCAAAAACGCAGACGCACATTGGGATGGGCTTGATGGAGCCCTTGGCGGGCACGACCTTGCGCGTGATGATGCACGAGAGCGGCTCGGCCGCCTCGACCAGCGGCTGCTTGGGCCGCTCGGCGCGCTGCTTGGCCACGAAGCTCTGCAGCGCCACCACAGCCTTGCGCACCTGCGCCTCGTCCAGCGGGTTGCGCAGCCCCTTCTTGACCGCCATGCTCGCTCGCTCGCTCGCTGCTGCTGATGCCAGTCCTACAAGCACAGCCAAAGGCGCAATGCGTCGCCAATGGTCGTGGCGCATGCCGCTCGGAGCCAACCGCTTGCGTCGCGGTAGTCGCGTCTGGTGATTGGCTAAAACGCGTGAGTAATCTGATCCTCCTCCTTCCGATTGGTCAAAAGACAGCAAACGTAGCTCTTCGCCTGATCCAAATCAGTGGTTAGCGCAATAACGCGACATGATTGGCCAGATTCGAATCGTAGAATCAGACTCTGACACACGTCAGGCTGCCAACGAGGGGGGCGTTCCCCCCTGGCAGTTCCCGACTTGACACGCGAGCCCACGATGCAGGTGACGGTGGTCAAGGCGGGCAAGAAGCCCAGGGACTTTGGCGCGCTGCAGCTGCCGGACGGCGCCACGGTGGCGCAGCTCAAGCTCGCGTTCGAGCAGGCCACGCGCATCTCCCGCCACCGGCTCAACTTCAAGTTCCAGAGCGGCGACGCGCTCGTCGTACGTGGCCTTCTGGCGGTGGGGGTGGCGAGTGCGGCTGGCGACTAACGGCGCGGTGGCTCGCAGTCGCTCGCGGACGACGGCAAGGCGCTGGCGGCCTACGGCGTCAAGAGTGGCGCGCAGCTGCAGTTCAAGGACCTCGGCCCGCAGATCGGATACCGCACCGTGTTCGTGGCCGAGTATCTCGGCCCGCTGCTCTTCGTGCTCTTCTACGCCTCGCGCCCGAGCTTCCTCTACGGACCCGACGCTGCGGCCAAGCCGTTCGACAAGACGGCCTGGCTCGGCGTCGTCTGCTGGACGGTGCACTTCTTCAAGCGCGAGTTCGAGACCTTCTTCGTGCACCGCTTCTCGCGACCCACCATGCCACTCTTCAACCTCTTCAAGAACTGCACCTACTACTGGTCCTTCGCCATCGTTGTGGGCTACCCGCTGTGCCACCCGGACTACACGGCGCCCGCCTCGGAGCTGCAGATCCAGATCGGCCTCGCGCTCTTCGCCATCAGTGAGTTCCTCAACTTGTGCGTGCACGTGCAGCTACGCAACCTGCGTCCCTGCCGAGGGCTCCAAGGAGCGCCCGATCCCCAAGGGCCCGCTCTTTGCGCTCGTGTCGTGCCCCAACTACACGTTCGAGGTGCTCGGCTGGGTCGGCTTCTCGCTCTTCACGCAGATCTTCTTCAGCTACCTCTTCACGATCGCTGGCTTCATCCAGATGACCGAGTGGGCCATCAAGAAGCACCGCGGGTACGTCAAGAGCTACGGCGACGCCTACAAGAAGCTGCGCCGCAAGGCCATCGTCCCCTTCGCCATCTAAGGCCTTGGATGAGCGGACATGTGACTGGCCACTACCGCTGAGCTGAGCTTTAGCGAGTGCTGAGGCAGGAGGAAATTGACAGTAGCTGAGGTTGAATGCAGTCTCTCCGTTCTGCTGTCTGCGTCTTGGTTTGTTGTGGGCGTTGTGAGTCGCCAGACGCAGGATCTTTTAGTTTGAAACGTCGCTGCAACTCTATTCCTTGCTCCATGGCGACTGTGTATGGCGATCTTTGCCAAAGATCCCCAGCGCCTCTTCACGGCTCTGGCGTGTCATTGATCTTCTTGGTTGCTGGTCATTGCTGCCCGGTAGCACTCGATCGATGCCATTCTCAAAGTTCCCGCCTCAGAGCTCGATCGCTCAGCAGCACAAGCGACACTAACAATCATGGCGCCAAGAGGCAAGAATGGACATCGAGCTCTGATATTGAGGTCGATGCTGCTGCTGCTACTGCCAGCATTTCTCACAAACATAGTGAGCGCCCAGTCAGATACTACGACCGCCAGCACCACTACTTCCACTTACATTCCAGCGGGAGCCAACTGCTCCGACACGCGACTTCGAAAGTCTGGGACGCCTACAATTCCACCGAGAAGGCTTTGTACATTGCTGCAATCACCGATGCCATCAAGAGCGGATACCACGTCAAGTTTGTTGAGCTGCATACCGAGTACTGGTCGGAGAGGGAGGCTCACAGCACAACCGTCTTCATTTACTGGCATCGCATGTTCCTGCTTGGCTACGAAAACATGCTTCGGAGCCTCAATCCGTCGTATGCCTGCGTTACGCTACCCGTGTGGGATCACCTCTCGCTGGCTGCCAGTTACGCTGCCAAGAAGTGTTCGTCGCTTCAAGGTTGCTCGTCGCTCTTAACTGCTTTGGGCGGCTACTCTTCAGGCACGAAGGCGAGCATGATTGCGTTAAACTTCACTATTCCGTACTCGACAAGCTCAACCGCGCCTTCGAGATGCATTTCGAACGGCCCACTGGTCAACTACTGCGGCAGTTTGACGAGCAAAGTATGCGGCAAGTGCGTTGTGCGTGGCAGTTTAGGGCAAACGTATCCGACCTCGGCACAGTTCGCATCCGTCTACCAGCAAATGTTCACGTACAGCACCTGGGCAGACTTCACCAACCAAGTCGAGAAAGGCGTCCATAGTAAGTAGTAGTACTGATCCGTAGACGTTATCCAACCCCTGCTGACAAACTGTTGTCATTGTGCAGACACAGTTCACAGCACGCTCGGCGGTGCCATGGCATATCTCCAATCACCAGTCGACCCCATCTTCTTCTCGCATCACGCATTCATTGACGTGCTTCAGGTCATCTACCTCAAATGCCAGCTTGGCGCAGAGAAAGTCTACCTTACATCCGACCAAAAGAGCTCTGACACGAGATTCTGGAGCAATGGACCTCGGCGAACAACGGGGTACTTCTACGCCAGCGACAAAATCACAATGCGCACTCGAGCTACGGACAACAGCACGTGGGTGCATGTGCAGAACAGCAACAACATACTCTACCCATTCTTCAAAGATCTCCAAGCACTTTCGGAGAGTACGTTGATGCTAAGGATCTGGGCGTGTACAGCTACTCTTATGCGATCAGCGGGTCGCTCGCCAACATGTACACCAACTGCAAAAACTCAAACACCATTCAAGCAACAGACTCCATCGCGTACACCTCATTGCTGAGCAGTGACGACCAGCCATCTGGCCAACAGACTTCCAGCTTTGGTGACGGGAATGGCAACGGTCGAGGACGACCAGGACGGACCTTCCCCCAAAATCTTGCCACCCACCATTTCGGACGTCACGATGCAGTACTGGACGATCGCCATCTACGAGGCTGCCAAGATTGTTGGATACACGGAAGACGCTGCCAAAGATCAGATGGAACTCATCATGTGCCAGCACAAGGAAGAGTGCCTCGGGGGAACAGACGACTACACCGACTTGTTTCGCGCGAACTTTATGGCCGAAGGGCACCCGCGGTGCTTCACGCTGATCGAGGACCTCAAGTCTGGCGATCGAGTAATTGGCGTTCCCAAATGGCGATCCATCACGAGTCGGTTCCTGCCGTGCCCTATTCGAAAGCGCATGTTTGTCCGTTCCTGCGTAGAGTAAATAGCAAAACTTTACCATTCTCTGTATGTGATCTCGCTCTTTCATGTTGGCTCCGCAGAAACTCTGAAAGCCGAACGCGGTGCTGTGTCTCTTGGCAAGCGAAATCTTCATGCGAGCAGCCGCGACGGCAGTTGGCCGTTGACCTTTCACGAGTTTTGTTGCGCTCGTGTCGTTCTGAAGTGCGACTCGCGGAAGCGTCACTTGTGAACGGTCCTCGCCAGCAGCGCAACACACTGCTGATTTTTGTCCTAGCCTTGAATCCGCAGCCTAACTCGGACCGAAGATGCGGCGAGGAGCTTCAGTTTTGCTCGTTGGGCTCGGACTACTTTTGGTTGCCTTCTTCATCGACTCGGCGGACGCGCAAAACGCAACTGGGATTGCGCTCTCTAATCCAGCAGGCACTGGCTGCACCGATATACGCCGCCGTAAATCATGGGATGCTTACAACGCTACCGAGAAGGCTCTGTACATAGCAGCTCTGTCGGATGCAATGAAGCGAGGCTACCACCAGAAATTTGTCGAGCTGCACGTCGAATACATGTCTGAGATGGAGGCACACAAAACTGGGGTGTTCATCTACTGGCACCGAATGTTTTTGCTTGGCTACGAGAATATGCTACGAAGCCTGAACACCTCATTCGCATGTATCACGCTTCCAGTATGGGATCATCTTACAAATACCGCTAAACAAGCAGCTAGTAAATGCACAACAATGCAAAATTGCTCGACCATCCTCAACGACCTCGCGGGATCAGTTTCTGGGACTAGAAAAAATGTCCTCATTTACAATGTCACGATAGCTTCTAGCTCAAGTCAGGTTTGCGCAGCCGCGTCTCCTGCGGGGTCGTTTTGCGGGAACAACACAGCTTGCGCACAGTGCTTCTTGCGAAACAGGCCCACCTACTATTATCCGTCAGAGGCATTATTCGCATCAGTATACAAACAAGTGTTCACCTATAACGACTGGAAGTCTGCTTCGAATGCTATAGAAACTGGCGTGCACAGTAAGTAAGCTTGTGAGTAGTTGTTTGAGTGTGCTGCAGTGAGCTCATATTTCATTGCGTTTGATCCAAAGACACGGTGCACAGTGCGATCGGAGGCATCATGAGCTACTTCCAGTCGCCAATCGACCCAGTGTTTTATTCCCACCACGCATTTGTGGATGCTCTCCAAGTCATCTACCTCAAATGTCAGCTAGGAAACGCTACAGCAACTCTTTCCGCAACGCAAAAGTCAAGCGATTCGCGATTCTGGTCCAACTTCCCTCGTCGGAACAAGGGCACGTTCCAATCCACCGACCCGATTGTCATGCGAACGCGCGCTTTCAACACGTCGTGGACTCTCGTTCGAACGAATCCGCAAAACGCTCTGTACCCTTTCTTCAAAGATATGCCAGGAACTTATGCTGAGTACATCGACACCAAGGACCTCGGCAACTACAGCTATTCGTACGCTTTCAGCGGAGGACTAGCCAACATGTACACTAACTGCAAATCCTCAAACACAATTGCCTCTGCTGATGACGTGTCGTCGGCGTTGATGGATACTGCTGAACAACAAGGCTATCGTGACTATACAGACAATGCGCCATGTCCAAAGATTCTAGGATCAACTGCATCTGATGTTGTGATGCACCACTGGACGATCGCTATCTTTGAAGCCGCCAAAATCGTTGGGTATACCGAAGACGCTGCAAATGAGCAGATGGAACTCATCATGTGTCAGCACAAGTACGAATGCTTGGGCGGAGTTGAGGACTACAGCGACTTGTTCCGCAAGAACTTTATGGTTGAGGGGCATCCGCGGTGCTACACTTTGATTCAAGACCTCAAGTCTGGCGATCGAGTGATTGGGGTGCCGAAATGGAGATCGATCACGGGCCGATTCCTTCCCTGCCGGTCGCGCAACCGCTTGAGAGTTACGTCTACCTATGATAGTAGCGTTGCGTAGGCAATCAATTTCTAATTGGGAGGCAAACAATAAAGGGATCTGAGTAGGCAAGAAGTAGCAGCCATTTCTAGTCGCTTTCCTCGTTCCATCGGATCCCTTTACTCTGAGTGTTTGCGTTTCCATTGGGTTTTTTTTTTTGCTTATTATCTTTTCTTCGCAGATGCCGATCAAGCAACCGACCAATATGGCAGATACAGAAAAGCAGTCGGTGACTGGGATTTTTGCGTCACGTGATACTGGCGCCTCGTACAACTTCAGGATCTTGGGCTCGCACCTTTGGCTTGAGAATCGGGAAACGAAGCATCAGTGGTAGAATTCGAGCCCTCCTATCACGCTAACGCATGTACGTTCTCACAAGCCTGAGCCATCTTTCGTCTAGGGAAAGCGATCTCACTCGAGTGGACCAGTTTGCTGAGTATGACGTGAAGATTCCCAATGACGTTGTGCTGAAGTACCTGAAGGTAAGAGGAATGGATTTCTGGGCATTTGCGGCTTGGGTGGCTGATTACAAGTACTGCCTGTCACCAAGGGAGAATTTGCTGCCAAGTCAGCGCTTGTCGTGGTGTCAGAAATCTGCCGCTGTCCAAATCCTTCCGATATGGCGCTCCAAGGCTCTTCAACTTGTGCTTGAGCTTGCTTTTATCTCTTTGGAGGTGTCGTGGCATACCAAGTACAGGTTGACGCTGACTCCGGTCGAAGTGAGCGAGACGGACGTCCTGAAGGCGCAGGTCCGCGACTTGCAGCAAGAGATCAAAACTCTGCGTCAAGAGCTCGATGCCGCCAAGCAATCAACCGCCAAGAACCTCATCCTCCAGCTCGGGTATTTGAGTATCCGAGTGGCCAAGCTTGTCGGCAGCGGAATCTTGCTGGCATGCAAGGCGCCTTGCCTGTTGGTGCAGTCTCGAGCACCAAGTAGCCCAAAAAGTGATCGAGCATCACGTCAACGTCTCGGATTGGCGTCGTACTACATGTCGTTCATGGAGGACGAGAGTCCTGGTAAGTCAACGCCCACTATTGCAATGAAAGCCTGAGCAGATTTGATTCGCGTCCGCTCCTTTCAAAAGCGCCTTCAGTACTGAAACACCCGGAGCATGTCGTCATGCAGGGGCCGGGCAGATCCATCGTCTGCCGCGCTCTCCGCGCGCTTCCACGCCGCGCTTCGGGCCGGCGACGTGTCGAGCGCGCGCGAGCTGGCGTTCCGCTTCCCGTCGGTGGTTCGCGCGCGCGATTCGGCGCCTGGGGAGCCTCGGGGCGACGCCTATCATGTCAGGCGGTGGCGCTCGCGACGGCGGACGCGGGCAGACGGCGGGCCGAGCGCGCCGTGGCGCTCGTGGACATGCTGGCGGCCAAGGGCGCGAGTCTGCGGGCCAAGGACGAGCGCAAGCGCCACGCGCTCATGGTCGCGAGCGCGCAGGGCGGCCACCCGCTGGTGCTGCGCTGCCTGGCGGCCACGCGGGCCATGGACTGGGGAGACGCGGACGCGGACGGGAGGACGGCGCTCATGCTCGCGTGCGCCAACGGCCACGGGGGACTCGCGGCCTTCGCGCTCGACAAGATTCTGGCGGAGGAGGAGAGCCGAGACCCGCCGATGGAGCTGCTGCGGCTCGCAGTCGAGTCCAAGAGCGAGCAGAGCGCGCTGGAGCTGCTGCGAGCTCGGCGGGTTGAGCGAGCAGTGGTGCAGGACAGAGCGGGGGTGGAGAGCGCGGCCGCGCACGGTCAGTGGAGCCAGGTGGACCAGACGCGAGCGACCGGCGCGACGTTGACGAGCTGCGTCGCGGCGGCCGTGGAGAACGGGATGAGCAGACTCGTGGCGAGGCTGCACGCCTTGAACCCTGACCGAGTTGGCCGCGCGACGTGGCTCACGGTGCACAGGCTGAGAACGACACGGCAGCCGACTCGGAAGGCAAGTCGTCGCAGCTTGGCGCCGGTGGCACCGGCCGCCTTCCCGCCTGGGATTCTCAGAGTGGTGGCGGCGCACAAGAAGGATGTCGTGTGGAAAAGCATCCGGCTGGTGTTTCTCGTTCGGCACGAGCGCGTACGGACACAGCCAACTTCAAGAAGCCGGAATGCGACGTCGATGCTGGTGACTATGCTCATCGATCTACCAGACGACGCGTTCCGGATCGTGGTCGCCTTCCTGAAGTCTCCATTCGACGACGATGCCGAGGCGCAGAAGGAGCAGTTCCGAGTGCTAGTAGAAGATGCGTGGTAAACTCCATGTAAATGCAACCGAGTGTATCCTCTCGAGTTCAAGCACACGCTACCACTAACAGTGGACTACAACATGAAGCGAGACAGAGGTCCCGACTACCCGCCAATCTTGGTCAGCACCATTTTTGACCCGACTTGGATCGAAAAACCGTATCCAACAACGGACAGCTTCTCGCTCTTCTTGAGCTCGAAAGGCGGCACGTCAAGTAAAGCAGAGCTTAGGAAAGGCGACGTCCGATTCAAGTTGAAGGTTTCAAGCAAGAAGGTACATCAAGTTGGAGATGCAGCGGCGAATTACAGCGTTGCATGCACTGTGTTGCATGCAATACATAGCAAGAAAACGCAGCGTTGCGACAGCAACTGCCCTGAAGTTGTTGGATTTACATCGACTGCAGACTTGTCCATTGGAAATATGGAGGCTACATGCAAGTAACATGGAAACACACCAGAGGCGGCGAGATCGACATTATTGAACTGGGCTCGCACATGACTGTCCTTGCGACGGCCCATGCAAGGAAAACGACCAATACGAGCTCTTGAATACGAAATCTGGACGAAGGAAACAATATGGTGGTGATGAGCGAGAGCATTTCCAGCCTCACCTGGCCACAACGAAACTGGTCATATAAATCGACTGTATAAGCCTCAGCAGAACTTGAAAATTGAACGTGGTGGATGAGTTCTCAAGTCGTGGTAGACGATACAAGGTAATCATAACAGCACAATGTGGCAATAAATGTTGTTTCTTTCTTTTTTGTTAGGCTGACGGTAGTAAACGGCGACAAACACGAATATTTTTTTTGTGTGTGTGATGCTACAGCACTGTCGTACGAACGACGCCACACATCATAGCAGGAATCATTCAATCGACCACTCGACCTAGCGGCGACGACGCTCCTCGTACTCGGCCAATACCTCGTCGGCTGTCTTGCCAGACGTCTCCGGCACCATCTTGAGTGACAGCACGAAGAAGATGGCGAGCAGCACCACAAACGGCGAGTAGCTCCAGTCGTCTAAGGCATCCGCCACGTACGGGTATCCGACACCGACGATGAGATTGCAGAGCCAGTTGGCACCAATGCCGATGGATGTGGCCGTGGCGCGCACCGAGTCTGGGAACAGGTCGGCCGTGATGACAAAGACGAGCGGACCGAGCGTGACGCCGAACGCGATGACGTAGAGCGCCGTGAAGACGATGGAGAGCGCAGACACGTCGACGAGGTTGGCGACGGTCATGAGCACGGACATGACGAACATGCCTGCGAGACCCCATAGGATCATGTTGCGGTTGCCGAAGCGCACGGCGAGCATTCCCGTGAAGAAGGCAGGCCAGATGTTGATAAAGTCGATGATGAGCGTGCCGACACGCGGGTCAGAGATACCGGCGTCCTTGAAGATATCTCCCGAGTAGTAGAAGACGGCGTTGATACCGGACAGCTGCTGCGAGCACGAAAGCAGCACGGCGGCAGCAAGTTGCAGACGGTACTTGGGGGAGAAGAGCGACTCTTGTTCGCCAGCGTCGTCAATGGCGTTGCCGAGCTCGGCTTGTGCGGGCTTGTCGTTGGTCTCGAGCCACGAGAGCACCGTGTAGACGTTCTCCTCACCATAGAGGCGCGCGATGACCTGCTTGGCCTCCTCTCGGCGGTTCTTCATGAGCAGCCACGCGGGACTCTCGACCGTGAAGGCGGGTGCGAGAACGAGGAAGATTGCGGCGAGCACAATGGGGAAACCCGCGAGGTAGCGCCAGCCACTGCTCGTATTGGCGAAGAAGAAGGTGATAGCTGGGAACAGGATGCCGATTGTGACCGAGATCTGCAGACCAAGACCCAGGATGTTGCGCATGTGCGGCGGCGACAGCTCGTTGACGTAGGCTCCGAGAGTGCCTGTGGCGGCGCCTGAGGCGATACCGGCGACCATACGACCGAAGGCGAAGGCCCAGACGTTCGAGACGGAAGTCTGGATGGCAGCACCGACGATGATGAAGAAGCAATTGTAGAAGAGCAGCTTGCGGCGACCCAGCAGGTCGCTGAAGTGTCCACACAACAGGCTACCGATCATGCCGCCGAAGATCCATGCGTTGACGGCGAATGTCCATTCGAGCTTGGAATGTCCCGGGAACATGAGGCAGGTGTCTGGCGCCAGCGGTCGCGCATTGCACTGGTCGGTGTCGCTGAACTGCGAGAGGTTGAGCTGCGAGGTGGACCATCCGCTCTGGAAGGGCTGTAGCAGCGCGATGAGGATGCTGGTGTACACGATGGGTCTGGGTTTGATTTTGCGGGCGGCTTCCTTGTTGGCTTCATCGAAGGTGTTGCCGGTGGCGTCTTGGTTGGTTGGGGTTGTGATCTCCGAGTAGACCTCGTCGGTGTGTGCTTGCGACGCACCAGCCATGGTTTGCAAGTTGTTTTGGTTGTTGGCTTGTCCGGTTGGTTTGCTGGTTGGCAGTTGTTGAGGCTTTCAGGAGGGAGTCGGGAAGTTGACCAGGAGTCGATCGACTTGATGCAGTTGAAGCTTGTGGTGTTTTGTGGCGAATTGGAAAGTGAGAGACACGATTTTTTGTTTTAGTTCGTGGTAGAATTATCGGTGTCAGCTTCTGTTTCGATCGTGCGTCGTGGTCCTCTGTGCCGTCGCGAAAGCTCGGTGGAGAGACCGCACGGATCAAGTAGCGGACATGGCGACATTTTGCAGCAACTGGTTGCTGTGAGTTTTTATGAAACGTTGAAGTGAGGCAATGTCCGCACCAATTGAGCTCTCATCGAGCTTTAAAAAAACGCTATCTCTATTATAACACTCATTATTGGTTAATTTGGTTAAGATTCTGCATCCAGCCAATAGATTTCGTGTGCGATTTGTGAAAATGAGGGCCTTGCGCTAACGCCAACCAGTCCAAGCACCAATGTATCGGAGACAAAGTGCCAGTCGACTTGTCAATCAAGCGACGCGTCCGGTGCGTTTCTCGTCGCCGGTCAATGCAGATGATGATGCCAAGGCTCATGGGAACCCATGAATTTAGTTCGGTTTTGATACAGAAGCACTTGCACCACCAAAGAGTAATCTCGCCCCAGCTCTGCACAGCCAGAAAAGCGTCACCAAGGAGTCAAGCAGATCAGGGCTCTTCCAACTTCAAGGACAGATCCTTTGGTGGACGTCAGCTGCAAACATACAGCGCTCCTTATAAACGCCTAGAAAATGTCTCTACTTGATACATGAGTCGCAAGACGCGAGCGCGACTTCAGAAACGCGAGCAAAACCATGAAGCGTTATTCCTGAAGCAAAGGACCACTCTCTCTCGGAAGCCCACAGGGCTGTTTCGGACAGAGCCGACGCATACAAAATAGCACCGGTGCTTCGGTGACGGTCGCATAGATCCAGTTGCGCAACAAATCAAGTGGACCTCGTCGCGAGCGTGCAGCGACGTTGACATCCATCACGTCCTACGGCACTCCTGCCGGATGCTCCCCACCAGACAAACTAATCGATTGCTAGTCTATCAGCCACGGCTAGCACTTCATTGCATTGCAT
Organism: Phytopythium helicoides; assembly: GCA_024867545.1. Lineage (NCBI taxonomy): Eukaryota > Oomycota > Peronosporomycetes > Pythiales > Pythiaceae > Phytopythium > Phytopythium helicoides. The sequence goes on along the minus strand of JANFNE010000008.1, from coordinate 463,626 downwards.
AGCACCTCCCTTTGCATCAACTGTACAAGCACTCGTATCGTTGCAGCTCTCACTTTCCAATTCGCCACAAAACACCACAAGCTTCAACTGCATCAAGTCGATCGACTCCCGGTCAGCCTGCCAACCCCCTCCTCGAAGCCTCAGCAACTACCTGCCAGCAACCAACTTGTAAACCATGGCTGGCGCGTCGCAAGCACACACCGACGAGGTCTACTCGGAGATCACAACCCCAACCAACCAAGATGCCACCGGTAACACCTTCGATGAAGTCAACAAAGAAGCCGCCCGCAAGATCAAACCCAGACCCATCGTGTACACCAGCATCCTCATCGCGCTCCTACAGCCCTTCCAGAGCGGATGGTCCACCTCGCAGCTCAACCTCTCGCAGTTCAGCGACACCGACCAGTGCAATGCGCGACCGCTGGCGCCAGACACATGCCTCATGTTCCCGGGTCACTCCAAGCTCGAATGGACATTCGCCGTCAACGCATGGATCTTCGGCGGCATGATCGGTAGTCTGTTGTGCGGACACTTCAGCGACCTGCTGGGTCGCCGCAAGCTGCTCTTCTACAATTGCTTCTTCATCATCGTCGGTGCTGTCATCCAGACTTCCGTCTCCAATGTCTGGGCCTTCGCCTTCGGTCGTATGGTTGCCGGTATCGCCTCAGGCGCCGCCACAGGCACCCTCGGAGCCTACGTCAACGAGTTGTCGCCGCCGCACATGCGCAACATCCTGGGTCTCGGTCTGCAGATCTCGGTCACAATCGGCATCCTGTTCCCAGCCATCACCTTCTTCTTCGCCAACACGAGCAGTGGCTGGCGTTACCTCGCGGGTTTCCCCATTGTGCTCGCCGCGATCTTCCTCGTGCTCGCACCCGCCTTCACGGTCGAGAGTCCCGCGTGGCTGCTCATGAAGAACCGCCGAGAGGAAGCCAAGCAGGTCATTGCGCGTCTCTACGGTGAGGAGAACGTCTACACGGTGCTCTCGTGGCTCGAGACGAACGACAAGCCCGCACAAGCTGAGCTCGGCAACGCCATTGACGACGCTGGCGAACAAGAGTCGCTCTTCTCCCCCAAGTACCGTCTGCAACTCGCCGCTGCCGTGCTGCTCTCGTGCTCGCAGCAGCTGTCCGGTATCAACGCCGTCTTCTACTACTCGGGAGATATCTTCAAGGACGCCGGCATCTCTGACCCGCGTGTCGGCACGCTCATCATCGACTTCATCAACATCTGGCCCGCCTTCTTCACAGGAATGCTCGCTGTGCGCTTCGGCAACCGTAATATGATTCTTTGGGGTCTCGCCGGCATGTTTATCATGGCTGTGCTCATGACGGTCGCCAACCTCGTCGATGTGTCTGCACTCTCGGTGGTCTTCACTGCACTTTACGTCATCGCCTTCGGCGTCACGCTTGGGCCGCTCGTCTTTGTCGTGACGGCCGACCTGTTCCCGGACTCGGTGCGCGCCACGGCCACGTCCATCGGTATCGGTGCCAACTGGCTCTGCAACCTCATCGTCGGTGTCGGATACCCGTACGTGGCGGATGCCTTAGACGACTGGAGCTACTCGCCGTTCGTGGTGTTGCTCGCCATCTTCTTCGTGCTGTCACTCAAGATGGTACCGGAGACGTCTGGCAAGACGGCTGACGAGGTATTGGCCGAGTATGAGGAGCGTCGCCGCCGCTAGGTTGAGTGGTCGAGTGAATGATTCATGCTATGATGTGTAGCGTCGTTCATACGACAGTGCTGCAGTATCACACACACACACAAAAATATTCGTGTTTGTCGCCATTTACTACCATCAGCCTAACAAAAAAGAAAGAAAGCAAAATTTGTTGCCATATTGATTACCTCGTATCGTCTACCATGACTTGAGAATGTGAGAGCACTCATCCACCACGTTCAATTTTCAAGTTCTGCCGAGCCTTATACAGTCGATTTCTATGATCAGTTTCGTTTTTGGCCAGGTGAGGCTGCAAATGCTCTCGCTCATCATCACCAAATTGTTTCCTTCGTCCAGATTTCGCATTCAAGAGCTCATATTTGGTCGTTTTCCTTGCGTGGGCCGTCGCAAGGACAGTCATGTGCGAGCCCGGTTCAATAATGTCGATCTCGCCGTCTCTGGTGTGTTTCCATGTAACCTTCTTGTAGCCTCCACAATTTCAATGGGCGAGTCTGCGATCGATGTAAGTCCAACAACTTCACGGCAATTGCTCTCACAATGCTGAATTTTCTTGCTGTGTATTGCATGGAACACAGTGCATGCAACACAGTAATTCGCCACTGCATCTCCAACTTGATACACCTTCTTGCTTGAAACCTTCAACTTGAATCGGACGTCGCCGTTCCTAAGCTCTGCTTTACTTGACGTGCCGCCATTCCTGGAAACTTGCCTTCACGGAGGTTTGCTTGCCGCGAACCCCTTATTAACCGCTGATTAAGACTTTCGCGAGCTACAATGACGCCGAAGGTTAATAAGCTTGAGGTTCTGACCTCGTTTCAGTCGCAACCGGGACGAGAGTTTCGCTTCGCTCTTGTTTTGACAACGAAGCAAAACAAACTCAATGTGTGGCTTGAAGACCGCAAGTCCAAACTCCAGTGGTACCAGTGCAACCAGTTCAGGTGGGAACGTCGCGTGGAAGCGTGTGTCGGGTGGAAGTCTGATTGTTTCGAATGAAGGCAATTTGAGCGCTGCCAGAGACCGTGTCTTCTCGATGGCACTGCAAATTCCCTCCAACAGTTGCGGCGCCAATGGATTCATCACCCTTCGCAGAAATGGAACGACACCATAAGATCGGGGTTTATTTTACGAAGATAATGGCTACGGACACTCGCATTTCAACATGAATACGTGTCCAAACGGAACACTGACGATTTGTTGCTCAAGTTTAGTCAAGAAAGGTGATAATCTCTGTGTGATACCTTCTTCGGTGGGGATCGGCGCGGGGGCTAAGCTGGCGGTTTACTGTGTTGACTGATGGTGAAAGGGAAGATAAAGCTTGCTATGGACTGCTAGATATATCATGGATCGTGGATGTTGACTGCGTTGTGCTGTCAAGTCCGATCAAAGCATTCTTGACTTCTTCGTATGCGTAGTGTGCTTTGACTGAAGTCAAAGAAAGAGTTCATTGATGACTTTCTCTTGTCCAAAGCGCATAACTCAAAGAGATTGCGCGGTTGTCAGTCCAAACTTAACGCCGAATTTTCTTTGAGATTGCCACGAAATGTCCGGTACAATGTAACAGCAGCACCTGAGCCTTCACTCGCCAACTTTCCTGTCCACAGCACCGATTCTTCTCGTCACGATCATCTTTCGAAAGCTTCTTGTGTTGATGTCGTCGACGACACTTGAGTTAGACGGACTGACCTCGTTCAGCTCTCATCCGGGCACATCGTTCCGTTTCACTTTGACGCTGAAAACCAACAAGATCAAGGTCTGGCTTGAGGACCGCAAGTCCAAGAAGCAATGGTGTGCCTGGCTGTATATGCGTACCACATTTGCCAGGTTCTAAAAGCCGAACTTGACAAACACGCATAGGCAATCGGAGTTGTTAGCCACAGGTGACTTCATTACAGCCGGAAATGCGATTCCAGGAGCCACACTTACGGACTATGCTCAGGTTGGCGACTCGGCATGCATTGTGCGCCTTTGCCTTTACGCAGCTAACGTGTTTTCATTGAGTATGCAGTGCTTCAAGATGGCGCTTGAAGAAAGTGATGATCCCAAAGATGCGCCGGTGGAGCGACACCTCCGTGATGTTTCTGACGACGGCGTGAAGCTCGAGTTTGTCGTGCACCTCAAAGTGTTTGCTTCCATGTGGTCTCCATCCTATTCTCTGACGCTCTCGCCGGTTGCAGTAGAGAAGGTTGACATGCTCGAGTCTCGCGTGTTTGATATCGAACAGGCCGTTGAGCGAGTTGAACGTGCAGGAAAGAACACTGTGCTGACTGAGTTGAGTGTGAAAAGCAACTCAACATCGAACAATGCGGTTGCGTGGAGCAAAACAGATTCCAAGTCCTTTGAAGTGGTAGATCAAACCAGCGTTCGCGCGCTAGTTGCTGGCATTTACTTGGTGACACTGAGCATTTCCCACACCGTGGACACGTATGGGAAACATTTTGCGCTCCTGAAGGATGGCGAAGAGGTTTTTCAGAGTACGGTGTCGTACAACAGAAATCTGACGTCAGTGGCAGGAACCTCGTGGATTTTCGAGCTCAAGAAGAACGAGAAGCTGTCCGTTGTTGGATACGGTTTGTCGATCCAAGTCGGGTCGAAGATGGCACTGACCAAGATTGGCGGGTAGTCGAGGCCTCTGTCTCGCTTCATGTTGTAGCCCACTGTTAGTGGTAGCGTGTGCTTGGTTGGACTCGAGAGGATACACTCGGTTGCATTTACATTGAGTCTACCACGCATCTTCTACTAGCACTCGGAACTGCTCTTTCTGCGCCTCGGCATCATCGTCGAATGGAGTCTTTAGGAAGGAGACCACGATCCGGAACGCGTCATCTGGTAGATCGATGAGCATAGTCACCAGCATCGACGCCGCATTCCGGCTTCTTGAAGTTGGCTGTGTCCGTACGCGCTCGTGCCGAACGAGAAACACCAACCGGATGCTTTTCCACACGACATCCTTTTTGTGCTCCGCCACCACGTGGAGAATCCCAGGCGGGAATGCGACCGGTGCTACCGGCGCCAAGCTGCGACGACTCGCCTTCCGAGTCGGTTGCCGTGTCGTTCTCAGCTTGTGCACAGTGAGCCACGTCGCGCGGCCAACTCGGTCAGGGTTCAAGGCGTGCAGCCTCTTCACTGATCGCAATAACTGTTTGCGGCGCTTTGCGCTTTGGCGGTAACAATAGTGGGTAGTCGAAGCAACGGCGTGGATATGAAAGGCGGTGGCTCTGGGAAACCGAGAGCGGATCGTCGATTGGCATCATCAAGTTTGACAGCGAGATGGGGACATCCTGACCGCTGTGACGGAAATGAATGAGCTCAAGCGCAGTGGAGAGCTTAGACGGAAGTAATCCAGGCAGCACTTCGTCCAGAGGTATAGCTGAGTCGGAGACATTAACCCCTTGGTTCCCAACGTCGTATCTTACGACATATCCGCATGGGCTGCGTGCGATAGTATCTGCATGACACGCTTGTTTCTCATTAGCATGGAGTGCCTGGAACCCAGCAAGGAATCGACCGTCATGAAGACAGCCAAGGCGACTCAAAGACGCTCCTGAATTCCTCGGTTGCGTTGAAGGCTTGCCGAGAGCTCATTGGTTGCATCGTGGATGCCAACGCGCAGGTTCGCAAGTCTGCCTCCTCGCTCCGTTCCTCTTTGCAGTACAAATGTCGAGTCCTGGCTGCTCACCAGACCGTTGGAAAGCAGAGGGTGCCATCCCTCCTTGTCCATCTTGCTTCACATACACTTTGCATGTAAAAAGGGAGGGAGGTCATGAAAGAGCTAGGACTTCAACTTGCGTGGGCGAGCCATTCGACCCCAAGTTCTTTTCTCAGTTGGCAAGTTTCAAGATGGAGCTCAAGCGACTGCTGTCCGCGGTCCACGACCCAGGGCCACGCGCTTGAGGATCCACCGCGCGAGAAAACCAAGACGAAGACACAACCTCTCGTGATCAAGAGCAGACACGCGTCAGCTGGACCCAGGCGTTCGCGAAATCCAAGCACCTCGCCTCGGCTTCAGCTGCGCGTCCAAGTTCAAGATCTTCACGGAGGCTCAAGTGGCGGCTCTATCGGACGCTTGCGAAAACCAAGCTGCGTCTGTCTGCTGCTGCTCGGCCACGCTCGAGAGCTGCGTCGATGGGCGAGTGTCGTGCGCCAGCGAAAACCAAGCAACGCGTGCGACGTTCAGCTTGACGACTTCAGCACCAGAGCGCTGTCGAGGGGACACGTCTTCGTAACTTCGGTCGACATGCGCGGCCAGCCAACTTCTTCCCGGACTACAGCGGGGCGTCATTAAGACGTATGCAGTTGAGCAGACTCTAGTCTCTCGCTGCGCGGCGCAGTGGTCCGCACTCGCCGTGAAAGCTACATTTATCTAGGTATAGTGTGGCTACTGTGGTGTTAAACTTGGATGCACCTTCCACCTCTCTGTCGGCGCGGGGGCAGCTCGAGCGGACTGCTTCCAGAGTCAGTATGAAGGACTCTTGACTGTGTCGACCAGAGTCGGCTGGACACCTACGAAATCGTGATACGGGACTTCCTTCGTTTGGGTCATAGTTTGTGGCGGCGTCCAAATCAAACAGCCCGAGTGTGTGGGTCCAAGTCGTCGAGTCAATGCAATGGCAGCTGTGTCCGTGGTGCTTTTTGAGTGCCAATGGTGGTGCCGACACTGGAATCACTATGGTATTGGCATATGGTGAGCACGGACATTATCGGACGGCATTCACTTGCGAGTTCGTAGGCTATTGAAGCTCGAAGCGTTGACTCGCCAGCCTCTGCAAGATAAAATACAGCCATCCGAACGGAGTCATTCGTAGTTTGCAGCCAGCTTCTAGGTTCTCTCGAAGAGAGGATCCTCGTGGTAGCCATGGAATGTGGAGACGTGCTTGAAGAACCGCGGGTGGGTCATTAAGCTGAGGCCTGTGATCATTTCCTCGTCGTTGGAGGCCAACGCGGAAGGATTGCGGACGAGCTGCCTGACTCGGCTTTTATATCGAAGCCGCGTCCTCGGGCCAGCCCGGACAGGAATAGCTGTTGTAGTTGGGTTATGGGCCGAGACGTGTGGTTCAGCAAGATACACGTCGTCTAATAGATTGATGTGATTGTGACGTGTTGAGACGTCGTGACTCGACTCGTGAGTGAAAGCGGCATTCTTCTTCAAAGTATACCTACGGTGAAGTTGTTGCATTCTCTCTAGCTCCAAATACCAGAGGTTCTCACATCGTACCTATCAGATAATAGTGTTGTCCAATGCAACAAGTTGAAGTATTGTTCCCATGCTTCACCAGGCTTGGAGCTCGCCATACTCTTCGTACCATACTCTACTCACGATACCCACGAGAGCTTTTCGCTGGACTGCTTTTCCCCCATTTGAGACGTACAGCTAGCAAACGTCATCACCACGCTGTTTTGTATTGTTGATGCGCAGATCCTTCACAAATCCAATGTATCATGAGAACAGGAGTTTTAGCGTCAACAATTTCATCGACCTGCAACGCGATGCTGTTTGTGCACCGGAGACTCTGCTTGATCGACAAGACAGACACGGCGTCGCGCATGTGATGGTTGGTGCTCACAATCAGTCTTCACAATTCACACACTGCTTCATAAAAACGATTGGAAGCTAGCTCACCAATCACAGGATAGAGTTGCATCAATGGTGCAGATCAACACTGTTCCTATCACTAGGATGCAATGTCACCGCACTAACTTCAAATTGTTGCTACAACGTGGACATGTCTGCAACTTGATCGTTGCAGTGTCTCCACCGTACATGCAACAAGGCCTAGACACCCGTGACCCAACAACCGTCTCCCAAGGTTCAATGGTAGCTCGCACAGCGAATTCGTTGTGACCAGGAGCGGAATCGTGGCTCTCACTTTCCGATTCGCCATCACAAGCTTCAACTGCATCAATCGAATCAACTCCTGACCAAACTTACGGCTTGCCAGCAAGGTTCCACCTGAAAGCCTCAACAGCTGCCAACCAGCAAACCAACAAGCCGACAACCCAAACTGTCCTAGAAACCATGGCCATTGAGTCGCAAGCACCCACACCGACGAACTCTACTCAGAAGTTACGACACCAACCAATAAAGGCACCAGTGGCAACACCTTCGATGAAGCCAACAAGGAAGCCGCCCGCAAGATCAAACCCAGACCCATCGTGTACACCAGCATCCTCATCGCGCTCCTACAGCCCTTCCAGAGCGGATGGTCCACCTCGCAGCTCAACCTCTCGCAGTTCAGCGACACCGACCAGTGCAATGCGCGACCGCTGGCGCCAGACACATGCCTCATGTTCCCGGGTCACTCCAAGCTCGAATGGACATTCGCCACCAACGCATGGATCTTCGGCGGCATGATCGGTAGTCTGTTGTGCGGACACTTCAGCGACCTGCTGGGTCGCCGCAAGCTGCTCTTCTACAATTGCTTCTTCATCATCGTCGGTGCTGTCATCCAGACTTCCGTCTCCAATGTCTGGGCCTTCGCCTTCGGTCGTATGGTTGCCGGTATTGCCTCAGGCACTGCCACAGGCACCCTCGGAGCCTACGTCAACGAGCTGTCGCCGCCGCACATGCGCAACATCCTGGGTCTCGGTCTACAGATCTCGACCACAATCGGCATCCTGTTCCCAGCCATCGCCTTCTTCTTCGCCAACACGAGCAGTGGCTGGCGTTACCTCGCGGGTTTCCCCATTGTGCTCGCCGCGATCTTCCTCGTGCTCGCACCCGCCTTCACGGTCGAGAGTCCCGCGTGGCTGCTCATGAAGAACCGCCGAGAGGAAGCCAAGCAGGTCATTGCGCGTCTCTACGGTGAGGAGAACGTCTACACGGTGCTCTCGTGGCTCGAGACGAACGACAAGCCCGCACAAGCTGAGCTCGGCAACGCCATTGACGACGCTGGCGAACAAGAGTCGCTCTTCTCCCCCAAGTACCGTCTGCAACTCGCCGCTGCCGTGCTGCTCTCGTGCTCGCAGCAGCTGTCCGGTATCAACGCCGTCTTCTACTACTCGGGAGATATCTTCAAGGACGCCGGTATCTCTGACCCGCGTGTCGGCACGCTCATCATCGACTTCATCAACGTCTGGCCCGCCTTCTTCACAGGAATGTTCGCTGTGCGCTTCGGCAACCGTAATATGATTCTCTGGGGTCTCGCCGGCATGTTCATCATGGCTGTGCTCATGACGGTCGCCAACCTCGTCGATGTGTCTGCACTCTCGGTGGTCTTCACTGCACTGTACGCCATTGTCTTTGGACTCACTCTCGGTCCGCTCGTCTTTGTCGTGACGGCCGACCTGTTCCCGGACTCGGTGCGCGCCACGGCCACGTCCATCGGTATCGGTGCCAACTGGCTTTGCAACCTCATCGTCGGTGTCGGATACCCGTACGTGGCGGATGCCTTAGACGACTGGAGCTACTCGCCGTTCGTGGTGTTGCTCGCCATCTCCTTCGTGCTGTCACTCAAGATGGTACCGGAGACGTCTGGCAAGACGGCTGACGAGGTATTGGCCGAGTATGAGGAGCGTCGTCGCCGTTAGGGTGATCGGTGAGTCGATGCGCGTTGTCCATCTATGAGAATGCACATACAATAGCGTTGTAGCATCAATTAAGCAAACCGAAAGAATACAGTTGAAAAAAATATCCCCCTCATTACAATTCATTCTTGATGAACAGCCATCTTGCTCTGGGGCCCTGATATCACGTTCGCAGGTAACGTGGAACACGGATGTAGTAGTTGACTCTTATTTACCTTTTGGTGTGCCAATTTGAAATCCCGGTTGCCCCAAGTTGAACATTTGTAAAGTTGGGGAACAAACTTTTGTGTCCAAATAATTTGTTCGCTATCTTGGAACGCGAACTCTCTAAAAAAAGTTGGATTGGACTTGTGATGCCGTAGGAATGCAAATTTGTTGCGGTCTCATTGAGTCAGCTGGCCGATTTGACTGCAGCAATATAGACTACACCGTGTCACATCGTGGTCCACATCATTCTCAGGGCTGCCTATATTGAAAGAGAAGCTGGAATCAACATCGGACTTGCAAACCTCTAAAAAGCCAATCCGACTTGATAAAGGAAATGTGTGAGGAGGCTGTTGAGTCTCTGTGTTGGGTACGTGATGAGTGAAGCAGTTTTGAAGTAGACGAGCAATTGATGCGCACAAAGGGTATGGCGTTGATCAAATAAGAACGAACAATCTTTACAGCATTATTTCCACACTCACTACACCTCTGACAAGCAGTTCCACTCCCAATTACCCGCGACCACCTTCATTTGGGTGGCGTTACATCGAACCTTTCAATCAATTGCATCCATCGAATTCACCACAGTTCAAGGTCGTCTTCCAGACCTGCAACAACTTGAGTGCGGTGTCGGCAATCGCACTCTCCAGGAATACACACAACCTTGCACTCGAGACACCGCCGCACCTCATTCTCGCGCCGGATTTCTCGAGCCTCCTCTTCCTCAGATGGACCAACAAAACCCATGATGGACGCGAACACATCGTTGGGGATTGTAGCGAGGGGGTGCTCCTCCATCGCGTCCCAGTCACGGACGCCGTGCACAACTCTGCGCCTGACGCGTTCCCAGACACTGAGCTGCGCTTCACTCTCTTTCAGCAGGCTGCACCGCCGCAGTGGGGCGACGGTCTTGACTTCGTCCCAAAGTCGCTCGTGCCGGTACGAGTCAGCGATTCGGCGGAGCTTAGCGCAGCCCACGTCGCTGCCTGCCAACTTTGCTTCGTAGATTGCGTACCACGTCGCACGCTTCACCGCAGCGTCGTTTAGCTCAAGCATCCCATCGACCAGCTCAGTCATCTGAGCGCACACCGCCGCCTGGACACATGTCGACAAGTTGCACGTCTGCTGCCACACGAGCCTGGCTTTCCTCGCTTGCGCTCCACCAGACTCAATCTCTCGGCGAATCTTGCTGTTCTGGAGCACGGCAGTCGCAGAGCTCTCGTCTCGAGACTCGATGGCGGCTTCGAGTACCGCCAGCGGGTAATTCTCGAGTGGGTAGGTGTCGAGGTCGATCCGCTCGAGCAGCTCGCTCGCCAGTTGTCCGTGACCCGCTCGAGCCGCGAGCACGAGCGCATCGCTGGCCCTCGCAGTCCCTGTCAGCCCACTGCAATGCCCAATTTCCCAGGCGCTTGCTCCACGAGAGCAGGCAGTCGATGACGCGGATGGAGACGCCGTACTCGCACGCGTACATGAGAGCGTGGCGTCCTCGCTCGTCGCGCGTCTTGAGCTCGGCGCCGTGCTTGAGCAGTAGGTTGACGATCTGCACGGCCTTGTCGGGGTCGCTGTGCCTCGTGGCGAGCATGAGCGGCGAGATGCCTCCGGGCAGCTGCGCGTTGGCCATGCCCGCGACCATGGCGATGGACCGTGGGCTGGTCGCCGTCTTGAGCACCGAGTCGGCGAACGCCTCGATCGTGGCTCGGTCCCTCATGGCGCTCGGCAGCATGGCGACTGGACGATCGGCTGGAGAGACCACTGCGGAGCTTTGCAGGCGACGCTCTTCCTGCGGAGCTCGCGGATTGGGAAGTGGCGGAACTGATGGATGAGCTCTGCGTGCAGTGATGTCGGTCGTAGAGAGCGTGACGAGCGGATACAAACGCGCCAGTGGCAGCGGATGGGCCGCCTGGCGACCAGGCGACAGCCGAGCCAAACTGTAGAGAAAGCGCCAACGATCGACGCGAAAGGCGGACGCACAGTGGCACCGCAGCACTTCGAGGCGCTTGGCTCCGGTGCCGCGTGACATGGAGCCGAGCGCGGCACACGTGGCGGAACTACAGGAGTCCATAGCACTGCTCAAATGATAACTGCGCTCAAGACAAATACATATAAATCGACCTGCGAGAGCGCGTGAGAGCCGAGCGTGTGATGTGATACATCCTGCGCAGATGAGGCGCCGCACGATGTGTGGTGTCGCGAGCTAGCTGACGTTGGTGCCCATCCAATTGTACGGTACTCCAGCGCCGCGTTGCAGGCTGGCATGGGAGTCGTCGAGCCCTCGCTGTCGTGGAGATCGCGACACTGAGGATGATGAGAGCACCACGCCTTGCGTTCGAAGTGGACGGGCGGCGCGGTGGCGACTTTGAGGTTTGCAGATCCATTGCAGATCCTTGCGGACTTGCGGGCTTGCGGATGATGGCAGGCGATCGTCCTGCACTCGAGCGATGCACTGTCTCCAAAGGTGAGCAGCGGGTGCTACTCGCCTCTTCGGCGATTGACGGTGTCGTCAACCGCAGCAACTTGTCGGAGACCGAGTCGGGCTGCGTGGCGAGTCGATTGGCTCGAGATGTTGAAGCTGTCAAATCCACTGAGCTGTGCGGCACGCTGATTCACAAGTGCGCCAGCGGCTTTCAAGAGGCTGGTCACGGTATTAGTCCGTGAAAGAGAGAGCTTGGCGTCACACCCACCAACGAACTTGTTGAGGTAAAACCTATCCATCCGTCGCGTGAGAACTACTGCTCAAGGCTCTAACCGGAGAGGATATCTGTCACTTCCATTAGACCTCTTTCACGAGCATCTCCCGACAAACAGCTGCGTGGGATCAACGCCAGCGCTCTCATCGATTTCGCAGGCTTGGCACCGACTCATTTGTGCCGAACCTCATGTTGGTGATGAAGGAATTCAATCGGCACTTGTCGGCGCATGGGAACGAGAGCTGTTGCTAAATCACAAGATTGTTCAAAGCATTAAGATATACCTCGACTACTGTCAATGATGTCGTGTTTGATGTTGTTCGTAACGGTGTGGATAGTCAAAGCTGCAAAGAGACGGATGCCACGATTGAGTGCAACTTCACTTTGTGTGTTCAACGATACAAAGGCTGTAGAGGTTGAGCAGAGTGCCACGAAGTAGTGTTGGCCCAACTCTGGGCTAACGTCAGTTGTTGGCAGGCTACTTGCTTTCAATGGGTGAAGTTTAGCGCAGCTGGACAATGCCTGCATTGGTGCTCATCCTTTGAAGCGTAAGTTTGGATTGATGCAAGATTGCACTGGGCTCTGCATGTCGAGGAACGGTTTCTTCAAGAGCTTCGTTGACTATTGCCGATAGCGTCGATGTCAACTCCGTGCTCAACTAGATAGCGTACGCTATCCAAATCACCACAATATGCAACAAGCATCAGTGATGTCCGACCCATTGCGCCATGAGAAATTTGACATTCGCGCCATGATCGATCAAATTGGTGTGAATGTTCATCGATGGACTAGAGGAGATGTTCGATCAAGATCACCTCGAGTATGGATCTACATGAGCTCATCTGCATGGAAAGCCAGCCAGAAATCGAGCGTCTTGAGGACTCTCTAGGTGTCGACGCGATCGAGTCGACCTGCAAGATGTCTCGGGCATCGCTGCGCGCTCATTGGTTGCATCGTGGATGCCAACACGCAGGTTTGCAAGGCTGCATCCTCGCTTTGTTCCTCTTCGCAATACAAGTGTCGAGACCTGGTACCTCACCAGACCGTTGGAAAGTAGAGGGTGCCATCCCCCCTTGTTCATCATGGCTCACATACACTTTGCAAGTAAAAAGGGAGGGATGTCATCGAAGCGTGAGGACTTCAACTTGCGAGGGCGAGGCATTCGACGCCAAGCTCTCTTCCCCTCAGTTGGCAAGTTTCAAGATGGAGCTCAAGCGACTGCTCTTAGCGGTTCACGACCCAGGGCCACGCGCTTGAGGATCCACCGCGCGAGAAGACCAAGGCGAAGACTCATCCTCTCGTGATCAAGAGCAGACCCACGGCTCAGCTGGATCCAGGCGTTCGCGAAATCCAATCACCTCGCCTCGGCTTCAACTGCACGTCCAAGCTCAAGATCTTCACGGGTGGCTCAAGCGGTGGCTCCATCGGACGCTTGCGATAACCAAGCTGCGTCTGTCTGCTGCTGCTCAGCCACGCTCGAGAGCTGCGTCGATGAGCGAGTGTCGTGCGCCAGCGAAAACCAAGCAATGCGCTCGACGTTCAGCTTGACGACTCCAGTACGAGAGCGCCGTCGAGGGGACGCGACTTTCTAACTTCGGTCGACATGCGCGGCAAGCCAGCTTTTTCCCGGACTACAGCGGGGCGTCTCAGACGTATGCGGTCGGGCAGATTCTGACTGGTGCTCATCCGAAAACGAGTGAATGCGGTCATGGTGCTGGGGCGAGTTCAGGCAACGCATATCTACAACAAATGTCCTTGGCAATTGGACTTTAGACGTTAACATTTGTGACTGACATGAACGCTAGCCTTGCTTTGCCTGCGAAAGAAACTCTTGGTTGTGCTCGGAGACTTTCGCTTACTCCGCAGCAGGCCGGCAATTAGGATTCTCTACGATATCTGCGGATCAAGTCGCAGTCCGTGTCAGGATGACGGCGACCACGAGTCGCCCCGCCCTCTCAAGTATGTGGCTGTTGTCGCGTGCTTCAGTTGCCGGTATGAAACGATCACAGTGTCTTGACATGTTGCATCGACCCAGCGCGATGTTGTTGAGCCAAGCTTTGTGTCGCCTTCACTGCGATTGACCCACAGGAGGTAATCGACACCAAGTCGCAGGTTAGGTTGATAAAGTTTAGATTCCCAATCAGTATTAGTCGACTGCCCTGCACTCGTTGGGAATGCAAAGGCGACCACACTGGCTGCAGCGACGCGCATCGAGCCAGAAACGGATGCTCGCTGCCTCATCGGTGCTTGACGGGGCAAGAAACTGCAGCAACAAGTCAAAGCACGAGTCTGGCAGCGTGGCAAGCTGGCTAGCGAGAGCTTTGCTCTCTGGGCTGAAGCTTCCACTCCCGGTAATCAAACTCCACGGAGACGCCCAAGATATCCACGAAAGCGCTGATGTGACGAGTGATGTGTCCGCTGTTTGTTCAGAGCTCGGAGCAGAAACTTGTAGTTGCATTCCTCGATGACGCAATAGCACCATGGGCCGCACGGTTGCCCACACTCGTTCTTGCCAGTACTGTTGTCCGACCGTCTGGACTTGATCTGAAGCCACTGAATGGCTAGTGTCTTGGCTGTACAGCGAGTACCACACGGCCTTGGACACATCAGAAGCGTTCAGCGCCTTCATCTCTCTAGCGCTCTGGGCAGCCCTATTCTTCACGGCAGCAGCCACGCACGAGAACAAGGTGCAGTTTTCCTGCCAGGGGTTGCGCGTCATGTGCTTTTCCTGCTGCCTTCTTCGCCAGCGCTCGCTGGATGACGCTGCTCTCCATCACCTCCAAGGCGCAGCGCTCGTCGCCAGCCACCAGCGCGGTTTCGAGCACCTTGAGCGGGTAGTTCTCGAGTGGGGAAGTTGACCAAATCCAGCTCGTGGTCCAGCAGCTGCGCCGCGAGCTTCCCGTGTCCGCCCT
This sequence comes from Phytopythium helicoides, assembly GCA_024867545.1. Lineage (NCBI taxonomy): Eukaryota > Oomycota > Peronosporomycetes > Pythiales > Pythiaceae > Phytopythium > Phytopythium helicoides. The sequence goes on along the minus strand of JANFNE010000008.1, from coordinate 448,621 downwards.
TGCTGGCAAGCGCCACCGCGTCGAGTCCCGTCTCGGTCCCTGTGCCACCACGCGAGCTGCCAGCCGCCTCGCTGCTTGTTTACCTTGAGGATCCTGCGCACCACCGCCACGTCCGCGCCGTAGTAGCACGCGAGCATCAGCACGTGGCGCTTGTCCGCGTCCTTGGCGTGCAGCCTCGCGCCGTGCTGCAGCGCCAGCTCGACCAGCTGCAGCGCCGTCTGCGCGTTCCGATGCGTCGCCTGCGAGCATCAGCGGCGTGCGCTCGTGCGCCAGGCGCTGCGTCGGCGGCCACGCGCGCAGTTGCCGCGCCACGAGCGCCGCGTCGCCGGCCAGCCAGGGCGTTCTGCAGCGCTTCGCCCGCGTCTGGCGCCGATGCGGAGCGCGTGGAGGCCATGGGGCTGTGCGCGGGCGGAGGAAGAGGGCGAGTGGCGGCAGGGAGTGCGTGGCCATGACGCTGGAGGTGACCAGGATGGCTTCGCGGGAAAGAGAAGATCCGCAAGGGATACGCATGCTGGATTGGAGGCGCATGTGTGGATAGAGGCTAAATCAGATACGTTAGTATCAGTGATGTATGATTTGATGAAGGGTATTGATTGGTGGGGTGTAGATGATATCTTTGTGCAATGGAAAGTGGTTTGTTCCACCACCTGGAGCTGCAAAGAAGAAGCCAAGCGCAAAGTCTTTGCTGAGCGACTTGACTTGAACTGGTCGAAGAGATGGTGCATCATCAGTGATGATTCGCGCCTCGAGGGGAAATATCAATGGTGGTGCTCGATGAAATTCAGAGCGGGAAAATTTTCGTTGGTTGAGTTTAGTCCAAGTGACTGCATAGCTAGACTGCTCGACACTCATTGGGGATGCAGAGCCCGTCGCACCGTCGGCAAAGTCGAGCGTCCAGCCAGTACCGAGTCTGCTCCAGCTCGTCGCGTGCCATCGGCACCAGAAACTGAAGCACTAGCGAAAAAGTGACGTCGGGCATTGCTGCCAAGTGCGTGGCCAGTTGTGCCGCGCCTCGTTCTCTTTTGGATTGGAGAGACGACAACCATGTAGAGAGCTTTGAATGAGACCAACGAGGTGTCCACAGGGATGGTGTTGGGCCAGAGTAGCCACAAACTCGCCGTCCTCGATGCCGCAATAGCACGAGAGGTCTGACAGTGCTCCACACAAAGTCGCGCCAATACTGGTTGCCCAATTTCTGTATTGCAGGTGATGCGATGAAGGTCGCCTCGAGCCTCGACAGAGAATACCAAACAGCTCGAGCCGGGTCACGCCGATTCAAGGTGATCATCCGCTCCAACGGTTTGACTAGACCGTTCTTTACAGCCGCGTCGACGCACGAGTACACGGTGCAGTTGACCTTCCACGGGTTTCGTGAAAGTGGGGTCGTTTCTGCTTTCGCCTTCACTGCTTGCTGCATTACGATGCTGTCGAGGATATCCATCGCACAGGATTCATCTCCGACGTCTAGAGCAGTCTCTAGGACCTTGAGTGGGTAGTTCTCGATCGGCGTCGCGGCGAGATCCAGCACGTGGTCGAGTAGATATGCAGCGAGCTTGCCGTGGCCCGCGCTACTTGACAGCACGACTGCATCCATCCCGTAGACGTCACGATGCGACCAATCGAGCGGCCAGCCACCTCGCTCCTTGTTAGCCTTGAGGATTCGACGAATCACGTCGATATGGGCTCCTTGGTGGCATGCGTGCATGAGCACGTGGCGCTTGTTCCCGTCACTCGCATGTAGCGTTGCCCCGTGTTCGAGTAGAAGGTCGACGAGCCGAAGCGCTACATCGGGATCAGGATATGTACTTGCCGCCATGAGCAGAGTCCGACCATCATCGAGGCGGAGATTGCATGCTGAATGCGAAAGCAGCTTTCCGACAAGGACATCGACTTCGCCGCGAACCAGCGCTCCTTGAAGATCGCCAGCTATCGTCGCCATGGGTGATCCTTTCCCGTAGACCTGTCTGTCTGCCTGTCTGTCTGATTGGGGTTGGTTTGACCTTTGACCTCGACACGGGAATTCGTCAAATGCCGTTGTCGGGAAGGTCTCCGATGGTCATCGACAACGCTTTGCTGCAAAGCTTTCCTATCAAATTTTTGCTTGAAGGTGCACGCCACAGTCGCAGCAGCGCTGCTACAGGTCCATGATCTCCGATGAGATCTGTTCTGATGTCATGTGGAGCGGACTACTGCCTAACTCCCCGTTTAGCGCTTGGACCTCGCAGGCGGGGTTCACTCGTGCATACGCGGTGCAAGCCGAAGTACCACGCACGGTGTACTCGACCGCGTTGAAATGCACCTGGAGCTGATGATACCCCCTGCGGATGCCATTGTACAGTATAGGTATTGGACCCCGAAGGAATCCGCGACACCAACTCAACTCGCCATGTCATCACGATTACTTGACCCTAGTGGTTTACGCGCATGAAGCTGGCCGACTTCATCTGCTTGAGCATCTTGAGGTCCCGCTCGCCCTTGCGCAGCAGGTGCTCGATTACCGCAAAGTCCTTCCGCCCCACCGACTGCGCCTGCTCTCATCATTCGTGAGTCCCGCTGCCTCCACAGCATTGACCAACAAGAGCCGCGAGCCACGCACGTCGTCGCGGAACCGCTCGCGCACGAACGCGACCGTCTGCCTGGATGCCGCGCCCGCCTCAGCGCCAGCCGCCTGCAGCATCTCGACGTCCTTGGCGCGAGCCGCCCGCAGCGCGCGCCGGTACAGCGCCAGCACCTGCAGCTGGAGTCCCGAGTGCGCCATGCCGACTTGCCTTGTGCATGATGATGGGTAAACCGTAGCTCCTCGGCGCTGCCACCTTATACTAGGCCAATAATCCTGACTAAACAGCCACACTAGGCTATTTTCGGGCGTGGAAAGCACCACCAAAGGTGCCATTCGACGACCATGGGGGAGACCAGCGAGGTGCTGCGCAACCCGCCGTGCTTCCGCCAGGGGCTCATGTGGGGCATCGCCACGGGGCTGCTGGTGGGCGGCCACCGCTTCCGCACGGCCAAGTCGGTGCGCTCGGCCTGCGACTGGGCGATCCTGGCGTTCGGCGGCGTCTCGGCCGGCACCTGGTGCGTTCCTGCGTCCTGCTCGCGAGTTGATGGCTGGTGGCGAGTCTAATGGCAGCGAGTGCGTGCGGTAGGGGCGTGTGCCGCACGGCGTACAACCAGCGCGTGCAGCAGACGCGGCAGTTCATGGAGGTCATGAACGACCCGAACCGCAAGGCTGAGGCCGAGCAGTTCCTGCGCTCGCGCGTGCAGACGGCTGACAAGAAGCCAGAGGGCCAGCAGTAGACAGACGACACCGAGACAGCGACGCAACGAGCCGACTTTCGTTTGTGGAAAGCGTGTGCTTTATAGTCATAGTTGTTCGCGCGTTCAGGTCCGCCACACGAAGGCGGGTTAAATAGCGTTTCCTGTGGAGTTGGTGGAGGTGATGCCGCGCGCACAACCCTGCGGCGCGAGGCGATAGGTACACCAGCACGTGGCCGAGCGCGTGCTGCTGTTGCTTGCCGGAAAGAGCTTCTGTCTTTGGTCTGTACTGGAGTCGTCCATGAGTGCGAAGTGTGCGGCAGCTGCGCTACTGGATCGAGCAGTTGTCCTTGTTGCGGCGACCGCCGAACGACTTCTCGCGGTCAATCAGCGCCTTCTGCGTCAGGGTCGCTGCCAGGCCCACAAACGAATGATCACTAGGCGTCAGCAACAGACAACTTGAGAAAAAAGAAAGACGCCGTGAGGCTCAAGCACCGCTCCGCGCAACTTACGGTTCACACTAATCATGAAGGCGTCACGCGCGATCGTCTCGAGCGCACCATTCGTGTTTTCCGACGTCTTGGCACTCGTTTCTGAAAGAATCCCACGACCATCGTCAGTCTAGACGCCGAAGGAAATAAAAAAAAGGAAGCAGGCAGACGAGCGCACCAATGAAGCGGCAGTTATACTGATTCGCAGCCGCCTGACCTTCCTCGAACGACACCACGCGATTCGGCAGATCGATCTTGTTGCCAACCAGCAGCATTGCTGGCAGCTGGTTAGGCGAAGAGTACTGGCGAATGTTGTTCATCCAGTATCCAACGTCTACATTCGCCGCCAATATCCACGTTAGAGCTCACGGCAGCAGAAAACCAACAATGGCATGGAAGACGTACTGTCGAAGCCGCGCTTGTCACTAACATCATACACCAGCACAATACCGTTCGCACCCTTGTAATATGCTGCGCAACACAAGAAACCCATTAGGCTACATATCACTTTCAGCAAGCGACGTGTGCCCCCGTACTCGCTGTGATGCGATGGAAGCGCTCCTGTCCAGCTGTGTCCCAGATCTGCAGAGCAATCTCCTCCTCTGCAACGTTGATGTGACGGAGCTTGAAGTCCACACTGTTGAGATCATTTGCTGGAGTCAGCACACTCATCCAACTATCTGCACCGCCAACAACTCATTACGCACCCTGCCGTGGCTAGCATCGATTCCGAAAACTCGTCGCCGGAGAACACTCGCATGAGCGACGTCTTACCCACACCTGCATACCACCACCATCATGTAATCAGTTGCCACAGTTTCAGGAACCAGAAGCATGTCATGGACGCTTCCGAACATACCGCTGTCGCCTAGCAGAAGAAGCTTGAGCTTGTGGCGTTTCTTCGGAACAGGTGGCAAGTCGGGCTTTGTAGAGGCGTCCACCTTGACGTCGGCCGGCTTCGCCATCGCGGCTGCTGCCGAGGTCGCCGCATTTCCCGCAGCTGTGGGGCCCTTGGGGTCCTTGACGCTGAGCAGCTGCGAGGTGCTGCGGAGCATCTTGCTCTTAAATAGCGACGCGCGGGCCGTGAGCGAGCGCCTGGAGGACATTTTCTCCGCCTTGAGCTTGTGGTCCTCCTCCTCCTCCATGCGCTTCTCCTCGAGCTGCTCCTCTGTGAGCTCCTCGTCGTCCTTGTTGTTGGGCATGGGGATGTTGTCGACCGAGAGCTGCAGCCCCTCCGAGAGCGCGTCGAGCGCCTTGGCCGACAGCGCGCCGGTGGGCTGCACGACCTCGACCTTCTTGACGCCGACAATCTTGCTGTCGTCCTGCAGCTTGCTCACGTCCACGGGCGCCGAGCCGACGAGGTAAATCTTGGACAGCGAGGCCGCGCGCTTGGCCACCTCCTCGGGGTCCATGTCGGCCGCGTCCGCGCGCGCGGCGTCTCCGGACGAGAACGAGCAGCTGCGGCGGCGCTCCATGGCGGCGCTCTGCTCCTCCTGCTCCATCTCCATGGCCCTCCGCGCGCTGAAGCTGCGCGCGCGGCTGCGGATCGCCAGCTCCTCGGCCGCCGCCGTCGCGTCGGCCGCGCTGACTTCCTGGTCGCCCAGGATCGAGCGGCTGCGCGTGCGGCCGCGGCTCTCGATCTGCATCTCCATCTCGCGCTCCCACGCGAGCTGCGCGGCGTCTTCCTCGGCGCTCATGGGGCGGGGCGTCACCTCTACCGTCTCGAGGCTCGGGAAACCAATCGGGCCGATGGTAAAATGGCAACCGGTCCCCCCTCCTCGGAAAAAAAGAGGGGAGGGAGGGAAGAACAGAGTGACGGTGCCGCGCTTTCCACCAATCAGCGCGATGTATCTCCTCCATTTCAGCCAATCACACGCCGGACGCGCCTGGATATTCCCAGCCGGCCCGAGCGACGACCGCGCCCGTCGGCGTGACGTAATGCCGGGCTTCAGGATCAGCGCCCGCCCGCAACGACGGAGCCCAAGCAGCGGGGCCTACCAGCAGCTCCGGCCGCCAACGCATGCGGTGATGCAATAAGGCTGGTTGAGCTGCTGGTGGGCGAGATGGACCGGCGGCGGACTCGTCAAGAGCTGGAGCAGCGGCGGCCGCGGGCTGCGACAGGCGTCGAGGCGTCGGAGCTGCTCGGCGCTCGGTGGCGCAGCGGAACGATCTTTTGACGCGCGTGAGTAACGCGGGTCTTGAGCTGTCGGCGCGTTGACCGCAGTGGGAGCGCCGTCCTCGTCATCCTCTCGCGACCGTCGCGTTGCGAGCATCAACTGCGCGCGTGATCCGCTAAAAATACGGCCGCTTGATATTGCGGGGCGGCAAACGCGTGGCGGAGGTGAACATGGCCGTCCCCACGCGGCGACGGACGACCGAGCTCCCGTTCAAGGGCGAGAGCTTCCCGGAGTACGTCGTGCAGCGACTGCACCGAGACAGACAGCCGATTGCTCGTGCACCAGCAGAGCTGTCGGCATCTCAAAAGCGTTCACCTCCAGGTCTTGAGATCGACCAGAGCCCAGCTCGTTGCGTTGTTGCTCCGCCATCAACAGCTGCCGCTACGCTGAAAGCGCCTTCAGCTCAGCCATCGCAGGCAGCAAGTATCAGCCAGCGACCCGGACAGCGGCCATCTCTTACGGACCAGCTAAAAGCCATCTCGCAAGGCGCCGAAGACGTCACGGTGCGACTCAAAGCCACCTACAAGCTTGGAAACACGGGCAACTCTGGATCAACATTAGCTGTGCGATCACAGACAGCCTCTGGAGCAGGATCGTTCCAGGCGACAACGGTCGGGATGACGGTTGGCCGCCTCGATTGCAGATTCCCTTGCCCCGCGACATTCGCGAATGACCATTGCGCGTACTTGTTCCAGCACCCATTCGAGACCAAGGAGATCCAAATGGTTATGTACTATCGCGATATGGTCGACACCAGCGTCTCGACGCGAGAGAAATGTTTCCGCTTTCGCATTGATCACGCCCTGCATCAATTCGGTGACGACTACAACCCAGCAAATCCGCAGCACTGGATCAAGATTATGCTGGCTAGTGTGGCAGACGTTGAGCGCGTTCGGCAACACCTCGCTCTCAGAAGGAGATCCATAGGTGCTGGCAAGTGGTGAGTCCCCACGAGTGATCAAAGACGTAGGTAAAGCTACTAAATCGGACAAACGTAATACCAGGAAACGGGTTTGACTCGATGCAAGTATTGTTGCTGTATAAACAACACGACTCGTGCAGCGCCAAACACGGCGGACAGAAAGCTACCACTTGAACAACGAACGGATTTGTCAATTCACCACCCACCTCAAGATATATTATCCATGGCAACAAGATACCTAGGCGTTGTGGTGATTCCTTTCGGCTCAGCTTGACCAAATTGATACCCACATGCTGCTTGAAACTGGATTCGAACGACTGGGAGCTTGAATGTGATGCTGCAGCTATGCAGGCAGACGAGAACGAGAACAATCTCAAGAAGTTCAACGGTTGAACGGAGCAAGCTTGAAGGTAACGCTGACGCCGACGAAGGGTTTACGCTGTGCCTGGAGGACCCTGAGCCTTTTGGTTACACGACGACCGGCACAGAATGCATCACGAAAACATTATCATCAAAACCACCCCATATCACAGCAGCAAGGATCCCACATAGCGTTCGTCATCAACGCCGCGCCGTCATCAATGGCTGGTCCGTACAATCGAAACCAACCACGGAGGACGCGCGCGGCAGACAGCACGGCAAGAAACGATCCCAGCAAAACACAACCACACAAACAAAGCTCAACAAACCTGAGAGGACGAAGGCGCTTCTGGTGCCGCACTGCTATCACCACCACCACCACCACCACCACTAGCAGCCATTTGCTCTTGGTACTGCCGGTATGACTCGGCTGCTGCTACAGCAGCCTCGCCTGTCACTCCCCACGCCGCATTTGCGGCGTCAATGCCATAGTACGCCGCGTACTCGTAGTAACCATTCCAGTAAGCATTCGGATCATTCGGGTCCGCCGTAGCACCAGCCGCGGAAGCATCCGTTGAAGCCGCAGTACTCGCAGCCGCTTCCGTGCCAGGCGCAGCAGCACTTGAAGTAGCGGCGGCGCTTCCATCTTGCTGGTAGTATTGCTGTTGGTAGTATGCGTCGTATTGCTCCTGCCCGTATCCGTACTGCTGCTGCGCATACGGGTCATATTGCTGACTGTAGTCGCCACTCCCATAGCTAGAACTGCCATAATTGCTGCTGCCGCCATACTGCGATGATCCACCGTAGCCGCCTTGACTGCCAGCACCCTGCAGGATGATCATATCGATCTCCTCCTTCGCGCCTTGCAGATTGTTCTGCGGGCCCTGAATAGAAATCGTCCGGACGGGCGGGCTCGATCCTGGGTCCGTGACCTGAGGGATCTGAATACGCACGAGGTGGCGATCCTGAATACCCTTGATCGTTTCACCGCGCTTCCCAATAACAACACCAACACGTTCATTTGGGACCTGCATGTAGATAGTGGTGGAGCCATATCCACCACCACCACCACCGCCATGACCCCGTCCTGGCTCTTCATTGACCATCGCCATAATCTCCTGGCGCGCCAGCTCCTTTGCGTCGACCGTACCGCGAATGGTGATCAACCGCATGTCAGGGTGGTTCGGGTCAGGAGTCTGCGGAATTGTGATCGTTGATCCCGTGCGTGTTTGAATTGCCTTGATCGTAGCACCACCACGACCAATGATCAACCCAACACGCTCGTTCGGGATGAGAAGTTCGAGCGACTCGGAGCCATCTGGGTTGATTCCGCCGTAGCGAGCCATTCGGTCACGGTCGTCGCGCTCACGGAATCCACCGCCCATGCCGCTGTTCTGCTGGCGCTCGTCGATAAGGTTCTGGATCAACTTTTGTGCGAGCTCCAGCGCCTCGTCCGTGCCAGAGATGCTTACATAACGGTCAGGGAGCTGAGGTGCTCCATCTTCTTCGCGAACAATCTGGATGTGTCCACCACTCTTGGCCTGCAGATCACGAATCGTTTCGCCGCCCCGACCAATAATGTATCCGACAAGATCACGCGGGACTTTCATCTCGGTAGTCTTGACGTCCTTGTCAGGCGCAGCACCGCCACCACCGCTGCCACCAGGTCCGTAGTGCCCCTGAGGTCCATCGTTGGACGACGAGGAGGGCCGATAGTTGTCGTTTAGCGTTCCGTTGAGCTCAGCCACCCTGCACATCACTGAGTTAATATCTGCCGTAAGAACGTTCCGAAACCAATATCCAACGTACTTGCGGAGCTGCTCCTGCTTGAGTTTCATGGCCTGGCGTGGGTTGAACAGAATCTCCTCGACCGCACTCTGCGCTTTGGCAATCGACTCGTCCGTGTCAGCCAGAATGAGCACGTGGAGCTCCTCCTCCTCGTCCGGGTCCCCAGTCGGCTCCTTCGATGATCCCTTTCCGCGGATGAGGATCCTCGCCCCCGACTCGTCCTCCATGCGCTTCTGGTTGGAGCCATCGCGGGCCAATAAGCAGACCTGTCCACCAATTCGTGAGCAAGATGGCTGGCAGCATTGTTTGCGGCGCATTTTTGCAAGCGCACCGATGAAGTTGATGTCGCGGTACTCGTCCACGGGGATGTAGATCTTCTTGCGCTTCTTGCCGGGAGCACCCGGGTTCGGCCGTGCGCCCTCGTCAGCTGAAAGCACACCGACTGCATCAGCGCTCGGTCGCTCATCAATACCACTTCGCGTTGCTGCACTCACCATCCTCCTGTGAGATCCATCGCAGCGGAAAGCACCGCGCGCGTCACAGTGCCGCCACGTGGTCAGCTTTTGAACCTCCATCGACCGCCACAACGCCGGCAGAAAGGCCGCAAGAGCGCCGCCACGCACCTCCCAGCGGCTCTTGCGCTTGCCCAGCGCGTCCGACGGCACGGCGCTGGCTGCCAGTCGCGCGGCGATGGCTCGCGCGCGCGCCACGGGGTCCAAGTCGGCCATGAGCTCCCTGCCTGCGTCGCTAGCGTCGGTTTGGCGGCACTGGCGGGGGAGCCGCCCATTTGCGCCAATCAAAAGCGTTTCAATACTCCCATTGGTCGAAACACCGCGCGCTAATAACTGGCTGAAAGCTCGTCTGGACGCTCATTCGCCGTAAAATCCCTCTATATCCTGGATATTCAGCCAATCACCGCCCGGAAGCGCCTCCGTCCTCGCCGCCAGTGTAAAAGGGAAACCTTGCCGAGAAAGGCGGTCGACGCCCTCGGCTGCGCGTCGCGAGCCCCGAGCGCCTCCAGCCGCAGCCCCCGCGCGCCTCGAGGCCCAGCGAGCGACCGCAGCAGCCGCGCGCCATGTCGGCGGCGTCGCGCGTGCCGCTGCTGCCCAAGGGCAAGAGCCGCAAGCCCACGCGCCTCACGATCGCGCCGCGCGCCAAGCCGTCGAGTGGTAGGCGCCCGCCGGGCGGAGAGACGGCGTCTCGGCGCTATTCGGTCGCTAATTGCAGCGTTGCGACCCCGCAGGAGATCGGTCAAAGCGAGTCGCGTCTCCCAGCGAGGCTGGAACGGTTGGTTTTCGAGCCGTGCTCGTTTGCGATCATGGGTTGAGGATTTTGACGCGACCCTTGCTCGTTTATTGGCTTTAGCCCAGTGAAGGTGCTTCTACGTCGGTCGAGAAGGCAGGCAATTCGGTGAAGAAGCAGGCTGCAACTAGCGCTCCGAAGGTCAATGCAGCTCCACCGCCGGTCATTCCGATCGCAGTCACTGCCAAGTCGCCCACGGCTCCACCCGCTGCGCCTGCTTCAGTTGCATCTGCTCCAGCAGCGAAGCGCATCGGAGGAATCTCCGTTGGTAGCTCATTTGGATCGTCGGCGCCCGTGAGAAAGCCGGTTGTCGCGCCAGTTACGCGCTCTCCGGTCATCCTTCCGGTCCAGCGGCATACAGTACGTTCTCCTGTGTTGTTAACATCGAGGTAGCTCGAGGCTGACATGATCTCTTTGAAGGACAAAGGTGTGAGTGTTGCTCGTGTCGAACGACTTGCCAAGATCTCTGGTGTCGGGCCGGTGTATCGCACCCAGGTCAGTCCGGTGCTGGGTCCACGAGCCACTCTCAGTCCTGGGCTTTTGCCGCAAAGCGCAAAAGACGGTGGTAACCCCCTTGTCAAGGTAAGTTGTTTCTTCTATTTCGCTGCTGTCGCTGTGGATGCTGAATGACGAGTCTGTTGTTTATTCGTAATGCGTAGCGCTTAGTTCGCAAGCTCGACATTAAGCCTCATCAATCTCCTCGACGCGCTGTGCAAATGATTCGTCACCCCCGAACGGAGAGCATGTCCTCATTGACGAACTCCCCGCTGATCTTGGCCGGGCGGGCGCCGCCCCGTATGGACAAAGATGATGAAGACGCAGACATTCTCGGTGAAGGTGCTGTCGGTAAGAAAGCTGGGCCTCGCCCTCGTGATGCTATTGGCAAGAAACGCCCTGCAAAGCGCCGCAAAGCGGAGAGTGCATCTTCCAAGGCGTCAAAGGAGACCGCAATTCAGTCGCCTCAGTCTCGACGCCAGTCGGTATGTCGCCTGCAAATCTACACCCCTCACTCTCATTTTCATTGCTGACACCAAATATTTCTTTGCAGCTGAAACGCCAAGCAAAGAAAAGTCCTCGTTATCGTGCCGAAGAAGACTCTCAGGACGAACCGGATGACGACCGTGATGAAGATGTCGATCCGGAAGAGCTGGAGGAGCAATCACGCTCGGTCGGTAGTTTTGAAATTCAGCCGTGCCATTCTTGAGCTGACCATGCTTGTATCCGTAGGTGTACGTTCCGGCTCGTGAGCGAGCTACGATGTGGGCAAAGTCACTCATCGATGGCGACGAAAATAACGATAGCAACGCTCCAGCGGATGACTCTCGCGCTCTGGTTTCTGTGAGGAAGCCGAGCCCGTCAAACAGGCGGAAGCGCAGCTCATCGAATGCGTCTTCCATCGCGTCACTTGCGTCTCTCACTCATAACCTTACTACCCGAAAGAAATCTGAGCTGATGAAGAAGGAGCCTTCTCAGATGACGATGGGCGAGCTAGCTCTGACCATTCCCAAGGGTCGACGCATGAAGCGCCACGAGCGAGAGGAAGCGGCTGATGGCACACCTGCGTCCGGTGAAGGCAGGCGTTCAAGTCTTCTGAATATGGGAGCCTTCAAGCGTATTCGGTCGCTCTCAGTCTCCTCGGAATCTGCCGCGCTTGGCGGGTCGCTAGTCACTCCTCGAGTGCAAATCATTGATGGCAAGATGGTGGTGATGGAATCTACCGTCAAGCTTGATGAGCAAGCCTCCAATCTCGACGATGAAGACGACTTTGATGTTGAGGAGAATGGCTTCCCTCCGCGTCGTTCAGCTATTCTCCTTAACGCGTCCCATCCCAACGGTCCAGGACGACGCTGGAGCAAGGACGAGACCAAGCAGTTTTTCTACGTAAGTTGTGTCTGATGTAGCATTGCTGTCGCCTATTCTCAATTAACTTAGTTGCGCTCTCTTACAGTGCCTTAGCCAGGTTGGCCCGAACTTTTCCATGATGGCGACACTGTTCCCGAAGCGAAGCGGAAGGAACTCAAGAGCAAGTTCAAGTACGAGGAGAAGAACCATCCGCGGCTAATTGAGATAGCGCTTCGTGCTTCAGCCGCTCCGCTTGACTCAGAGATGGTAGACGCTATTGCGAAGATGGTGGACCGCGAGGAACAAGAAAAATGGAGAAGCAGAAAAAGCGTCGTCGCCGTTCGTCGAGCATCATGACGGACGGAAATGAAGACGATGCGCCTGTTTCGCCTATGTCAGCGCCAGAGCCAACTTACCCACTCGCTGAGGAAGACGCGGAGGAGGAGGAACTCGAAGAGATAGTTGAAGAGACAGATGAGTACATGCACGAGCGTCGCGGCTCGTTCGACTTTGCGGGCTAGCCCCGGTTGCCTCCAAAGTAGCTGCAGCAATAGGGTTCAGAGTAGTGTCATTGCGATGGAAGCCATTTTGCAAAGTTTGAAAGCAAATGAGAGCGTGAGCGTTGTCGTCCTAAGTACTTTCGCCTTGCTTTAATGGTTTTTTGATATCATTGCGAGGAGCTCTTGGCCAATTTCCCAAGCTTACTGAAGGTAACAAAAAAGTTCATCAATAGAAATGCTAAAGTACACGTTTATTCCATAGCGTCGGCGCCGTCGGCAATCGATCGATCACCTATGACAAAACACACAACCTACAGTCCTTCGTCTTGAACAACCAGTACGATCTCTTCTAGCTACCTTCCGACCCTCCTCGACTCACTTCGGTCGATAGCCAAAAACACTCGAAGTAAGCAGATTGAAACCACACACACACGCGCGCACACACACACGCTTGGTGGTGGTCCAGTCAAACACTCACATCATCGTGAAGTGAGGCACGCCGCACATCTAGTGATACACCGACCTACGCCAGGTACGCGCCAGCCGCGATCATCGTGACCGTGACCATGCCGACGGCACCCGACACCGCCGATGCGTCGCTCGACCCGGCAGAGGCGTCCGTGGATGAAGACGACGACGAGGTGGAGGAACCCGATGACGTCGTAGTCGAGCCGGACGAGGTGGTGTCGGAGCTGCCGACGGTGTTGGAGTCTCCCTCGGCGCTAGATGCCGACACGGTGCCGGCCGTGGATGCACCGACATCGGAGGTTCCAGTGGTGCTGCCCATGGTGTTCATATCCATGCCGGAGGATCCGGTGGTAGTGGTTCCGTTGGTGGCGGTGCCGGTGGTGGTTGTGTCGGTGGTGGTGGTGCCAGTGGTGGTTCCCGTTGCGGGGGCTGCCGTGGTGGTTGTAGGAGCGGTGGTGGCTGTGGTGGTGGTCTGTGCGGAGACACCGGCGACAGCGAGAGCGGCGAGGACGACGATCTGGAAGAACTTCATTGTTTTTGGTGTTGTTGGTTGTTGGTTGTGGATTTGGTTGTGCTGGTGAGCTGGAGGATTTGGGAATGACGTGTTGTCCATGGACGATTTTAGCTTGATACCATGATTTGCTTTGGTGTTGGGCTTCGAACAGCTGCACGCAGTTGTGAAGCTGTCATCACCGACGCTCATGAGATACGCATTTCGCCAGACCACATGACCTCCGCTTTAGCGTATCGTCGCTGCCGTATCTGTAGAGACCACGAGCACCTCTCCATGTGGTCGCAGTCGCAACGGTTGCTGGCTCTCTCACTTCAGATAACAAAAACAAGTAGCCCATAATACAAATATCTATATATTTGTATGTTGTGTACTCTCTCAAGGTACGAAAGTATCCATTTCTCCCGCTGCAGAGACCCACTCCACCGCCGCGCATTCCTCGATCGCCTTCGCCATGCGCTCGCTCCGCCTGCTGCTCGCGCTCGCCCTCATGGCGCTCGCTGCCGTCGATCTCCTCGCTCCGCAGCTCGTGGCCGCGCAGGACTCGGCATCGTCCGGTACGGCACTCGGCGACAGCCAAGTGGCCGCCAACGACAACTCGGTGGACACGACGACGACCGCGCCAAGCAGCGACTCGTCGGCGGTGGGCACTGCGGCACCCACGCCCTCGAGCGTCAAGCCGGGGACAGACGTGACGTCGTCGACCGCTGGAAGCAGCTCGACTGGAGACGCGACCGTGGGCAGCGACAGCACGACAGAGGGAGATGAAGCAGCCAGCGGGAGCTCGGACAACGAGGTGGAGGTGGATGCGAGTGGAAGCGCCAGCAGCTCCAGTTCAAGCGCATCGGTGGATACTTCGGCGTCCAATACTGCGAGCTCGTGGACGGTTGGACCGAGCTGCGTGATTGTCGCAGGGATCGGCGCGCTGGTGGCGGCACAGATATGAGCGGGATGCCGCCAGGATTTCGATGTTGCATGAAGCGTTGGTGGCTGCTCATGGACAGACCCACGCTCTAGTTATCGTTGCGAATGCATGCCGTTCCCTCATTCGTGGTGTTGGATTTTCGTGATCAATGATTTGAGTCGCACAGGTCGCCTCTGTCATTCCATGGCGTGCGTTGGAGAGTTTTGCATAGCTCGTGCAGCAAGCTGCAAGCTGCAAGAGAAAGCGATCCAGACCCTCGCTGGCTTACTCTGTGACGACTACTTTCGCCATGCCTACGTTCGTGACGCATTGAACTTGGATGGATCTGTTGGGTGCCGCATTAGGGTTGGCGCCAGCCGATGTCAGTGTGCAAAGGAACTGCATTTCAAGAACCAGACGTTTACCGCAGCAACATGGGAAAACGGAGCGACTTGAAAAAATTGGCAGTGCCGCTAGACGCCACAAACGCAAGCAAGCTGTTACAACAGGCTGGCGTATGTCCTCAGCCTCCCTCCAGCGCTCCATCCCGATCTAAATACTCCGCGAAGAGGAAGACCATTCCCAAATCCTCCAGCTTACCAGCACAACCAAATCCACCACCAACAACCAACAACACCAAACAACAATGAAGTTCTTCCAGATCGTCGTCCTCGCCGCGCTCGCCGTCGCCGGTGTCTCCGCACAGACTACCACCACCGCCACCACTGCTCCTACCACCACCACCGCAGCCCCCGCAACGGGAACCACCACTGGCACCACCACCACCGACACAACCACCACCGACACAACCACCGGCACCGCTACCAACGGAACCACTACCACCGGATCCTCCGGCATGGATATGAACACCATGGGCAGCACCACCGGAACCTCCGATGTCGGTGCGTCCACAGCCGGCACCGTGTCGGCATCCAGCGCCGAGGGAGACTCCAACACCGTCGGCAGCTCCGACACCACCTCGTCCGGCTCGACTACGACGTCATCGGGTTCCTCCACCTCGTCGTCTTCTTCATCGACGGACGCCTCTGCCGGATCGAGCGACGCATCGGCGGTGTCGGGTGCCGTCGGGATGGTCACAGTCACGATGATCGCGGCTGGCGCGTACCTGGCGTAGGTCGGTGTATCAACAGATGTGCGGCGTGCCTCACTTCGCGATGATGTGGGTGTTTTGACTGGATCTGCACCAAGCGTGCGTGTGTGCGTGTGTGTGGTTCCAATCTGATTACTACGAGTGCTTTTGGCTATCGACCGAAGTGAGTCGAGGAGGGTCGGAAGATAGCTAGGAGATATCGTACTGGTTGTTCAAGACGAAGGTCTGTAGGTTGTGTGTTTTTGTCATGGTGATCGATCGATCGCCGACAGAGCCGACACTATGGAATAAACGTGTACTTTAGTGTCCGCCTTTGCTTTTTCATAGCCATCTTGACGTCATGAAGAAACCGCGTGAGCAGCTCGAGTCGGAAGGTGTTGTGAAGAAAGTGTCTCGACCTGAAAATCCAATCTTGAACCCAGTTTATAGCTTTTGGAAGGTTTGGGAGAGGTCCGCTTGGGTCGTCCACACCACCAATCAAATCTCGCAGGCCGCAACCCTTCTTCCGTCGTCTCGGCAAATGTATGGCGCGTCGGTTGTCACTTCGCGCTCCTCTCGCCTGGAGACAACAGCGAGAAAAGCCAGCGGAGCTCCAAGTGCCTAGCGCCGAGCCGCTAGCGACGCCGAGCGCCTGGGGACCCGAGGAATGGCCGACTACCGCGAGATGTCGGCGCAGCAAGCGTTTGACCAGCGCCAGGCGGACGACCGCTCGCGCCAGGACGCGGCGCTGGACCAGATCTACAATGGCGTCGTGGGGCTCAAGAACCAGGCGCACGCCATCAATGGCGAGGTGGTGGAGCAGAACGCCATGATCGACGACATTGGCGACGTACGTGGCGCCTGCGTGGGGGTTTTGGAGCGCTTGGGGGCTCATGGGGGCGGTTTGCGGCCGAGCAGCGCATGGACAACGCGCATGGGGACCTGGAGCGGCAAGAGGAGGCCGCGCGCAACGTGAACGCCAAGAAGAAGCATGTGCGTGGGGCTGAGGGGTTCTAGATTGATGAGATGGGGGGTTCTGACGGTGGACGTGGTGCGGCAGGCGTGCAAGCTCTACGGAGTGATAGCCCTGCTCGTCGTGGTGATTATCGTGCTCTTCATTATCCCGTCGCCCACGAGTTAGCCGTGAAGAGAGGATACGGCCACGGCGCGCTCTTCCTGCTGCAGCGCACGTGGTGTATATAAATCGACTTTTTGCCCTTGGCCTGCATGCTGCTGCATGAATACATTTACATGTTAGATCGGACGCCAAGCCATGGAGGAACGCAGCAGCATAATAGTGTATTCATCGTCGCGTTCTCGTACACATCTACATGATGAGCCGCCCACGCAGGGTACATTCACGGCGGCACGCACTCGACACCAACTCACAAGGCGACCGCGGCCGCGAGCGTCGCGACGAGCGCCAAGGCCGCGCTCACGGCGGCGTGTGGCGCGTTGCTGGTCTCTGCCATCTCGTCCGAGTCGTCTTCGTCGTCGTCCTGCGGCATGGCGCTGGAGGAGCCTGCCGACACTGGCGCGAGCACGTCGTTGACGTCGTCTCCGCCCGTGGTCGAGTTGGAGCTGCCAGACGTCGTGGTGGAGGAGCAGCCTGCCGTGAGCTCGGCGTTGGTGGGGGTCTTGCTAGCGTCGCTGGGGTGGCTGATGCCGCTCGTGATGAGCCCCGCCGTGTTGCTGGTCGTCCACGTGCAGCAGGGGTCTCCGAGCTCCTGGCCGTTCGTGTAGCCGTCTCCGTCCGTGTCCTCCTGGCACAGCGCCGTGGTCCACGCGTTGCCGGCCTTCTCGTAAGCCTCGCCGAAGTCGTTGAGCCCCGTGGTGCCGTCGGCCGACAGGTGTCCGATGTTGGG
Source organism: Phytopythium helicoides (assembly GCA_024867545.1). Lineage (NCBI taxonomy): Eukaryota > Oomycota > Peronosporomycetes > Pythiales > Pythiaceae > Phytopythium > Phytopythium helicoides. The sequence continues at coordinate 431,146 of JANFNE010000008.1, read as the reverse complement.
CGAGTCGGGCACGTTGGCGCCGTTGGGGATGAGCTTGACGTACGACGCGTACGCGTCTGCCGCCTGCGCCGCTGCGGCCGCGAGCGTCACCACGAGCGCCAGCGATCGCTGCATCTGTCGCCTGAGCTTCTGGTGGTCGGCGTCAATGGAGAACTGGCCCATGGCGGCCGGCAGATCGCCCAACAGCTCCCATCGACCCAGCTTTTACCTCGCGGATTCCAGCTGGCCGGGTGAACAGGTGGAAGCGCCGAACGGCGGACGGTTGCGCACCGAGATGGACGGGTTAGGTTGCGGAAGGGAGGGAAATGTATGGATGAAAAGGTGATTGTGGACTTTAACGGGAGCATGGATGCGTTGCTGGTCCGGCTTCTTGGAGTGGGAAGGAGCGATCCATTTGATCCACTGCGGAGCTCTCCAAACTTCAGACTGCAGCGAGTGCTGCAATGTCTCGAAACTCTGCACTATCGAAATGGTTAGAGTGGTGCAATGGGCAGGCGGGTAGCTCTTCGGCACGCACGAGCGACTGCCTCTACGGCACCTTTGGATGCCTTTGCATGCCGATTCTGCTTTGGCTCAGCTGTTTCCGATCGGAATGAGACAGAGATGGTGGTCGAGGAGCGAGAGATGAGAATTGCAGAGTTCCGACGGTCTGCCTGGAGCAGGAGGATGCGTGAACTGTAGAATGCAGTGTAGTGGCTCACATTGACGAGGCGCCGGCTCAAATGACCGATCCGATTGCAGTTCGTGCTGCATTCCACTGTTCTCATTACAGTCAAAGAGGAGGATCGAAGAGAATCACCACGGGTGGCAGCAGGAAGCTCTGTGTGTGGGTGCTTTTCCAGCGAATTCGGAACGGAGGAGACTTGTGGATTGGTTTCACATGCTGGTACTTGGTTCTCAACGCGTCCCAACAATTTGGACGTGAACAATCAGCTGCAAACTCTCCGAGCAGCCAAGTGCAAGGTAGCAGACCATTGGAAGCTACACTGCTACTTCCGTCTGTTAGGAGCCCTTGCCGCTCAAAATCTCTCCCTCCATATTCACGAATCGATCCGATCACCGTAATTCCAGGTCACAACTTCGTCACACGTCGCACATCCGATTTAGCACTTGGCGCATTCCATTCCACCGCCGTGAGCGCCGAACTGACCGCCCTCGACACGCTCACGACCACGCCACGCGCTCGAGCGCCGATGCCACGACCCAAGCGAAGCCGCAACTCCACTCGCGACCGCGAAAAGGCAGAGACCATCGCGCTGCGGCGACTTGTGCAGGAGCTCGAGCAGCACTTGGCAGCCCTCCAGTGTCCGCAGCAACTCTCCCGTCGACAGCTCCGCGCCATGAGCAGCACCTGGAAACGCGTGGCGGAGCGGCAGAAGATGGCCAAAGTGGCGTCGCAGTGCCAGAACCAGACCCTCATCGCGGAGGTGCAGCGCAACGCGGACTGGATCCAGCGGCTCTGGGAGCTCCTTCGCGAAACGCGGACACTCCAGCGCGCTGCAACGAGCGTACAGCACTCTAGATGGACCGAGACGCTCGTGCTAGAGCAACTCAAGACGGAGGCTCGAGTCGCGTCGCTGAAGACGGTCTGCGAGTTCGCAGCTAGCGGGATCTCTATTACAGGACTCGTGCCAAGCCCTAGTGGCGGGGACCAGCCAGATGAGGACCGCTGGTCGGATTCCGTCGACACCAAGAATCAATCGTCCCGGATCGTGTGCGTGCGGCGCCTGCCATTCGACGTGCACGCAACGTCCACTGCAGTTTGGTCGGCGCTTACCGAAACGGGAAGCAGTTCCGCACCAAACTCGTATGCAGCCGACACGGCATGCACACCGACAATCTGCGTTGCGCTGGAGCGGACGCATGACGAGTGCTCAATGAAGTACTCTCAGCCTCTATCGATCGATGGCCAAACCACCCAACTTCGCGCTCATGGAGTCGCGCAAGCGCTTGCTGGCGGGGAGTGCCACGGATCGAAGCTGTTTGTGTGGAGGTCGCGGGGTGCCGTACCGTTGTGTGGGGGCAATGGTGTCCCCACGAACGTTTTCTGCAGTGATGACATTTGGATCGCGGTCACGACATCCTCGTATCAAGCGAGCACGGTTGCGATCATCGCACAGTCAAAGGTTGAGTCTGGACTGGATGCGCTGCAAGTTTCGTGCAGCTCGACACTTGTCCAGGAAGGGTTGCCAGCCGCCCTCGGCAGTTGTGTGAGTGCACTCGTTCAAAACGCAGAGAACCTGTTGATGGATGGGAGATGCGTTGGGCAGCATGTACGCTCTGGGGTGGACTTTGATCTCGTTACGATTTAGCGCATCTCTGTGGTCTCTTCATCAAGAGTAACGTTATGGAAGTTCCAAGCGTGTAGACTAGGAACGGGATCGAAGCCGACAAAAGAGAGCTCTTCTAGCCATGAACATGCAATCATCACATACCCATGTTTAGTGACGAGCGAAGAATTGCATACGTACAGTATGCTGCTCTTAACGCTGGTGGAAATCTTGTCTGTTCTCACCCCTACTCAAACAGCTCGACAAATGTAATCGTGGACCCAGCTTGGAGGCTGAGTTTCCAGCCCATAAGCGACAGCTTGTCTCCTCGCTCGAGATAAACCACTGAGGTCGCATCCGTCGTAGATTCGTAACCACCATTGTAGGCCACAATGCTATTGAAGATCAATTTGCTGTTCTTCCGGAGTTGGATCTGTGTTCCATACATCGAAACCTTGTGGAAGATGTGCATCAAAACTAGATACGTCCCAGCCGACAGCACAGAAATCTCGCTGAGCTGCTCCACAGCGACAATATCGCCTCCAAGTAGAACCCAGTTCACAGGCTGGCACGGTGTGGAAGAAGTAGCGACGCTCAACTGCGCCACAGAGGTTTTCGACTTCTTCGCAATATTGCGCTCGATCGATCTTTCAACGTCGAAGAGGCGTGACTCAAGCTTATCGACTTGGTCGACGAGAATGGGCTCCAACGGAAGAAAATACGACGGCGACCACAACGCATCAAACACCTTGAGATGCACAACAAATACCAGCTTGAGCCCATTGGTATCATCCTCACGCAGTTCACGCTCAACTGGTGCCTCCTCCTCGGCGCAATTTTTCTCTAGCGCAGTCTTGAAGCACTTTAGCCCAGCACGAGGTTACTTCGTCGTGTCTTCGATGACGCCCCAAAGTATGCTTACCTCTGCGTAATTGGTTAGCTCGGCTCCTGGGATCGCGTTCTCTGGTGACACGAATGCGTCCAATCCAATATATCCCGACTGCCTGCACGAAACACAGCTGTAGGTCAGGTTTTGAAGATCACCACCGGACAGCAGGATAATGTACCATTGCTTCTTGGATTTGCAATTCTCGAGCCAAACGTTGAGTTTGCCGTTCTTCAAGGTCAGTATGAACCGGAACGAGGCACCAGGGAAACTGCGAAATGTCGTCAACCCCTCCAAGGCAGGCTCCTTCGAAGCCATGCGCTCAGCGCCGCGGCAAGGAAGCAGTGTTCAAGGCTAACGCGTCTTGCGCTCCGGAGAGCAAATCGGAAAATGACAACGACTGGGTTCTCTGGGACGGGCTAGCGACGCGCAGGTTTCTAACGGTATCATGAGAGATGCGTGCGCGCCTGCGTGGATGCTAATCGACAGACATAGTTCCCATCGTCTCGAACGTCCGTGCTTGGCCCCTGAAGGCGTAGCGTGCAGTCAATGGTGTACGCCAGATCGCGTCCTCAGCTTTGCTGAGGTCCAGATCCCTTGATCCGGATACGCAGCACATGGGTGATCTTGTTGGTGGCAACGTCCCCGCAATGGTGGTGCACGCGACCTCGCAGAAGAGGCGAAGCAATACCCCCACAGCGTACTTGACATAGTCGTTCCAGCTGGTCAGGAGCACGCCGTGGACGACCTGCGTCGTCCAGCGCTTCCTCGTCCGCTGCCGCACGCGTGCGCGTCGCGTAGCCAATTGCATGGCTACCTTGACTGACCAAATTCCTTCATGGCCGATCACCGATGCCGCGGACTTGAAAAGGCACACCGGAGATGCCGCGGCTGGCCTGGAAGCTTGCTGCGAGGCCCCGGGTCGTGAGCCGGGAAATGCGGCCGCTTGGACTCCATCGTGCAAATTCACGACTGAGAGAAGAAAGGCTGGGCGTCGAGTGCTGCGGCTTGCTATGCCAGCCAATCCTTCCTCCCTAGGGAGCCCTCCTTATCGGTCGCATCGAATCGGCGGAGCAACGCTGCGGGGAGAACTTGGGACTTTGCATTGGCATCCACGACGCTACCAATGAGCTCTCAGCCAGCCTTCAACGAGACCGAGGAATCCAGCTGCGTCTTCGAGCAGCCAAGACAATCTTCATGACGCTCGGTTCCTTATTGGGTTCTTAGCACTCCATGCTAATGAGAAACAAGCGTGTCATGCAGAGACTATCGCTCGCAGTTCATGTGCTTATGTCGTAAGATACGACGTTGGGTACCAACGGGTAAACCAACCGGCCTGCGAGGTTTCCCCCTTAATCCCCATCTTTCCGTGAGAAGCTCAGGTGCTTTGTTCCCTACGATCTCTGCGAGCTAACTCTCGAAGTAGTTCGTCATAGGATATGTTAGGAATTGTCGAGTCACACTTCATTTTCTTTTCCACCTCGGTGACTAATCGATCCTGGTGCGAATTCAGCTATCGTACGATGTGTTTCGTCACCTCTCTACTTGCATTTCCTGCTCGTGACTCATCGGCGAGAATGGGTGCCCACAACAAGAAGAAGGTCCAGGATATCTCTTTCTCTCGCTTCCTCACTTTCAAACTCACCACCTCCCCCAAGACCTCCTTCCTTCCTCCCAAGGTTCACTATCCACCAAGATGCGCGTCGCCATTGCAGGAGCCAGTAACTTTGCCAAGTACTTCATCGATGAGCTCCCGCGTGCTGGAATCGAAATCGTTCTCCTCACGAGATCGCACAAGCCCGAGCTTGACGGCAAGCCCTTGCTCATCGAGCAGCGAATCACCGACTACAAGGACATCGACAAGCTCACAGAGCAGATCAATGACTGCGATGCTCTCGTCAGCACCGTGTCAGATATGACGCAAGCTTTCCTCGACGTCCACCTCGCACTGATTGAGGCGTGCAAGCGTTCGCTCAAGTGCAAGCGCTTTATCCCGTCTGAGTTCGCTGGCAACGCGGAGGAGTTCCCAGAGCCACCGGACTCGCTCTACCGATACAATAGAACGGTGAAGGACGCACTCAAGTCGCAGAGTGAGATCGAGTGGTCGGCCATCTCGATTGGGTGGTTGTCTGATTATCTTGTGCCAGCCGCCAACCGCTACCACCCCGACCTCCCTTTTGGCTTCTTCCCACTCGACGTTTCAACCAAGTCCATGAAGATCCCTGGCACCGGCCACGAGAAGTTCGCGTTCACGAGTGCACGCGACGTTGCTCGTGCTACGGCGGGTTTACTCAAGAGTCCCAACAAGTGGCGCCATTTCACTTACGTTCAGGCGGAGGAGACATCGTGGCTTGAGGTGGCAGATCTCATGCGCACTGTCGGCGGTATTCCCGATCTCGAGGTGTCGTTCGAGAGCGTGGAAGAGCTGAAGAGCATCTTGGAGCGCAAGGAATCGATTGAGACTGCTGCAGTGGCCGAGTTTAAGCTGTACGCCCCGATGGGTGCGCTTCGATTTGACCAAGAGAAGGTGCGTCGCGATCGCGAGGAGTTCTTCCCGAGTTTGCACATGCGCAAGGCCAAGGAACAGTTGGAACATGTCAAGGCCAACCCATCCGCGATCGTGTAAGCGTGATTACCGGAGCTAGCTCGGCGAAAGAGAATTGCACAGGAAAACCAGGAGAAGATACGTAGGGAGGATTTCCTGTAGTTCCTAGTCTACACGCTTGGAACTTCCATAACGTTACTCTTGATGAAGAGACCACAGAGATGCGCTAAATCGTAACGAGATCAAAGTCCATCCCAGAGCGTACATGCTGCCCAACGCCTCTCCCATCCATCAACAGGTTCTCTGCGTTTTGAACGAGTGCACTCACACAACTGCCGAGGGCGGCTGGCAACCCTTCCTGGACAAGTGTCGAGCTGCACGAAACTTGCAGCGCATCCAGTCCAGACTCAACCTTTGACTGTGCGATGATCGCAACCGTGCTCGCTTGATACGAGGATGTCGTGACCGCGATCCAAATGTCATCACTGCAGAAAACGTTCGTGGGGATACCATTGCCCCCACACAACGGTACGGCACCCCGCGACCTCCACACAAACAGTTTCGATCCGTGGTACTCTCCACCAGCAAGCGCTTGCGCGACTCCATGAGCGCGAAGTTGGGTGGTTTGGCCATCGATCGATAGAGGCTGAGAGTACTTCATTGAGCACTCGTCATGCGTCCGCTCCAGCGCAACGCAGATTGTCGGTGTGCATGCCGTGTCGGCTGCATACGAGTTTGGTGCGGAACTGCTTCCCGTTTCGGTAAGCGCCGACCAAACTGCAGTGGACGTTGCGTGCACGTCGAATGGCAGGCGCCGCACGCACACGATCCGGGACGATCGATTCTTGGTGTCGACGGAATCCGACCAGCGGTCCTCATTTGGCTGGTCCCCGCCACTAGGACTTGGCACGAGTCCTGTAATAGAGATCCCGCTAGCTGCGAACTCGCAGACCGTCTTCAGCGACGCGACTCGAGCCTCCGTCTTGAGTTGCTCTAGCACGAGCGTCTCGGTCCATCTAGAGTGCTGTACGCTCGTTGCAGCGCGCTGGAGTGTCCGCGTTTCGCGAAGGAGCTCCCAGAGCCGCTGGATCCAGTCTGCGTTGCGCTGCACCTCCGCGATGAGGGTCTGGTTCTGGCACTGCGACGCCACTTTGGCCATCTTCTGCCGCTCCGCCACGCGTTTCCAGGTGCTGCTCATGGCGCGGAGCTGTCGACGGGAGAGTTGCTGCGGACACTGGAGGGCTGCCAAGTGCTGCTCGAGCTCCTGCACAAGTCGCCGCAGCGCGATGGTCTCTGCCTTTTCGCGGTCGCGAGTGGAGTTGCGGCTTCGCTTGGGTCGTGGCATCGGCGCTCGAGCGCGTGGCGTGGTCGTGAGCGTGTCGAGGGCGGTCAGTTCGACGCCTTGCGATGAAGTGATACGGACGGGAGAGATTGGTCGCTGAATGAAGTAATCAATCATGTTGGACTGCATGTCCGTAGTTGATTTCGCTGTCTTTTGATTTGTTGTGCCCTGCCGGCGATCTTCATCAATACTGGAAGCCGACATTTGATTGAGCGTCGTTTATCAACGCGTTTTGGGTGATCTGACTGCATGGCGCTTTCGGTCGTCCAGGTTAAGCAAGACCCATCGAGAGCAGAATTTGAACTGCGAGTTATTACTTGTGTTCATGCTTGGTCACATGCACGAGGGTGGCCCATTCACTTGCGGTCGGCTGAATAATCAAATAATCTAATGATCCTACAGCTTTTTCACTTGTACATACGAAAACGAAGTGCAACAATTAAACAGCTGCCGTCATATTACCTCCCATTGTGATTTGTCATCACTCGTCTGGCTCACGCAACCTGTGACTGGACGCATGATTTGTCACCACTCACCTTGCAGTCGCTGCCTGTGACTCAACACCAGCAACATAAAGACGCCAGGTTTCTCGAGGATTGCAGCTCCTTGCTCACTTTCAAACTGTCCGTCTTCCAGCAAGATCCCACCACCCCAACCTTGCTTCCTTCCTTTCCCTCAATCAAGATGCGCGTCGCCATTGCAGGAGCCAGTAACTTTGCCAAGTACTTCATCGATGAGCTCCCGCGTGCTGGAATCGAAATCGTTCTCCTCACGAGATCGCACAAGCCCGAGCTTGACGGCAAGCCCTTGCTCATCGAGCAGCGAATCACCGACTACAAGGACATCGACAAGCTCACAGAGCAGATCAACGACTGCGATGCCCTCCTCAGCACCGTGTCGGTGGCTCTTACTCAGGCGAAGGCCGATGCCCAAATTGCACTGATTGAGGCGTGCAAGCGTTCGCTCAAGTGCAAGCGCTATATCCCGTCCGAGTTTTCAGGCAACACGGAGGAGTTCCCAGAGCCGCCAGACTCGATGTACCGGTTTGATGCGATGGTGAAGGACGCGCTCAAGGCGCAAAATGAGATCGAGTGGTCCGTCGTCTCCATCAGCTGGTGCTCCGACTATCTTGTGCCATCTGCAAACCGCTACCATCGCGACCTTCCTCCTGCTTTTTTCCCGATCGACTTTGCCAACAAGACGATGAAGATCCCTGGCACCGGCCACGAAAAGTTCGCGATCACGAGTGCACGCGACGTCGCTCGCGCTACGGCGGGTTTACTCAAGAGTCCCAACAAGTGGCGCAATTTCACTTACGTTCAGGCCGAGGAGACATCGTGGCTTGAGGTGGCAGAGATCATGCGCACTGTCGGCGGTATTCCCGATCTTGAGGTGTCGTTCGAGAGTGTGGATGAGCTGAAGAGCATCTTGGAGCGCAAGGAATCGGTGGAAGCCGCTATTCTGGCCGAGTTCAAGCTCCTCATCCCGTCGGGCATAATGAAGTTCGACCAGGAGAAGGTGCGTCGCGACCGCGAGGAGTTCTTCCCGACTCTGCACATGCGTACGGCCAAGGAGCTGTTTGAGGAGATCAAGGCCAATCCATCGGTGATTGTCTAAGCGTTGCTAGCAAGAGAAAAGCGCTTCCCTGGCTTTTCTTGATCACTGCTGATGCTGTCTCGCGAGGTGTTTGCATCCGTAGCTACGATTGTTTGGTAAAACAAAGCTCTTGGAAAATGTTTCAACAACATATTTGTGGAGTGCGTGTGCAAAGCAATCGCGAAGTCAATGCTTCCCACCTTGGATTTGGAGTGTATTAACCATCGTCTCTTCTTGATGCATTGACCATGGGGGCATATCATGACTCCATCGCAGCCAAACAGGACGTCGGATATCTACTTCGTGGTATCAAATTTCCAACTTGGAAACGTGGAGTCCCTAGAGACATGTTGAGAGAGCCTGCCACCAATTGAGTCGCAGTGCCCTTCAGAAAGCAGAGAGAAAGTCCCCGTACATAGCGATGCCGTGCTTCGCACAGCGGAAGAGCTTGATGGCTACTAGAACTTCCGACTTGGTTGACTAAGACTTCGTGAAGACGAATGGAGCTCGTCGTGAAGATGGCGGGGCGTAGGAAGAGGGAAGAGACCGTGAGCAACCGGACCAATAACTCCATCGCAAGGTCATTACCACAGTAATGTACACGACTCGACCAAAACTCTGCGGTTGCGATGCCTAAGCCATGGAGCCCACTTCACTCCATCGGCCCCTCCCTCTCCTCGTCGTCTCTCAGCTTGGTTCATCGTGTCAGGACGCCTCGACCGGGGACTTGTCGTCGCCAATAAATGGCGGACAGTTGCTTTCATCATTTCCACACTGGCTAGTTGTCTTCTGGCAGCGGCGTGGACCCGCTGGCGAGTGCTTGCGAGGATTGCAGAACCAAACGTTGGAGGCCACCATCGCGCTCAGCATCTCAACCATCTCGGCGTTGTGGTGGCGCTTCGCACTTCGGCGCGCCTCAAATAGACATCCCTCTGTCGAAAAGAGGCAGAGCGCACGCAGAGACTCGAGCTTCCCCGCAGCCACAACATCTTCAAGCGTTCCCCATAGCGGCTCGTATCCGTGCTGGCCGAGGAAGGCGACAACCTCGTGATGGCCGTGAAGAGCGGCACGAGTCATCCCTTGTGAAGCGCGGGCTGCCAAACTCCCATCTCGCCCTCTGTGCTCATGGAGGTAGCGCACAACTTCAAGGTGGCCGTTCGTGGCGGCGAGGAACATGGCCCGCGACGTCCACTGCGCGATGTCGTTGTCGTGCAAGAACTTGAGCGCCTCAAGCTGACCTGTAGAAGCTGCCGCATCCATGATGGCAGACGAGAAGCCTCGGAAGCCGCGCGAGTGCAGCCACTGCATCTTGTCGACCTGTCCGCGGTAGGCAATGACCCTGAGCGCCCACGGCGACACCTGTCGGTCGTCAGCCTCGGGATCAGCCGTGTCGAACGTGTGTTCGAAGACCCAGTCCATGACAGCCGTGCCCTGCGTGTGCGTGACGGCGATGTCGAGCAGTCCGTGCTCGAACTCGTACTCGTCCATGTCGAGGTGCTTCTCGAGCCACTGCAGCATGTGGAGTCGGTCGTAGCGAACAGCACAGCGCACCACGGCGTGGAACTCGATCTCCCTGTCCATCTCCGAGGGCTTGGAGGCTGGCTGCTCGCTCAGCAGGCTCTGTCGCTGCCTGGCGAAGCGCAGCATGGCCTCCAGCATGGCCTCGTCGTCCGCGATGATGGCCAGCTGCGGTAGCAGTCCGCGCGACGACGGGTAGCGGCCCTCGAGCCGCGGCCGGTAGCGCTCGGCCTTGGCGAACATGGCGATGCGGAACGGCATGCCGTCCATGAAGCTCGTGATGTGCGCGAACAGCGCGCGGTCCGTGAGCACGCGCACGCTCGCTGGGTCTCCGTCGTCGTCCTCTCGCCTTTGCGCCATCGTCGCGGGGCTGGAGAGCGCGAGGGGAAGTGCCGGCCTCGCTCGGCCGGATCCGCCTGCAGATTGCTGTTCTTGTGAGTCAACACGCCGGGAGAAAGCGCCAGCTCCGCGTTTTCAGCCAATCGTGCGTCGATATTCGAATTTGAGAGGGGGTTTTGGCCAATGAAAGAGCGCGAATGGAGGTTCAGCGGCGGAACGTCTAGATGGAGGTGGTGGTGGTGGCGCCATTGGCGCTGAGGCCGTGGATCGCAGCGCTTTGAGGCCATGGAGCGCCAATGGAGCTGCAGGAGGAGCCGACTCGCCTGCTAGTGAAGATCGGGCGCGCCCGCGAGGCTGTATTACGGCGGGGTTACCCTCCGACTGCTCTAGGCCGAGGCGGCCATCTTGGCGCGCTGCGGCTCGCGCGTGGGCTTGACCGAGACCTCCTGGCGGCCCTTTGGCACGTTGAACCAGAAGCGCACGAAGCCGTCGCGCGTGGCGAAGATCGTGTGGTCCTTGCCGATGCCCACGCCGCGGCCCGGGTGGTACTTGGTGCCTCGCTGCCGGATGATGATGTTGCCCGCCAGCACCGCCTCGCTACGCCGCCGCCACGCCACACCACACGCAGTTCGTCAGCATCCATGAACCAACCAACCAACCGAGAAGCCACCGCCAGCAGCGCCACGCACCCGCCGAACTTCTTGACGCCCAGGCGCTTGGACTCCGAGTCGCGGCCGTTCTTGGTGGATCCGCCCGCCTTCTTGCTGGCCCAGCGCCGAGACAGAGAGTAGACGCCCTCGGGGAGCGCCACGCAGGCGCCAGGAGCGCCGGTGGAGCGGCCCAGGCCGCCGCCCACGGCGCGCGCCAAGCCCATCGCCATGGCCATCGTCGCTCTTGAGTTGTGCCTTCCAGACCACAAAAACACCCAGGGGTACGGAGGGCGTAACCCTGGGGGTATACTGCGCGGAGAGACGCGGAGAGGAAAGGAAGCAAGATGCCGTACGTTAGCGGGGGAGGCCAAGTGGTCGAGAAGCGCTCGCCGTGGCGGCTCTCGCTGCTCTCGGACGCCATCTGGGGCGCTGTCAACTTCGTGGGGCTATTGTGCGTCTCCCTGCGGTCATTTTGACGCCCTTGGCGCTCTCTAGCGACGCCTGCAGCACGCGCTAACGATCGTTGTCCGTGCGCCTCGTCATGATCCTACGCAGCTTCTCCTCGCTATTCTCGGTGCGCTCGACAGCGTTAGCGACGTCTACAGCGACCAGTGGACTCACAGCGTTGCTGGTGCGGACTGCAGGACCCCAGCAGCTTGCGCGGAAACGGCAGCGCGAGCCGCGCGAACGGCGGGGCGAGTCGTCCGGGCAGTGGGAACGGAGGAGGTCCACGCAGACCTATGGGCGGCGTCAACCACCGAGGAACCATCAACCAGCCGAGTACGTTGGGGCGGTGGATGTACTGAGTGCAGGGCGCTGGCTGACGCAGAGCGGGTGGTGTTGTGGTGTTTCCAGTGGGAATGGGCGGCTGCTGTGGAGGCGGGTGCTAGTCTCGCGGCTTGAAGAGCGTCAGAATGCAGGGTCAGAATCGAGCACATACATGTATTTCTATCGCAATGCTGCCTCGCTGCGCATCCGCTCCTAGCGACGCGGGCGAGTCTTTTCGTAGATAGAGGCGCGCGCGCCACGCTTACTTGGTTCGCCGCTTCTTGGTTTGGCCCTTGGTGATGTTGCCCAGCTTCTTGCCGCGCTGCATGCACAAGGGTTGGTTAGATCGACGACTCCATCATGAGGGCCAACCTCACAGCAACAGCTGCGCACCTTCTTCTTCTTGCCGCCGGCCTCGTCCTCCTCGTCCTCGTGCGTCTTGCCCTTGTTCTTGCCGGCGTTCTCTTCGCGACCGATGACGCGCTTGAGTACGTTCATACTGCGCTCCTTCTCGGTCGTCTCGGCTCCCGTCAGAGGCAGGAACTTGTTGCGCTTGCCCTTCTGCTTGCGCTCGGCCTCGCCCTCGCGCATCTTGTCGAACTTGCCCATGGACGCCGTCGAGAACTGCACCTTCTCGAGCGTCTTGCGCGTGCCCTCCTTGCCGCGCTGCTTGGCCTTGACGTCGTCCGTGTTCATGAGCTCCACGGGGATGCCCGTCGGCGCCAGCGCCGCGCTGCCCACGGGCTGCTTGCCGCGTCCGTTTTTCTGTCATGACCAGGGGATTGTTGGTTAGTGAGTCGATCCACACAGCATGCCACGAGCTTTGGCCGCCACGTACCAGGTTGCGCGCCTGGGCCTCAATGTTCTTCTGCACGCGCGCGCGCTTCTCCTGCTTGCGCTTGGTCCACGGGTCCTCCTTGTCGCCGGCCTTGACCTCGACGGCCCAGTCGCTGAGGTCGTCGCCCGCGCGCTTGTAGCCCCACGTGGGGGCCCACTCCTCCTTCTCCTCGTCGAACGTCATGCGCGACTTCTTGCGCTTGACAATGCCCTTCTCGCGCGCGAACTTCTCCCACTTGGTCTCGACCTTGGGCTTGGGCAGCGGCTTCTCGCGCGGGATGGTCGTCTCCGGCGCGGGCAGCAGCGCCAGCGGGCCCATGTCCGACATCTCGCGCGGCAGGTCGAAGATGTGGTTCACCAGCAGCTGCACATTCTCGCGCGCGTGCAGCGCCAGCTCCTTCTCGCTCGAGAACGCGAACGGATGCGTGTCGAACGCCGCCAGGTTGCCCAGGTCGTACGTCAGGTCGTCCGCCTTGGCCACGTCGCTGGCCGCGCCCTCCGCGAACGCCGCCGGCGCGATCTCCGACGCCTTCACCACCATCTCGAGCTCCTCGTCGGCTGCGGCGCTGGCGGCTTTGGCTCGAGCAGGAAGCAGGCGGTGAGCAGCGCTGAGCTCCTCGTGTCGACCGTTAGGAATGCGGTGGCGGTCGCGACCACATCGCTGCCAGCCAGCAGATCGAGTCAGCAGATTTTTGACCAATTACAACAGGGTTACACAACGATACTTGGTGATGATTGGACAATTTTGGAATTCCGCAGATGGTGGATCTTCAACCGGCGCAGAACAACCAAGAAGCCATGCAGGCGGAGCTGCTGGCAGTCGACGCAGACAACGAGCGCGCGTTCGCGGTCCTGCGCGAGCTGCGCGACGTGGCGGCGCAGGCCTTCACGGCGGCGGAGCTGCTGCCGGCGGGGGCCACGCGACCGCTCGACACGGACGAGCAGGCGGACGTGACGCCAGTCATCTCGGCGCGCGTGCTGGGGGCCGCGCAGCTACAGGCGCAGGAAGGAGCGGGCTTTGAGCCCGACGGGCGGTTCATGGCCGAGGCGGATGATGTTGGCGGCCTCCAGCAGCTTGTGAGCGTCAACCGGGACAGCACGAATGAGCACGGCGGAGAGCCAAAGTTCCTGCGCGGCGACACGGTCGGGGACGTCGTGAGCGAAGTCAGCGGGCAACGAGACGGCGAGCACGGACGCCGGCTGGCTGTGACGGACGCTCGTGGGTGGTGGGCCTCGATGGACAGCATTTTGCTCGGAGCGGTCATGGTGGTCGTGGTCGCTGGGCTCGTGGTCGGCAGAGCGCGTCGTCGCCACAAGCTCAAGGCGGACGAGAAAGATGCTGCGGACGTAGCCGACGACGAGCAGCAGTACGTGTTGGTGTGAGTTGTCGCGGCAAACGCGATGTGCATTTCCCAGAAAACGTGTGAGAACCCGATGAACACGTTACCATTTCCTCATTCCTCATCGTGTCGGCTTTGCTTGTCTTCAATCAGCTCGTGCTTCGTGATACCCGAATTTAGCAGAATACGAAGACGTATACCAACCGAGCAGAGTTGAGTAATGGACGAGCGTGTATCTGGCTGAAGCAGGTAATGGTGATGAAGAGTGGTGAGAAGTACTGTGGGTGTTTTCACTTCATAGTATCAATACTATAAGGGCAAATGGTGTGATGTGAACTAGAGATCACCTTCGTACAAGTGCGCAGGAAAAGGATCCCACCTATGGTTGCTGTTGAGGTTGTCATGGTAGGTATCCGACCCAGAACTCTGAAATTGTAGCTCAAGAATAACATCCCTGCCTCTCTGGAATGGATGTGACCAAACACTAACAAACGGCAAAGCAATCCAGAAGCAACTGGATGCAGCTTCCAAAGAGACCTACAACACAGAGTGAAATGTGGAATAATGATTGGGTGACTTCTGTGAACGGTAGCAAGAAAATGATGGAGATTGATGCGATGGGGGAACAACTACGGCATAACGCGCAGAGAACAGGGTGCAAATGGAGAAATGGTCAATCCAGCAGACATGCTTTTCGCAACAATTTTCTTCTATTGCTTTCACAGCTGCTCGTAGCTAGTCCCGGCCAGCATCAAAGAGGCACAACTGACATTTCCTGTGACTCAAACAAGCTCTTGCAGCACCGGAAGGTGATCAACGACCACTCCATGTGCAATTGACTACCGTGGCAGTTTTCGATGTTCTCTGTAAACGCTGCTGATACGAAGTTCCAGATAGGCACGAAAATGAAAAAACTTGGAAGAGGCGACGTGCCTTTCCGAGTAATTGATCTCGAGAGCAAGCTAAGGCGAAACCATATTTGCAATGAAACACAAGTATTGGGATGCTTACATTGGATCACCTGTTTTCGTGTGCGGTAACTCTGGAAACTATGCGTCTCTGCCCATGCTTGCATTTGGGGTCGCGATGGAGTGCATTCATGGGGATTCCGAAATGTCATGCCATGAATACGAAACGAAATGAATTTGGTAGGACTCCTTCTATCAAAGTATCTCGACTCGTTATAGCGAAAGGATATTCCTAATGAGAGAGCTGACTCCGTTTTGCTTGGAGTTGACAGTAGAACGGGGACTTGAATCGGATGCACCCAAGGAATGGATTTGCCGTCTCACCTCCAACGATTCAGCGGGGACTGGAAGCCGCAGCAAAAGATGCAGTGGCGATCACAAAAAAAGCCTTTAAAGTATTGGGGGCCTGCTATTGAGGCGATGGATGAAAGGACTTCTCTCAGCACTTCATCGCGTTCTACTTTCCATGTATGCTGTACAATACAGCATATATTACAGTGTAACCTTGGAGTACCCCTCCAATCCGATCCATTTCAGCTCTTCGCGCATCATGGCGTTGTCGCTGCGATTCCCCGAAGAAGGCGAGTTCAGGTGCGTCCCCGCGCTCTCCACGCGCTGCTGGGCCTCGCGCATCCGTCTCTTCGTCTTGTGCTGGCCCTGGTGATCGTTTTTTGGCCCTCCCCGCGCTCTGACGCCCTCAACTTGGCTTGCTTTCGCCGTTTAGTTCCCGCGCTGGCGTCGCGCCGTTCGAGAGCGATGAAGACGCGCAAGTCTCGGCTCCTGGCGCCGCCATCTTCCGCGTAGGCTAATTGCGTGTGTCCTCCGTCTACTCGTGGCCTAACGAGGGCTCTTGGGTGCCGTTTAGTGGAGCAAGGCGGCGCGGATAGCGTCCCCACAGCTGGCGGCTGATGCTCCCGTGAGCGTCGCGCGCCTCATTGTGGCCATGCCTGGAGCGGGCCAGGCGTTCATTGAGGAGCTGACGACCTACTGGGCGGTGGTCGGCACGGTCTTGACGACGGATCAGGCGGTCGTACGTCTCTGCAAAAAATTTTCACGACTCAAGTGCGGTTTCTCACCTCTCACCTTGCTGCTGCTGCTGGAACAGCTCCCGTTCAAGCTCGGAGATGCAGGCAAGTCTGCGTGCTCCATCCTATCGAGCTCTCCAAAGATTGGAGAGGGAAGCACGCTTGCCGTGTGCCTGCCGCAGCAGGTGCCGGTGCAGTCGACGTGGGTGTGGCTGGACGCACTGCGGCGCCACATCGACGCCGAGCACACTTTCTGCCTCGACTCTCAGCTGTCAACCATTTACGAGGACCAATTCGCTGCGCCGAGCGAGCCATTCCCGCTGCTTCGAATGCTCTCGACCTCTTCGGCGACGCAGGTGCGAGATGTCAAGCTCGCGCGACCACTGCCAACACCGCAGTTCGTCACCAGCGTGCCCGCTGCCCTCCTTACTCATGTGCGTTCACAGTCTCTTCTCGAGTTGCTCCACCATAATCTCACACACGGTGAACGAAATGGACAGGGAGAGCTTCGCAAGCGTAGTGTCAGCGTGTTTATCAGTCTTCGGGACGTCGCAACCGCACACGGAGACGCGGTGCGCTCGTTCGCCCCGCTTGCTTCGCTCCTTGGGCTCGAGTTGCCGCAGTCGCTCAAATCGTTCGTCTCCACTGGCCCATCTGCATCGCCTGAAGTGAACGTGTTGTACACGTGAACACAGAGGATATGGAGTACAGACCCGAGAATAGACTCATTCCATTCCTACTCCCCACCATTTTTGGGCTGTTGAGGGGTGATTCATGGCGTTCGGGCTCTAGCTGATGCCTCGAACCATTGGGGACCGATCTCGTTGAGGAATCTTCCTGTTTGGATTGTCTGCAGGTTTCGAGACGCGAGGATCGGAATGCCGCAGCAGAGAAGCCCCGAAAAGCCTTTCTCGACTCGATTTTTGTCATCAGATGGCATTCCCGAGTACAATGCGCTACTAGATGAACACCTCGGTAAGCGCCGCGAGTATTTGCTTGGAAACAAAAAATCGCTTGAGCTACTCCAGCAAACGGGTGTCATTGCGCGCATCGAGCGGCAACATGATAATCCGACGCAGTACGTTGTGCATGTGACGTCAAATAAGGCACCTGTCAACCAGCCATCACGGCATCTCCGTCGCAAAAGACCTCCATCTCTACCCGATGCCGAGCCAACTTCAGCAAGTGCCAGTCACGACCACGAAGCTATGTGGCGAGCACTTCCCCCGTACGGATCAAAGTCGATTTTCATGCTGCGCACCAGTGCGACGACCCCAGATTTAGGCGTTTCCGAGCGAATGCAAGCGATGGGAACACTTGGAGGAAATAGTGATACAAGTCAGACTGACGATGGCGAAGAAGAGCGAACGAAGCACCAGGAGGATCGAGAAGAGCTCATAAAAGAGCTAGAGGAGGAGAAAGAGTTCACCCGCCTACCATCTACTTCACCTGACGAACACGACATCGACACATTTGCTGAAGTACCTGTCGCCTCTATATCTGTTCCAGTAGCAGGTCGTCTACAACTCCCTCCATCGACTACTACCACGCGGGTTGCAGCTCTCAAAAACCTAGGACGGAGCCATAGTACAATGACGATTGTGAGAAAGCCTTCAGTAGCAACCCCAAGTAGTAGGGAGAACCTGTCTGATCTCGACACCACGTTCCTGCCCGCTGTATCTGAAAAGGCGAGTGGAGCTACTCGTCACCGCAGCAGGAGTGTGACCGAGGTCACTCCCTCACCACTAGCAAGCAACACCGACAATTCGCTTCCCACCAGACACTCCATCAAAACCAATGATCTAAAAGCAAAAACAGGGCCACCCACAGCATCAGGCGGGCCAAAGACGACCGTCGAACATCTTCTCGAAAGTGATGCAGCCTTTGTCGCACAAATTCGAGTTATGAAGGAGCAACTTGCAGAACTAACTACCGAGAAGTCCAGACTTGACGATGAGATAGCAAATGTCCGGCGAAAGCTTCGTGGAGTGAACGCAGTCCATGAAAACGATGTTGCAGTCGCACATTGCGCTGCGATTATGCAGCAGCGACTTGCCAAAGCCGAAGAGGAGTTCATGAAGCTCGTAACATCACAGCAGCAAGTGAAGACAGCTGTTGATCGAGTCAGGCGAGAGCTGCTCTCGCTAAAGACTGTGCGACGGAAGCTTGAAACTGACATCGACGACGTGCAACGCTCCAACGCAGCAATAGAAGACAAGATTCACGCAACAAAGGCAATTCGCAACGCTCTGTCGGAGGAACTTACGTCTCTTGAGCGCCAGGCTGAGCAAGAGCGAGAAGAGCGAAAGCTGGCCCTGCCACCCGAGGAAGCTGTAGTCGTAAATGTTGAGCGCCTCATGAATGTTGCTGCTAGTGTACGCCCACCCTCCAGCCCTAGCAAAGGCCCTCCACCAGTATTGCTGGATGATCCACCTCCAATATCAACATCTAGCTCCACGTTTCCACATCCAAGATCCGGGTCGAAGAAAGATATGCTGCATAGAAGTCAGCCCATTGATTACATTGTACGTTCATGTCATTGTCGCATCTCGTTACAAGACTGATCGATAGGCTGACATCGCTTCTTTAGTCTGCGTTTGATAAAGTACGAGAGTCTCTCAGGTGCTCTACAGGCCCGTCAGAGTTTGCAGCTGCTTTTTGTGCGACCGAAGAGCAACTTCTTGCCAAGTATCGAGCGAGTCTCGCAATGAAGGATGAGCTTGCAGCTCTTCAGAAGGAGCAAGATACAATTTCAAACGAAAGAGCTGCTCGGCATGCAACCATTCGTGGTAGTATGCAGATGTCTGCAACCGCAGAACTAGCGTTACAGCACAAGGTTCACGCCATGGAGGCTCGAATTGCTTCGTACAATGAAATGCGAGAGGCACGAAATCAAGAGCATGCGCAACTTCGTGTTGTCATGATGCGCTGTCTCGAGATTCTTCAAGCGGAAAGTATGCTTGCCTCGATTCTGCCAACGCTGCAAACAAAGAGGTCGCTGCCTTCCACCCCTTCGTCATCGTCACTGCTGTCAGCAATGGGCTCGTCTGGGAACTTGCTTACTTCTGGACCGGGAGGAGTAGGTTCGGGGACGCGACCTATTGTCATGAGTGAGCTACCATCATCAGTAATGCTCGAGGCTCTTCAGAAGAAGATGACCGAGGTAGCAATGGCCCTCAAGGTCAAGCATAGTGCGCACATCAACGGAACTCCAGAAGAGTGCTTCCACACCCAGAATGGACGCAATGGTAGACGTAGTAACATGTTCTCGACCCGAGAGGTTGCGGTACGTACTCATGAGGGATGCATTCATCAATTATCATATTTTCTAACTGATCTGCGATGCGAATGCAAACAGAAAATCGTGTTGGGGCCTCGAGATCCACCAGGGTCGACTCTTTCCGCCATTATGGAGTCTGTGCAGCCTCCGTCTATTGAAATGGCGATGGCAATGACGGAGACAGGTGATTTCAACGAGAGGGGAGGAGGTGGATCGGTTATTTATCCGATTAGCGAAATCCTTATCGCCGACAAGAACCATGCTGATGGACTCAAGTCCTCCAGCCCAGATAGATCTACAACGCAGCGAAGGGCATTTTCTGCGCACTGAATCACATGTTCAATCATCCACATTCCGTGCGTTTTGATTCGTATTTGCTCGCTACCGAAGGGTACAGGTATACTAAGTTGAGATGATCTTGCGTGATGACGAAGATCGCGCTGAACCTGGCAAGCTACGCAAAGACGAGCTGCTAGGCTCCTTCTTGCTAGTGTCCTTTCTGCTGTCGAGGAGCGTTCGCCTTCGTGCTCGAATTGATACTGGCGTTTGAATCCATTTGCTGCATAAAGCGTTTGCGTATCGCTGACACGTAAACAGGGTCGAATGCCTCGCAGTCTCATCAGGGTGCTTTGAGTTCGGAAAGATGCGCTCAAAATTCCCCGCACGAAGCATTTCATCATCCATTGTGTCAAGGATATCCCAATCACTCGGACCGAACCATTCCAGGTGCTTAGCTTCAAAGGCTTTCACGTTGGGATCTAGCGCGAGTTCGTGGAGTGCCTTGCTAGTAGAGAATCGATTGCTAGCTCGCATGGAGTCAGCAATAGAACGCCTACGGGCACTAGTATCACCCCCATTGTCTACTTCTGATGCGGTTGCTGTTGGAGTTGACAAGTCTGGTGGAAGCTTGCTTGCAGGAATCCTCGAAACCGGGATTTGAAGACCGACAAGATGGAAGATATCACTCAAGAGTAGACCCTTGACACGCTTGTCTAGGGGAGAACCGCCCATGAGCGACGGTGACACGTTCACCTCGATCAGCCACACATTTAGGTCCGCGTCCAGCATGAGATCAAAACCGAACAGTTCGAAGCACTTGAGATTCTGAGACTTTTTGACGAACTGGTGGTGCAATGGTGTGAGGTGGGCCTCGGCAGCGATAATAGTTTTACAAATCACGTCTCGGATGCGCGCATGTAAGATTTCAGGGTCTTGCACCACCTTTTCTGCCACGAGGTGCTCAATTAGTGCTGAGAGACTCCACTTACTCCCAATATTTTCCTGGAGAGCATTCTCGTTCTCGACAAATGCAGAGTTCTTTTTGTTGACTGAATAGTTTGTGAGGTGTCCAAACCGGTTTGAGGTGCTACCGAGCGAGTATTTTGCTGTGCAGAATCGAGTGATTCCCTCTTCGAAAAGGTAAATTCGAAGCGGATCGACACTTGTGACAACCACGTACAACCGGAGATCAAATTTGAAGCCACCCATGAGCAAAGGGTTGTCAAGGTACCGCTGCACGACATATTGCCTTGTCTTGCGCTTTGACACATCTGATTGCTCTGGAGTAGCCGTCTTTTTCGCTAGCTTTCTAGATTTCTTGGGTTTCCTAGGGTTTTCCAGTAGTCGCGTTTCAAGTCAGCAAGCAGCTTATCAACATTTTTTGCTGCTACGACCCGGATACCGCGTCCACATGATGATGCGGGAGGCTTTATAATCCAAGCAGACAGTCCCGATGCTGTAGACGATGCGCGATCCCGCTCAATAGCACGCGTAAGGGCGTCCAAATCGCCCGGAATGTTAAACCCTTCTGGAAAAAAGCCATACAACTCTGCACCGAATCGGCGCCTGTAGCCTGCTAGGGTTTTCAGCAACCTGTCCTTCCGTCCGAGCACCCAAGGATCAGGAAAGTGGTTGAACACTTGCATCTCGCAGTACGGCGCTTCTCCACCGCCTCTGAACAGCTTGAAATTCTCTTTTGGGATATGCTTGGCCCAAGCCACATGCCACTCAACCCACTTCTTTTTCGTGCGAGAAAATCCGGCCGCAGCAAATGCATTCTTGACACAGTTCCGCTCCCAGTGTGTCTTGAAGTATAGCGGAAGGTCTCGAGCACTCACGGTCACAATAGCCCCGCTCATGTCCGAGTTGTTCGCGTCCATGCTGGGCGTAGGATACATTCGTGCGGTATTCAGAAATGACGGGTAGTCGAAGCAAACTGTGGGGTGTCGCCCGAGAGGGTTGCTCGAACTAAATAATAGTTTCACCACGTCTGAGGACGCTGTGACGCTCTTGTTTCCCCCAGTTACTCGAGAAGCACGCGACGACGCCGAGTCAGTCGTCCCCACGGAGCAGTCATCGCCCTCGTCTTCTTCCTCTTCCTCGCCATCGTCTCCCTCTTCGCTTGCATCATCGTCCTCTTCTTCATTTTCGCGGTCGTTTGGCTGATCGACAGTTGAATTGACAGGGGCAGCGGATCGAACGTTTGCACTTGACGGCGACTGATCTCCGATCCGAAGTAGACGCTGTCGAAGCTGAAGCCGCGTCTCCATGGTCATGACAACAGCAAGACTGGTGACGATCCTCCGTGTCCGCTCGCGTCCTTGTTGCAAGCAAGAGCCGCCAGCGCTTGGCGGAACAATGATACCTCCAGGAATAGCATCAGCCATGAACAAAGGTTGCTATGTCAAATGCAACTCGATTGAGACAAATAAAATCGTGCAGAGAGGGAGACTCCCAGCGAAATCATGATGCTGCAAAAAGGCTCCCAGGATCTATAGACGCAGCACTCGGCACTTGCCCGACGCGGCGCGGAACATGCGGTCGTGCAGGGCAGCCGCGTGCTCGTGATTCACAGTCTTGACGTCAGCAACCAGCACGCGAGTGGCGTTGGGGATGCTTTCGGCCCACCGAAGCGCGTCAAAGATGCGGTTGGATGCCTCGGCCACGTCGCCCGACGTCGACAGGTCCTGGTACGCCTTCACCTTGTATTGGAGCTTGGCGAGCTTGCCTCCGACGTCGATCACGACCCAGCTCTTGGCGTCGTCGAGCGAGACGTGCATCTCCTCGTCGGCGTCCGCCTGGATGAGGTACGTGTCGACGTCTGGCGCGTAGTGCGTGAGGAGCTGTCCTGGCGCCTGCTGGTTCTCTCCCTCGGACTCGTCGACGGTCTCAGCGTCGCTCTCGGACGTGCGCTTGGGCGGCTGCACGGCCACGACGGCGTAGTGTCCGCCCAGCAGCTCGACGTTCTCGTCCAGCACTCGCTGCAGCGCTCGCTCCGAGATGCCTCCGCGGCGGAAGACGACAAGCTGTCTCGCCTCGGGCACGACCTTGGCGACCGTGGACTCAATGCCGACCTGGCACGTCTCGATCTCTGCGTCGGCGTCGTCGATGACCGAGAGGTGTCCGCAGGCGCCGAGGTCGTCCATGACGTGCGCCGCCGATGTGGGCGAGACGTGTCCGAAGCGGTTGGCGCTGGGCGCCGCGACGGGCACCTTGGCCTCTCTGAGCAGCTGCTGGGCGATGGGGTGCGCCGGCACGCGCAGCCCGACGAATCCTGTCTGCGCCGTGACGGTGAGCGGCAGCGCGGGCACGGCCTTGGCGATGAGCGTGAGCGGCCCGGGCCAGAAGGCGCGGCCGAGGCACTCGAAGACGCGGCGTCCAGCAGGCGAGAGGTCCACGAGGGCAGCCGCAGCCTCGGGCGAAGGGCGCGTGCACGATCAGCGGGTCCGTGAGCGGCCGGCCCTTGGCCGCGAAGATGGACAGCACGGCGGCCGGGTCCAGCGCGTTGGCGCCAAGACCGTAGACCGTCTCGGTGGGGAACGCGACCAGCCGGCCGGCGCGCAGCTGCTCGCCCGCGAGCGCCAGCCCGGAGGCGTCGGGCGCCAGCAGCCGCGCCATGAGCCGAGGAGCGCGCGGCGTCGTGAGCTGCGGCAGCTTGGCGGCGAGCTGCCGGTCTGGTCTGGGAATGGCTGGATGGACGGCCGATTTGACATGCGGGTGAGTGTTGGTCGACGCGCGTTGCGATTGGTGCGGCACGAACATGCAGGAACACCAGGTGAATTTAGTTTTTTGCTATGTGGGTGGGATGGGATTGGCAAGACGCAGGTAGAAGACTTCGAGGAATGCATGGGCTGCTTAAGGGGACAGCGCTCGAACACAGCAGCAAGCTCGTCTCACCAAACACACTGAGCACACTTGACTACGATCCCTTGCGCTCGCTTTCCGAAAGTGGCTTTCCTATGAAAATTATCGAGGTGCGAAAGCTATTGTCTGCTCGACAGCCCAGCAGCAGACAAGTAGTCGTTGTTGGAATCGGCGACAAGCTGTTTCCACTGCAGCGTGGCTCGCATACCGAAAGAATCAAAGTTCCCTTGGGTTTATAGCGCCTTCAGGAAACCTACTACTGCCTCTGCTGCTGCTGCTGCTGCTGCCGCTGCTTCAAAGTCCCCGCCGACAGGACTCCGAGACGAAAATTGGCTCCCTTTACTATCTATCATAAATCGTCCTAGGAAAGCCAAGCTATCGCCACCGCGTGGGAAGAATGGCAGCACAGTGCACACACTCTGCTTCAACTCGGCATCAACAACCATCACCAACTGAACATTTCTGCTGCAACGGCATCAACTTTCGCCACTGAAGCAGCAATGACCACATCCGGTTCCCAAGGTCAACAGGTTTGCAGTACTCAATTGGCTTCCAACCCCACAAGTCTCCATCCTCCACCACCAATCAAGCCATGCCCGTGATCAAAAGTGTCGAGGCGATTCGCGTCCTCGCGCTGCGCAAAGTAATGGAGAATTACCGCGCTCAGAAGGAGTTGTGGCCGGTTGTCATGTCAGCCGGTGTGCCAATGGCTGCTCCATGCTTCACGGCCTACTACGACATCGGTTTCAAAGAGAAGGACGTGGATATGGAAGTGTGTCTACCGATTGCCGACGACGCCGTTGTACCCGACAAGCTACCTGAAGGCGTACGTGCCCTTCATCTCCCAGCCCAGCCGCGCGTTGCCGCCATTACGCACTTCGGCCCATTCACGCAGCTGCATGGAACGTACGCTCAGTTCATGAAGTGGGCGGCGGCCGAAAAGCTTCGTCCCCTGGGTCCGTTTCGCGAGGTGTATCTGAGCATGGACCCCGAGGACGCGAGCGAGGAGTCGTTCGTGACGGAGATCCAGTTGATCGTGGAGTGAAGTAGCGAAGGTTGGCAACTATGGCGTTAACATTTGGAGGAGTCAATCGATGATAGATGCCATCCCTTACAAACCGACGTGTGCTCATGAGCGATGTTTGAAACTCTAGAAAGCGTCGTGCTCGCACTCGCCAGGCGTTTCGTTTTGCTGGTGCTTTCCTCCGATAAAATTAGTATTGGGCTCACCTGGGTGCGTCGCTTGTTATCACAAAGATACCACGTTCGACGAGATGCAGCATGCTTGAATTTCGCATAATCCTGGCGAGCTCGCAGTCTGCGCCTGCGACGACAACAATGCGCCCACTGGCTGCACTTCCAGCACGTTTGACACCATGATGCCGACAGCGGAACCTTCAGTTCAGCGCAGCACGGATGGGTGTAACAAAGAGCTGGAGCACACGGAAGCAATCGAACCAGAAAAGGCTCATG
Organism: Phytopythium helicoides; assembly: GCA_024867545.1. NCBI lineage: Eukaryota > Oomycota > Peronosporomycetes > Pythiales > Pythiaceae > Phytopythium > Phytopythium helicoides. The sequence goes on along the minus strand of JANFNE010000008.1, from coordinate 406,166 downwards.
AGCGCAGACTGACCCAGCTCCAGCTCGAGAGGTTTCGACGTTCAATGACCAACACGGGCCGCACAAGCCGTCATTCCATTCGGCCGAGAGTAAGCAGTATGCTTAATCACAATCTGGGCTTGGCCTCCAAGCGCGAGGTCACAGTGTGCTCAATGACGTGGATGGATGCTAATGTGATTCGCACTTGACGCTCTCAGCTCCGTGTAAATGATTATCCGTGGGCATACTGGCTGGTGGGCGTAGTGATCGCTCTCGGGGCGGCCATCTTCGTGGTGACATCAGGTGGCGTGGACTGGTGGTGGCGACTTTCTGTCGCAGTCGCCATGGGGCTTATCGCACTCGGCTTCGCGATCAATGGACGCACCGAAAGCCTCATCATGAACAAGGAGTCTGGCACGCTTGTGCTACGCTCTGCAAAGCCGAAATGGATCTTCCCGCACAGCGAGCATCGTATTGAACATGAACTTCGCTCCATCACGAACATCCGAGTCATTGCCTCGGGAGAGCGCGCGGGTAGCGTCGACACGCGAAGCTACAAGATAGCTGTTGAGTTCGTTGACGGGACTCGCTTGTCTGCTCTCGAGTCGCAGAGAGAGTTCACGACCCGTCTTCGATGCAGCGAGATCAGGGCCTTCCTCTTTGAGTTTCTTGAGGGTACGAGACGTGTAGAAGACGGGACCTCAACACGAACCGATGCATCTCGGCAACCAAGATTGTTGCAGCTCGCGACGTCGCTGCCATCGATGGGTGCGACTGCAACAATCAACAGGAACTTGTCGTGCCCACTCCCGTCAACTCCAAGCTCAGAATTCCCCCTCCAGGCTTCCAACGGATCGTCGGTAAAGTCGTTACCAACCGAAGCCTGGGCTGGACGGAGCCAATCGGCAAATGCAGCTCTCGCTCAAAAAGAGCATCCGGCCGCAGGGCGCGAGCGCTAGTATGCATTTCAATTCATGTACGCCTGTGTGCTCGTTACCATGTAGACAAGCTCTCATCCTCGTAATGACCATCGTGTCGGCAAACGTAAGCACTCGGCCTCATGCAGGTGTATGACCTTCCATGACCTCGGGATATCGCCCTGAAATTATTGTTATTTTCGCGTCGCAGTGGGGAAAATGGCGGGAGAAGCGGCGCCGCTTCCAGCGCCGACGCCGCCGGCGGGCCGGCGCGCGGCGCGGGGCCCCGGGTTCAACCGCGAGGAGGTGAAGCAGCTGCTGCGGCTGGCGCGCGCGCTGCTGCCGAGCTCGGCGGACGACTGGGAGGCGCTGGCGCGCGCGTACAACGCCAAGGTGCCGCTGGCGCCGCGCACGAGCGAGTCACTGCGCCGCAAGTTCCTCAAGATGGGCCGGCGGGACGCCACGTCGCGCGCGCGCCGCATCAAGGAGCAGATCACGCTGCACGCGTTCGCGCGCAAGCAGGCGGACACGCAGGCGCCGGAGGCCGCGGCCGACGAGCAGCAGCAGCAGCTACAGGACCAGGCGTGGAGCGCGGACAGCGGCCACAGCAGCGAGAGCGACGACAGCGAGCTGGGCGACCTGCCGGCGGCTCCAGTGCAGCAGGCACCGGCGGGACCGACCGCTGCTCGCCCTGTCAACACCAGGAGAGTGCTGGACGAGCTCGCGGGGGACCTGGGAGGACGAAACGCGGGGAGTCGGGACGGTGAGCTGGGCGAGCTGTCCGCAGCTCTGATGCAGCAGACGCCGGTGGCGTCGGCCGCTGCAGCGCGGCCTGCGAGCACCAGGAGAGCGCTGGGGGACGAGCTGGCGGGGACTTCCGCCGGGACCCGCAACGGGGGTAGACGAGACACTGGAGCTGGTGACCAACACCTCGCTGCCGGCATCGCCTCATCGGCTACGCCCGTGACTGCTTCGCGGAGTCACCCCGTGTTCCAGACGCCTCCGGTCGGCACAACCCCGCCCTCTATATCAGCCTACGCTAACCCAGTTGCGGCCGAGGTGTATCGAGCGAGCCCCTACAGCCAAGCGGGCGCCGAGTCTCCAGGCTCCGTGGTGTCGGCCTTGTCGACACCCATGGTCGTGAACCGGTGGCTGGCGCTCGAGGAGCGCCGAGCCCTGCTGGAAGAGCAGCGCATGGCATTGGAGCAACGACGCGTCGCCGTGGAGGAGCGCCGGTTGCGCCTGATGGAGCAGAAGATGGACGCAGACACCGCCGAGCGCAAGCAGCTCCTGGAGATGCTCAAGCTCACAACGGCCAGCATGCAGCGTCGCGGCCGCGATGCCGCCGATCTCTAGCAGAGAGCGTCGAGCGGGACGTGCGCACGGCCGCCGGGATCTAGTTGTGCGTCGACGTGGTGCGGGCCTCGCCGACGATTGGGTCGGCGGGTGACAGTCGCGGTCTCGCCGTCTAATCCTCTGGATTGGCTTTCAAGCTTCGGAAGCTCCGCGTGTCGTCGCAGCGAGCTGCATGCGGCGCGGGGATGATCCAAGGCCAGCCAGAGACGAGGAGCTCCGGGTGACATGAGACAGACCCGGTCCGTATGTTGGTTGGCGCTCGGTCTCCTCTTCAGATATGTATTGTCACGATTCAGGAATGACATCAGTATAATGGCAATCAGACATTGTTCTATTATTATATCAGCGGTCTATCAAGTGATGGAGGATTTGGAGATGCGCAGAGTGTAGACGACAGCGGTGCCTGCCTGAGGACCACGAGCTCCGCCGCGTCACTTGTGCCCGCCGCAGCTCCGCCGATCATACAGCGCGCAAGTGCTCGACTGCCGAGCCGCGAGCCGCTGGCAGCCTATCACAGCGCCGGAACGGCTCGAGTCGACAAGTTGGCGCGTGTGACCGGCGGCGGCCGCGTCTCTGCGAGCCATCAGGCCGTCAAACGCAGCTTGAGCCCTGCGCGGCCCTCCTGTCTCTCGTGCCGGACCATCGGGCTCGATGGAGCAGAGCCAGTCGATTGGTACGCGGGCCTCCGGCACCGGAAGGTCCTCGCCTTGATCTCTCTTCAGTTTGGCAGCTCCGCCTCGCCCTCTCGCTCTCTTCTGTCTCGGCGACCGCTAGCAGCTACAAGACAGCCGCAACACCGGGCTCACTTTCCAACTTGCGCTCTCGGCGCTGCACCAAGCCCACCAAGTCCAGTCCAGTCCGTCTGCAAGACCCCCAAGACTCGCTGCAGCCATGGCGCTCTTCACGGTCGAGGACCTCAAGATCGCCTTCAACTTCTTCTGCTGCGTCTACGGCATCGGCACGCTCGGCCTGCCGGCCAACTTTGCGCGCTCCGGCCCCGTGATCGCCACCATTGCCATGGTCGTCATGGGCTTCATCAACGTCTGCTCCTGCGTCGCCATCTCGCGCGTCATGCTCGCCGCCCCCAAGTCCGTCAAGACCTACGGTGACGTCGGCGAGTGGTGCTGCGGCCCCATTGGCCGCGCCATCGTGCTGTTCGCCCAGTTCGGTGTCTGCTGCCTCGTGCCCTGCGCCTTCCTCGTGCTTGGCGGCATTCTGCTCGACGGTATCTCGCCCGACTCGCTTGGCCAGGCTGCGTGGAGTGCCGTCATGGCTATCATGCTGCTGCCCGTGTTCCTCACGCCAACGCTCAAGGAGAACGCCGTTGCCGCCGCCGCTGGCTTCCTCGGCACGGTCCTCGCTGATGGTATCGCGCTCGCTCTGCTCGTCAAGGGCATTGGCAGCGACCATCCGTCTGTTATCCACCCGGACCTCTCGCTCGAGCAGGCTACCGCTTCATTTGGCAACCTCGCACTTGCGTACTCGGCCGCTGTGCTTGTGCCGGCCCTCCAGCGCGAGCACTCGCAGCCCGAGCGCATGCCGCGTGTTGTTGCATTCACCATGATCTTCACCATGTGCCTGTTCCTCATCATCGGTGAGACCTCGTTCGCCTACGTCGGCTGCCAGATCCCCGGCAACCTTCTGTTCGCTGTCGGCGGCACTGCCCTCAACCTGAACGCCAGCCGTGCCGCCGTCGTGCTCGCCTATCTGCTCATGCAGGTGCATATCACGATCGGTTTCTCGGTCATCCTGAACCCTGTCATGTACATCGCTGAGCGTGGCATCCTGGGCATGCACAAGCGTCCGCAGATCAAGGACGATGTTGCTGCTGACGCTGCCGACGAAGAGACCGGTTTCCAGGGCGTCTCGACCCCCGAGCTCATCGTCAAGGAGGGCAACGCCGCTGCGTCGGCCACGGCCAACTCTGTCTCGCACGGCTTCTCGGTCACGTCGCTCGCTGATGCCGAGTACGACATTGAGTTCGAGGAGCTCCGCGCTGAGTACCGTGGCACGGCCAACACCATCAAGTATATGACGCTCCGCACGGTCGTGGTGGTCATCCTGCTGATCCTCGCCATCATTTTCAAGGACCACTTCATGGACTTCTCGGACTTTGTCGGCGCCTGCTGTGTCTCGCTCGCGTGCATGATCCTGCCGATCTTCTTCTACCTCAAGGTCTTCTGGCGCAAGGTGCCGATCTACGAGAAGGTCATCGGCATCATTATCATCCTGCTCTGCTCGGTGCTCGGTGTGTACGTGACGTACACGTCCGGCAAGTCGCTCTTCACGGACTCGAGCAGCAGCGTCAACTTCCCGTACTGCCCCGACGAGTACAGCGACGTCGTGTACACCAACACGTCGTACTACGGCACCAACTAAGCGGCGGTGATATTCAAGCCACGCGTGGGTCCATGATATTTGACCTTCTCATGTGCAGAGTGAGGATTGCAATATTGCTCCTTGCTTTCCATCTGAGCGATCGACTACCACAACCATGCGGTCGACAGAAGACCGTCTGCCTAGTGTTTAGTTTTCAATAGATGCCTGCATGTTTGTTTGATTTCAACGCAATGGATTGTTTTATCGTGGGTGCATGGCTTTCTTGTTTTCACGCTTGTACTGGTTGATGAGGCGAAATGCATCTTTCTCGCTATCGTACATCGGGATGGATTAGGTCTGCCTCTAAGCAGGTCGGAACGAGGTGAATGGGGTGCGAAGGCATCTACCAGGTGTTGTCAATGTGCGGAGCGGAGGCTAGCTACCCACGGCCGAGCCGCAGACCTTGGTGCATACGCTGGTAATGATCTTGCGTCCGAACGGAACGTAGCTCGCCGAGTACCTTTCGTGGGAAGTAATCGTTAGCAAAGTGGAAGATAAAGCAAAGTAGGCTTGATCAAACATACCAGACAGCAGCCATAAACTGGATGAACACCAAGAAGAGCACCAGTCCACCGAGGTGTGGCGCCTGTTTGGTGATCGAGTTTCCATTAGATATGAACGGCTTTGAGGTGAATGCGCACAGTTGCTTACCGCGATGGCGACAGCCAGAACGACAACAATCATGACGAGGTAGATGATTGCGGCAACGCGGCGCACGGGCTTCATCATGAGCTTCACCTGCTGGCACGGACCAACGAGGAAGCCCGATCTGCACAAACCTGTTAGCTCAGCAGACAATCAGCGCGTAAAATGGATTGGCACACCCGCAGAGTGCGATGACATTGCCGAGCGTGTAGGTGATGCCAAACTTGGCGCCATTGTCGTCTCCGGCAATTAGCGCGAACGTGGACTGTAGACAAACTCTCGCCATCAGTAGCAGCCATCGTCACCACCACCAACCTAATCGACACACACCCCGAAGCTGATGATGTAGCCGATCACGAAGCAGCAGGCAAAGCCCGCGAGCCGCTGCTGCTTGGACAGCGACGGGCACGAGGACGTGACGGACTCGAGCCCCGAGGTCGGCGCGGAGGACTTGTCGCCCGTGATGATGACTTTGATCTGGTCCATGGCCGCGCTCGCCTTGATCTTGGCCTCCTGGGCGGCGCTGGAGGTCGCGGAAGCGGCGGAGCTCGAGGTCGAGGGCTTCGTCGAGGCCTTGGCGGGCGCCTGGGGCTTCGCGGACTGCTGCTCGCCCTGCTGGCGGCGGCTGAAGAAGTCGCCGAAGCCCACCATGCCGCGCTATTTTGAGGCGTTGGGGAGTTTTGCTTTTGACACACATGGGTGCTATTTTTCGGCTTGATTTTCCTGGATGGTGGCGGGAGGAGTGTCGTTGCGGCACCAACAGATACATTGCCTTTTTGTGTGCCTCTAGCCAAGTTGAAGTGGTTGAGAGGGCGAGAGCAAGCAGTGATGCCGCGGTCGTCATGGAGAACACGCGCGCGGAGCCTCGTCTCGCAGCAGCCGCCGTTGCACCGCTTGCAGCCACTCGATGAGACTCCAGCGGATGCGGCAGTTGGAGGTGGCCCGTTGAGGCACTCTCGAGATCTCACGGCATTCGTGGATTTGACACAACATCGAGATTCCTGCGGCTGCTGAACGAGCGACTTGGGCGGGATGCTGGGAGGACCGCTGCTGATCAAGGGGCCAACGGGGCAGAGCTACTACCTGCGCATCACGCGTCCGTCGCTGAAAGCTGCGGTCATCTGGCTCGAAGAGAAGAAGATGCGTGAGAGATGGTGAGATTCATGAGAGTGAAGTGGTGTCGTTGGCTTGCTTCTGAACGAGTTTTGAGCCAGGTTTTGCAACATCCGCTTCGACGAAGGAGTTATGTACTGCAGAAGCAACAAGAACCCGTTCGCCACGATGCCGCACACGCTGCTTGGTATAATTCAGGTGAGAGCAATCGGAAGAGCTCGTCGTCATCTCGAATATTTAAAGTCTCGCCAACCCTGCCTTCTCAGGACGCCTTTGACGCCGCGAGCGACAGCAAAAAAGAGGGGACGTCGACTTCGTTTGAGCTCAAGAGCGTGAGCGCGTACTACATGGAGCTCAGCATCTCGTTCACTGTCGGCGGAGTCTGGTGCTCGTGGATGTTTCCAATGTCGCCGGATGACCCGATGACTATCGTGGTGCGCAAGGACGGTCGCGCGCTTCAATGACGCCAAGCTTCAGGGATGGATTGAAGCCAAGGTTTGGAATGGCCAAGTAACTCTCTCGTCAAAATACACGACTCTCGTGCTAGCGGCGATTTCTTCGAACTTTTTCGTTCTTGAGCACGGACAGGTCAGCCCTTATCTTTTAGCAAGAAGCTGCTGTCTGCCGACTACATACGATGGTGATCAACGGTCCAAATAACCAGCGCTTGGAGCTTGAGATTACGTGGCCAACGTCTAAGGTCGCGGTTGTTTGGCTTGTGGAGCAAGAATTCCAAGACAAATGGCGGGCCAAACAACCAAGATGGATTGATGCAAAGGCTTACGAACCAGCTGGTGAATTGAGCAGGTATTGCAACATCTTCACAAGCAGCATCAACTCGCTGAAGCACTCGAGTGGTAGTTGCTTCGAGTCGATGCCGGATGCGTTACTCGGTGCCCTCGAGGTGAGCTCAATCCTTTGTAGTATCGACGGGGTATATATGAAGGCTAATGATTGGTTGGAGATTAGAACGCTTTCCAGCAAACCGACGATGACGCAAATATCGGCCGTAACACAGGCTCGAGTATTCGGCTTGAGCACTCGAGTACTTACTTGTTGAAACTCTGAGTTACATTAGAAGCCGTTTCGAGTCCTGGGTGTTTGAGTATTTCAGCCTCAAGATGTCAAGACCATCCAGAAGCTCGCTCTTACGTAGATTCAAATGGAGAGAGTTCAGGAGAGAAGTAATTGGGTTAGCGAGACGTCTCAACGTCACCTCGCAAAGCTTGACAGTGAATTATTTTGTATGAGGTATGAGGATTTGAATAGAGATTTTGCTCGCGTCAATCGCGGTGATTTCGAGGAAAGTCTTTGTGAACATTGGTTGTGAGCTATAAGCGATCTCACTTGTGGATCTCTCTCTCTCTCTCTCTCTCTCTCTCTCTTCGTCTCGGCATGATACTCTCCGGACCCAATGATCAGCTTTTCTCTCTGGAGGTAACCTGGCCAGCGGCCAGTACTGCTGTGATTTGGCTGGAGGAGCAAACGAACCACGAGAAATGGTGAGTTGATGCAGCCTTGGTTTATGATACGGGGAGGTGATGACACGAGACCGTGTTTGCAGGTTCTGCAACGTTCCGATCAAGAAGTGATTTGATGCAAACGTCGGGAGCCGTTTCAATCCCTTGAAGTGTATGCCACGGGCAGTGCTCGGAGCCCTAGAGGTAGTAGTCATTTTTTCGTGGAGTCACGAATTTTGTTGCACAAGACCTCACTCGCCAAATCCTGTTGTCAGGATTCATACGACAGAGAGAGTCTTACTATCCAACCAACGAGTTATTGGTCCATCAGGATTCCAGAGACGAGCACCTATTCGATGATCTCAATTACAGGCAGCCGTATCAAGATGTGGTAACATGGATGTTCAAGCTATACCCGGAAGACCCTGAAGCGATTCGCGACGTGCGAATATCTTTCCACACGCCAAGATTGACAAGCAAGAGTGCGCTCCTGAATTGAGAGGAGCTGAGTGCTTGTACGAGCCACAGACTAAGACGCAGTAGTTGATCTCCTGTTCTTGAGCGGCGGCTTGATGCTTTAAGGCGAATGACATTCTGTCTTGTCTCATACTGCGCGGATTTTCATGTTCACTTCTCTTGCAGTCGCAACGGCACGATGGTGATTCAGGGACCCAATAATAGGCTCTTCGAGCTCGAGATCACACGACCCGCGCCTGGTGTTGCCGTCATCTGGCTCATGGAGCAGCAGCTAAGGGAGAGGTGGTGCGTGCACAGGGATAAGCCGCTTCGTCTTGACTCGGCAGTTGATAAGTAGCTGTTCTCAGGTTCTGCAACGTCTTCACCGACAAGATGTACATGCTCAAGCATGCAGACAACAGTCCACTCTTATCGATGCCTTGTGCGCTACTTGGAGCTGTGCAGGTGAGTAGCAAGTACCCTTGGCTTGCGCACCGACTGCAAATGCCAACTGCTCCATCGCAGGATGCATATGACCAAACGAATCCCGATCCGAGCATTGTTCGCAACCGTCACTGGGGACTTCGGCTGCAGCGCTCAAGCATCTACTTGATGATGCTGACGCTTACCCATCGTGACAGATTTCTGTCCGACTCGTGGCAGTTTGAGTTTCTACCCGAAGACCCCAAGGCCATCCAGGAGCGAGCGAGCGCTCGGCCATACGAAGAGGCTGCGAGGATTGGCAAGTTGGAGATCAACTGAACCTGTGGACGGCGGGAATCAACGGGTGGTAGTGGATATTGAGTTATAAGTGGAAGCACGATGTTGAGCTGAATGAATGGCGCGGTAGACGTGAAGCATGGCATACAAGGAATCGTTGAGCGTGCATTTTTTTAGACGACAGCAAATGCTGCCCACGAGGTGCCAACGTGCACCGGATAACAGATTCAGATCTATGAGTCGAGATCCTGCACGAACACGAGCGACTGCGGCGCCAAACCCTGATGTCCAAAGACGCAACAAGATATTAGCCCTTTGACAATGTTCAATTGCACTGCTCGTTGACGTACCGCATCGGTGAGCGAGACATCGAGCAGTTCGGGGCCGTAGACTTTCTTTGGGAAGTTGGTTGCCAGCTCATAGTTGGTAATGGCGATGTCGCGGTCAAAGAACTCGACGTCAATGTAGTCGCGCACGGTCTGCAGAGTATCGTGCGCGTAAAAGACGCGCTCGAGCCGCGTGCCGTTGTGAAGATGAAACTTGATGACAGCCGTCTTGTAGTCGGCGCCTGGAGGCGGGCGGCGAGACGGCGGTTCTGATCCAGCGAGTCGCTCGCGCTTCTCGGCGATTTCGGCCTGGCGCCGAGCCTCTTCGCGATGCTTCTCTTCTTCGGCGCGACGCGCCTCCTCCTCCTGTCGCTGCCTCTCCTCCTCTTCCAGCTGCTGCTGTCGCCGAGCCTCTTCCTCGCGGCGCCGGTCGGCAGCCAGCGACTCCTGGTACTCGAGGTCCTGCTGCTCACGCAGAATCTGCGCCTCTGATCTGTCAGAGCAAAGGCACACTAATGAGACTGGCGATCTGAACGTGTCATGAGATCGAATAGAGCTGTACCGCTGCTGGCGGATGCGGCGCGCTGTCGCCAGGATCTGGTTGTTGCGCTCCACTGCCGCCTCGAGCCGCTGGATGATCTGGCGAGCGGGTAGGTTGTCTGCGAGAAGAATCGGAACCGCATGAGCTTCGCGACAACTAGAACTGCAGGCGGTTTCCTCGCACCAGTAATCTTCTCGACGACATTGATGCCGCGCGAAACGCATGAGAGCAGCGCGAGGAACGGGAACTTGGCGCATCCGAGCGACAGACTGACGCCGAAGCCCTCAGCCTGCTGCACGCAGCCAGCCCAGGACACGATGCAGTCGCTGTTGTTCAAGTACTCGCTCATCTCTGGCGTGCACAGCGACTTGCTGCTCGGTCGTCAGTAGATTGTTGCCGCACGATCCGACAGTCCACACCACTCGCCAACGCACCGGCAGAACGCGTCCGCGTCCTCGTGGATCGTCGAGTGTAGGAACACGAGCAGGAACTTGGAGGCCGTGCGCGCCGTGGACACGGCGTCTCGGAACGACGTGTGCTCAAAGCGCGGCGTCACGTCCTCCCCATACCGCCGCCTCAAGTTCCGCGTGAACGCGCGCGTCGACACCTGCGGGTCCTCGGGCTCGCCGTCGCCCAGCACGAAGCTCAGCGGCGAGAACAGCAGCTCCACGAAGCCTTTCTGCGGCCGCGCGCGCGGCGTCGAGGAGCGCTCCGAGCCCTGCGACGCCGCGCGCGAGTCGCCGCCCTCGCTGTCCACGCCGTCGCTCCCTTCGCCCACGTGGCGCCGGCGCAGGCCCTCGTCCGCAGCTCCTTCCGTCATGTTCCTCCCGCGATCCGCGCGCGAATGACTGCGCTTCACTATGCCGCGTGGCTCGGTTTCCCTTTTCCTCTCCCTCGTTCAACGCCCTCAATAGAAGGCCCATTTGACTTGGAAGATCCATCACCATCATGGCAGGCGGTAGGGAGACCGGCGGGAAGCCCCCGCTGGCGCTCGACAGGTGGCTCACCGACACGCGGCAGCTGCTGGCGCTCGAGCAGAAGGAGGAGGTCGACGCCGTGCGCGAGGAGCTGCGAGCGCTGAGCGACGCTGAGAACCCGGGCGTGCTCGCGAATCTGGCGCTCGCGCAGCTGTCCACCGCGCTGTTTGGCCGCTCGCTGCTGCGACTCGCGTTGCCGTTGCCACCCAAACCACACCAGTTCACGGTCGGAGACCTCGTGCAGCTGCGGACCAAGAAGAGTGGGGGAAGTGCGGACGCCAAGCTGCCCACGGGCATCGTCGCGAGGGTCGAGGAAAAGTTCATCTCGGTCGCGCTCAGTGCCGATGGGAACAACGGAGACGTGGATGAGGACGAGCTACTGGCCCAGGGCAATGGTATTACGCTTGACCGACTGGCCAACCAAGCCACGTTCTCAAGATCTCCAGCGCGCTCGACCAGCTCGCCAAATTCGACTATGGACAAGCGCAAAACGTTGTCGAGGTGTACGTGAATGGACTGCGCTGTATTCGTGGTAGAATGGGCTCTAATATGAATGATTGGCCTAGTGTGTTTTCGGGAAAGGCACCGAGCTGGACGACGCCGCTGCCGGACATTACGGCCGTTCACGACGGGGCTGAACGAGTCGCAGGTCGAGGCCATCCGCTTCGCGCTCGCATCCAAGACCTGGCTTTGATCCACGGCCCACCGGGAACGGGAAAGACCACAACCGGTCGTTGAGTTTATTTTGCAGGCAGTCGCCAGATTTGAGATGAAAGTGCTGGTGTGTGCACCGTCCAACATTGCTGTCGACAACGTCCTTGAGAAGCTTGCGGCAGCGAGCAGTCGGACTGGCGGCAAAAGGCTTCGACTGACGCGAATCGGCCATCCGGCGAGAGTTCTACCGCAAATCCTACCGTACTGCTTAGATGCCAAGATCCAGGCGGCGGAGGGAACAGAAATCGTGGAGGATATCCGGAAAGAGACGACCGCGATGCTCAGCAAATTGCAAAAGACCCGTGATCGATCGGTGCGAGCCAACATGCGGCGCGAGCTGAAAGCGAACCGCAAGGAGATTCGCGAGCGCGAACAGAAAGTTGTCGGTGAACTGCTCAAGCACAGCGATGTGGTTTTTGCTACGAATGTTGGCGCCGCGTCGAAACTGCTGCGCGACCTTACTTTTGACCTTGTGGTGATTGACGAGGCAGCACAGGCACTAGAGGCATCGTGCTGGATCCCCATTCTCAAGGCGAAGCGCTGTGTGCTCGCTGGTGATCACCTTCAACTTCCGCCGACAATCAAATCAAAGTCAGCCGCTTCAAAAGGTCTAGATGTTACTCTTTTTGATCGTGTCACTCAGATGGCGCACACCCAAGACGTTGTCAAGATGCTGAATGTTCAGTACCGAATGCACCAGGATATCAGCGACTGGTGCTCAAAGGCCATGTACAAAGGAGAGCTCGGTAGCTTTGAAGGCGTCGCTACCCGGAAACTGCACGAGCTACCACATGTGTCGATCGACAAGGACGACGAGTTGCTGAATGCGACGTTATTGTTGCTCGATACAGCTGGATGCGAGCTTGAAGAAGACAAAGATGATGATGAGAGTTCCAAGTCAAACCCGCTACTCAAAATGTCCAAGTCGAATGAAGGAGAGGCTCTTGTAGTCGCCAAGCACATTCGTGCGCTATTGAGTGCTGGGCTGAAGGAAGACGAAGTCGCCATCATTACGCCGTACAACAAACAAGTTCAGGCGTTGAAGTCGCTACTACTGGACGAGTTCCCAAAGCTTGAGATTCGATCAGTGGATGGGTTTCAAGGGTGCGAAAAGGAGGCCGTTGTGATGAGCCTTGTCCGCTCGAATGCTGCGAGAGAGGTCGGATTCCTGGCCGATGATCGGCGAATGAACGTTGCCATCACTCGAGCCAAACGCCACGTTGCTGTTGTGTGTGACTCGGATACGATCCGAGCTCACAAATTCCTTGCTAACCTTGTAGCGCACTTTGAAGAGCACGGCGAATACCGCAGCGCACAGGAATATCTGGATGAAGACGTAGTTCATGGCGAAGGCAGTGCTAGTACCATTTCTATACCAGCGATTGAGTCAGTCAAGCCCAAGGATGCTCGACCACAGACAAAGAGTAGCGAGGATAGACAACCAAAGCCAAAGTCGAATCTGCAGCAGAAGCCGGCTAAAACTCATAAGCCCACTCCCGCTGAAAAACAAGTCTCATCGAGTGACGATAAGGCAAAGTTGGAAAACGTCTGCAGGTGTCGACAAGAGTTCAGACGACCACAACGGATTCCCAAGATAATGATGACAGCGATGATGACGAAGAAGGCTACATAGAGACCAAAAAGAGTGTTTTCCAGGCGATGGAAGCGTCCAGCGATAGTGAGAGTGAGGAAGACAGCGACGCTGAAGCGAGCGCAGCAGCAATAGATGACACTCAATCCGCTAACGCGCTGCTAAAAGAACTTCACCTCAGCCGATTGGCGCGGCAACCTCCGCCACCACCGGCGCCAGCCGCTTCGGCATCCAAGAAGAAGAAGAAGAACCAAAAGAAGAAGGGCAAGAAACCAGGGAGTACCGACTCCGTCCGCAACCGCAACGCCAGCACGCAGTCAAACGTCAGTTGCGCCAGTCAGCGAGCTCAAGAAAGACGAGGACGAGCTTGTATTCCTCACGCGCGAAGCTAGCAATAGCTCCGCATGCTCGTTTCAGCGCGTAGGCGGTGGTGCTCGTTGCAAGAAAAGCGTTACGATGCTGGGGAGCATCTGCCGCTTTTGCAACTTGAAATTCTGCTACGACCATGCGCAGCCAGAAGTTCATGGTTGCGGAGATGCCGTGCGTGCCTTTGAGCGCTCGCGCTTCCAGGCCCAAATGGCAGCGCCGCCTAAAGACAAAGCTCCAAAGTTGACGGCAGACAAACGCAAGCTGCTGCAGAAGAAACTGGAGAAGAAGGTGGGTGAGCAGACAGCGAGCCGTTCGGCCAAGCCCAAGGGCAAGAAGAAATAGACAACGTGAGCTCATACTTGAGATCCAGTGGCATTGATGACTCAGGTTCTCTAGCGTTCTCGATCTCTCGCCCCTCCACTTCTCTCGCCACCTCTGGGTTGGCACCTACCGTTCCACGCTGTTACATACTGCTCACGAGCTTTTCAATGGCCGCGTTCTCGTCACCCTGCGTCGCTGTAAGCGCCTCCTTGGCCTTGTCCTAGATCAGTCGGAGGATCATGTCAGCTGACTGGTTGAATTAGCACTACATCATACATCGGACGTACAGCGGGAAAACCCATGTCGACAAGACGCTGCACGGCCTCATCCACGGAGGATCGCACGATGGCGTACGTCTCGGTCCAGAAACGTGCCGTGCTCTCGAACTGCTCGTAGTCTTCCATGTACATCTTGGCCACCTCAGCGTCCTGCACGCACACGAGTCAATCAACGCTGGTGACCTCAAACACAGAGCCCCAAACGAGGACTCACCTGTGGGTCAGTGGGCTCGGCGGCCGACAGCAGCGCCTGGATGGAGAGCAGCGCCGTCTTGATGGTGAGCGCGGGCGACCACTGGTCCTTGAGGATGTCAAGGCAGATGGCTCCCGTCTGCGACGAGATGTTGGGGTGCCAGATTTTGGTCATGAAGCGCATTCGCGGGGGCTCGAACGGGTATCTGCCGGCCAGGACTTCGTGAGCGAGGCGCAGTCACCCACCCACGCATCGATTGCTGCGAGGCCACCTACTTGCTGGGGATGTGAATCTCGAGCTGGAACACTCCGCCCTCGTACGGCGTCGCCGGCGGGCCCTTGATCGTTCCTGCGGCAACAAAGCCCAGCAATCCCCACCACCTCCACGTGAGCTCACAGCCAACGACGCCAGCCACCGACATCGACTCGACGCCACGCACCGACGATGTCGTTGAGGTTGGCCGGGTCCACGGGCACCGCCGTGACGCCCGACACCTCGGGCTCTCGCTGGCACTCGTCCAGCTCCTTACGCACGCGGCCGCCTGCCTCACCAGTCGCGCATTTCCTGAGTGTTAGTCTTCGCTTGGAGCTGCGCGGGCCGCCGAGGAGCGGAGGGAGCCGCACCTGGAGCCATCGTCTCGACTTCTTCTTCTCGACTTTGAGCTTCCGTGTATCAATATTGGATTTCGAAGAAAGGGTTACAAGCGTGTATATAGGAGGGTATGTGGTATAGAGGGTAGTTTGATTTGCAACAGGATTGACACGCTTCTCGCAAGGATCGATGACAGCTTGACGGTGAGGATCCTCAAGGTGTCGGCATCCGAACTGCATCAGTGCAAAAGTGTCTGTATTGGCAAGTTGCAACACACATCTAAAGCACTCCCCTGCTGACGCTACGCTTCGCCACAGCTAGATCACTGTACTTAGAAGAGACGGTAGCTAGTCGGTGAGCGGCGGCGAGCCCACTGCGCCTCGTTCTTGGCCCAGTGTGCCCACTCGAGCTCCGCTGTCTCGTCAGCAATGAGCTGGGCGAGTTTCTCGTCCGTCGTCACCTTGTCCTTGTCAGCCTTTTCGGCGTCCTTCAACTTGAGGAGACGCTGCACCGCAAGACCATGCGCCTCGAAGTGGCGGTCGTGAAGCAGCGCAACCTGCACGTACGGGCGTCGTCTCGACATCGGCCCACTTCTGCAGCGCCGCGTACGCCTGGAGGAATTCCTCCGACTGCTTCGCATCGCCCAATGCTCGTGCCTTGCGCGTAAGAGCGTCAATCAGGATAGACTTCTCCTGCTCCTTCTCCTTCTGCAGCTTCTTCTGCGCACCCGGCTCGTCACCAGGCACCTGTCGCGTACCAAAGAAGACCGCGAGTTCGTCTTGCTTGATGAGCGCCAGCACGGCGTCGGCAGCAGCAATCACATCCGAAAGGGACGACAGTCGATCTGCCTCGGCATCGACGTGGTGAAGCTTCGCCTGCACGACTGGCAAGTGCGTCGGGTAGTCCTTCGCGAGGCGCTCCCAAGACGGCAGGAACTCCTTCTTGCCAATTAGCTTGGTAGTCCGGGCAAGAAGAAGGTCGCGGACAGCCTCATCAGCCAGCACTTCTTCAGCGCGCTCGTCCTTGGGCTCCTCCGGCTCAGGATCCTTCTGCGGCGTCGGCGCGGGCGGAACCACATACGAAATGTCAAAGCCACCGGGGCGACGACCACTCCTGTTGCATCATTGCACGATTAGCACTGCTCCACATCTTTTTTTTTTCGCATCCGAAGCGCACGCTTACCCCTTCACGACTCCATTCTTGGCGCCAAAGTAAATCTTGCCCAATAGCAAGTCGCCAGGGGTTGCACCAGCCGGCAGCTTATCGAACGCGGGCTCACCAACAAACACCGGGACGTACTTTCCAGTCGACAGGTTCTTCTTGTCAAGCTTCTTCCGCCAAGTGCAGCGTCGTCTTGATGACCGTAGACGGGAGCAGTCACCTCCTTGATGTCATGGTCGAGGAACAGAATCATATTCTTCAGCCGCTCGAGCTTCGACACATCCTCGTGACGAACTTGAGTGCGCACGACATACGATCCCTTCTTGACCGAAATCGCGTCTCCGTAGGCGTCCGAGCAGCCGAGATACTGCTTCTTCTCGTCGAACACCATCGACAGCTGCGACTCAAATGGCGACTCGTACAGACGCCCCGTGAGTAGTGGCAAGCGTGGCACCACCTTGCCTGCGTCCTTCTTGGTGAAAGGGTATGTCAGCACGAGCTGATACACTTGACGCTTGTCCGGGAACTGGTCGCGCGTGCTGCTCAACGGAGTGATCTCCGCCGACTTTGGACGAATGCGCTGCGAGTACTTGGTGAACTTGACCTCGGGCGAAAGAACTTCGTTTTGCACTGAGCTCGAGACGAGCGCCTTGTGAGACTCTTCACCACCCGCGACCTTGATATTGGTCTGGTCCGGAACGATGCCGTGGAAGCGGATCTCGACCTGAACGATCGAGTCTCCGAGAGCACTCCAAAATTGAGCCAAGCAGAACTCGGTCGTGAGGCCTCCTAGCAGATCAATGCTGTAGGTAACCTCTTCGCCCGGACGCAAGTTGAAAGCCTTGCTGAACGAAGACTTGCTCTGGCGCACAAACGGCTGGAACTGCAGCGCGTCAAACATGTACAGCTTACCAGACGCGTTGGAGTCATTCTCTCGGTCACCATTGCCGCTCGCAGGGGCTCGTGAGAAAACAATGTCTGCCCACGTTGTCCCGGCAGGCGGGGTCACAAAGCGGCGGGAAATGTCGCCCGGCTGGAAAGACTTCTTGTACGTGACAACAGCACTAGGAGCATCCGGCTTGATGACAGTCACAGGAATCGTGAACAGCGCACCACGAGCTTCGTTGTTCGTGTCGTACGCCAGGATTTCTCCATAGTTCTCACCAGCAGGGAGGTGTTTGGTCTGAATCAAAGCCTTGAAAGCACGGCCGGCAGTCATGAGCGCCAGGCTTCGGCCAACATCGATCCACCGGGCCGACGGAACTAGACGCAAGTGCAACTCGAAGTGAACCTTGTCGACCTCGTCCGCCTTCTTGTGAAACTGAGGCGTCACCGTGACGTTCACTTCAGTGCTCTCGTGCTCAAAATCGGCAGGCATCGCGCAAAAAGATGCCGCGGGAGTTGCCGCCTCCCGAGGACGTCTTGACGTCATAGAACAGCGGGAACTTTCTCGAGCCATCAAACGTATTCGCGGTACTTTGCAGGAACTCGAACGCAGGCAGCACCTGGATGAGGCCCTTGCCTTGGGCAAACACCTCGACGTTCGGCAGCTTCACAGCCGTCTTCTCCAGGGCACGGCGGATCGAGTACGGCGTGTACTCAATGTTGTTAGCCTTGAGACCGCTCACCAGCAACGCAACGTTACCCGCGCAGTTGGGTGACGACATGGATGTGCCGTTCATCAGCTGCTTCTTGTTGAGCGTCCAGTTCGGGACCGGCGCAATGGCAGCTCCTGGTGCGCAAATATTGACGCCAATGTCGCCATCGAATGTCGGTCCCGCGCGACGACCACGTGTACGTAATACCACTGAGGTCGTTGTCACGCATGATATACTCGGCTTCCATCATCTTTGGCGACACGTACGCGCCGACGGACAACAAGCTCGAGGTCGTGCCACCCGGCGCGCCGACTGTACCGAGCGCCGGACCGTTGTTACCCGCACTCACGACAAACGTAACGTTGTGCTCGTTGACGAGTTCGTTCGCGAGGTCGATGACGCGGCCGTAGTTGTGCTCGGACGCGTACTCACCGTAGCTCATGTTGACAATGTCCACATTCGACTGCGTCACCGCCAGGATGGCACGGCTCAACGCCGAGCTTGTCTCCATGCTCCCCAGGCGACCATCACCGATCTTGACAGCCACGATCTGTGCACCAGGCGCGACACCGTTGCACTCGGGCTGATCCGGGTGGTACGCAGCGACAATGCCCGCGACGTGCGTTCCATGCGAGCCGACGTCGCTCACGACGCTCAACGTGTTGCCATTGTCATAGATGTTGAGCACGTAGTTGAGCTGCGACTCCTTGGAGAACGTCGCGTACTTGAGCTCGTCGCGGTAGTTAGTGAGCGCCGAGACGCCCGTGAAGTCGCCCGTCTCGGCCGTGTCGAGCGCGGCGCGCCACTTGTCCCCGTCAAAGAATACGACAGCGTCGTAGATCGGACCGGGGTCCTCGTAGCTCTTGCTCAGGTCCTCGAGCACGGCGAGACGCGCCTGCAGGTCCTTCTTGACGCGCAGCTGCGCCTGGTCGCTGGTCGTGGGGGCGTTGGCCGCGTTCCACGCCGCGAGCTTCTCCTGCACGGCGTTGACAGCCGCGCGCTGCTCGACGTCGAACTTCTCCTTGCGCTCCTTCTTGAGCCTGTCGACGAGTCCGCCGGGGAACAGGTGGAACGCCGCGACCGAGCCGACGTGGTACTTGCCGTCCGCGCTCTTGGGCCACTCGGGGTTCAGCGTGAGCCTCCTCCCGCCGGGCAGCTCGAGCGCGCCGTCCTTGGCCTCGACCGTGGCCGACGTGTCGACGTCGCCCGCGCCCGTGGCGTCCACGATGTCCACGACCTTGGGGCGGACCATCAGGCGTCGTCTGCAGCCCAATGGCGCCGGGGTCCACGCCCGTGTCGAAGATGGCGACCACCGCGTCGCGGCCGTCGAACGCGGGGAAGCGCGAGAGGAACGCGGCCGCCTGCGTCTCCTCCTTGGGCAGCAGCGCCGCCGCGGGGAACGTCATCGTCGGTCGGCGGTCGGGGGAGGCGCCGCCTGTCTCGAAGAGGAAATGACCTCGCGAGCTTCTTCCCCCGGATCTGACCATCACTCCGACCAGGTCATGACGCATCAATGGGCGGAATCAGATCGAGCAACCGGATGTTGCATACAAAACGCGAGATGTGTGCGCCAGTTCGGGTGGAATCAGATAGCAAGTTGAAGCGCAGCGAGAAAGGACGGCGGATGAGTGAGCTGCTCGGCACTTCCTGCGGCTTTGACTGCGTGCCGTGACGTTGGCGCTCTCGGTGCAGGTCAAGTGGCCACGTGGCTATTCCGGTCCCGTCAACGTGGTCTTCGAGCCCCGAAATAGGCTCCTGCGGATGCGTCGGCCGCTCGGGCGAGGCTGACAAGACCATGGCGGGCGTGAACGCGTACGCGACGTCGCTGCGCCATGAGCGCGGCCGAGATGACAAGGCCGCGGAGAGCGGCGTGCCGTTCTTTGTGCCGCAGTTGGCCAAGGTCAAGACCAACGTCATGTGCCAGGCCAAGCGCAGCCAGCACCTGCTCTTCTCGTTCGAGAAGGAGGACTCGGCGGGACCCACGTCCCCGGGCAACATGCCGTACCGCAAACAGGGGGACCAGGAGCTCTACACGGACGAGAACTTGCGCAAGCGCCGACAGCTGCTGCGCGATAGGCAGGTGCTGGCCGCCATCAGCCGCTTCTGGGAGACCTTCCCGGTTGTCCGCCAAGGCGCCGCGCAGATCGACCAAGCAGACTACTTGGACGTCTTCGTCAAGCTGTACAAGGCACTCGTGACTCCGAGCGAGGTGCGTGGTGTTGGCTCGGTGAACTTACGAGGCAATGCAGTTTCATTTACTTCTGGATCGCGCAGTTTTCGGTGGCAGAGGCTCGCCGGATCGTCGAGAAGGATTGGAACAAGGACGTCGGCGTTGAAGCCACGACCATGACGAAAGAGATGTTTGACCGAGCGCTGTTTGAAGTGGTAACTAGCTCATCGCGTCGGTGCACTGGAATGGAATGCTCACTAACTATACTTGCTCGGTGCCAGGCGGACATTTGGACGATTGGGATTGGCAAGGACGAGTACTCGTCGTTCCTGACCAAGCTGTTCAAGCGCGTCACCATGACCATCTACGACAGCGAGAAGTCCCGTTGGGTCACGGTTTTCCAGGAACTTGACCGCATTCGGTCGTTTGCCACCAACGATCCTGGGGATGACCCAGCGCTGGCACACACTGTGGCCGAGGTCATGGCAGCTGCTCCAAAGCCACCTCGACCTCCTCTGGTCAAGCGAAAATCTCAAAAAGGAGACACTCCTTCAACTCCTGCGAAAGACACCGATGCGGGTGCCATTGAGTCACCCGAGGCAACCTTACAAACTGAAACTCGTCAGGCGAGACGCCGACAGGACTCCATCCCACCGCTCGCATTGTCTTCAGACTCGAAACCAGCAGCTTCTCCGAACCTTCGACTCCAAGTTAGTGCAGCCATCAGTGCAAGTAAAGGACAATCACACGACGAGCTCCATGACTACAATAACGAAGGCGGCAGTTCTAGCAGAACAGGGACTCCCGATATGCCTTTGACGACTCGTAGTGAGGCACCGTTCCGATCGATGGTAGCGTATCAATCGGGTCCTCGGGCACTGGATCGAGGTGACAGCTTCCAAACTGATGACGATGACAGCGATGGAGACGGTGACCAAGAAGTTGATGGTAATAACGATGCTCCCATGGAAACCAGCCGTCAAAACGCAAGGCGTCAAATTCAGCGCAGCGCGTCTACATTATCCGAAGCGAGCGGGTTGAGCAAGTCACGAGGTAGTACGAGTACGAGCACAAAGAAGGCGGTACCAACAAGTCCTGTGCGACCAATGCTCCCAGAGCTCCCGACACAGCACATTCGACTGGCCATGCCGAGCATCTACCTCAGTCCCGACTTATCCCAGTCTCAAGCAACAGAGCGGGCAGCGCGTCGGCGAATCCGCAAAAGCTCGAAGCTAGCGCAACGGCTGCGACGCATCACATTCTAGCACGGCGCTGCCTCTCTTTATTTGACATTTCACCACGCATACGCATCCACGTCAACAGGTATCAACGTCCTAGCCCATCTTCTTGAGTGCACGGTCTTTCCGGTTGTGGTTCGCAACCTTTGCCTTGTTCTTGTCTTTTCTTGCGCGGGCACGTTGTTGCTGCTGGGGAGTTTGGGGCTCCTTCTGCTGCTGCTGCTGCTGTTGTTGCACTTCACTAAATGCAGGCTTGCCACCCTTTCGCTTGTCACCCGCCTTTTTGAACGGACCACTAGATGCTCGAGATGCCTGCGGCCTCTGATCATTTCTTCTGCCTTGCTTTCCATGGACTTCCTCTTTTCCTTCATCGTCGTCGTCATCCTCCACAATTACGCGGTGGTTGGGATTCTTCATGCTCTCCCAGAACGCCTCCTCCTCTTCCTTTGCTCGAATGCGACGGTTCATCTCTCGAATGGCTTCTTGGTCATCGAGCTGTCCGCCATCATGTACGCTGAACGGCTCGTAGTCCTCGAATTCGTCGTTGTAGTCGTCGTCGTACTCATCGATCTTCACTTCACCGGGAAGCGACACACTCGCCATAATCTCATCTTCCTCTTCATACTTCGCAACAATCTGCTTCATCTTGTCCACGAGCTCCTGGTCTTTCTTCGCGATTTGAGGATCATACGCCTTCTCTTGTGGCTTCTTACCCACCCACACTTGGCTCGGATCCAATTTCTTGGTCGAAGAGGAAGATTTTCCAGTCAGCCGTGCCTTTGCGCTTGCAAACTTTCGATCTGACTGGGTCAGTGACTGCGGTAGATCAGACAGCTCGGGAGGTGGGTTCGCTTCCAGTAAAAAGTTGATAACAACTTCAACTTGCTTTTTCGAGGACAGCAGGCACAGCTCGATGTAGCCTTCCCCAAGATCCGGGAAAAAGTCCTTGACTTGATCAACAAGTGACGCTAGTGCTGCCTCCTCAGTCGGATCCGCCGAGCTCGCTTGTTGCTTCTCCTCCTCGAACGATGCCTTCGCGGCTGACTTTGAGACGCTGTTTGCTTGTGACGTCGCCGAGTCAACCTCTTTTGCCACGATACGGCGCTTTGGCAGGCCATCAATCACCATTTCAAGGTATTCAAGCTGCTCTCTATCCATTTCGTGACGCGTGAAGTATTCGACGACTTTGTCTTTCAACCCGTAGAGGAGCCACAGATCGCTGACCAACGATCCAGTGTCGAGTTCAGTGCAGCCACTGCAGTGTGTAAGTTGGTGAAGCACAGCCAAGAACGTTTCTCGAGGGTCTGCTTGGTCGTCGTCTGAAGTCTCCATCAGTGCATCCAGGTACGCCTCAACGCTATGCAGCACGATGCGGCGAGTGTCCGCGATGATCGCCAACTTGTCGATTGCATGCGTCTCATCAAACGTGCTCAGCTGTCGTTGCAGAGTGGGGAGGTCAAGCTCGTAGCAACGCGCAAGCGCAACCACCAGCGACGAATCCGGCGCGCTCAGATCGACCTCGGCGTTGCTGCCGCCAAGAAAGAGCAGCTCAACCGTTGAGGGCGATAGGAATCCACGGAGCTGCAGCGAACACAACGCAAGTCAACATTCCTCAACGCGTGAAAGCATGATCGACATCAAGAGGCGTACCGAAAGAGCCATTTCGTAGAGGCTGTGTGTCAGCTCAATGACCTCGGCGCGCTTTCCGCGAGCGACGCTAGCGTGCAATTGCTCGAAGCGCTGCCATCCACGCGTCGTTAGCAAGCTGCACGAACCGTACGGCTGGAAGGTATCGCTCTAACCTGGCAATAGACCGCGCGGAGCACTCGGAGGGACTTGGTAAAGTCATCTCCCGCCTCCACGAGGCCGCGCAGCAGCTCGTGGATCGCGTCTGCGTTGCGCCGCGCGAATACCTGGCAGAACGGCGCGACGCGCGTCACATGCAGCGCCTGCTTGGCCAGGGACTCGTCTGCCATCGCCCATCCTCCAGTCTGCTGCAGCGCCGCCCCCAGTTGCGTGTACAGCTGGAAAACCGCGCGCGTGTCGGCTCGGAACGCGTCGTCCACCGCCGCCAGCGGCTCGCGCCGCGCCTGGACGCCGCTCGCGCGCGCGAAGAACGCGTCGAGCTGCTCGGCCGCGCGCGCCACGAGCTCTGGCGGCGCTGCGTCCGAGAGCGCCGAAGCCGCCGCGAAAGGAGCGAGCGCGCTCGAGATCCCCATGAAGTCGTCCACTGGGCGAAGGAAGGCTCGGCGCGTTGGAGATGAGTGATGGTCGTGACGTACCATGCCGAACGAGAGGGGAACGTTGCTTGGCGCCCGCAGCTTTCTGGATACTATCCAGTATTCCAGAAAGCGGGAAACAACCATGGATGAAATCCAGAAAGGGCTTGGGACGGGGCGAATCGCAGGGAGCCGTCGAGAGCCCTTGGTCGTTTGTGATTGGTTCGTTTGGTCGGACGGGTGCAAAATGTCCCCATACTTCCCCCAAGAGAAAGCCGACGGCGTCCGCTGATTGGCGCGCGCGGTGCCTCGTAAGCGACCCGGCGCTAGCCTCCACGGCGCACGCGGATTGGCCGAGCCCACGGCGTTTTTGGCCAGTGAGCGTGGCCGAGCCCACTGCCCACGGGGATTGGCCATAATAGAAAAACCTCATTTGGTAAGGTGTTGGGGAACATAGCCACGGACGTCGCCCCTCCCTTGTCGTTGGGGATATCATGTTGTGGTGCCAGAGGGGAGGGCAGACCTCCCCTTCGTGTCGTCTTGAAGGTCCACGCAATCCTTCTTCTCATTCGGCTTTTCTCTCGCTCGCGAACATGAGCGCGCGCGGTCGAGGTGGCGGACGCTCGGGCGGCAACCAAGGCCGTGGCCAGGGCAGCGGCGGCGGCGGCGGCAAACGCGGTGGACGTAGTGGTGGACGTGGCGGAGGACGTGGCGGAGGACGTGGCGGTGGACGCGGGGCCCAAGCGCCTGCGCCTCCAGCGGCGGCTGCGGCAGCGCCGGCTCCTCCTCCGGCGCCGGCGCGCGCGGCTCCGCGTCAAGAACCGAGCGTGGCCGCGCTCTCCCAGCAGCTCGAAGAGAAGGCGTGCGTTACCGAGTCGACGCCGGTAAAGCCAGTGGTGAACACGCACTTCCCGCCTCGCCCGGGCTTCGGCACGCTCGGGCGACCGGTCAAGATCCACGCCAACCACTTCAAGGTCAACTTGAAGCTCAAGGGCGATGTCTACCACTACGACGTGTCGATGGGCGAGGGCGGCAGCATGTTCCCGAACGAAGGACCGCCCAAGTCGCTCGCGCAGAAGATCATGACGGCGCTCATGGCCGAGCTCAAGCGCCAGTACCCGCAGCTCGCGATCGTGTCGGACGGCCGCAAGAACCTGTACGCGCCGGCGCTGCTGCCGTTCACAGAGCAGGCGTTCAACGGGCTTCGTCTTCCGGACGACGGTGGCCGTCCGCGTGAGTTTTTGGCCGTTGTCAAGGAAGCCGACCCGGTCGCGGTCCGCGTCGAGCAGCTGGACCAACTCTTCCAAGGACGCCTCAACTACACGCCGTACGACGCACTCCAAGCGCTAGATATCGCCATGCGCTACACGGCGTCGTCGCGTTTCACTACAGTGGGGCGCAATCTCTACAACGGCAACGGGGCCAAAGACATTGGCGAAGGCGCCGACGTTTGGTTCGGGTACTTCCAGAGTCTCCGAGCGACGCAGAACCGGCTGGTCGTCAACCTGGACTTGGCTGCAACTGCATTTGTTCAAGCCATGGATGTCTTGGATTACGTACACGAGGTTCTCTCACCGCGCGACTTCCCGCGGAGTTTCAACAAGCCGCAGCATTCGACCTTCGCCAAGGCAATTCGAGGCGTCAAAGTCGAGATCACCCACCGGCCCGGCGTCAAGCGTAGCTACCGTGTTAACGGTCTGTCGCCACGCGGAGCGGACCAGACGTTTTTCGAAGACGAAAACGGCACGCGCATGTCCGTGGCGCAGTACTTTGCGAGTGCGTACAATGTTCGCCTCAGGTACCCGAGTCTTCCGTGCCTTCATGTTGGCGCGCCACAGAAGAAGAACTACTTGCCGATGGAGGTTTGCCGTATCCAGGCAGGACAAAAGTGCCCACGCAAGGTGACGGACAAGCAGGTGGCAAACATGATTCGCTTCACGTGCACGCCACCTGACCAGCGCAAGCGCTCGATCGAGCAGCGTTTCCGCGAGGCGGGATTCAACTCGGACCCGATGCTTCGTGCGTTTGGGCTCGAAGTGGACCCGAAGATGGTGGTGACTCAAGGTCGCCAGCTTCCCCCGCCGACAATGGAGTACGCTGGCAATTTGCGCGAAAACCCTAGCAATGGTGCATGGAACATGCGCGGCAAAAAGTTCTTCAACCCCGCGCAGCTTACCTCGTGGGCAATCATCAACTGCTGTGACCCGCGGCGCTGCACCCAGTCTGACGTGCAGAAGTTCTTCAAAGCCGTCATCAAGCAGATGGGCGATCTTGGCATGCGATGCCCAGCTCAGCTGCCACCCATCATTGAGAAGCAAGGAGGACCGCGCGCGCCGATTCGTAACGCTTTCATGCAAGCCGTAACTCAAGCCCGCAACACGTTCCGAACTCCTCCACAACTGATCTGGATGATTAACCCAACCACGGACAGCACGGCGTACGGAGACTTGAAGCGTCTGTCGGACTCGGAAGTTGGCATTGTTTCCCAGTGCATGCTGCAGAAGCACATCCAGAAGTGCAACCCGCAGTATATTGCGAACATTTTGATGAAGGTCAACACGAAGCTCGGAGGTCGTAATACGGTGATTTCTGGCGGACTCCCCAAGGTCTCGTCATCGCGCACCATCATTTTTGGTGCCGACGTGACGCACCCGAGCCCGATGGACAAGACCCGCCCGTCGATTGCTGCAGTGGTGGCGTCAATGGACGCGAACTTTATCCGTCATGCCGCTTCGATCCGTGCCCAGGGCCATCGTGTGGAGCAAATCACGAATCTGAAGGATATGGTGGTGGAGCTCATGAAGCAGTTTTATCGTGAAACCCATGGCAAGCCTGAGCGCATCGTATTTTACCGTGATGGTGTCAGCGAGGGACAGTTCCACATGGTGCTGAACCACGAGGTCACCGCAATTCGTGACGCATGCAAGTCACTCGAGGTTGGTTACAATCCGCCGATCACGTTCGTGATTGTCCAGAAGCGCCACAACACCCGGCTCTTCCCAGACAGCAGCAGCGATGCTGACCGCAGCGGGAACGTGAGGGCTGGCACAGTTGTCGACACTGGTATTTGCCATCCGATCGAGAATGACTTTTACCTGATGAGCCACGCCGGTTTGCAGGGAACGAGCCGTCCGACGCACTACCATGTACTGCTGGACGAGATTGGCTTCACGGCCGACGAGTTGCAGACGCTGACGTACCGTCTGTGCTACACGTTCGCTCGCTGCACGCGTTCCGTGTCAATGGTGCCGTCAGCTTACTACTCGCACTTGGTAGCGTTCCGAGCTCGCTTCTTCTCGTTGGACGGCAGCGACACCGGCTCGAACTACTCTAGTGGTAGCCAGGTGAGCACGGATACTCGCATGCTCGAGGTGCACTCGTCGCTCAGGAGCGCGATGTTCTACGTGTGAGGCATGCTTCCGCGAGAGTGTGCGTGCGTCTGCAGGCGCATGGAATGTGTCATTTGATTTGAATTACCTTTGATTCTGAGTGCGGTTGGTGTCGGCAAACCAGGAGGACGTCGTGGACGCCGGGTCGACAAGAGTGATTGGATGTAGTAGCGTGAGATTGCCGCCTGGACTGAAAGAAGTAGTCATGGCCCTATGTTGGAGTGAATAACAAAACAGGAAGAAAAATGGAAGCTGCGTTATGCATGTGAACGCGTGTGAGCTGGTCGTGGATGCGATGTGCATGGCAGGAACGAACGGGATTCAAGCGCAGTGTGCCCGGCTGGTTGGTTGGAGCATGGAAAACCGACGAGACGTGGTTGTTGGCTAGTTTTCATCATCGCCAGGACACTCGTGACATTTGTTGTTGGGCTCCGATACTCGCTGACGGCGGTTTCCTAACGCCTGAGGGTAAGTTTGGATCGTCATTCTTGGGTCTCGCGAGTCGACGGAACCGCCTGGCCTCCAAGTCACAGCACTCGCGGGCTTCATTGACCGAGTCAAGGCAACTCGCACGCCCAGCTAGTGCGTTGGTCGTTGGGCTCATGGACGACAAGGCGCCGCCCCTGCCTCCTCTGCCGTCGCCGTTTGGAGCGTCAAAGTTCGTCCACAACACGTACAACATTTCGACCGCCGCGCTTCGCGCAAGTCAAGGGTCAGGCAACACGCCTGCAGCGGCAGCGAACACTTCGCGCTTTGGCGTGCAATGGTCGCTAGAGGAGCACGCAAGGTTTGTCGAGGCGCTGGAGCAATTTGGAGCTACGAGAGCGACAAGCGCGCATGCAGCGTGGCATGCGATTGCTGCGGCGGTTGGCTCGCGCTCGGTCGCGGAGGTCAAAGCGCACGCGACTTGGTACCTCGCACAGCTGCAGCACGCCTCTCAATCGCAGGACGAGTGGACTCCCGCGCAAGACGCTGCGTTTGAGCAGCTGCTGTCGATGTTCAGCGCGGTGGCGCCTGGGGGATGTTACCCGTGGGAGTCCATGGCGGCCGAGATCCCCGGCAAGACTGCCCACGCGCTGCGACAGCGATACCAGCAGCTCTGCAACGACATTCTGCGCATCGAGCACAGCGACAGCGGGCACTCGACGCCTTTCGACCAGTCCACGCAGCGGAAACGCGCAGCCAGCGAGTCTGCCAAGAGCACGCCAGACAAACGCGCTCGGCAGCCTCCAGCTCCAGTCCCCGAGCTCGCATCGCCACTCGTAGCCCCCGGCGTCTCGTTCTCGTTCCTCCCGCTGCTGTCGCCCATGACGCCGAGGTTCCCGTCGCTCTGCTCCGAGTTCATGAGCGACGCCGTGCCAGTCGAGTCGACCCGCGCGCCGTCGCCAGCCGCTCGGAGCGAGCCAACGCCAAGCTCGTCTCCGCTGCCAGACCTGTCGATGCCTACGCCGACGAGTCGCCTCATGTCGCCCACGTTCTTCCCGCCTCCGCCGTCGCCGTTCGGGCTCACGCCCATGGCAGCGCGGCGCAAGCATCCCGATCCGGCGACGTCGCAATGAATGGCTACATTTGGTGCGCTCGACCACGTAATTAGATAAGATAATTGAAGTAGGTGCGCTTTACAGTACTCGCTGCTTGCATAGTGAGATCAAGTCAATAAGGAGAGTGGCCCACACTATGATTTATCACATATCACGCATTAGGTGCTCTTTGATAACTTAATCTATCACAAATGCCTAGCTGCTCTATACAAATGTACTCATTATCTATTGATTTACGAGCATCTCCGATGGATCGCAAGCATTTGGGTGCTACTCTCGCCATGATGCGCAACTCCCCCGCTCCCTCCCGCTCCTAGTCATTCGTCGAGCTCCCGCGCGCCGCCCAAGCGTCAGCTCCAGCTCCAGCTCCAGCTCCAGCTCCAGCTTCAGCTCCAGCTCCAGGTGACCACCGCAGGCAGACGCCTCCGGCCCGCGGCCCAAGATGAGCAAAGTCATGGCGAGCTGCTCGCTCGTGGCCGACTTCGTGGTCCCTGGCGTGGGCACGCTGATCGCCGGCGCGCTCTCGCAGATCGTGGAGCTGTGCGTCGAGATGAAGGAGAACGAGGACATGTGCAAGCGCGTGCTGGAGCGGCTCGAGTTCGTGGCCGACGAGCTGTACAAGATCGCGGACGAGGAGGTGCTGCACCAGAACCGACTGCTCTTCAAGTTCGGCGACATGATCGCCAAGTTCATCCGCTTCCTGCAGCGCCACGCCAAAAAGTCGCTGCTGCGCCGCCTGGCGAGCAACCGCAAGGTCGTGTCGGCCATCGAGGCCTTCCACGAGGACATTGACGACCTGTACAAGCTGCTCAACCTCATGCACGTGATCGAGACGACCAAGTGGCGCCACCAGTGGGAAGAGGACACACGCAAGACCCACGAGCAGCTGGCGCAGCTGCTCGCCAACACACAGGCGATCCACCAGGAGTCGCAGCAGTCCAACGTGGTCGAGTCGCTCG
This sequence comes from Phytopythium helicoides, assembly GCA_024867545.1. NCBI lineage: Eukaryota > Oomycota > Peronosporomycetes > Pythiales > Pythiaceae > Phytopythium > Phytopythium helicoides. The sequence goes on along the minus strand of JANFNE010000008.1, from coordinate 376,965 downwards.
TCATGCTCAAGTACGAGCTCGACTTCAAGAGCGACCAGAACTCGCCCGAGCAGACGGCGCTGCTCAAGAAGGCCTTCAGCAAGGTCGTGAGCACGTCCAAGGCCAAGGTGCCCAAGATCCCGGCGTGGTTCATCTCGAGCGACGATGTCGAGTACGACGTCGACGTGTCGTTCGACGAGGGTGCGTTCGGCTCGGTGCACCGCGGCACGTGGGACCGCGCCGAGGTCGTGATCAAGCGCATGCTCATGGACGACGAGAAGGCACGTGAGTCGTTCTTCAAGGAGGTCGAGGTGTGGCAGCAGCTCGACAACCCGCACGTGGTAAAGTTCTACGGCGCGTGCCACGTGGCGTCACCCGCCTTCTTCGTGTGCGAGGACTGCAAGAACGGCAACTTCGTCGACTACTTCGAGAAGGACAAGTCGCAGATCTGGCGCCTGTTGTACGAGGCCGCGCTGGGACTCTACTACCTGCACAAGCAGAAGGTGGTGCACGGCGACCTCAAGTGCAACAACATCCTCGTGGGCACGGACGGCAAGGCGCGCATCGGCGACTTCGGCTTCAGCTACATTCGCAAGCAGTCGATCGGCCTCAGCGCCAAGGCGCAGACCGACTCGATCCGCTGGAAGGCGCCCGAGTGCCTCGGCCTGGACATGGACGGTGGCTACGAGGAAGCACTGAGCGAGTCGGGCACGGCTGACGCCTCCAAGAACCCGCGGTTCGCGTCCGACGTGTACAGCTTCGGCATGTGCGTCTGGGAGGCCTTCAGTGGCGAGCCGCCGTTCGGCACGGACGACGACGAGACCATCATGGAGAAGATGTACGAGCAGGAGCCGCTGCCGCGTCCTGAGGGCATGGACGACGATCAGTGGGAGTACGTGCAGACGCTCACGGCCTTCGACTGGAAGCAGCGTCCCAGCATGCTGCAGGTCGTGGACTCGCTCAAGCGCTACGTCGAGCGCGAGGCCGAGCGCAACGCATCGGAGCTCACGGACCGTGATTGCCCCAATTGCAAGGCGGACGTGCCGCTCGACAACGTCTTCTGCGGCAAGTGCGGCTTCAAGATGGGCGCCGCACCCGCCAACTAGAACGGCAACTTCGCCGCCATCGTCGCCTAAGGCTGTAGTAGAGCAAGAGAGAGCGACGGCAAGAAAGAGTATAGGCTCGTACACGTGTCAATATTCATGTTTCATGTGCACAACCGATATCAACTTGTTTGCATTCATTGCGGTGTCGAATGGCGCTTGTTGTCGTTCCTCGCAGGCACTAGCTGTGAAACTCTGTCTTCGACATTTTGTTCGATGGATAATCAGCTAGATCTACGCATACGTCGCCTTCGCCTCAGCATCCCTCAGTTCCGCTTTGCATTGAGGACATTGAGGACTATCCGATGCAGGATCATCAATGGCACTAGCTTCGAGCAACGCAAGCTCCTGGAGTTGATCGACGACAGCGTTGATGTCAGGTCGATCGTCCATCTCAAACTCGAGCAGACTCTGAACAAATTGCCATTCGTCATCCTCCATGCTCTCAGGCTTTTCCAAAGCTTTGCGACTGAGAATCATCTCTTTGGCGTCGAGATCGTCGACTGTTCCATAGGGCAAATCATTGTTGCTTGCAATCTCCCAGATGCATACGCCGAAGGAATAAATGTCCGACTCTTGGCGAGGATCGCTGTTCACTTGCTCCAGACACTCGGGAGCCCTCCAGCGGTTGGAACTGCTCTCTGGTCGATTGCTAAGGCTTTCGGATATTTGTCGCGCTCGAGAGAAGCCGAAGCCGCTGACCTTGGCAAGCCCATCTTTTCCAACCAATAGGTTTGCTCCCCGAATGTCGCCGTGCACGATTTGTTTACGATGAAGATGCTTGAGTCCGAGCGCAGCTTGGTAAAAGAGGCGCCACATGTTGCCTTTCGTTCTGTTGGTGTTGAAATAGTCGTTAAAGTTGCATAGGGTAGATTCGTACACGAAAAAAGCTGGAGAGGTGGCATCGCATGCACCAAAAAGCCGCACGACGTTCTCGTGCTGCACCTTGGTCCAGGATCCGAGCTCGCGCTTGAACTGGTTCATGGCTCTGCGATCGCTATTGATGCGCATGCGCTTGACGGCGACCTTCATCCCGTCGTACTCACCAGGCTGCACATCTATGATTTCGTTGTGTTCGAATTTCACAGTGTTGTCAAAATCGACGACATTTGTAGAGAGGAACCACGACTCGTACTCAGGTTTTCGAAAAATCTCCGTTTTGAAGACGGCAGCCAGAACTGTGCCCATAACCTTCACATGCTCCGCCGGGTTGTCAACCTTCCGCTCCTCGAACTCGTATCTCAACATGGTGACTTCCTCCAAAGCGCCGGGCTTCTGAAGCTCTTTGTTCACCAGTATTTGTTTCGATGCTTGCTTTTCTTGATGCTGGCTAACTATTAGCACCAAATTTTCGAAGTCCTTGCTCAGCTGACTCAAATTTGTGGTCATCTGAATGGACATTCGAGTGAAGCCGCTGTTCAAACGAGCAAACTTAATACTGGTAGCACGCCTGGCAGCATCATTCACGCGCTCCTTGGTATCAGCAAGTTCTAGTTCGGCTCTCTCAACCTTGTCGATTTGTTCTTCAAGGTCCTTCCCAATCCGACCGAGCCTATAGATTCGCTTGAACCACGAGTACCCGGAGACCTCATCTGTGTAGGTTTTGAACTCTTCAAAAGCTTTCTGCTGCTGGGCGAGCAATTTCTCCAGTGTTTTATCGTCTGGCTCTGCGTCTTTGATGCGCTTCAGTAGTCGTGCGTGGCGCTCGCACACGGACTCAAACATGGGCTTCAGCTCTTTTACTTTCTCACAGCGTTCAGCGGCAGCCATTACTGCGTCAAGTGCCAAGGAAACAGCTTCCATGGTCGCAGGTTCTGGCTGGTGCTGGAGCAGTCGCAATGGGAGCGGCGGTTGTCGAGATCGAGTCAAATTGAGGAGTGAGCTGCACAAGTGCCAACACGCTCGTCGCAAGAAGATCTGGCGTTTGGGGGCGGTGTGCGCAAACTCATTCAAACCATGATCTCGCAGCCGGCAGGGTGGTTAGGCGGCTCCGCTCTGTCTGCTACATCCCCTTCACCCATCCAAAGATCCACTGCTCGCCTGCTGAGAAGATCCCAAACCGAGGGAGATGTACCCATCCGCCATGGGTACAAAACACATGAGGTCGATTTTCTCGCCAGCACGAGCGTCGGGACTGTCTGCATGCCGCCCAGTTGCCCCCACGACTTTACCTTCCTCATATACTTGCAACTTGCTTGAAGCGAGCCATGTACTATGCAGGCGGGCGTGGCGTCGAGTCCGCCTACGAGTGGCCAGCGCAGCAGCCAGTGGGACCGTCGAGTGCGCCTGCCTGCCTCTCTGTGATGTTGTTAGTCGAAGAACCTGAGCGTGATCTGGTCCTAATCCAGTACATCTCAACCAAGTATCCTCCATTCCACTGCCATAAGTTGCTCACAGTGGGTACACGCGCCGCTCGAGCTTCCAGAAGCGCGGCCGCGGCCGGACCGGCGCATTCCGCCCTCGCAGGGCTCCCACAGCACTTGGCAGGGCTCTCACAGCACTCGGCAGGGCTCCCACAGCACTCGACAGGGCTCCCACAGCACTCGACAGGCCTCATGGAGCTCGTGCGCAGCGTCGCGAGCCTCGCGGGGCTCCCGCTGCCGCGCGCGCGCGATCTGGAGGCGCTGGTTGACGCCTGCGACGCCGCGCCCGAGTTCGCGGGGCTCACGCGCCACGTGGTCGCGCGCCTGCGCTTCCTGAGCGACAAGTTCGACGCCCGCAGACTCGCGCGGCAGCTGGCGCCGCTCGCGCGCCTCGTGGAGCTGTGCGTCGACCTGCGCCAGTTCCTGCGCAAGCAGAGGCTCAAGACGCTCGTCATGCGCGTGGCCACCGCGCGGGTCGTGGTCGAGGACGTCCAGGCGCTCCACAGGGCGATCGACGCCATCGCCATCGAGCTGCGGCTCGAGCAGCGCGACTTCAGAGGGAGCGAGGAGCTCTCGCCTGCGGGGTGGCGCGGCAAGCTGCGAGACGACATCGAGGACCTGCTGGCCAAACTAGAGAGATGCACCAAGAAGGCGAGGCCGCTCATTAGAGAACTGAGCATCGAGTCGGTCATGGCGGGGCTCGCTGTGCTCAAGTACGAGCTCGAGCACAGTGAGGACAAGATGTCGGCGAGACTGCGCGCCATCCTCGTCAACACCTTTGGCAAGATCGTCCGGTATTCCGGGGTGAACGTGCCCAAAATCCCCTCGTGGTTTCTCCGACTGGATGACGGGTCCGAGCTCGAGGGGATCAGCGTGGACAACTGCTACATCAGCGAGATCGACAAGCCCAGCCGTCCTGGCAAGTGGAGTCCGCACATGCGCGCGGTGATTCGCAACATCGAGGTCGATCCCGCCGAGTTCGAGCGCAACGAGTTTATCAAGGCGACAGAGCTATGGCTGACCCTAAACCATAAGCACGTCGTCAAGCTCCGTGGGGGCAACCACCTCAAGTCCATGACGTTTGTCGCCTATGAGGACGCCATCACCGACTCGTTCGTGACGTACTTTGCCCACGACAGGGACACGACTGGCGACACCTCAGACAGCAAGTCTGTGGACGCTAGTCGATTAGCGCGCTTCTGGCAACTCTTTACGGAGATTGCAGAGGGCATCCAGTACCTTCACGACAAGGGTATCAAGCACGGCGACCTCCGCTGCAGCAACTTTGTTATCAGCGCCGACGGCACTGCCAAGGTCTGTGACTTTGTGGATCGGGCAAGCAAGAAAGCAGACTATCGGCGGCAGCAGACAGTGCGCTGGAAGGCGCCCGAGTGCATAGTCGATAATGGGCCAGACCCATCGTGTGAAGGAGACATCTTTGCGCTGGGGTTGAGTCTTCTGGAGGCGTGGATTGGCGAACCTCCGTTCGGCACGGCGTCAGATGACGAGATTTTTGAGCTATATCGTGGCGCCAAGGACGGCATCCAACGCCCAGATGACGTTCCCGACAGCATTTGGAGCGCTGTAGAGCGCCTTTGCAAGTACAATCTCTCGGACCGACCAAACATTGCTGAAGTTGTCGGAATTTTCCGAGAATATTTCGTTGATGCGCAGGCTCGAGTTGAAGCGCTGCAGGTGCAAAAACTGTCGTGAAGGATGAAGAACCACTGGTGTTCCACTTCGCAACGCCAGTATATCTTGAAGGGAGAAGTGCTGGTGGCGAATTGGTCTGACGGCGCACAACTCTCAGCCGTTGAGATGCCAGCGGTAGATGCAGCAGCCTAGCTCTCGCGATTGTTTGAGCAAAGGGGCCGCGATGTAACTACAGTAAATCTTATACAACTGTAAATTGATGTTGGGGTGGCAAAAGGATTCGTATTCGTCCTGACGGCAACACTCAGGGTGAAACAACACACAAGAAAAGATACCATCGGGGTATATGGGCTGATGTGGCGTCACTACACCTCCACGCTGGCCTCATGACGGAGTCACGTCATTCACCCAATGGCTACCGTTTCAGATGAGTGGTGAGGATGCGCTTGAGCATCCAAAGAAAGGTACTTGATAGATTCAAGCTACTTCCTCTTCTTTTCTGCCTACAAAAAGATATCATGCCTACTACTTACTGTCTGGTCATCGGTTCAACTACTGCAGATCTCGAGCCGAACTTGTTGGCACTTGTGCCCCATGAATTTCTTGTGCTCGTGAAAAGCTACCGGTCCTGCGCGGCGGTCCTGCGCGGCGGTCCTGCGCGACGATGCTGGCGAACTTGGTCAAGAGCAACCAAGCCGACGGACAAATCCAAGCCTAGGATGTACGAAACGGAACGTATCTTCAGGCTTGAGGAAAGGTGGTGCCGTCGAAAAAGTCATATTCCTCTGTGAAGACTTTTTCTTCACCAACAGCTTTGCGACTCATCAAAGCTCATTACATGCCGCGCGATCGGATTAAGACGATCAAGATGTCGCCTAAAGAGTCGCCTCGGTGAGCTCGGATAATTTCTCAACGACCTGGTCCATGGTCAGACGTTTCATCGGATCTTCCACCGTCATTGCGACAACGAGCTCTCTCGCCGTGTCACTCAGCCCGGCAAGGCGATTCTCCAGGTCTCCAGGTGGAATCTTCCCTATCGGCGGGATAAAGTTGCGATCGATAGCGTTGAGAATGCACATTCCAAACGAGTACACGTCGCCTTGGTACGTCGGGCGCTTCTTGTACGACTGGTATTCTGGCGCACGCCAACGAAGGACTGAGTCGCCATAGTTTGCATACTTGGCCTCACCCTGTTCGCCACTTTTTTCCGCGAACTTCTCGTACTGGAGTGCGCGGTTTTGCAGTGTCGCTAAGCCACCGCCGAAATCCGATATCTTGCCGATGCCATCTTTGCTAACCAGCAAGTTGCTCGGCTTGATGTTGCCATGAACTGCATTATAAGGCTCGCTATGCAAGTATTGCAAACCAAGCGCAGCGTCGTGCAATAGTTTCCACAACATCTTCTGGTTGTTTGCACATTGCCAAACGTGGTCACTGATACTTCCACGTGTTGCGTATTCCAGCACCAGCACCGTCGGCGAACTACAGTGTGACGCGCCAAGAAGCTTGATAATATTTGGGTGATTCAAAGATGCCCAGATTTCAACTTCCCGACGGAAAAGATCGATGCCGTCTGCTTCCAAAAAAGTCTGTTTCAACACTACTGGAACAACTGCGCCGTTCTGGTGGCGATCTGCCCAAGTCGCGCGCTTAGTCATAGAAAGAAAGTGATCGCCAATTGGCGGCAGCATCTCCTTGATCGCCAAGTAAGGCGGGCTATACCAATCAGGGATCTTGGAAACACGCCCGTTGGAAGAGCGAACAATGCTAAAGAATACAGACTTCATGGAGGCAACGTGCAGCTTGGAGTTCCTTGGAGGTGGATAAAAATCAATCTCGAATTTCATAAGTGTAAGCGCTTCCATGGCCTCGTGGCCTTGGACGTTCCGAACGAAAGGCATGGTAGACTTCTTGGCAATTCCAGATAGTTCGGTCTCTTCCTGGCTGCGTGCAGCACCCAGCTTTTCCTCCCAAGTTGTCCTGTCAGCAATCTCCTCTTGGTTCACATTATTAACAACGTCTCCCAAAGCTTTCAACAACTCGGTCAGGCGCTCAAACATTCTCCTAGTGAACGCCATGCGGAAGACGACGAGGTTCGTCTTGGCGAAGGTCACCCGGAACGCCGAGAACTCGTCGACGACCGTCTCCTTTAGCTGGTTCATGACGTCAGCGCTGTCTTGAAATTTATCAAACCCCTCGACGACCGCGGCGAGTTGGCTCGCCACAAACAGCGTCATGTGATCCGTCGCCGGGACCTTGGAGATCTCATCCTGCAGCTGCGAGCGCATTTCTGGCAACGAAGGAAGCGGCCGTTCGACGGGGAGCGACCGCGTCGACCCCCTGGACGACGAGGACCGCGAGAGCCGCAAGGAGCGCGCGGAATCCGAGCGAAGCGTGCGAGACGATGACATTTGGCCGGGGGCGGCGCTCGGCGGCGGGAGAAGATGGCCAACTAGCGAGGGCGAAGAGTCTGCTGCCACGGCACCTTCCAGCTCCTTCCGAATGAGATGCGCAATGAACCCTACGGTGCCCGCCTTGCTACATTCGTAATATCTCAAAAGCACTAATTTCGGTAGAATCCACTGTTGACGGTCGCACACAAGCGACATACTCCACGCCAGTCTTTTTTTATCATTTTTCTCAGCGTCCATTTTCGACCCTTCATAACTCCCCAACAGCATACTTCTCTCCCCCCAAACAGCATACTGTCGCCACCTCAGCACTTCTGCCATGACCGTCGCCCGCCGATCGGCGCTGCTGGCTGCGCGGCTGCTGCTGCTGCTGGCCGCGAGCGCCGCGCTGGTCCTGGCGCTCGGTTGGCTGCTGCTGCGTCAGGTGCGCGCGCAGGACGCGGCCGCTGGGCTGCCGCTCTCGCGCGTCGACGCGCTGTCGCTCCGCAGCCTGTCGAGCCTCGCGGAGCTGCAGCGCTCGCACGAGGCCGCGGCGCACGTGGTCGCGGTGCAGCGCCCGCTCGCGCTGCTCTGCTTCGCAACGCTCTACGTGCTCAAGCAGACCTTCGCCGTGCCAGGATCGGCGCTGCTCAACGTGTTCGCGGGCGCTGTGCTGCCGCTGTGGCTCGCCTTCCCGCTCGTCGCCGCGCTCACGGCCGCAGGCGCTTCCTGCTGCTTCCTGCTCTCGCGACACCTCGCGTCGGAAGACATCGTCGCGGGCCTCTGCCACCGCGTGCTGCCCGGGAAGCTGCCGCAACTCCGCCGCCAGATCCAGCAGGCGCAGGCAGACGGACAGCTGCTCTACTTGCTGCTGTTCCTGCGCGTCTTCCCCTTCTCGCCAAACTGGTTTCTCAACCTCGCCAGCCCATGGCTGCGCGTGCCGCTCAAGCTATTCGCGCCGTCCGTGTTCTTGGGGCTGCTTCCCTACAACTTCATCACCGTTCAGGCCGGCGCCATGCTCTCCTCGCTCCGCAGTACCAGCGACCTGCTCGACCCGCGCACCGTCGGCTCGCTCATGCTGCTCGCCACCGGCATGCTCGTCCCTGCGCTGCTCAAGAAGAAACGCAAGCAGGAAGAAGAGCGGAAGAGCAAGGCGAAGGTGGCCGAATCCGAGGACGACGACGAAGACGACACTGACACGAGCAGCAGCAGCTTCGGGAAGGAGGAGTGAGCTGTTGGCGAGTGTACAATAACGTTAATGGAGTGAAGTCTTGAATGGCGTTTATGATTTTGTTGCTGGCACAAAATCTTTTGGAATTGATTTTGCTACTCCATTGTGAGCCCTTCAGAAGCACCTTTGGCGTCGTTGTTGTTGAGACCGACCAGGTACAGGGCTGCACAAGTTACTTCAACCAAGGTATGTTGTCGGTCCGTCGAGTCAGTTTTGTACTGACAACAAAGCTCACTTACAGGTGAAGTGATAGTCTACAAGAATCCGCCAAATGACAACGTAGCTTCTTCAATACTCAGCGAGCCAGAAAGTATGGCGCGGCTGGACTGACGGTAAGCTCCAAAGGCTTCCGACACGATCCACATAGCTTCCAAGTCGTTACGTATATCATCATCGTCAGCAAACCTGACTTTTACCCAACGACATGACGTTGTTACAGATGGCTACTGCAAGACTTGAGGAGTGGTGGTTCGCGCGGTAGTCGCAGTTTAGGCTTAGCGTTTCCGTCCTAGCGTCAGCTCCAGAGGCCAAGTGTTTTCACGCGCTTCTGAAACTCTTCCACTGTCGGAGGTTCAGACCTTTCAAGTGCAGCATTGTACAGTCTTGCAGCCATCACTTGTGCCGCAAGAGCAGCACGAGCGTCTTGATCTTGTCTAGCTTTTGTATCCTCAGCTCTCTGATCACCACGCTCATAGCTGCGGAGTTGATCCTTTGTTTGAGCAGTCATGATAGGCACGTCAATCTGCCAGGCAGATTTCCCATTTCCTGCAGGAGGTGCTCGTAGCACACCAACGCGTTCACTGCCTCCTTTTGGTGCCATTTGGAGTGATGATCGACTTGGAGTAGTACTTTCAATTCCCGATGATGTCCCGATTGATAAACTCGGTAATGATCCAGAGGGAGCGAGAGGGTTTCGACTGCGAGTATTTGTTGGCAGCTTACTTTTGAGCTTCTTGGTCGCTGCCATAACCTGCGTCTTTTTACCAACAACACGGGCAAGAGACGACGAGGACACCAAACCTGTTGGGATATTGCCTCTCGAGGCATCTTTTGAGATATCTCTTGATGCATCCTGCTCGGAAACAGAAGTCACGGAGGTCGCTGCCTCCTCTCGAGCACTGCCAGTAGAATCCTCATCAATTGTAGGCGTTGCCTCTTGCTCTGACAGTAGCCTTGCTGGCTGTCTCTTAGATATAGAGTCGTCGTCATCATCACTTTGGTTACCGAGTAAACCGTGGCGTAAGGAACCCGATCGATTGGCGAAACGGCCGTCTTCCTCACCAACTGGACTATTAGCGCCTTCTTCAACGTGCATAGCCAAGAGACATTCCGCTGGATCAATCTTTGGAAACGGTTGTGACTGCGTCATGATCGGAGGATCTCCATTCCCGGCGCCGTTCAATGTTGGCGTTGGTGGTCGCTGATCGATTTGATTGTCAGCTGACCGAGCAGCATGGTTGCCGTCTGACGCTTGGTCGATCGACTCAACGGAGGAGAAAACAGGCAGGCGAGGTGGCGGTGGAGAGCTTGCGGGTAGCTCTGACTCAAACTTACGCTCGTGCAACTCATGTAACATATCAAGTGGGGCGTTAGGCTCGAAGCTAGGCAGGATCGATGCAAACTGTTTATGGCGCTCGCCACATACAAAAGGTGGGCGACTCGGAAACGTAAAAGATGACAGTTGTGAACCAGTCAGTGGCGTTGATGAGGAAATAGGTGTACGCCTCTCACTTGTTGATCCTTGTGAGCTGGTGGTGTTTGACGTTGAAGCGTTCACAATCGACAACGAAAGAAGTGCTGCAACTGATCCAGCTTCGACTGTAGGTGACGGACCAGATAAATTGGACAGTGCAATGGTGCAAAACTCGCGCACACTATCCGACTCGAGCTTACCGAGTGCGATGAGAGCAGGAACGGCGCCTTCTTCAACCATTGTGGCTGCCGTCCCAGCAGCGTTACCACCAGCACCAGTCGTTGGCTGTCCTAGGGTTAGATAGCTTAACGCAGCAGCACATGACTGCAAAGTGCTAAGACTGAGAGATTCCAATGATCGGTAGGTTTCACCAACGAGCAGCCTGGTCACTCCCAGCTGCACAAGTGGTCCTCGATTCTCGGGTATTACCGCTAATGCCCACAAGCACGCACAGCAGCGCCACCTCGTTTCTGGTCGTTGCTCTGAAGTCAGTAATTGAGCGATACTGGCAACTATCGGAGCTGATATCAGTGCTTGTTTAGCAACAGGGTTTATCTTTTGCGTCGGAGATCTACGAAATCCGTTGGACGCTGGTGAGAATGGCGTATAGATGTTAAATACTATGCTGCTGAGGGCATCCGCACAGTCAAGGCATGACTCTGCATCTCCATTGGATGTAACAAGAGCTGTCAAGGCAGAAAACAGCTCCACAAGCCTTAGCAGACCGTCTTGGGATCCGACATGAGACTCTGAGGCATGATGCATCGTTGTGAATTCCGGAACTTGACTTAAATGCCGAAACAAAATGCACACCAAAGCAATAAATTCGTTGTCGCTAGTGCAGGAGCTTGCGACCTCAGTATTATCCCACTCCTTCTTCTTCTTGCAAGTAGATGTGGTAAAGATCCCATGTAAATACGTCATGATCCCCTCGCCCAGCAAGTGACGAAGGAGATTAGGATAACTCGAGAGGCAGCACAACGTCATCACACACGTTTTCACGGAAGAGAAAGGATAATACGAAGGTGACACGCTCGATAGTGCAGCGGCCGCTCGTAATATTTGGACAAGTGAGCTCGCGACAGCTGTTGTTGCTGCTTTTTCGCGGGTATCAGCGTACCATCCTAGAAGGCATAACGTCGAGATTGACACATCCGCGCACCTCGCTTGACAGCAATCTCTTCGAGGCATGTGTGGCATCATAATGTGAACCAATGTCGTAAAGCTCGCAGGTGCTGCTGCCAGTATGAGACGAGTCTCTTCATGTTTGGCAAGCGTGAACATTGCAGTTGCTAGAGTTGCAGTGCGACAAAGTTGGTCAGATAAGGCCTCTGCACGGGACTTTTCCTCGTCCTCTAGTAGTGCGAGTTGATCTGCAGCCACTTTATTCAGTGCATCCACAAGCCCCACTTGAGCTGCAAGAACTCGCGAGTTTTCATAGTAAACGACTTCGCTCACTAGACTCTCAAACAATGAGGTCAAGTTGCACTGAATCTCTGGGTCAATACGATTTTTTTGCACTATTTCGTCCGCGCAAGTATTGCCCAGGTTGTTAGGATCTGATTTGATAATGTCGAAAAGTGCCTGGAGGGCTCGACGCTCGGCACACAGTGCGTTCCGGCCAATTGGGTGGCGTAGTAACTTGCTGTACATGAGTGACACTAAAGAAGGAGGAGCTTGTGTGGCGAATGTAGGGAGCACTTTGACGATACCCTCTTGTGCTACCATCCCTTTGATGGTCTCGGCGTTCAGCAAGTTGAGCAGTGCTCGTAGACACGTGTTTTTGGTATCCCGGCTAACAGCGCGAACCATGGCGATCATCATAAGCGCTCGTACCGCACCTTCTCGAGCTAGTGCTTCTTCACCGCCTGGAAGGCAAGCCAAATTACAAAGCACGGCAGCGCAATCACGCTGAGTGTCCTCGCTGTACGAATTGCTGAGCCTCGCTAGTAGCGCGACTGCTCCTGCAGCTATAAGAACTGGTCGAATAGCAGGTTCAGCTGAGAGATTAGCTAGAGTGACGGCACAGCAGCGCGGAATTGCTGGATCTCGATCTTTTACTGATGCTAGCGAGGCTAATACGGATACTGTGCCAGTTTGAAGCAGTGCAGCCCCACAGCTCGCGTGCAACGACAAACTTGCAAGGACATGACACCCGGATGCCTTTGTTTCCAAATCCTTTGAGTTCACACATGCTGAAAGAATTGTTGAGAGAGCCGATCCAGTTGCTTCCGCACCACTTCCTGTTGCTGACCCCATTTGTTACTATGAGCTGCGCACAAGTCTCGTCGCGGCATAACAAACTCAAACAAGCACAGCAGAATCGCTCGATACCAACATTCCCTTTCTCAAATGCCTAGGATCTGCGCAACACAAGTCACCACAGAAGGCGTACTCACCGCATCAGCAGTACGTGAATCTGCTGCAAGACTTGAGAGTGCAGCTGTACAGCTGGCGCGAATTTCAGTCACCCACTGGCAATGTTTTGCGTCTACTTCGTTGTTTGTGTGACCGTCCTCACATCCACTCAAAACGAGCAATGCTGGAATGACACCAGCTTCGAGTACAGCGAGCCGTGTTGATGAGCGGTCACAAAGGCCATGTAGCGCGCGTGCAAACAACCGACGGGTCACGACTGACTGTGACGGAGCACTACTTAATGCAATCAGTTCTGCGACCGCCCCTGTTTTGAGAATCTCCGTTGCCGCTTGTTGCACACTCAGCAGATTGCACAAAGCCAGCGTACACATTTTACGGGCGTCAGTGTCCGTCACGCGGCGAGATATAGAGGAAAGAAGCGTGACTGCGTCACGTTCAACGAGCTTTGCTCGTGAATCTTCCCGGCACGAAACATTGTATAGTGTATGTGCACATGCTGCCAACAATGCATCGCCAATCGAAGGTGCCTCAATGATGCCCAAGGGAGGAGCGTCTGGCTCGCTTCCCACCCCTCGAGCTAGCTCATTAATCAGTAGTAATAGACCTTCCGAGACCATTCGAAGCGCATATTCGCCTTCTTTGCTCAGGTGCCATAAAGCACCTGCGATAAGCAGTTTAGTGGTTGGGGATCCTGCAGCACCACCAGTAAGAGCCACCAGCGCTCCGAGTGCACCTTTCGCTATTAGATCTCCTCGACATGCCCGAAGACTCGAGAGATGAAGTAGTATTCGAGCCAACAGTTCTTGACAAGCGGTGTACCAGGTTGAAGTAGAGTCCCCACGGCAGCTACAACGCCTTCCTCAAGCAAACGTAGTCTCAGCCTTTTGAACAGGGATAAGTTACATAGCGCTTGTGCAATGATCAGATTTGCATCTTGAGCGACATTGGAAGTCGCTATGGTGTTGGTTCGCAGAGAATTCCCGATAGGAGACGTAGGTTGAGGAGGTGGTGAAGCTGCGAAGGAGATAAACACCTTGAGTACATTCTCGATCTTTGGATAAGGAGCAGGAACAGATGTCAGGTTGAAGAGAGCACTTCTGCATATTCGAGCGACACCCGAGTGTTCATTGATGAGTAATGTTAGTGCGCTGACAGCCCCGTGCGCCACTATCATCTCCTCGGCCCCCTCGACACCGCTTAGGTTGCAAAGTGCAATCGCGCACGCGGTACGTAAAGCTCGATCTTCGCTTGCGTCTACAAGTGATGACAGCGTTTGGACTGCTCCTTGAGCTATCATTGCTGCACGAAATTCCACGAGGTGCGAAAGATTCATCAGAGTTGTCACACAGTGGAGCTTGGTGATACGGTCATCTTCTTCTCCACTCCCTCGGCAAAGTAAAATGAGTGCTTCGACGACATTTTCCTGCACCATGAGCCGTGCATTATCGGGATTTGCGCTCCAGTTACTTAGTGTGAGTGCACACCGCTGCCGTCGTCGTCGTTGCTGGCGTTGAAGAGGATCAAGTCCAGCAAGGTCTTCCTCACCATCGCCAGTACTACATTCCTCCTGCTCATTGATCAAGCTGCCTCCATTTCCATCGCTAGCCATTTGGGCGGTTGAATCTCCACCATTGTCATCTGAGCCTTGAGTGGCTCCCGTGTCATCTGTTGCTGCAGTCAAATGACGAGCCCCCATTCTCCCCCAGCCGCGGCTAGTAGTGCATCGACCAGGGCCTCCTTGATGTGCCCTCGCCCAGCTATGCCTGAGTCGCTCCATCGTCCCCCTGAGCCAAAGGTAGCCTGATAGCTTCGCTTCATTCGTGACATGTACAACATGCCATCCACGTAGTCGCCGCGTGTACTGAACATGTCGCCGACGTATGGGCGAAATGTTTGTCCAGCCGCACTCAAGTCGTTTGCAAGCCGCTTCCTGACGTTCTTTCGCGGCAAGACAATTGCTGATGCTGGAGCTAGGAGTGAGGTAGACGAAGAAGATGCTCCTAGCAACGGAGATGAAGCCGACACTGACAGTGATGCTACTGGAACCGATCCCACACGCGCATTAACGCGAGGATGAGGCACGGGTGAAGCAGCACTTCCAGTCCTCGTCGAAGCAGCCATGGTACGAGGGGATGACTGATCATTTCGAGTCGAGGAAACACCAGCGGAAGGACCTCCTTGGTTTGCATATTCTTCAGAGAACTCGTTCGAGTCAAAAAGTCCTCCTGTTGACTGGAGACTCACGGCTCCTGTCGGATCTCTAGCAGGAATCGACGACGGTGAGGCGCTGTCCTCAACAAGCTTTCGATGAAGCATCTCTCGAGTAACGATGATCGACACTGTTTTCTTTCGCGGCTGGATGTTCGAGCCTCCGTTGCTGTTTGAAAAGTTGGACGGAAGTCGCGAATTCCCGTTGTTGGTGTTGTTATCTTGTGTCCCTTCTGGTCCTTTGTTTGGCGTAGCTTTTGCTAGGTGAGTGGGACCGTGGATGCTGCTGCCCGCCCAAGCAGTGGAGACTCGAGACTTCTCATAGTTCCACAACGATGAAAGGTCCATGGCCAACACAGTCTCTCTCGAGCCGTGCTGTCAGTGAGGCAAGCCGCACAAAATCAACGCGACAGTTGACGCGAGAACGTTGAGCAATTATAGCTGGTGGCAGATATAGCCCCCCCCCCCCCCCCCCCCCCCCCCCCCCCGTAACGATCAACAAGAACAAAAGATTCGTGAACAGCCAAGGTAAAAGAAAGCCGTGTATCCGTGCATTTTTTTTTTGAATTCAAGTCGCTCGACCCGACCACTGCATCTCTGTGCTTCGTAAAGCCCTGCATGGAGTGGTAGGGTTGTGGGCGATGCATTAATTTGTGCAAACATGTAGCATCAAAGGCTCTGGTAGCAGCGCCATATCTATCGTGGTCGGCACCTCGGCACTCAAGCCGAGGCGGCGGCCTCCGCGGCAGCAAACGCCTTCTCAAAATCTCGCCATAGCACCTCGACATCTTCAAGGCCAATTGAGATTCGGATAAGGTTGCGGTCAACGCCGCAGGATTCGACAAAGTCGAGCTCTCCGTAGTGAGCCAGGAGAGCGTACGGACACGACAGTGTGAAGTTCGTGCCGAGGCTGGGACCTTTGGCAACGTTCAACGCATCATAAAACGCCTTGGCCGCCGGAAACCCGCCGTGAATCAGGATCGAAAGAAGAGGACCATAGCGAGGCAATCCCTGCTCCTCCTTCGATTCATTCAGGAACGGGTCGTACAGCTCGGCAGTGTTGCCGAACTGGGTGTAGTAGATCTTCGTAACCATCGGGTGCGACTTCAGTCGCATCGCAATTGTCGAAGCGTTGGCATTCGTCCTTGCAACCCGTTCAGACAGGTCGACAGACGATTCCAGCAGTACCTTGGCGTCATCTTGGAACATAAAGGAGTCGTTGTGGGCATCAAGCTTTGCAACGAGCTGCTCGTACAAGTGGCCCTCCGGGTTCAACACGAGGCTGCCGCCCATGGCATTTCCTGCACCGCAGAAGATCTTGGAGAGACTGGTGACCACAATGTCTGCCGTCTTGTACTTCATGGTGTTGACGTTGTACGACCCAACCGTATCGTCGACGACGAGCACTGTGCCGTTGTCGTGCGCACACTTGGCCAGGCGACGCAGGTCTGCCGTGGACAGCAGCGGGTTGCTAGGGTACTCTGTGAAGATGCCGAGGATCTTCTCGCGCGCGACGATCTCCTCGATCTCCTTCATCTCCTTCTCGGTGCACATGGGGAAGAAGTAAACTCCCTTGGACCATTCGGGGCGCTGCAGGATCTTGAGCGTGTCGACGTACGGGAAACCGACGAGGATGCTCTTGGCCTCTCCTCCTCGGAACCGGTTGAGCAGTCGCACGGCCGCGAAGATGGCGCCCATGCCCGTCGGGTACAGCGCGACGCCCTGCGTCACCGCCGTCTGCACGTCCTTGGCGTCCGCGAAGTACCTGTCTGCGACCCTCTCGCGCAGCTGGTCGTGGACTTGCAGCCCTCGCACGCTGAGCGTTGCCACATCCAGCTCTCCCGCCTCGTCGTTGGCCTCGAGCGCGTCCATGAGGCGCTGCGCCTGTCTCGAGGACACGATCTCCCCCGAGTGCTGCCAGAACTGCTTAGCCGCGGGCGCGGCCTCGGTCGGGAAGCGCACGGCGTGCACCACTCCCTGCACCAGCACAGCCTGCACCTGCTGGTCCTCAACGCTGTTGGCGGCCAAGAAAGCGCGTAGGCGCCTCGCCGCCGCGGCATCCGGCGCCACCATGACCTGCCAGTCGGCGTCCGCGTCCTCACGCCCGTCGCCTTCGAGCTCGGCCGCCACGTGCGCCTCGAGCGCGCGCACCAACGGGTGGCGGAAGAAGCGCGGGTAGCCGCAGGCCATGGCCCCCATCACGGCCGGATCGTTCTCCTCGTAGCCCACGACGTGGCGCCACTCGGGCATGGACACGCTGATGGCGTGCGCGTCGCGTGGCGGCAGCGACTCGCCCAGCGGCTCGGGCACCAGCGCGCGCGGCGTCATGAGCGCTGCCTGTCGCTTTCTCTTGGAGTTTGTATGCCGACGGCCGCTTGGGGGCCACGAGGAGAAACCGGAAGTGACCGCTTGCGCAGTCGGGTCCGCCGGTGCAGAAGGTATGGGCGTTTGTAGAGTAGTCAAATGGGACTGATGGTAGTCAATCAGGACCTGCGGCGGCCACGAGAATTTGATGACGCGCGCGACGCTTCATCGTCTCACTGGTCGCGCATCTGGCGGTATCGTAGTTGAGGCAGTGCCTCGGAGTAGTTGCGTGCTCGATACGTGCGGCGACCTAGGTCAGAGAGAAACATGTAGGCTAGTGTGGCAAAGCGGCTATCAGGTAGTGGAGTGAGCGGATCCGTCATTGAGGGAGACTTTGGGATGCCGAGAGACCGCAACTTCCGCGCAAAGCAGTCGTGGAGCTAGTAGCCGACACAACGTGGCAAAGACAGAAGCCACTCCACTCCGTCCGTTGACTGACATCCCTGTCCTGTCCAGTTCTGCCAGCAGCAACAGCTTCGCCCCCAATTTGCATTGAAGGACGATTCGATTTGACATTTGACACAGTGACGTGAGATTTGATCCGTGACATCCTCGTGTGGCATACATCAAAAAGCAACTTCATTGCTGTGGAGTGTTGGTAACATGGCTGCCAACGGTGCGCTCGCAAACCAATGAATGCTACTGTGGCTACACTAAAGAAATCAAGTTGTATGCTGGCCAACTGTCGCCTCTCATATCCACGGCGACGAACAAACACACAAAACCCAACCCAACCCAATCCTTCGCTGCCGTCTTTGTCACTACGATTACGACGACTTGCACGGGAGCGAGACAGAGCTGGGCTGGCCAGTGCACGTGCCCACGGCGCCCGTCACCGTGACGCCCTTGAAGTCCCAGCTCGACGTCACGCTCGGGTTGGCCTTGATGTCGTAGATCTTGGTGGCCGTTCCGGACAGACCGTTAATGGTGATGTGCGTGATGCCGACCTTGCTCGAGGCCGTACCCGAGTATCCTCCCTTGCTCTTGTCGTAGTCCGAGTGGATGACGATGCCATTCTTGACGTTCGTGAGCACGTTACTCGTGTAGTTGGCGTAGGTGACGAGACCCTCGAGTCCGATGATGGTCTTGATGCGGATACCGTTGTCGCTGTTGATGATCTTGTTGTTGTACACCGTAAGGCCGTTGACCGTGTCGGAGGAGTCGACGGCGGTTCCGCCGATGGAGCCAATGGAGATGCCGTGACCTCCCGTGCATGTGTTTCCCGTGAAGAAGGTGTTGGTGCTGGACTGCATGGCGAGACAGTCGTCCTGGTTGGTGATGTGGCAACCCGTGATGGTGACGTGGTCGTTGCGGCTGAGGTCGAAGCCGTCCGTGTTCTTGGCGACACCGTCGCCGGCGCTCGAGTCAAGAGTGAGTCCACTGAGTGTCGTATCCGTGGAGCTGAGGATGCTGAAGGTGCGGAAGGGCGAGTTCTTGATGGTGAAGCTCGACAGCGTGGAAGACGCGACCTTGCTGAGGCGGAAGAAGACAGGACGCGTGACCGACTGGCCCTGCTTCCAGTACCACGCTCCTTGGCCATCCAGCGTGCCGGTGCCGCCGACCTTGAGGTTGGTTCCCGTGAGCAGCACGAGCGGTCCATCCCAGAGCTTGGTGCCGAACGTCGTCGTTCCCTGGAACGTGATGGTGGCGCCGGTCTTGGCCTTGGTCAGGTCGAGCGTGACACCGGCCGGCACGGTCAGCGAGTTGATGACAACGTTGCTGCACGTGGAGATGTCGTTGTTGGCATAGGTTCCCGTGAGCGTGCATGGGTCAGCTTCTTGGGTCATGTCGGCTCCAGCGGCGAGTGCAGCGAGGATGGCGGCGATGGTCGAGGCGAGTCCGAAGATCTTCATGATGGTGGGTTGATCAGTCGGTAGTAGAGGTGGTAGCAGGAGTTGCTTGGTTGGTGGATTTGCTTGGCTTGTGTGGCGCGAGGCAAATTGCGGAATGGAGAAAGTCGAGCTGGACGACTCGTTCCCAGTTGACGGGCGATCGGCCGCACTACGCTGCGCTGCGCACTGCTGAGACCGTTCGCTCGCTCGCTGTTCGTGGTCTGTGATTTACTGTGCTTTGCGACTACTGCGCTTCTCCCTGCGTACTGTACCAGTAGGCTTGAAACCTTGAAGCATGGAGTACAGTAAACTTGGATTGGCTCGGACTGCTAGTCGCCAGATCGTCACCGATCGCTGCAGTCGAACGAGGTAGAAGTGTTGCACGTATCGACTGTTTTTGCATGTGACCATGCTCAGATTATCGATAGTGCTTGGCACGGTGACTAGTGATGCGTCAAGCTGAGAAAGCATCTCCACGATGCAGTATCTTCCGAGATGGGCGAGATTTGCGATAGGATCCCAAGAAGAAGCAAGCAATACTGCTGTTCGAAGTGGATTGCAGACGCTGCAGTTGTGTCTGCTAATCTTGCTCTACGCCAGCATACATAGACGCAGTCGCATGTTGAGGGCACGTTGGGCTGGATGTCGTGTCCGCGTACTCTGATTGCGCTAGGGTAGATCGAGTGTTTAAAGTACGCGTGTGAGATTAAAGTGTGGGCGATCAGCACATGCTTAGCAATGCCTGCTGCAACATGGTTGTGGCTAGCATCCTCTTAGATGTGTTTTTGACTCCTGGAGATTGGCATGTCATGTGTCCGAATCTGTAGCTTCGGATTTGCTCGGAGTTTACGCCGTCGATGCCTTGAGAAACGCGTTGATGGTTGGGTTAACTGTCCATCTTGAAGGTGATACGAGGTAGTACAGCCCGATCTCACGAGAGTTAGCTGTCGCTACGTTGTGGACAAAGGTCCGTCGGTGTGAGTGATTGTGAGTGATTTAGATTCACCCACTCCACATTTTCATCGTTCGTGCATGAAAAAAAAAAATCCAAGCGTGGGTGAATCCACACAAACAAGCAACAATTGTGATGCTCGAAGGCAATTTCCCCTCTCGAGTTACAGCTGCTTCTACAGCATCCCGCGTAGCGACTAGACCCTATCGGCCGCTACTTGCAACGGCAGTGTCTGCGTATTTTCTTGAGGCTCTTGTCTTTGATGCTTTAGCAGACTGTTGATCGAAAAGGATGACAACAAACAAGGAAGCATCTGAGGTCAGATTGCTTTTTTCCCCAGCTTTATTATCATACAAAATGTGCACCCACTAGAGTGCAGTACACCAAGGTCCAAGTGTGAAAAAATGTGAAAATCCACTGAGCGCCTGCTTGAGGTTCGTCAACGCCAGTGATCTCAGGAATGGCACGATGATGGTGGTAATCAAACACATCTAGAAGGATGGGGAGCCTGACAGTTTGACGACTACAGTTACGTCAAGTGTCTCTCATTGAACGCTTGCACAGAGGCGTAGACACTTCAAGGAACAGCCGTGAGTGGCGTTTTTATTTTTCGGTTCGAGTCCGAACACCGGATCTAATTCGCTGTGCAATCGCACAATCACGTGGCAATTGCTCGCCCATCTCATATGGTGCAGGCGACCCTTCAAATCTTTCTCTATCTGGCCCACCTCAGCGACTAGCGTTTTCAGTTAGCGTGTCCACACACATGCCTCAGTAACAGGTTCTTTCGACTGCCTGAGCTGGATCAACTCTAAGCTGCGTCCAAAACGCTTCTACGAGGATGCTAGCCACAACCATGTTGCACCAGGCATTGCTAAGCATGTGCTGATCGCCCACACTTTAATTTCACAGGTGTATTTTAAGCACTCGATCTACCCTAGCGCAATCAAAGTTCGCGGACACGACGCCCGGCCCAAGATGCCCTCAACATGCGACTGCGTCTATGTGTGCTAGCATAGAGAAATATTAGCAGACACAACTGCAGCGTCTGCAATCCACCTCGAACAGCAGTATTGCTTGCTTCTTCTTGGGATCCTATCGCAAATCTCGCCCATCTCGGAAGATATTGCATCGTGGAGATCCTTTCTCAGCTTGACACATCACTAGTCACCACGCCAAGCACTATCGATAATCTGAGCATGGTCACATGCAAAAACAGTCGATGCGTGCAACACTTCCACCTCGCTCGACTGCAGCGATCAGTCACGATCTGGCGACTGGCAGTCCGAGCCAATCCAAGTTTACTGTACTTCGTGCTTCAAGGCTCCAAGCATACCGGTACGCAGGGAGAAGCGCAGTAGTCGCAAAGCACAGTAAATATCACATAGCACGAACAGCGAGCGCTCGGTCTCAGCAGAGCGCAGCGTAGCGGAGCGCAGTGTGGCCGACCGCTCGTCAACCGGGAACGAGTCGTCAAGCTCGACTTTCTCCATTCCGCAATTTGCCTCGCGCCACACAAGCCAAGCAAATCCACCAACCAAGCAACTCCTGCTACCACCTCTACTACCGACCAACCAACCGACCGATCAACCCACCATCATGAAGATCTTCGGACTCGCCTCGACCATCGCCGCCATCCTTGCCGCGCTCGCCGCCGGAGCCGACATGACTCAAGAAGCCGACCCGTGCACGCTCACGGGAACCTATGCCAACAACGACATCTCCACGTGTAGCACTGTCGTCATCAACTCGCTGACCGTGCCGGCCGGCGTCACGCTCGACCTGACCAAGGCCAAGACCGGCGCCACCATCACGTTCCAGGGAACGACGACGTTCGGCACCAAGCTCTGGGACGGACCGCTCGTGCTACTCACGGGAACCAACCTCAAGGTCGGCGGCACCGGCACGCTCGACGGCCAAGGAGCGTGGTACTGGAAGCAGGGCCAGTCGGTTACGCGTCCCGTCTTCTTCCGCCTCAGCAAGGTCGCGTCTTCCACGCTGTCGGGTTTCACGCTCAAGAACTCACCCTTCCGCACCTTCAGCATTCTCAGCTCCACCTACACGACACTCAGTGGTCTCATCCTCGATTCGAGCGCCGGCGACGGTGTCGCCAAGAACACGGACGGCTTCGACCTCAGCCGCAACGACCACGTCACCATCACGGGTTGCCACATCACCAACCAGGACGACTGTCTCGCCATGCAGTCCAGCACCAACACCTTCTTCACGGGAAACACATGCACGGGAGGTCACGGCATCTCCATTGGCTCCATCGGCGGAACCGCCGTCGATTCCTCCGACACGGTCAACGGCCTTACGGTGTACAACAACAAGATCATCAACAGCGACAACGGTATCCGCATCAAGACCATCATCGGACTCGAGGGTCTCGTCACCTACGCCAACTACACGAGTAACGTGCTCACGAACGTCAAGAATGGCATCGTCATCCACTCGGACTACGACAAGAGCAAGGGAGGATACTCGGGTACGGCCTCGAGCAAGGTCGGCATCACGCACATCACCATTAACGGTCTGTCCGGAACGGCCACCAAGATCTACGACATCAAGGCCAACCCGAGCGTGACGTCGAGCTGGGACTTCAAGGGCGTCACGGTGACGGGCGCCGTGGGCACGTGCACTGGCCAGCCCAGCTCTGTCTCGCTCCCGTGCAAGTCGTCGTAATCGTAGTGACAAAGACGGCAGCGAAGGATTGGGTTGGGTTGGGTTTTGTGTGTTTGTTCGTCGCCGTGGATATGAGAGGCGACAGTTGGCCAGCATACAACTTGATTTCTTTAGTGTAGCCACAGTAGCATTCATTGGTTTGCGAGCGCACCGTTGGCAGCCATGTTACCAACACTCCACAGCAATGAAGTTGCTTTTTGATGTATGCCACACGAGGATGTCACGGATCAAATCTCACGTCACTGTGTCAAATGTCAAATCGAATCGTCCTTCAATGCAAATTGGGGGCGAAGCTGTTGCTGCTGGCAGAACTGGACAGGACAGGGATGTCAGTCAACGGACGGAGTGGAGTGGCTTCTGTCTTTGCCACGTTGTGTCGGCTACTAGCTCCACGACTGCTTTGCGCGGAAGTTGCGGTCTCTCGGCATCCCAAAGTCTCCCTCAATGACGTCTCCTCGCTCGCTGGCAATCAAGGTGTCGTCCACTCGTTGACTTGTGTTCGTCCCTTGGGGTAAATACTTGATAACGACGATAATCTAGCCGATAGACTTCGATTCGCTATCCGTATGCATTTGTGTAGTCGCGCGACCAATTTGGGCTCCTAAATATGGTACATGGTATCTTTCTGGTTAGGCGTATCAATTTTTTTTTCGTTTTTATTTTGATCCGTAATGGACCAATACTAGTCAGCATCCCATGATGTCCTTCTGTGCTGGAAAACATACATGTATAATAGGTATACATACTTTACGAATTGACTCAATTGACTGTGAATGACACATGGCTGTTTTCATGTTCGCAACAGCAACCCAGTCGCTCTCAGCGTGGTTCTTCGTGAGTTCGATCTAACGAGCTTCTGTCAGTAGTATTGCAAGGTTCTGCACCTTCCGGCACGTAAGCACTACGAGAGTCGTTGTTGGTGTCTTTCTTCAGTAAGTTGGTTACCGCATCCCCACCGTGCTCGACCAAAACCAAAACCAACTGTGAGGGACGCGGATCTCCTGGCCAATGCTGTTTTGGCTGAGCGCGCTGCAAGAGCGAGGTCGCCGAAGGAGACTTGCGGGACGACGCAGATAACCTTGCGCTGGCCCGCGCATGGGTAGAAGTCAGAACTGACTTTGATGTCGCCGCCAAACAGACGAAGGAGCAGTTTTGGACAAGGGTGAAACCCGCTTTTGATGCAGATGACGCTGTTGCCGCATTGGTTAGGGAAGACACGAGCATGCAGCATTCCTGAGCGGTGCGAACGAGTCGACCATAAGCGGCACAGTCAGCGTGGGTTCAAGCGCTGTGATGGAGGCCGTGGAGAGCGGAGTCGTGCATATTTCAAACGACTCTACATCTGGCGGTGCGTCCGGGTCGTGTCGATCTCGTCAGGTGCGTCCACGACTGCTGCTGGCGGCGTGGTGAGCGTGTCTGGCGGATCTGGGGGCCAGTCCGGAGGAAACAGGACGTTCTGCGGTGGCGGCGCGAGCTCGGTGTCTCGGCGGCGACGTGAGTTGCGGTGGAAGCTCTTCAACCACCAGAGGGGAGAGACAAAGTAAAAATCAACAATCTACCAGCCGTTCTAATAACAACCTCAATATACCTCTTGCTGTTGCTCTTCGTCATCTAGTAGCCGATATCTCGAGAAGGACATTGATGACTTGTGCAAATCACTAGAGAGTTCACTGCTGTGTTGAGCACTACCCTCCAGGGCCCTTGACATTGCGCTTGCCATGTACTTGAGCAGTTCTGGCACGAATGCATCAGAGAAATGGGTGTTCAAACCACGATGCCGAAGCGAAAATACCTTCATGGGGTCCTAAAAATAATATAAACTCAAATCCTTTCAGCACCAAGGTTGTTCTTTCCCGCGACTGAGTTACTTAGCACTCAATGTTGCTGGGTTGTCCGCTGCAACTACCCTGACCGCCAGTCATGGCTAGATTCTTGAACTCCCAGCTGGACACAACGTCCGGGTTGGCCTTGATGTCGTAGATGTTCTTTGCTGTCCCCGAGAGTCCGTCAATTGTGATGTTGGTGATCGGCACCATACTCGTCGGGGTGCCCGAGTACCCTCCCTTGGTCTTGTTGTAGTCGGAGTGGACGACGATTCCGTTCTTGCAGTTCTCGATTTTGTTATTGATGTACTCGACGTTGGCGACCTGGCCGACGAGACCAATGATCGTCTTGATGCGAATACCGTTGTCGTTGTCGACAATTGTGTTATTGATCACCTTGAGACCATTGAGAATGTCCGAGTCGTCGACAACAGTGCCTCCAAGCGAGCCGATCGAGATGCCGTGTCCCCCGTTGCAGTAATTGTTCGAGAAGACGGTGTTGTTGCTCGACTGCATGGCAAGGCAGTCATCCTGGTTGTACACACGACAGTTCGTGATGGTAACATGGTCATTGCGTCCAAGGTCGAAGCCATCCGTGTTCTTGGCGAGACGCTTTCCCGCGCTCGAGTCCAGCGTGAGTCCGCTGACCGTCGTGTCCTTCGAGCTTAGGATACTGAACGTGCGGTACGGCGAGTTCGTGAGGGTGATGTCCGACAGCGTGGACGAAATAACCTTGTTGAGACGGAAGAAGACCGGACGAGTGACCGACTGACCTTGCGGCCAGTACCACGAGCCCTGTCCATCCAACGTTCCCGAGCCCGTGACCGTCAGGTTCTTTCCCGTGAGCTTGATGAGTGGTCCCTCCCAGAGTTTGGGCTCAAAGGTGGAGTTGCCCTCGAACTTGATGGTAGCACCAGTCTTGGCCTTCGTCAAGTCGAGCATCACGCCAGCGGGGACTGTAAGCGAGTCAATCACAAGCGAGCTGCAGCCAGAGATGTCGGTGCCAGTCTCGTAGGTACCGGAGAGTACGCAATCGCCATTGTTGGTAGCTAGTGTAGCGGAGGAGACAGCAGCGAGCAGAGCGACGAGCGCCGAGACAAGACCGAAGACCTTCA
Source organism: Phytopythium helicoides (assembly GCA_024867545.1). Classification (NCBI taxonomy): domain Eukaryota; phylum Oomycota; class Peronosporomycetes; order Pythiales; family Pythiaceae; genus Phytopythium; species Phytopythium helicoides. The sequence continues at coordinate 351,195 of JANFNE010000008.1, read as the reverse complement.
TTGCAGATGTGGAGTAGTTCTCTTGATTTGGCAGGCACGGAGCAGATCCCGAAGTGAGAAGGTTGAAGGGAAGAGAGCTGGGGCGGAGGCGACGGTATTAATCGGTTAGTTTGGCAGCGCCGATTGTGGGCGAATCTATAACAGTCTTTTCTTGATCACAAGCCTTCGCGTGTTCGAGCTTTCAGTGTGATTATAATTGCATGCAATGTCAAGGATTGGCAGACCACATTTGTTGTGTCCGAGGACTCAACTCGCACGAAGGTGACGACACACGTCAGGTGCACTTTTGTCCCCGCTCACGGTGTCTGAGATCGTTCCAACCGTAACGTCGCAGATTTACTCGCCCGTCGTCGGGCAAACCTTCGCGATGAGGCATGAGGCCTCGCAATGAGACGATGACATCACACTCGGCTACAAACTGTACATGGCTGTGCGGCAATTCACAGCCAGCAAATGCATGGCCGTAATGCACTGCTCGCGCCGCTCGGGTTTGATTGATTGTGGCAGGATATCTATGGGATGGGAATTGGTTTGCTGCGCTGCTCTTGCCGCTGATATGATAGCCATTGGTACATTTTTCACAAGGCATGAAAATGCTTCTAAGGGTGAGTGAGTGAGGCATAAGTCTGTCCGAGTTGCTTCCGATCTCGAGAGATGACATCCGCACAGCGTTCGTTGCTTCCCTTCACGGGATCCACATGGATAGGGTGTCGCACAAAAATGGCCGCGGACAGCGAACAGGCACACAAAACAAGTTGAAGTCAAACTTGCGCAGCGACAGATTGAAATCACAACAAGGCACGAGGGCACTATATAGTGTATACAGTGCCCTCATGAATATCTCATGCCATGCCCATGGACGGCGGATCGAAATCACAAAGTGACGCCATTCCTGTGATTACCATCGTCCTTGAGTATCTGTAGCGACGCACACAAGCGCACGCAACGACGGCGCCTTGCTTCCCGGTGACCGAGGTGAGAGGATCGCTCTTGGCACGTCGAGGGACCGCATCTTCCGCGCAAAGCAGTCACGGAGCTAAATGACAACGACAGAAACCGCTCCACTTCACCTGCTACCTCTCCTGTCCTGTCATGCCCTGTCCTGTCGTGTTCTGCCTGTCTCGGCAAAAGCAACAGCTTTGCCCCACTTTGGATTGAAGATTGAAGACTCGATTTGACATTGGACACAGTGACGTGAGATTTGATCCGTGACATCCTCGTGTGGCATACATCAAAAAGCAACTTCATTGCTGTGGAGTGTTGGTAACATGGCTGCCAACGGTGCGCTCGCAAACCAATGAATGCTACTGTGGCTACACTACCGAAATCAAGTTGTATGCTGGCCAACTGTCGCCTCTCATATCCACGGCGACGAACAAACACACAAAACCCAACCCAACCCAATCCTTCGCTGCCGTCTTTGTCACTACGATTACGACGACTTGCACGGGAGCGAGACAGAGCTGGGCTGGCCAGTGCACGTGCCCACGGCGCCCGTCACCGTGACGCCCTTGAAGTCCCAGCTCGACGTCACGCTCGGGTTGGCCTTGATGTCGTAGATCTTGGTGGCCGTTCCCGACAGACCGTTGATGGTGATGTGCGTGATGCCGACCTTGCTCGAGGCCGTACCCGAGTATCCTCCCTTGCTCTTGTCGTAGTCCGAGTGGATGACGATGCCATTCTTGACGTTCGTGAGCACGTTACTCGTGTAGTTGGCGTAGGTGACGAGACCCTCGAGTCCGATGATGGTCTTGATGCGGATGCCGTTGTCGCTGTTGATGATCTTGTTGTTGTAGACCGTGAGGCCGTTGACCGTGTCAGAGGAGTCGACGGCGGTTCCGCCGATGGAGCCGATGGAGATGCCGTGGCCTCCCGTGCAGGTGTTTCCCGTGAAGAAGGTGTTGGTGCTGGACTGCATGGCGAGACAGTCGTCCTGGTTGGTGATGTGGCAACCCGTGATGGTGACGTGGTCGTTGCGGCTGAGGTCGAAGCCGTCCGTGTTCTTGGCGACACCGTCGCCGGCGCTCGAATCGAGGATGAGACCACTGAGTGTCGTGTAGGTGGAGCTGAGAATGCTGAAGGTGCGGAAGGGTGAGTTCTTGAGCGTGAAACCCGACAGCGTGGAAGACGCGACCTTGCTGAGGCGGAAGAAGACGGGACGCGTAACCGACTGGCCCTGCTTCCAGTACCACGCTCCTTGGCCGTCGAGCGTGCCGGTGCCGCCGACCTTGAGGTTGGTTCCCGTGAGTAGCACGAGCGGTCCGTCCCAGAGCTTGGTGCCGAACGTCGTCGTTCCCTGGAACGTGATGGTGGCGCCGGTCTTGGCCTTGGTCAGGTCGAGCGTGACGCCGGCCGGCACGGTCAGCGAGTTGATGACGACAGTGCTACACGTGGAGATGTCGTTGTTGGCATAGGTTCCCGTGAGCGTGCACGGGTCGGCTTCTTGAGTCATGTCGGCTCCGGCGGCGAGCGCGGCAAGGATGGCGGCGATGGTCGAGGCGAGTCCGAAGATCTTCATGATGGTGGGTTGATCGGTCGGTTGGTTGGTCGGTAGTAGAGGTGGTAGCAGGAGTTGCTTGGTTGGTGGATTTGCTTGGCTTGTGTGGCGCGAGGCAAATTGCGGAATGGAGAAAGTCGAGCTTGACGACTCGTTCCCGGTTGACGAGCGGTCGGCCACACTGCGCTCCGCTACGCTGCGCTCTGCTGAGACCGAGCGCTCGCTGTTCGTGCTATGTGATATTTACTGTGCTTTGCGACTACTGCGCTTCTCCCTGCGTACCGGTATGCTTGGAGCCTTGAAGCACGAAGTACAGTAAACTTGGATTGGCTCGGACTGCCAGTCGCCAGATCGTGACTGATCGCTGCAGTCGAGCGAGGTGGAAGTGTTGCACGCATCGACTGTTTTTGCATGTGACCATGCTCAGATTATCGATAGTGCTTGGCGTGGTGACTAGTGATGTGTCAAGCTGAGAAAGGATCTCCACGATGCAATATCTTCCGAGATGGGCGAGATTTGCGATAGGATCCCAAGAAGAAGCAAGCAATACTGCTGTTCGAGGTGGATTGCAGACGCTGCAGTTGTGTCTGCTAATATTTCTCTATGCTAGCACACATAGACGCAGTCGCTTGTTGAGGGCATCTTGGGCCGGGCGTCGTGTCCGCGAACTTTGATTGCGCTAGGGTAGATCGAGTGCTTAAAATACACCTGTGAAATTAAAGTGTGGGCGATCAGCACATGCTTAGCAATGCCTGCTGCAACATGGTTGTGGCTAGCATCCTCTTAGATGTGTTTTTGACTCCTGGAGATTGGCATGTCATGTGTCCGAATCTGTAGCTTCGGATTTGCTCGGAGTTTACGCCGTCGATGCCTTGAGAAACGCGTTGATGGTTGGGTTAACTGTCCATCTTGAAGGTGATACGAGGTAGTACAGCCCGATCTCACGAGAGTTAGCTGTCGCTACGTTGTGGACAAAGGTCCGTCGGTGTGAGTGATTGTGAGTGATTTAGATTCACCCACTCCACATTTTCATCGTTCGTGCATGAAAAAAAAAAAAAATCCAAGCGTGGGTGAATCCACACAAACAAGCAACAATTGTGATGCTCGAAGGCAATTTCCCCTCTCGAGTTACAGCTGCTTCTACAGCATCCCGCGTAGCGACTAGACCCTATCGGCCGCTACTTGCAACGGCAGTGTCTGCGTATTTTCTTGAGGCTCTTGTCTTTGATGCTTTAGCAGACTGTTGATCGAAAAGGATGACAACAAACAAGGAAGCATCTGAGGTCAGATTGCTTTTTTCCCCAGCTTTATTATCATACAAAATGTGCACCCACTAGAGTGCAGTACACCAAGGTCCAAGTGTGAAAAAATGTGAAAATCCACTGAGCGCCTGCTTGAGGTTCGTCAACGCCAGTGATCTCAGGAATGGCACGATAATGCTGGTAATCAAAGACATCTAGAAGGATGGGGAGCTTGACAGCTTGGCGACTACAGTTACGTCAAGTGTCTCTCATTGAACGCTTGCACAGAGCCGTAGACACTTCAAGGAACTGGCGTGAATGACGTTTTTATTTTTCGGTTCGAGTCCGAACACCGGATCTAATTCGCTGTGCAATCGCACAATCACGTGGCAATTTCTCGCCCATCTCATATGGTGCAGACAACACTTCAAATTTTTCTCTATCTGGCCCACCTCAGCGACTAGCGTTTTCAGTAAGCGTCTCCACACACATGCTTCAGTAACAGGTTTTTTCGACTGCCTGAACTGCATCAACTCTAAGCTGCGTCCAAAACGCTTCTAAGAGGATGCTAGCCACAACCATGTTGCAGCAGGCATTGCTAAGCATGTGCTGATCGCCCACACTTTAATTTCACAGGTGTATTTTAAGCACTCGATCTACCTTAGCGCAATCAAAGTACGCGGACACGACGCCCGGCCCAAGATGCCCTCAACAAGCGACTGCGTCTATGTGTGCTAGCATAGAGAAATATTAGCAGACACAACTGCAGCGTCTGCAATCCACCTCGAACAGCAGTATTGCTTGCTTCTTCTTGGGATCCTATCGCAAATCTCGCCCATCTCGGAAGATATTGCATCGTGGAGATCCTTTCTCAGCTTGACACATCACTAGTCACCACGCCAAGCACTATCGATAATCTGAGCATGGTCACATGCAAAAACAGTCGATGCGTGCAACACTTCCACCTCGCTCGACTGCAGCGATCAGTCACGATCTGGCGACTGGCAGTCCGAGCCAATCCAAGTTTACTGTACTTCGTGCTTCAAGGCTCCAAGCATACCGGTACGCAGGGAGAAGCGCAGTAGTCGCAAAGCACAGTAAATATCACATAGCACGAACAGCGAGCGCTCGGTCTCAGCAGAGCGCAGCGTAGCGGAGCGCAGTGTGGCCGACCGCTCGTCAACCGGGAACGAGTCGTCAAGCTCGACTTTCTCCATTCCGCAATTTGCCTCGCGCCACACAAGCCAAGCAAATCCACCAACCAAGCAACTCCTGCTACCACCTCTACTACCGACCAACCAACCGACCGACCAACCCACCATCATGAAGATCTTCGGACTCGCCTCGACCATCGCCGCCATCCTTGCCGCGCTCGCCGCCGGAGCCGACATGACTCAAGAAGCCGACCCGTGCACGCTCACGGGAACCTATGCCAACAACGACATCTCCACGTGTAGCACTGTCGTCATCAACTCGCTGACCGTGCCGGCCGGCGTCACGCTCGACCTGACCAAGGCCAAGACCGGTGCCACCATCACGTTCCAGGGAACGACGACGTTCGGCACCAAGCTCTGGGACGGACCGCTCGTGCTACTCACGGGAACCAACCTCAAGGTCGGCGGCACCGGCACGCTCGACGGCCAAGGAGCGTGGTACTGGAAGCAGGGCCAGTCGGTTACGCGTCCCGTCTTCTTCCGCCTCAGCAAGGTCGCGTCTTCCACGCTGTCGGGTTTCACGCTCAAGAACTCACCCTTCCGCACCTTCAGCATTCTCAGCTCCACCTACACGACACTCAGTGGTCTCATCCTCGATTCGAGCGCCGGCGACGGTGTCGCCAAGAACACGGACGGCTTCGACCTCAGCCGCAACGACCACGTCACCATCACGGGTTGCCACATCACCAACCAGGACGACTGTCTCGCCATGCAGTCCAGCACCAACACCTTCTTCACGGGAAACACATGCACGGGAGGTCACGGCATCTCCATCGGCTCCATCGGCGGAACCGCCGTCGACTCCTCCGACACGGTCAACGGCCTTACGGTGTACAACAACAAGATCATCAACAGCGACAACGGTATCCGCATCAAGACCATCATCGGACTCGAGGGTCTCGTCACCTACGCCAACTACACGAGTAACGTGCTCACGAACGTCAAGAATGGCATCGTCATCCACTCGGACTACGACAAGAGCAAGGGAGGATACTCGGGTACGGCCTCGAGCAAGGTCGGCATCACGCACATCACCATTAACGGTCTGTCCGGAACGGCCACCAAGATCTACGACATCAAGGCCAACCCGAGCGTGACGTCGAGCTGGGACTTCAAGGGCGTCACGGTGACGGGCGCCGTGGGCACGTGCACTGGCCAGCCCAGTTCTGTCTCGCTCCCGTGCAAGTCGTCGTAATCGTAGTGACAAAGACGGCAGCGAAGGATTGGGTTGGGTTGGGTTTTGTGTGTTTGTTCGTCGCCGTGGATATGAGAGGCGACAGTTGGCCAGCATACAACTTGATTTCGGTAGTGTAGCCACAGTAGCATTCATTGGTTTGCGAGCGCACCGTTGGCAGCCATGTTACCAACACTCCACAGCAATGAAGTTGCTTTTTGATGTATGCCACACGAGGATGTCACGGATCAAATCTCACGTCACTGTGTCCAATGTCAAATCGAGTCTTCAATCTTCAATCCAAAGTGGGGCAAAGCTGTTGCTTTTGCCGAGACAGGCAGAACACGACAGGACAGGGCATGACAGGACAGGAGAGGTAGCAGGTGAAGTGGAGCGGTTTCTGTCGTTGTCATTTAGCTCCGTGACTGCTTTGCGCGGAAGATGCGGTCCCTCGACGTGCCAAGAGCGATCCTCTCACCTCGGTCACCGGGAAGCAAGGCGCCGTCGTTGCGTGCGCTTGTGTGCGTCGCTACAGATACTCAAGGACGATGGTAATCACAGGAATGGCGTCACTTTGTGATTTCGATCCGCCGTCCATGGGCATGGCATGAGATATTCATGAGGGCACTGTATACACTATATAGTGCCCTCGTGCCTTGTTGTGATTTCAATCTGTCGCTGCGCAAGTTTGACTTCAACTTGTTTTGTGTGCCTGTTCGCTGTCCGCGGCCATTTTTGTGCGACACCCTATCCATGTGGATCCCGTGAAGGGAAGCAACGAACGCTGTGCGGATGTCATCTCTCGAGATCGGAAGCAACTCGGACAGACTTATGCCTCACTCACTCACCCTTAGAAGCATTTTCATGCCTTGTGAAAAATGTACCAATGGCTATCATATCAGCGGCAAGAGCAGCGCAGCAAACCAATTCCCATCCCATAGATATCCTGCCACAATCAATCAAACCCGAGCGGCGCGAGCAGTGCATTACGGCCATGCATTTGCTGGCTGTGAATTGCCGCACAACCTTGTAGCCGAGCGTGATGTCATCGTCTCATTGCGAGGTCTCATGCCTCATCGCGAAGGTTTGCCCGACGACGGGCGAGTAAATCTGCGACGTTACGGTTGGAACGATCTCAGACACCATGAGCGGGGACAAAAGTGCACCTGACGTGTGTCGTCACCTTCGTGCGAGTTGAGTCCTCGGACACAACAAATGTGGTCTGCCAATCCTTGACATTGCATGCAATTATAATCACACTGAAAGCTCGAACACGCGAAGGCTTGTGATCAAGAAAAGACTTTCACGGATTCGCCCACAATCGACGCTGCCAAACTAACCGATTAATACCGTCGCCTCCGCCCCAGCTCTCTTCTCTTCAACCTTCTCACTTCGGGATCTGCTCCGTGCCTTCCAAATCAAGAGAACTACTCCACATCTGCAATGAAGGTCTTCGGTCTTGTCTCGGCGCTCGTCGCTCTGCTCGCTGCTGTCTCCTCCGCTACACTAGCTACCAACAATGGCGATTGCGTACTCTCCGGTACCTACGAGACTGGCACCGACATCTCTGGCTGCAGCTCGCTTGTGATTGACTCGCTTACAGTCCCCGCTGGCGTGATGCTCGACTTGACGAAGGCCAAGACTGGTGCTACCATCAAGTTCGAGGGCAACTCCACCTTTGAGCCCAAACTCTGGGAGGGACCACTCATCAAGCTCACGGGAAAGAACCTGACGGTCACGGGCTCGGGAACGTTGGATGGGCAGGGCTCGTGGTACTGGCCGCAAGGTCAGTCGGTCACTCGTCCGGTCTTCTTCCGTCTCAACAAGGTTATTTCGTCCACGCTGTCGGACATCACCATCACGAACTCGCCGTACCGCACGTTCAGTATCCTAAGCTCGAAGGACACGACGGTCAGCGGACTCACGCTGGACTCGAGTGCGGGGAAGGGTCTCGCCAAGAACACGGATGGCTTCGACCTTGGACGCAATGACCATGTTACCATCACGAACTGTCGTGTGTACAACCAGGATGACTGCCTTGCCATGCAGTCGAGCAACAACACCGTCTTCTCGAACAATTACTGCAACGGGGGACACGGCATCTCGATCGGCTCTCTTGGAGGCACTGTTGTCGACGACTCGGACATTCTCAATGGTCTCAAGGTGATCAACAACACGATTGTCGACAATGACAACGGTATTCGCATCAAGACGATCATTGGTCTTGTTGGCCAGGTCGCCAACGTCGAGTACATCAATAACAAGATCGAGAACTGCAAGAACGGAATTGTCGTCCACTCCGACTACAACAAGACCAAGGGAGGGTATTCGGGCACCCCGACGAGTATGGTGCCAATCACTAACATCACGATCGACGGACTCTCGGGGACAGCAAAGAACATCTACGACATCAAGGCCAACCCGGACGTTGTGTCCAGCTGGGAGTTCAAGAATCTGGCCGTGACTGGCGGCCAGGGCAGTTGCAGCGGACAGCCCAGCAACATTTTGTGCTAAATAACTCGGTCGCGGGAAAGAACAACCTTTGGTGTTGGAAGGATTTCGAGTTGATGCGCGAGCTGTGTGTGTGTGTGTTTATATTATTTTTAGAACCCCACGGAGGTATTTTTCGCTTCGGAATTGTGGTTTGAACACCATCCATTTCTCTGATGCATTGGTGCCAGAACTGCTCAAGTACAAGACAAGCGCAATGTCGGGAGCCCTGAAAGGTAGTGCTCAACACAGCAGTGAGCTCACTAATGATTTGCGCAAGTCATCGATATCCTTCTCGAGATATCGGCTACTAGATGACGAAGAGCAACGGCAAGAGGTATATTGAGGTTGTTATTAGAACGGCTGGTAGATTGTTGATTTTTACTTTGTCTCTCCCCTCAACTGATTTCAGTCGGAAACAATAGCGAGGATCATCCGCGATATCAAGATTCAACGGCGATCCAGTGCCACGAAACAACATCTTTCTACTGATGTAAGGGGTTCCTCGGATTCGAGACCATCTTCAGTTGGCCCAAGTTGGACTAGGTGTGGCACTGCTGTCGATGGTTCGCAAGAGTCAACACGACGGTTCGAAACCTGCACATCGCCAACCAAAAGGACGAGTAGGAACCTTTCAAATTACTCTGTTGTTTCTCGAATGTCATCTAGAAAGGACCTGTCTCCTCAAGAGTCCTTGTCAGACTCGAAGCAGCAACCCGAAGATCAGCCGGATTCATTCCAAGAGCAAGTACTCAATGAACTCAGGCGGCTGAAAGAGGTGATCATAAATCTATATGCTGTTATGCCTACGTGCTAATTTCTAGCTTCTTACTGTAGGCGCAACGGCAAGATCTTGCTGCCATTGAACATTTGAAACGCGAGAAACATGAAGCTGAAGAGAAAGCACGTCGACTTGCTAGGAAACTGGAGCATGATGAGGTCCGTCCACCATCCTTTATGAAGAAGAAAGCCAGAGAATTGGTCCTTGATGAACGATACGAGGAGCTTGACAACCTCCACGAATCACACGAGAGCAATAACGCTATGCACTCAAACATGCTTGGCCAAGACCAAGCAGGAGATGAGAATGTTCCGCAATGGGCAGAACTCTCTGGTGACGAAGCAGATTTTGTGGACGACGATGATGTGCCACCAAGGTACGATGGCCATGATGCTGGAGAACCTATTTATCCTCTTGATTCGCCTCGATGGTCTGTTCATAGTGGTAAGGAATCGCTACGACGGAAACGCTCATAGTTATCGCTCACAAATTGCTACTTTTCGAACACAGACTCACCACCACCGCGAATTTTTGAGCAGCGTGATAAGACTGAGGTCATTACACTGGCAAAATCTCGATCACCAAAGTTTGGACTTACTCGAGATGAATATTTGACACAACCTCATAGGCGGCATGTACCAATGTCTCCTACACAGAAACAGCCTAGAGGGTACAGCAACAGCATTGACCTAGCTGCTAGCCACCGATCATGTACGTTCTTTGTGGAGAAAGAGCGGCGTCGCCTCGAGGAAGAGCAGCGAAAGCGAGAGGCAGCAGAGCGAATTGCTCGTGCTGCAAAAGCGACACCTCCAAAGCGATTGCTAGAGCATCAAGAAACTGCACGCCAAAAGAAGCTAGAGAAACTGCGAGCGCTTCAGCGAGAAATGAATGCTGAGCTCGCAAAAGAGAAGCGCGCAAAGGCCAGAGAAGTGCCTCTCACCACCTATTTGCCTTCTTCGATGGCGTCTCAGGCCACAGAAATAGTAGTGGATGCAGAGACGCAAAGAGTGGAGCGAATCCGTAAGCGTTCTCAAGAGCTGCTCCAGTCATCGATGCTTCCACCACGCATGGCGGCAGCAACTACTTCACCAACCTGCCAATCTGAGCCGCCTCGGATGTCCATCAAGATGAAGAAAAAGCTTCTTGAAGAAGCTGAACGGGAGGCCGAAAAGCGTCGACGTCGACCAAAGGCTGTGCCTGACTTTGACAGGCTTCACAGAAATTGGGAGCGGGTTCTTGCCCATAAACGCTCAAAGCAAATAGGGGTGGATGAGGATGAGGACGGCGAAGGCGGCCCAAAGTGCAATGGAACCAAAACCACCACCGAATGCAAGGAGTTCTTCAAGTCTCGCGCAGATAAATTGGAAGAACTACGCGCGAAGAAAGAAGCCCGGAGGAAGAAGCTGTTAGCGGAGGAGCAAGACCGACTCCGGAAAGAGAAAGAGACTCAGGAAAAGCTGCTTCGACGGATCAAGAAGGAGTCTGCCTCAATTTCGACTGGTGGCAGCAGCAAAAAAGTGCTCGTGACCAAGACTGAGCAGCTCCGTGTACAGAAGCTCCTCGCTGACGCAGCAAAAGCTGAGAAGCAACGACGCTGTGAGCAGCAAGAGGCGGAAGCTAGGGAGAAAAAGCTACGAGACGCTTCTCGACGAGTGGCTGCACAGGTGCGGCAGTTGGAAGCGCGTCGCAGGGACGAATATTCTGGCACATTTGTGGAGCTCCCTGCCGATCAAGTGAATGAAAAGGCCAAAGAGAGTCGCGAGCAGTTCCGCGAGGCCATGAAGCGCAATCGCGAGAAGATCCTGGCGGCTGTGGCGCTCAAGCCGAGTCTCATGGAGCGCTTCACGACAGACGTCAAGCGAGAAGAGCACAAGCGCGCGGCACTCGAAGCGGTCGTGAGCAACGTGTTCAAGGGAGACAAGAGCGCGATGAAGGGCGTACTGACGGACGAGGAGCAGGCGCTTGCAGAGGATTTGGTGGCTGGCACGGGGGACGAGAAGGGAGAAGATGAGTGAGATACGGTAAAAAATACCAACGAAGCGTCTACTTGGTGAGGAGTAGGCCGTCTATCGCTTGCATCTACTTGGGGAGCCATGACTTGAACAGCTCGTAGGTGGCGAACTGCACGCCCATGTTTGGCACGGCACGCACGAGCGTGGGTGTGAGGCCGCGGTAGAAGGATACGAATCCCTCGCGCTGCGCGAGCGTGGTGTAGCAGTGGATGGCGTTGCGGTAGATGCGCGGGGCGCCGCCGGACCCCTGCATCTGCAGCCGCCTGCGCACCGTGTCGTTGGGGTAGGTGAAAATGGTGGCGAGCATGCCTGCGCCTCCGCCGCACATGATCTTTCCCGCGAAGTCGGCCTTGGGGTTGATGTCCTCTGGCAGCAGCTGCGTGAGCAGGTCGTAGGAGCCGAACTTGATGCCCTCGTAGGGGATGCTGCCTGCGAGCGTGGGTCCAATGCCGCGGAAGAGCGCGCGGAAGCCCTCCTCGCGGAATGTGCGGAGGAAGGTGCTGGTGATGCCGCTGTAGGGCGCGTCTCTGCCAATGTAGCCCGACACGCGCGTGCGGATGAGGTCGAGCGGGTACGTGAGCACCGACGCCGTGAATCCCGCGAGCGACCCGGAGGCGAACGCCCCCCATGGCGGGAGCTCCCCGGGCTGCGCGGCGTTTAGCGACCTGAAGGCGTCCTTGTAGACGTCCGAGAAGCCGAAGAGCACGGCCTTGTGCGGCACGACGCGCACGCAGGCGGCCAGGTTGCCTCGCCAGAAGCCGAGCGAGCCCTCGGCGCGCCAGATGGCCGCCGTGGTGTGCAGCATGCCGGCCGACTCGCCCGTCTGGCACACGATCTTGACGCGCTCGAACGGCGCCACCACCGTCTTGGCCACGATGCCCGCGCCGCCGCCCGCCGCCATCTGCAGCAGCTGCCGCCGGTTCCAGCGCGAGTCGCCCATGCTGGGGGCTCGAGGGGGAGGGGAAAGCAACTCGACTGACGTGGTGGTGGCCAAGTCGTTGGTGGCGATTCTTTGAGTTGACGCGCGAGTAGTTGAATTGAGAGCATAATGAAGCCAGCATGATTCAGTGTAGCCACCATGCGATTCTTTGAATTGAGAGCGTCCCGCGAAAGGACGGCGTCACTTTCCGACATGGAGCGCTTCGTGGTGCGCGGGGAGGCGGCCGCCGAGAGCGCCAGGCCGCGCGCGCGGCGCCAGCGGCAGACCAAGATCGACGTGGGCGGCAAAGTGGTGCGTTGTGGCGAGGCGAGGAGGGCGGGCTGGGCTGACGGGGCCTGCAGGTGGTGGAGGAGATGGTGGCGCACCTGCGAGACGAGCTCGAGGACGCCAGGACGCCCGCGCAGATGGAGGACGCGCTCGAGGCGCTCGAGCAGCTCTTCGTCTCGCTCGAGATGCTGGAGAAGACGCTCATCGGACGCGCGCTCACGCGGCTGCAGCGCCGAGCGCCCACAGGTGAGAGCGGATGGACCTGCGCGGCACGGACAGAGTGGTCGCTGACTGCTGCGAGCGACAGAGGAGATCCAGGTGCGCGCGGCCAAACTGCTCAAGACGTGGAAGGCGAGGGCGAAGAAGGCGGCGAGGAGAAGAGCGCGGAGGGTGCAGACGTACGGACGCAACTTTGGGGAGTGACGGCCCATTGCTCAAGAGTATTTATCACACACCGAGGGTGCAGCGACCCCCAGCTAGCGCGAGTCTGTCCTACCTACGCTAGCTAGAAGCTGCTCCCACATCAAGACCTCTCTATCATTCTCAATGGGACGGCACTCATTTTTGTTCTCACACACTGGTGATGACTCGATGTATCCCTTCACTGTCATCGGCTCGATTTCTGACTGCCGTCGATATCGTTACGACGACTTGCACGGGAGGGAGACAGAGCTGGGCTGACCAGTGCACGTGCCCGCAGCACCCGTCACCGTGATCCTCTTGAAGTCCCAGCTTGACGTCACACTCGGGTTGGCCTTGATGTCGTAGATCTTGGTGGCCGATCCCGAGAGGCCGTTGATGGTGATTCCCGTGATGCCGACCTTACTCGAGGGCGTACCCGAGTACTTTCCCAATCCCTTGTCGTAGTCCGAGTGGATGACGATGGCGTTCTCGACGTTTGTGAGCACGTTGCTCGTGTAGTTGGCGTTAGTGACGAGGCCCTCGAGTCCGACGATGGTCTTGATGCGGATGCCGTTGACGCTGTTGATGACCTGGTTGTTGTAGACCGTGAGGCCGTTGACCGTGTCAGAGGAGTCGACGGCGGTTCCGCCGATGGAGCCAATGGAGATGCCGTGGCCCCCCGTGCAGGTGTTTCCCGTGAAGAAGGTGTTGGTGCTGGACTGCATGGCGAGACAGTCGTCCTGATTGGTGATGTGACAACCCGTGATGGTGACGTGGTCGTTGCGGCTGAGGTCGAAGCCGTCCGTGTTCTTGGCGACACCGTTACCGGCGCTCGAGTCAAGTGTGAGGCCACTGAGCGTCGTGTCCTTCGAGCTTAGAATACTGAAGGTACGGAAGGGCGAGTTCTTGATGGTGAAGCTCGACAGCGTGGACGACACGACATTGCTGAGGCGGAAGAAGACGGGACGCGTGATTGACTGGCCCAGGCTCCAGTAACTCGCTCCTTGGCCATCCAGCGTGCCAGTGCCGCCGACCTTGAGGTTGGTTCCCGTGAGTAGCACGAGTGGTCCGTCCCACTGCTTGACACCGAACGTCGTCGTTCCCTGGAACGTGATGGTGGCGCCGGTCTTGGCCTTGGTCAGGTCGAGCGTGACACCGGCCGGTACGGTCAGCGAGTTGATGACAACGTTGCTGCACGTGGAGATGTCGTTGTTGGCGTAGGTTCCCGTGAGCGTGCATGGGTCAGCTTCTTGGGTCATGTCGGCTCCAGCGGCGAGTGCGGCGAGGATGGCGGCGATGGTCGAGGCAAGTCCGAAGATCTTCATGATGGCGGGTTGATCGGTCGGTAGTAGCTGTGGTAGCAGGAGTTGCTTGGTTGGTGGGTTTGCTTGGCTTGTGTGGCGCGAGGCAAATTGCGGAATGACATTGACCGAGCTCGACAATTCAGTTGGGTCACACTGAGCACTGCAGAGCCCTACTGCTGTCACACCTTGTGATGCCCTGTGTTGTGCAAGCTATGGGATTCCCCTTGTCATTGGGCTGATGGTCTGCTGTGCATTCAATGAAGCTAGATTGGATTGCTAAACTAAACTCCAGCTTGCCACCGCAATCAGAGCAGCGCACAGTTTTGCGTGTGTCCATGCTCAGATCCGGCGTTGACTTGACAAGTGCAAGTGCTGTGCTATTGCCAAACGCACGCGATTGTTTCTGGATGTGAATTGGGATGCTAAGAAGCATTTGAAGTGTCCGCTCCGCAACGCCGTGCCATATCTTCCAGATTTGCAACACAACGAGGCAATGCTGGTTGCAGCGCACGGATGATGCAGCACTGATGTTGCTGTTCGAAGTGTAGCGATGGAAAATGCTGACTGTGAACTTGTACTACTGTCGTGTTATGCAGCAAGCAAACGCAGTCACGTGATGGGTAGGCAGATCCTGAGTAAAATTGCGGTGTGGTTGATTTTTGAGACAAAGTTGGGGTGGATGTGGTTGTGTGGGGAAGAAGTTACTCGTGGCGCTCTCCTTACCCTAGGAAACGCAACGCATTGCAGGGTGCTAGCGGATCCCGTGTATTCGTCAACCACGACTGTTTTCTTGATATAAGCGAATGAAGGTAGCGTAGGCAAGTGAGTGGCGAATGGATTATCCGAAAGTGAATTAGTTCATCTGAAAACTGCTACGACGGTCTCCTAGAACTACTGCGGGGAAGTCCCGACAAGGACCGATGCGCTCGCCACCGTTATGTTGCTGGAGTAGTGTCGAAACTCCATTCACACGACTAAAGCAACTTAAGTGTCCAACATCAGCCAATCAGCGATCAGCATCAGAAGTACCGTGGGCGGGGACCGTGCCATCCGCCCAATCAGCGAGCAGGCACCATCCCGAGCACGCGCCGAGCAGCAATCGACTTGCTGAGAGCACGCACCTGCTCCCAGTCGATCGCTGCGAGGGCGGCGGTCTTCAACACGTCGATCCGTGTTGCGCAAACCCGACGCCGGCTGGACTGCCAGGTGCAATCCCAACATGTTTTCAAGCACGAACATGAACATGGGAGCGTGTGTTTCTATCACTCAGACTGATGGGCTCACGGTGCCGCCTCCACGAAATCCAGCAATAGCAAGATCCCATGAGATGGGGTGAACAAAAGGAAAAACGCACCACCACCGTCCTTAGTTACGCCATCCTTTCAACACCGCTGCATCTATGTTTTTCGAGGCACGGACGGCGTAAACACAAAGCCAATCCAAGACCTCAGAGTACAGTGTAGACTCATAGCGCTTACGTTCGTCAGCGACGGCAACACATCCACGGATCAAGAACAAATCAACGAGGATACTTGCCGCAACCAAGTTGCAGTAGACCTTGCATTTTTATACAGGACACACATCACAAGCCCACGATTACGCACGATTACGGAATTAACTCAGGATCTGCCTGCCCATCACGTGACTGCGTTTGCTTGCTGCATAACACGACAGTAGTACAAGTTCACAGTCAGCATTTTCCATCGCTACACTTCGAACAGCAACATCAGTGCTGCATCATTCGTGCGCTGCAACCAGCATTGCCTCGTTGTGTTGCAAATCTGGAAGATACGGCACGGCGCTGCGGAGCGGACACTTCAAATGCTTCTTAGCATCCCAATTCACATCCAGAAGCAGTCGCGCTCGTTTGGCAATAGCACAACACTTGCACTTGTCAAGGTAACGCCGGATCTGAGCATGGACACACGCAAAACTGTGCACTGCTCTGATTGCAGCGGCAAGCTGGAGTTTAGTTTAGCAATCCAATCTAGGTTCATTGAATGCACAGCAGGCCATCAGCCCAATGACAGGGGGAATCACACAGCTTGCATAACACAGGACATCACAGGGTGCGACAGCAGTAGGGCTCTGCAGTGTTCAGTGTGACCGGCCGCTCTTCAACTGAATTGTCGAGCTCAGTCAATGCCATTCCGCAATTTGCCTCGCGCCACACAAGCCAAGCAAGACCACCAACCAAGCAACTCCTGCTACCACCGCTACTACCTACAAACCAGCCAACCTACCAATCGACCATCATGAAGATCTTCGGACTTGCCTCGACCATCGCCGCCATCCTCGCCGCACTCGCCGCCGGAGCCGACATGACTCAAGAAGCCGACCCGTGCACGCTCACGGGAACCTATGCCAACAACGACATCTCCACGTGTAGCAACGTTGTCATCAACTCGCTGACCGTGCCGGCCGGCGTCACGCTCGACCTGACCAAGGCCAAGACCGGTGCCACCATCACGTTCCAAGGAACGACGACGTTCGGTGTCAAGCAGTGGGACGGACCGCTCGTGCTACTCACGGGAACCAACCTCAAGGTCGGCGGCACCGGCACGCTGGATGGCCAAGGAGCGAGTTACTGGAGCCTGGGCCAGTCGATCACGCGTCCCGTCTTCTTCCGCCTCAGCAATGTCGTGTCGTCCACGCTGTCGAGCTTCACCATCAAGAACTCGCCCTTCCGTACCTTCAGTATTCTAAGCTCGAAGGACACGACGCTCAGTGGACTCACACTTGACTCGAGCGCCGGTAACGGTGTCGCCAAGAACACGGACGGATTCGACCTCAGCCGCAACGACCACATCACCATCACGGGGTGCCACGTCCACAACCAGGATGACTGCCTTGCCATGCAGTCCAGCACCAACACTTTCTTTACCGGCAACATTTGTTCGGGAGGCCACGGTATCTCTATTGGCTCTATCGGCGGAGCGGTATCTGACGCCTCTGACACGGTCAACGGACTCACGGTCTACAACAACCAGGTCATCAACAGCGTCAACGGCATCCGCATCAAGACCATCGTCGGACTCGAGGGCCTCGTCACTAACGCCAACTACACGAGCAACGTGCTCACAAACGTCGAGAACGCCATCGTCATCCACTCGGACTACGACAAGGGATTGGGAAAGTACTCGGGTTCGCCCACCAGCAAGGTCGGCATCACGGGAATCACCATCAACGGCCTCTCGGGATCTGCCACCAAGATCTACGACATCAAGGCCAACCCGAGTGTGACGTCAAGCTGGGACTTCAAGAGCATCACGGTGACGGGTGCTGCGGGCACGTGCACTGGTCAGCCCAGCTCTGTCTCCCTCCCGTGCAAGTCGTCGTAATCGCAACGGCAACGACGGCAGTCAGAAATCGAGCCGATGCCGTCGACAAATGAGTCGAGTGCACTCGCTCGTTCGTCATGATGGGATCATGGGTATGGGCACTTGCATATCATACTGTATATGCTCGTCTCGGTAGTGTAGACTAGGTTACAGTACTAGTACTCACTCACGTGGTGAGTCACAAGTGAGTCACAATATAGACGGTCGACTTTTGATGTGTACCACACGAGTACGTTGTATGTGTGACGCATTGTTTTAGAGATTGCACGCTTGCACGCTGGAGATGAACAGATGAGTGAAAGGTATTGTTGTCACTCGGCGTGAAGAGTTCCCTGGCGAGTGGTTTCGGCTACTCTAAATGAAAGATTCGATCGCTCGGCCCCCGAACTTCCCCTCAAAGATCACCTCACTCGCAGGCAAGCGAGGTGTCAAGCGCACTTGGGCCTCTTCTTCAGGATATCCGAGGGCGATGATCACGGGAACGGCATAACGCTCTGGGATCTGGAGAGCCTCGAGGACTTGTGCTTCCATGAACCCTTCCATTGGTAAGGTCCCGAGGCCATACTCTTGCGCGGCGTACAACAGTGTGGCTGCAGCGAAGGTTGTCTGTTTGATCGACCAGGCTGATGTCGGCGTGCTCAATGGTGCTGGAGCATCTGGGTCAAGGCCGTGGTGCGAGAACAAACGCACGTGTCTGGGCATGTTTTCGATTTTGGATGGTGGGATTCCGGCGTCTCGCTTGAGTTGCTGGATACGTGGAACGTTGAGGACAGGCTCTGGGCAGTATGGTAGTGTTTAGTTGAGGTTAGCATCGTAGGAGGATGCAACCGACGTACCGAGGTCAGACGCGAAGACCACCACAACAGGTGCACTCTTGACCTTTTCGCCGTTGGAAGCGAGCATGGCGTGTGCCAGCCGATCGCGATCAGCTTGGTCTCGAAGAACAATGGTCACGTAAGGCTGCATGTTCATGGATGATGGAGCTCTCTGCAATGCAAAGTATTAGCAGTGCATCAAGTTACTACTTCCTAATTGTGCATACCTGCATGAGATGTAGAACCTCCGCGAGGACGTCCTCAGGCACAGACTTGGCGGCGAAAGCCTTGGCGGAGTGGCGATTACGGATAACGTCTCCAGCAGCCATCGTTGTCGAGTGAGTGCGCTTGTCTGCCTGCAGATCGAGAAATGAGGTTGTTGCTGGACCAGATACCGAAGTAGTGGCTGTACCCATGGATATTTGGTAGCGGCGTAATAGAGCGCATCCGTGACGATCATGGATTACGCCGGCGATGCTAAAAATGAGCCAATACACGCATTTCCTCGTGATGAACGCCAGTGCAGTGCAAAATACGCGAATGCTGGCTGACGTCTGTTGACTCTAGTGGCGGTGAGGCTGTACTTGAGTGAACGCTGTGGAAAACGTTTGTTTGATTGACCAGGACAACGTAGATTTTCTCAACAGTGGAAGGGCACCAGGGTGAGTCTGTATCCAGTTAGCGCAAGGCTGAGTCGGCGGCAAACGTTAGCAAGCGTAAGCTTCGGACGCTTGGGTCATGCGTTCTGGATTGGAATTAGCAAAGCTATTCATGAGAGGTTGTACTGCAAAGGCATCACCAGCTGAGAGGGCTACAATAGTGCGAATTACATTCAATATTGGCTCACCACGGGCTCTCCATGCCAAAGCGAGTGTGCCCAATGGAGTAAAGAACGGAGCTCCGCTTTCATCAGATACCCCAGGAACCAAAAGTAGCCACCTCCCGCAACAATGAGCGCGGAAGTCCCTATCACCCCAAGTTGCATGTCCTTGACATTGACAAAGATGAGGTATAGGTTGATGAGGCACACAATGGCGCCGAAGATCCAGCCGGTCACAATCGTAGCGGTGTTGTTCACAAAGCGACCCATCACATGGCGCGAGCTGGTAAACATGAGCACCGGGAGCAGCGCAAACGGTAGCTGAATCGACTGGAGAATGTTGAGAAACTCGTCCATGCGGTCACTGTCTTGCGGGTTCGCCTCGCTCAGTAGTGCTACAACCAGCGCAGGCACGAGCGACATGCACCGCGTCACTGCCACTCGCTTCCACGGACTCAGATGCAAATTCAAGAATCCCTCCATGACAAACTGGCCAGCATAGGTTCCAGTCATGGTCGAACTTTGACCCGCTGCGAGAAGTCCCACTGCCCAGATCGTCTCTGCGTACTGGCCGAGCATTCCACTGAGTGCCACACCAGCCTGAGAGAGTCCAATACCTTGGCATTCACCAGATACACCATTGGAGAGCTGACACGAGCCATACGAGTCGCCGTCTGCTACTCCACCGGGTACACACGCAGTGTTGATGCCGTGCTCGGCAAACGTCCCCGTACAGTCAGTTGAAAAGAATCCCTTCGCAAACACTCCCAGTACAGCGAGATTGATGATGAACGACACAAACAATGCGCCTCCCGACTCGATAGCGAAGTACTTGTTGGCTTCATGCACTTTGCGCGCATTCCCAGGGTCCACCTGGCGCGTTTGCACCAGCGCAGAGTGCAGGAAGATGTTGTGCGGCATGATGACAGCGCCGACAATGCCGACCGCTTGCACAACGGCATACGACTGCACGCGCGGCATGAAGCCAGATGCGACGTCGGCAGTCGCGACGCCCCCGCGAAAGAAGTTGATGCAGAAGCAGACGAGCATGACAGCGATGAGCGACACGAAGAAGGCCTCGAGCTTGCGGATGCCGTAGCGGTGGAGCAGCAGGAACGTGAACGCGTCGACGCCCGTGATCTGCAGCAACAGGAGGTCAGTCGCATGCACTCGGAGTCAGACAGCCCCCGTGAGCGCAGCGCACCAGACAGCCGACGTATAGCGGGAAGTTGAACAGTATCTGGAAGGCGATGGCGGAGCCTAGCACCTCCTGGATGTCGCTGCCGACGATGGCGATCTCGGTCATGACCCAGAGCACGAGCGAGGCCCAGCGCGGGTACTTGTCGGTGCACATCTCTGCGAGGTTCTTGCCCGTGACGACGCCGAGGCGCGCGGCGAGCACCTGGAGGAAGAAGCCCATGACGGTGGCCGCGAAGAGCACCCAGATGAGCTGGAAGCCCGCGTACGCGCCGGCCTGCAGGTCGCTCTCCAGGTTGCCCGGGTCCACGTACGCGATGCTCATGAGCCAGCCGGGCCCCGCGTACGCCCAGAGCGTGCGCCAGCTGAAGCGCTCGCCCAGCTCGGCGTCCGGCACGCGCACCTCGCCCACCGTCAGCTCGAGCGCCTTGTCGTACTCAGAGCGCGGCGCCAGCAGCAGCGGGTCCGACTCCAGGCGGCTGGCGACGCCCTGGGGCTCGCGGGGGGACGCAGACGCCGTCATGGGCTCGGGGAATCGCGCAGTGGCGCGCGGCGGCGCCATGGCGGCCGGGATCCGGCGGCGGTGGCGGCGGGTCGGACGGAGGAGCGCGCGCCGCGCTGATTGGCCGCCGCGTTTGAAGTTGACCAGTGGGATGCCCCCGACGCGTGGATTCCGCCAATTGGAGGGTTCCGAGGAAGAGGACGCGCCAATCGGAGACGAGAGGAGGCGCGACTACCGAAAGGCAACTTGCGCCGAGCGAATCTCGGCGGCGGCAGATTCGACCGCGGAGGCCGGCGCGTGCCAAGCGCCTGAAAGTGAAGAGCTCGCATCTCAACCGGACGAGAGATCTTTCGGCAGACGCGGCGGTGACTGGGCTGGCTGGCTGGCTGGCTGATTGCCATCAATCGAATGGCCACGCCGCCACCACTTGCGGCAATATCACCGCCACTAGACAGCCAGGACGCCACTACTACTACCACCGCCATTTCCACCACCATTGCAATAGACCACTAGATCACTCACCAAGAGTAGAATGCAACGTAGGACGCCTCGAGTGAGCAGCTTGCTTGACCAGCTTGTCAAGATGAAGGTGACGAGCCATTTCGCGTGGTGTGGTGCACATCACTCGCGTCAATAGCATGTCAAGCGGTCACTCGCCAATCCTCACCAGCCATGTACGCGGGCGTGGACAAGTACGGAGGCGCGGTGGTGGGCGAGGCGACGTCCACAGCTGCGCCCGTGGGGCTGTCGCTGGAGGACGCGGTCGAGACAGCGGCGGCCGAGGAGACGGTGGTCGTGGACGTGCCCTTCTCCTACTACGAGGACGAGGAGGACCCGTCGACGCTCGTCTCGGGCTGCTCGCAGGTGCTGCTGGCCGCGCAGCTCAACCCCGAGGCCGGCGGGCTCATGTGGGTCGAGCAGGACAGCGCGCAGGCCGCCTACAAGAACGTCGTGGCCATGTCACAGATGACCTCCATGCTGCGCGACGCCGACCGCAACCGCTGCTACGAGCGGGGCATCGCGCGCGCCATTGCCGCATTCAAGCAGGCGCACAGCCGAGCGCCCATCGTGCTTGACATCGGCACGGGCACGGGGCTACTCGCCATGCTCGCGGCGGCGCACGGCGCTGAGCACGTCTACGCGTGCGAGATGTTCGCGCCGATGGCCGAGATCGCCACCAACGTCACGCGCGACAACCACCCAGACAAGATCACAGTCTTCCCGCTCAAGTCGACGGCGCTGGTCGTGCGCGACGAGCACAAGCAGAACCAGCCGTTCCACCTGCCACGCCGCGCTGACATGCTCGTGTCCGAGCTCTTCGACTCGGTGCTGCTCGGCGAGGCTGTGCTGCCGACCATCCGCCACGCCATGGAGCACCTGCTGGTGCCAAATGCTGTCATCGTGCCGGAGCGCGCCACGGTCTTCGCGCAGGTCGTGCAGAACGAGAAGATCTACCGCTTCAACACGGTCGCCGACCTCAACCTTTTGGCTCGTGACAACGGAGAGAAGACCAGCGAGCGCAAGATCATTGTGGGTCGCAGTGACAAGGCGAGTGAGTGCACGGGTGCGCGTCCAGCGCTTCCACTACACTACCGTGCGGTCGAACCAGCGTCGACTGTGCTGACTGAGCCCACAACCGTGCTGTCGTTCGACTTCAGCAACAAGTCTCCGGATGGGAACCCAATCATTCGTCGCGACACGATAGTCGAGTCTGTTGCTACAGGCGAAGCCCACGCCGTCGTCATGTGGTGGGAGGTGCGCTTCGACAGTTCAGACGATGCCATCATCTACTCCACCAAGCCTGGTGTGCAGAACTGGCAAGACCACTGGGTGCAGGTCGTCTTCCCACTCGCTGAGAAGTTGAACGTTCAGTACGAGGCATCAAAACCTCAGCGATTGGTGCTGCGCACGTTCCATGATGACTTCCGCATCTGGTTTGACGTAGTTCACGCGTCTGACGAAGAGCAGAGTGCAACCGACCCGAGCGCAGCCAAGAAGCACAAGTCCGCTGTGTCCGATGGCGAAGGCAACGAGAAGCCTCCGTGCACCTGTGGACTGCATCTCATTTCCAATGCCGAGCGAATCGCAATGCTTGGTGACGTAGATCGCATTTCGGCCTTCCGTGACGCTATTGCTGCCACAATCGCTCGTCAGAAGCAAGTTGATGTCAACGATCGACTCAATGGCAATGCACTTTGCTGTCTTGACATCAGTGATGGATCGTTGTGTGCACTTCTTGCAGCTGCTCAAGGTGTCGAGAACGTGACATCGATCGAGTCCAAGGAGGTGTCGGCGCGTATCTACGATCAAATCCTCGACCACAACAATGCCGATGCGCTGGTGATGTGCAGCGGTTGCAAGGGTTTGCTGCCGGAACACCTCAAGGGCGAGACAAAGGTCGATCTGCTTATCGGAGAGCCTTTCTACTACGCGATGCAGAACCTTCCGCTGTGGCAAGCTTTCAACTTTTGGCTGCGTCGGTCTGCAGTCGACAGTCTGCTTCGTGAGTCAGCCACTGTCCTGCCTCATCGCGCGCGAGTCATGGCGATGGCTGTGGAATTCGAGCACCTGCACGAATGCTTTGGCGCCGTTGGCAACGTGTCTGGCTTCGACCACTCGTTCTTTGACCAGTTTCAGGACGAGTACTACACTCGCAATTTCCCGTTCCCAGCCTACATGTACCCGTTCGAGAAGCGTTCGGACCCTGTCTGCCTGGCAACGCTCGAGCTCAGCGAACTGGTGCATTCTGTGCGCGAAAACGTCAACATTGACCTCTCGATCGGGGCGAATGCTGTGATTGTGTGGGTAGAATACGCTCTTGATTCTGCAGAGAGTCACGTCGTGGCAACTGGACCCGCTGTGGCGCATGCCAAGCAGCTCATTCGGTTCTTGCAGCCGTCATCAACAGACGCTGAGTCCAGGAAGTCGCTTAGTGCTCAGTTTTCGTTTGACTCGCTGGAAGGCACCATTGACCTCGATTTCAACGTTGAATAGAAAACGTTTTTCTTTCTTTCTCGCTGGCAAAATGCGCTGAAACTATCATTTTCACTGGGTTCCATTCCCAGTCATCGTCTTTTATCGTAGGATGCCGGGTTTACCACGGCCATACCCGCGAGCCGAAGGCGACAAACTATCATTACGATCAAGCCAACGAACTGTTGGCCACTCATTTCTTTTGCTGGTCCTGCTGCTTCTGCTTCTTTTGGCGAAGCTTCTGTTGGTAGAGCTGCTGGCGCTTGATCTCGTCCATGAGAAGCTGCTTCTGACGCTCGCGCTGCTCCTTGCGAAGTGCGTCTAGCTCCTCCAAAAGCACCACAGCCACGTTTTCCTGCAGATCAGCAGACCACGTCTTATCACGTGGATGACGCTCGAGCTGCTGCCAAATGTCTGCAAACTCGGGCTGATGCTCTAGTTTTTGCACAACACTCGAGAGGAAGTCCCAAAGCGGGAGGTCGGCCGGTAGCTGCCGCAGCTGGACTATCGTCAAGAAAAACGCACCCAGCTCCTTCTCGAGCTGGGAGATTGCCGGATTGCCTTGGGTCTGCGTGAAGAACTGCTGCACAATCTCCAAGAACTCGAGCTTCTCGGCGTCCTCTGGCTCAACTTCAAAACCTAGCTTGCGGCTAATTTCGACGTTCTCCTTGACTCGCGCAGCTTCGTTGATCAGTGGACGCAGTCGATTCATGGATCTCCACAGTGATGCTGACTGGAATGGCGGACCCCGAATCGAAGCTCCGGGCGCGAGCACGTTTACAGGCGGATACACGCGTTGTCGCGCAAGCGACGACTCCAGATTCACACAGTCATCCACAATCGACGTGATGCGTTCTTTGAATTCTGACGTCTCACCTGAGCTGCTGTCTGGAGCATCAGCGAGCGCCAGGGTCGTCAGCGACTTGCTGTCAGCGTCCGAGAACTGTGCAGAGCGCTCCATGAGAACCGCATGGCCACTCAGACTAAGCTGCGTAATCTTTGGCAGCTTCATGATCTGCACCAGGCTCTCTACGACCATTTGATGCGCGGCCAGGTCGTCATAGATGACGACGCTGCGGTGAGACTTGCCTTCTTTCATAAAGTACTCGGCGATCGCGCAGCCGGTGAAAGGTGCGAGATACTGCGTGATAAGCGAGTCCCGAGTCTCCGCCGCCACAATCGTCGTGTACTGGAGCAAGTCCCTGTCTTCTAGGTACTGAGCGATCTGCTGGATGCGGTTCCCGCCCTTGGCCACGCAAACAAACACAAAGTGAGGTGGCGTCTGTTGCTTCTCCAACGCGAGTTGCACTTGATGCGCAATGACATCGAGCGCCAGCCGCGTCTTGCCGCTATTGCGCGGTCCGAGTATACCCACACGGTGGCCAAACGCCATGGGTTTAAGGCAGTCGATCGCCAGCACGCCCGTCTCGAATGGCGTCGAGAGCGGCGCGCGCTGCATCAAGCCAGGCACGGTCTTGGTGCCCCACGCGATCGGGATCCGAGCATTCGCTGCGGGAGCATCGACGACTGCATCATTGGTTGGGTAATCGTGCTGAAGCTCGCCAAGTGGGTTGACCACCGCGCCGGAAAAGCACGCGAGGCTTCCAGGGATTGTGAGGCTCGCGCTCTCGAGCACCACGTGCATGCCGATCTGAACGCGCTTGGCGCTGTCGCTCGTCTGTGCACCGAGCAGCGCGACGTGCGCCACCTTCTTCTCCAGGAACAGCACAAGTCCGCGACAGATGGGCTCGGTGTCGCTGGGCAGCTCGCCGTCCGCCGACGCCCCGTACACGGCCACGACCGAGCCGATAGTCGCGTGGCGCAGCCCCGAGATGCTGGCCACGTTGTTCTTGATGTCCATGACCGCGCCGGTCACCGGCAGCAGCGCCTGCGCGGCCGCATCCACGCCCGCCTGCGCCTGCTGCTGCTGCTGCTGCTGCGCGCCCTGGCCCTCCTCCTCCTCCTCCGCGAGCCGGATGAAGTCCAGCATCTGCTGCGCCAGCATGGCCTCGCTCGCCTCGGTCGTCGGCTTCTTCCCCGCCCCCAGCGCGCGCGAGGAGCTCACCGGCCGCAGCTGCGCGCCCAGCACCGAGCCGGAGGCGCCGGTAGCCGCGCGGCCCAGCGCCAACGCGCGCTGCAGGCCCCGCGCGCGCGCCGAGCGCCTCGCCGCGACCCGCGCCAGCTCCATGGCCGCTTGTCAATCCCCCGTTTGTGGTGGATCACTTGGCGGTCTTTATCGCAATATATAAAACTTGAGGTACTAGATTAGTACATGTGCTGAGCTAGAGGATTACTATACGCATTAAATTATTAGACGCCGCGCATATACGTATATATTTGGAATGCGCAAACACGGGGGTCTAAACACCGGTCAAGACGTCGCTCCAAGGCGAGAAAGGCCGCGTGCATGGGTTTCCCCTGCCATTCTTCAATCTGCGCGGTCGAGCGCACGTCAAGCCCGACTACAAGCATGAGCAAGCCCACGTACAAGATCGCGGTGCTGGCGGGCGACGGCATCGGGCCCGAGGTGTGCGCCGAGGCCGTCAAGGTGCTGCGCGCCGTGGGCGAGCTGCACGGCCACGACTTCGCCTTCACGCCGGCGCTCGCGGGCGGCGCGGCCTTCGAGCAGCACCAGACGCACCTGCCGCAGGCCACGATCGACACGGTCGCGGCCTCGGACGCCGTGCTCTTCGGCTCCATCGGCGGCCCCACGGACGCGCAGGAGGACCCCAAGGTGCGACCTCGCGGCGGCGAAGAGGTGGTGAGCAGCTGACGCTAACGAGCTCTGCAGTGGAAGGACGCGGAGAAGAACTGCCTGCTGGGCCTGCGCAAGAACTTCAACCTCGCGGTCAACATCCGCCCGGGTACGGTGGCAAAGCGAGAACTGTCACGTTGCTGCCCTCCAGCTGACCATCGGCGCTCTTCCTACCACAGCCAAGATCTACTCGATGCTGCCGGACCTGTCGCCGCTCAAGCCGAGCATCATTGAGAGCGGCGTCGACATGGTGATCGTGCGCGAGCTCGTGTCTGGCATCTACTTTGGCGAGCACAAGACCGAGGGCGACGTGGCCACGGACGTCATGAAGTACTCGGAGGCCGAGGTCCGCACGCCCATGAAGTTCGCCTTCGAGACGGCCAAGAACGTACGTCAACCGCAACGCTCTATCGTCGCGTGTCTGCATCTAACCTTCCCTCGTTTCGATGATGTGTCATGCAGCGCTCGAAGCGCCTGACGGTCGTTGACAAGGCCAACGTGCTCGACTGCAGTCGTCTGTGGCGCAAGGTCGCCAAGGAGGTCGCTCAGGACTACCCGGACGTCCAGGTCGAGTTCATGTACGTCGACAACGCCGTGATGCAGCTGATCCGCAACCCGTCGCAGTTCGACGTCATCGTCACTGGCAATATGTTTGGCGACATCCTGTCGGACGCTGCGTCGGTGCTGCCGGGCTCGCTCGGTCTCATGCCGTCGGCCAGTCTGGGCGACAAGGTGCACCTCTTTGAGCCGATTGGCGGCTCGGCCCCGGACATTGCAGGCAAGGGCATCGCCAACCCGATCGCGCAGATCCTGTCGGCCGCGCTCCTGCTGCGCTACTCGTTCCAGATGGACGCCGAGGCCAAGCTGATTGAGGCGGCCGTCGAAAAGGTCCTCGAGGACGGCGTGCGCACGGGCGACCTGACCAAGGACCGCAGCAACGTCGTGGGCACGACCGCGATGGGCGACGCCATTGTTGCCAAGATCAAGGCGCTGCACAAGTAAAGTGGAGGTCTTCCCTTCGCCGGGCGGGCCGATCGAATAGTGAGGTTGTCGTGCGCTGTACGACCAGCAGCAGTAGCTCGGTTTCTCTCGTATAGATAAATAGTGTGTGTGGTTTCTGGACATTACGTGTGCGGTTGGGAGGGAAGCTGCTAGTTTTCCGGAGCCGCCCAAGCAGACAAGGCGGGAGGAGACTTCAGCGGCGTTCCGCTTCTTGGAGCTCCGCAAAGATATCGTGCACTCGCGAATGAGCTCTGAGATCTCGGCAGCGCGTCTGTCTGCTTGTGCTACAGTAGAGAGGCGATCAGTCGAGTCATGCAGCGTTCCGGTCCTGGAGCTCATCTGAAGTCTTGTTTTTTGAAAGGTCCACCGTCGTGTGAGGCAAACGCCGGACACTGAGATGACGAACCTCCTGAACCTGCGACGAGAAAAAAAAGTATCCTCAACCACTGAACACCTACGCCTCGACACTCCACATGAAGTCGCGCATGCAGAAGGAGCCGGGGCGTGTTGGAAGGGAGCTGCAGGTGGCAAGCGAGCGGAGCTCGTATCTTTGTGTAGCCGGTGTCTTCCTCTGCCTGTGAAGAGCATCCTTGTCCGACGGCGGAGCCGTTTAACGCCGTTTTGTCAGTTGGGCGGGTATCCAGTCAGGCACCTTCGAGTGTCCAACGAGATGCGAGGGGGCAACTTACCAGCCAGCAATACTGTAAAGCCTGTCTTGCCATGTCTTGCCATCCTGCCAGGCGAGGCTGTGCACCAGCCAGGGTCCGAGTGGCACGATGAGCCCAGCGGAAGGCGCGTGCTCCGGGCCAATGCGGTTCGTTGGCTCGTAGACGGCGCAGCTTTGTGGCTCGAGCCTTTGGAGCCGACGTATGCGTTTCCGCCGTAAACGACACACACGCCTGGAGCAGCCATGGCAACCAGTAAAGTCGATGGTAGCCACTTGCTTGGCTGTCAGAGGACCGCCGTGAGACGGCCACGCAAAGCAAGAGGCAGAAGGCGCCAGACAACAAAATTCAGCCGATCCTTCCGACAATGCATGCACGACTACGAATGTCGCCGAATGCGCCTCGCTCAGCGCGTGATGGCCGTTAAAACGCTTGATCCTTTCAACGGGCTTATCGTTGTGCCTTGTACTCCAGCAAGTTGGGCGATTGCCGCTACCCCCACTCAGCTCATTTTCTTTTTGTCCGGCTGCCTCTCCAGTCTCTTCCTCTCCACTCCAGCTCCACGCCAAGATGTCGACCGACTGGCAATCTCTCCACGCCGCTGCTCGAGCGCTGAGCGAATCGACGAGCAGCCTGGAAGGCGCGTCCATCGCCAAGATCATCGGAACCGGCGCGCTGCTCGGGCTTGTCCACGTTCTTACCGGTACGAGCTGTGTGCTGTGGTTCAAAGTCCTTGATCCATGCCTAGATTAACCAACCGTGTGGCTACTTGCTTAGGCCCTGATCACTTGAGTGCGCTTGCTGCTCTAGCGACGAGTTCGTCGTGGAAGGCGTTCGCCCTTGGCATCCGGTGGGGATTGGGCCATTCGACGGGTCTCATCATCATGGCGGGCATCTTCTTCGCTGCGGGTCAGACTGTCGACCTCGACAAGATTGGTGCCTACTGCAACTACATCGTCGGCGTCTTTATGATCGCGCTCGGCTTGTGGACGCTGCGTGGCGTTCGGCAAAAGTACCTTGAGAAGAGCAAGGAAGAGCTGATCCACGAGTCCATCGTCACGCCCACTGAGACCGCGGTAAACGGCTCCCAGGGAGATGATGCACCGAATGCAAGTGCTCCCGAACCCGAGCAGTCGGCATATCACTCAGCTCCACTCACCCCCGAGCTGCGCTTGTCGTCACTTTCTGGAGTCCGTCGATCCAGCATTTCCAGCAGCATTGCCGATGGAGCCGACACGACTCCGAAAGCGACCAAGGCGACGTTCCAGGTGATCAACAGCTCTACCAGTCGCATGAGTACGCATTTGGAAGAATCAGCAGCAGCGGTGGCGATCAACATTGACGACCCAGCGAACGACAAGAAGGTGGTCGAAGCAGACCCGAGCCAGCACAGCCGCATCCACCGTTTGTGCAAGTGCTGTCCGACGAATGTCTCGTTTTCCAACCCAGCCACGCAACGGGTACGATGCTCTCATAGCCATGTGCCAAAGGGAATAGCATTGCGGCTGACGGTTGCTGTTGTGTTTTTGCGAGTAGATCACGGCGCTCTGTGTCGGGATCGTGCACGGCATCGCTGGCCCTGGCGGCATCCTCGGCGTGCTTCCCGCAGTGGTTCTCAACAACTGGGGCAAGTCGATCGCGTACCTCGGCTCGTTCTGCGTAGCCTCGATCCTGACCATGGGCGTGTTTGCCGCCGTCTACGGCGAGGCCACGGGGCGCCTCGGCCGCAACTCGCTGCGCATGGAGTTCCGCATCGGCGCCTGCTCGGCGAGCTTCTCGATCATCGTGGGCTTCGCGTGGATCATCCTGCAGGCCACGGGTGTCATGAACAAGGTCTTCGACTGATCTCGTTGGGCTTCCGAAAGCGAGTTGAGTTGAGCTCGTTCAATGCATGTCAGTTTTTGCTCACGTTGAAGTTGTCGTCTTGAACGGTCACAAAGCTCTGGTTGCTCTCTATCGCTTCACCATGGCGCTGCGGGGTCCGCATCGTCGGCCCAAGTCAATGAGAGGACTGTTCGTCATCACCACCAGATGCGATCTCTAGGCGTTTAGGGTGCGAGTGGAGTCATCACCAGCGCATCCGCCTGCGGTACACCACGCCACGGCAAGTGCGTCACCGTCCCTGTTTTACAGCGTACCCCGCCTGTCTCATGTATAATCATGCCGTAACCTCTCCCTCATTGGCCCCATCCCGTCCAATCAGCGCTCGCCAGCACATGTTACGCAACCATTTCTCTTGCGCCTGGTATGGTTCATACTAACGCCAAGATAAACGTCTAAAATCAATCTGTATCCCGTTACGCCAAAGCGTAACCCTCGCAAGCGTCATTCCTGCTTCGGATCGCTCCGCCATGGAGCTCGAGTGGCCGCTGGAGCTGGCGCCGGGCGCGCGGCACGCGCGTGCTGAGCGCCAGCACCACCAGCAGCCTCTCGCACGCGTCGCTGGGCAAGATCGTGGCCACGGGGCTGCTGCTGGGGCTCGTGCACGTGCTCACAGGTGATTGGCGCGCTCCCAACCGCGCCGCTATCTCCGCCGCTAACCGCCGCAACCGCAGGCCCCGACCACCTCAGCGCGCTGGCCGCCATGACCGCCAACTCGTCCTGGAAGGCCTTCTCGCTCGGCCTGCGCTGGGGATGCGGACACTCCATCGGGCTCATCATCATGGCGGGCATCTTCTTCGCGGCAGGGCAGACCGTCAACCTCAACTCGATCGGCGTCTACTGCAACTACGTCGTCGGCGTATTCATGATCGCGCTCGGCGCGTGGACCGCCGTGCACGTACGCCGGAAGTACCGCGTGCAGTGTAAGGAGGCGCTGCTGGCCTCGACCTCGGCGCCCAGCGAGCACCTGCAGCCCCCGCAGCGAGTCGGCAGGTCGTCCTCGGTCTCGTCCTCGGCCGAGCAGCTTCCATTCGCGGTCACGCCGCTCACGCCAGTGCAGATTCCATCTAGAGCTAGTGTGAGCAACCGCGAGGAGAGGAGGTCCAGCACGACGCTGCCGGGGGCTCTACTGTCGCCGCAGCCGTACCAAGTGCTGCTCACGGTCGACGGAGACAAGGAGACGCACCAGGAGTCGCGCCACGCGTCGCCAGTGAGCTCGCGCGTGCCGTCACTGCGGCTGGACGAGCCCACGGACAAGCAGGAGGCGGCTCCGAGCCGGCCCAAATGGTGCGGCAAGTGCTGTCCGACCATGTCCTTCTCAAACCCGGCCACCCAGCGCGTACGTTCAGCATTCCTCCCACATGAGCCTTGCGGTTGCGTGCAGTTGTGTCTAACCGAGATTTGTATGTCCCAACTGACAGATCACTGCGCTGTTCGTGGGCATCGTGCACGGCATTGCAGGGCCGGGGGGCATCCTTGGCGTGCTTCCCGCCGTGGTGCTGGACAACTGGGTCAAGTCGGTCGCGTACCTTGGCTCGTTCTGCCTCTCGTCCATCTTCATCATGGGCGTGTTCGCTGCGCTCTATGGCGAAATTACCGGTCGGTTGGGCCGCAACTCGCTGCTCATGGAGCTCCGGATCGGAATTTGCTCGGCGAGCTTCTCGATCATCGTGGGCGTTGCGTGGATCGTGTTGCAGGCCACTGGTCTCATGGACGAGGTGTTTGAATAGAGAATCATCTTGCGAATTTGGATCGGCAGGAGTTTCGACGCCAAGCGTCGCAATGCGAGTTGTTCTGCGCCACTCTGCTGACGAGTCCGCCATAACAGTGGCCGACCATTAAGACGCGTCAACCATGATGGGAATGACAGGGATCGCGCACGCGTCGGTGCTCACGGCGCTCGTAACAGGACTCTCGCTCGGCGTACTGCACATCCTGACAGGTCCTGATCACCTCGGAGCGCTGGCAGCGCTGTCTAGCGGTCGACCATGGAGAGAAGCGCTCAAGCTCGGCATCCAATGGGGGTGTGGCCACTCGGTGGGCATTGCTGTCGTTGCCGTCGTGGCACTGGCAATCGGCCACGCACTCGACCTCTCGGTGCTTCGAGAGGTCTGCAATTACTTAACAGGTGTCTTTCTCCTGCTTCTTGGCGCATGGACACTTTACTCGGGCATCTCGGCGTATCGATCAAGTGAGACAGCGTCTGAGGTCAAAGCGAGTAGCGAGTGGAGCAAAGTCAAGTGCCAAGACGCATCCTACATCCAACTTCCTCCAGATGGATCGTGCCGACACCCGCACCTGCTCGAACTCCAGTACGATGATCATTCCCACGAGCACAGCCACATGTGCGACCTCACAAGTTGCTGCTCTCCTGTCGTGACCTCGTCTGCAGTCGCAAGTGTTTGTGTCGGAATCGTTCACGGAATTGCTGGACCTGGAGAGCTCCTTGGTGTTCTTCCGGTGCTTGCGATCCATCACATTGCTCCTGCAGTTGCGTACCTGGTGGGATTCTCGCTCAGTTCAGCGATTGGAATGGGCGTCTTCGCAGCAGTTTACGGCGAAATCACGCGCCGTTGGGCTCTAAAATCTTCGACCATAGCACTGGCCGTCGCTACGGGCTCGGCGCTGCTTTCCATGGGCATTGGAATAGCATGGATCGCTCTGCAGGCAACTGGTTCTCTAGACCACGTCTTTAGTGACGATGACAGTCGATAGCGAGAAGGATTTATCCTATACATAACAATACTCACAACTTTGCTGTTTTGGCTTTGATCATTTACGAAGACGTTACCGAGATCTCCCGCCGTCACTAGGGCGACGGAAAGTGCACGAACAGCCAGAAAAGAATGAGCAACGGCGATCTCCATCTGCATTTATCACGTGCCGCTCAGCTGCATTGTGAGATTCAACTTTTACCAAAGAGTGAGGCAACGAGATCGTTGTGGGAGTATTCTGCCACCACACTTCGAATGATCGTCGCTTGGAAATGTCGATGCCGTAAAGGCTGTATCTTGTCCAACCAAACCACGAGAGTAGCGAAGCGAGTCGTCGAGTGCTGCTGTTGCTAGCTCAACCGACAGTGTCCTATTACTTGCATATGGTGTCCAGTTGGGAAGCGAAAATCGAGAGGCAGGTGATGAAGGTACGCTAGCATCGGACGACACTGCAAACCGCGCCAAATGCGGAAAACGCGCGTGGACGAGAACATTCTGTAGGGATAGCAAACGAAGTCAAGAGAGGGGAATATATTAGAACCAACGCCTCGCCTTCCAATGCCGCTAGCTTTTTCAACCAAAGACGTTGTCAAGCTGTTGCGAGTCCACCAGGATGATCCAAAGCAGACCAACGCAGAACGATACCAGCGACGAGAAGATGCCACCGCGGTACAGCGCAACATCATTGCGGCGCATGATGCGACCGGATATTTCACCATAAGATGCAGCGAAGACTGCCATGATAAAGATGGATCCGATCGCAAAGGCAGCCAAGAAAGCCGACAGGAGCCCCGTATCATAAAACACTTCGTCGCTGAGCTCGCTCATGACCCCACCCGTTCCCGCAGTCCCATGGACCAAGCCGTAGAACAATGACGCGACTTGCAAGGTGCGGGAGCTTGTGATGTCGCTGGAAATTCCGCCACAGAGCTGGCAGGCTGGCCTTGCAGCGGCGCCAGTGTCTTCGATCGACGGGTTTGTGGTAGTAGCGGTCGCAACGCTCGGAGCCGGACCAGGGACTTCGCATTGAGCGTCTCGTGCGATCATCTGCTGGTAGTAAGCGTCCGTGTGCGGGTGAGCTCCCATAACAGGCACGCTCCCGGACTCCTCCATCTCGATGACAGTCTGGAGCTCGTGGCTTCGATGGTTCTGCTGTTGCCGCCGCTGGTGGTTGTAAGCGTCGGCGAACGCCATCTCGGTGGCGATACGCTTGTCCATGGTCTGCCTCGCACCTCGACGTAGTGGCTCAGACCCCAGAGACCGAGCAGCATCATGAGGATGCCGACGATGAAATCGCCATAGAAACCGAGCGTGTCGATGTCGAACCCCTTGTCCGAAGTCCTGTACGGGATCGTCAGGAGTACCAGGGCGAGCGAGTGGCCTATCCCCCATAGAGCTCCGAGTGTGCACGAGCGCCACGAAGTGCCAGCCGAGAGCACGATGAGCGCACTCAGGTGGTCTGGGCCTGTGATCACGTGGATGATACCATGCGATAGACCGTCTCCGATGAGAGCCCCGGTCGTGTTGCCTGCTATCGACATTGCGGCGCGCTTTCCAACTGGAGGGAGTGACGAGGTGTCGGCGAGCGAGACGAATTGGAAGTGACGCCTCACCGGAGACTGTGCTGGTGCGGTGCCGACAGACCGAAAGACAGTCTAGGAGACAGCCATGGGTGGCGGACTGGCGTCGGTAGAAGCCCAAAGGCATTCGAAGCACGACAGGCCTTCGCTTCTCTGTGTGAGGCCGACCGGCGTTCTCCGGACGCTTCATCGACTCAACAAGTGGCGCTGAGTATGGTGGCGGACATTAGAACGCTCGGTGCGGCGAGTCGAACTAATCGCCTGTCAGGCGGTCGTCATCACGCCCGACTCGCCTGCGTCAAATTCGAACATCTTGCACACAGTATGCCCAATGGCGTGTGAAGCCATGACAGGGCGACTGAATGCTGTGGTACGCAAAACAGGCTTCGGTGTTCAGCGCGCGTGAGGCTGCCCCCTCCGTGACCAGAACGCCTCACCTTCAGCCATTTAATCCACTCGACAGCTCGCCGTCGGATTGGATTAATGGCGAGGATGTCGCCTGCTTGTCCGGCCTCTGTAGGCGTGCCTGAACACAGTTGGCTGCGAATTTCAGTCGCCGTTGCCGATACGGCGCGCAGTCGCAATGGCTGCAACGAGTCAGTCGAAGCACCGAGTGACGTGAATGCAATCCGACCGCGTAGTGGACACGACTTTCCCGCTTTGAATCATTGTATTGCCGACTCGAACATTTTCAATCGAAAGGAAAAGTGCTCCGGGACGCAATTTCCATATCACTCGAGAGCTTTGCAGGGGCTTGGCGAGTACATTGGCGTTGCGGGCGATGCGTGGACGACTCTTCTGCCTTGAAGTCGTGGTGGAGTAGGCAACTCAACTCTTCTATCGTGCGCATCAATGAGCACAGACTTCGATAACTAGAAGAAGAATCGCGTACACGCTGACTCACCTGCAGATCGATATCACATTTATTGCGGCGAACAGTGCGCTTGAACCACCAAGTGAGGCGACATCGCTGCAAATCTTGAGCATCAGCATGCGAATCGTTCACCACGCGACCTCGACAAGAACCTGTGGCTGTATTCTTATTGTCAACAAGGAGCTCTTGGGGGGAAATGCTGCGCATTCTAGCCGCGCTCGAAAGTGTAGACTGCTCAAACCAAATCGCAGCAGATCTGCAATGGTCGACAGAACCAAGCAGATCCACATCATTGTTACGCGCATGTCCTGGCGCACGACTGCCATCTAGACCAGCGTATTCGAGTCGGTTTTATCTCTGTCGTGCACTTTCCTCGTGCGCAGAGCACGATTGGCACCATCATATACGTTGACTGCATCAACGACCATTCGGAGCTTGCGCATTGTGATCCCAGGCTACAGATGACGCTGCTTACCTCCATCTCGATTGATGACAGTCACACCATCCAGCAATTTGCTCATGGTGAACTACACGACTTTCATGATATCGTGCCTACGAGCTGCTATGATCGCCGGCGATTGTGAGACTCGTAAACCGCCCAAGAGCAAGCTGGGCATTGTGGGTCCCCGAGTCCAGCAGTCTTGGCATTTGTATTGCTTCACAATCAGTGTCGCACGAATCGACTAAAAGCCACACGGCCTTGCGTAGGTGCGGCGATAACAATGGAGCTGCCTCTATGGTCTGCGGACAGAAATGAAAGGAAAGAATGCAGGGAGCGACGTGAACATGAAGTTGCTCCTCCACTTCGAATTCTCCGTTCAAGTACACTCAGCACGGCTGTGTCCAAATGCCCGCGATCGAGGTGGCGCCGGAAGCAGCAGGGAGCGCAGTGTCATCAGCAACGATGCCGTCCCAAAGACGACGATCAGCTCAGCGATGGCTATTATGTATTCTCGTAATCCTCGTGCTGCTCTCCTCATCCTCACTGATGCTCGAGAGCTCCTCACTGTGGACCGAGCCAAAATCGTTGGACTTGAGGCTTCACCCGATTCCTGCTGTACCCAGCAACCATCAATTCATTCCTACGTGGGCAAAAGAGCTTGAGCACAAGGGTCCGTGGGAGATCCCAGAAGAAGATCGACTGCATCAGAGTCTTTTGCACGCTGCGTGCGTGTCAAAGAAGGACTTCGTGATTCCTTGGAGTCATGGGGCGCCTGGAGACGGTCAAGAGACTCTGCTGCGCCTTCATAACCACAGCAAGAACTCTAATAGTGGCGAAGCGAACGAAGCGCTCATGACAGCAGAGCTAATTCGCCAAGACGATCCGAATCTACTCGAGAAGCTGCGGGAATGCCCAGATGTCGACGTGTTTTTGCCGAAAGGTCTGCGTGGCAATGGGTACTGCGAAGATGCAGTAGCGTACGCAAAATGTAAGCCAGCAATCATTGTTCTGTGATGGGAGCTGTGATTCGTTGCTAACTAAGTTTGTTGGTGGCGAATTGTTCGATTTTACAGATCTTCATTCTCGATTGCTACCCATGTGGGTGTTTGAGATCAAGATGTTTGACCCGAAAGTGGGTAAAGAGGTTGACTACTTCGATCTTTGCCCCCAAACTCCTGTGATCTTCTTCAATCATTACTGGGATGGACTCCCGTCACACCCGAGATGGCCTGAAGGCAGCCGGAAACCGCTGTACCTCATGCCCAATATTGAGATGTACGAGCTTAGCGAAGCCCACCTGTGGCGAGCTGATGTGGTGCTATGCAAGACGCGGGTGTGTTATGAACGCGTGACCAAGTGGTACACGCAAGAGGGCAATCCCCGCGACACAAAAGTACTTTACACCAAACACACGTCCTCGGATCAAGCAGCATTTGCGCGACGGATACTCGGAGCGGCGTCTTCTAGTGCATCAAATCTTGCATCCGTTAGGAATGCAACTGTTGATGCTGTCATCGCAGCCAAGGACTTCGACACCGTCAAGTTTGTGCACACCGCTGGCACCAGGTGGGAATTTCTCTGTCTCCACTCAAGAAATGGAGTGCAGCGCTAACACTTTGCCGCTGCAGTGTGTGGAAAGGAACAAGACAGGTGGTTGATTGCTGGCTTTCACAGCCTAACCTACCTCCTCTTGAGCTCTTCATCAGCGATGCATCTTTTAACGCTCTGTTTGGGAAAAGATACGATTCGAAAATCCAGTTCGCAGGCTCAGACCACCCGCTCAAAATCAACAAGGGACAACTTGATGCGATGGCATTTGACAAGCTCATGAGTTACTCGGCTTTTTTTTCTCTGCCCGAGCGTCATGGAAGGCTACGGCCACTATATCAACCAGGCAAGAGCCTCAGGTGCAGTGATTGTCACAACGGACGCCAATCCGATGAACGAATTGATCTCGTCTAGCGACATGGGCGTGCTCATTCCTGCTCGTGCCGGAAGAAATCCGAAGATGATGCTTGGCGGAACGTCTGAAGGAAGTCATGCTCTTCACGGCGTTGACGGAGGACTCAACGCTGGTTTTTCGTCAAAATCAGTGTGCCAATCGATCAAGGAGTTTGTCAAGAGTACAACTCCAGATCAACGCCGCCAGATGGCTTCCCGAGCCAAGCAAGCGTATCATGATGATACAAGATTTTTTGCTCGAGCTATGGCTGAACTTAGGGTATTCACACGGGGCGGGCAAAGTGGGTAGTGATATCAGCATTGATTTTCGTGTTCCTACTCTTGTGCAAGATCCATGGCTCCAGTCGGATGATGGCCGACGCACTTACAAAGACGACACTAGCCAAAGACCTCATCCAGCGTTCCAGTGGACACGAGGACGACCCAGAGTACGCCAACGCAGAGCGAGACGCTGGACGAGAAAACACCCACGCGCACGAGCGACGCGTCTGAGAAGCGGCTCATACGGCCTGTGACCTCGCCGTACACGGCGGCAAACGCACCCATCACTAGGATCGACGCAATGCAGAAGGATCCGAGATACGCCGACGACTTGGCCCAGTCGTTGAGGATCACGGCTGGCAACACGCCAAGGATACCGCCCGTACCCGCGAGTCCATGCGCCGTACCATACAGGAAGGCCGTCAGCCGCTGCGTCTGGGGGTTCTTGATGTCGGCCGCGCAGAGTCCGAAGCAGCACGAAGTGCGTGGGACGGCCGCGTCGTCGTGGTCAGCGCCGTGGTCGTGCAGGATCTTGCGAACCTCCTCGTCGTCATCACTGCTGCTGCTGCTGCTGTTCACGCCCGTCTCTAGCGTCAAAGGCGTCTCCTCGGTGGTAGCTTCGTGATGGTGGTGGTGATGCTTGGCCTTGAGCTTGTTGCGCAGCAGCAGGTAGTGGCGCAGCCCCCAGAGGCCGAGTCCCATCATGAGGAAGCCGACCATGAAGTCGCAGTAGCTGCCGAAGCGGTCGATGTCCAGGTGCTGGTTGACGGCCAGGAACGCAGCGGTGACGACGATGAGCCCCGTCGAGTGTCCGCAGCCCCAGCGCATGCCCAGCTGGCACGAGCGCCACGAGCTTCCAGCGCTGAGCACGATGAGCGCACTCAGGTGGTCTGGACCGGTCAGCACGTGCACGATGCCGAGCAGCAGCCCCGTGCCGATGATGGCGGGCGTGGACGCGTGCGCCAGCGAGGCGGCGGCGTCCTCCAGGCCCATGGCAGCGTGGGGATCTCGGTGGCGGGAGGGCTGAAGAGGGAGGAGGGGGGGGAGGAGGAACCTTCGGTGTCAAACCAGGAGCTCCGTGGGAGTTTGATGAGCATGCAGCGCTAGGTTCGCGTTTTGGATGACTTGAGTTATTTATGATTAGTGTTAAGTGCGCTGATGATGCTTGAGGCTAATACGAACTTGATGGAACGCGCTCGAACTTAACGTGGCCGAGCGACCACTTCAACAACGCAATCGCTGCTGACTGCAGCGACGTCCAAGCGAGCGCGAACGAGTCGTCCAGTCGTTCGGAGCGACTGGATGGAGGCGCTCGATGCAGGCTATTGACGGTACATGCAATGCTGCTGCGGCTACGCGTGAGGCTTGGGCTCTGATGTGGCGAGAAAGTAACGGAACTGCATGTTGAACGTTGCGTCCGGTTAGACGGCGGCGTCGGTGCTGTAGCAGCCTCACGCGTAATTTGCGAGACTGGCACCAACTCATGAATATGGCAGTTCGCGCGTTCAATTTATCGGCATGCACCCAATTTACACTCACAGATGGCACTACGGACGCTTGTATACAGCTGCAAGTGACGCGTTGAAGCAATCTCAGCAAGCGTGATGGCGCCAAGCTAGCCAAAGACGGCATCGAGCTGTCCGCAGGAGACGAGGATGACCCAGAGCACACCCACGACGAGCGAGACGAGCGACGAGAAGATGCCCACGCGGTACACGAGCGAGTCCGAGGCGCGCGCCACGCGGCCCGTCACCTCGCCGTACACGGCGGCGAACACCCCCATGATGAAGATGGACGCGACCGAGAAGGACAGAATGTAGGCCATCGACTTGCCCCAGCTGTCCAGCATGACTGCCGGAAGCACACCAAGGACGCCGCCTGTGCCGGCGAGTCCGTGGATAAGTCCGTAGCCGAACGAGGTGATCTTCTGCGTTCGCGCATTCTTGATGTCCGGTGCATTGAACTTGCCAAAGCAAAAGATCGTCTTCGAGTCGTCGTTCGAGTGGCTGTGGATATGCGCCTCAATCTCGTTCATGACAGGAGTCTCAACATGTGCGTGGTATGGCCCCTTGGGTGTTGCGTCAACCGACCCAGCTGGCGATACTGGTGCGCCACCATGCTCCATGTGGTCGAGCGCGATTTCCTTGCCTCGGTTCTCCTTGATCGCCTTACGCAGACGCAGGTAGTGCAGCAGTCCCCACAGCCCGAGTCCCATCATGAGCAGTCCAACGACAAAGTCGCAGTACGTGCCAAAAGAGTCGAGGTCGATGCTCTGGTTGACCGCGAGGAAGATGACGGTGAGGATAATGAGCGCAGCCGAGTGGCCGCAGCCCCAGCGCATGCCCAACTGGCACGAGCGCCACGAGCTTCCAGCGCTGAGCACGATGAGTGCACTCAGATGGTCTGGGCCGGTCAGCACGTGCACGATGCCGAGCAGCATCCCAGTGCCGATGATCGTGCCGAGCGACGCGCCTTCGAGGTCGTGGTTGATGCCTTCGCCCATGGTGAAGCTTGGAGAGGGAGCTTGCTTGGAGCGAGGAGGAAGAGCTTGGCCCGGCGCAGCAGATTGAGAAGTGAGCTCCCGACTTGGCCGCCGACAGCTGCAGCCCTCCGGTAGCGGGGCCAGAGCCCGAACGCACGCCTGGTCCAGGGCGTAGCTTCTCCCAGCCGCTGACCTGACGCAAACGACGCAGGCTGCGCTGGACCCATACGAGCTGAGCCGAAGCGCCGTTTCAGCCAATCGCGAGGCGTCCGGCGGCTTTTTGATTCAATCACAAGGCGTGCAGCGGCATGGAGAGGTGATGTGCTGTGCTCCATGTGTGGTACTGCTTGGTGGTACACTCAGCTTCCAGAGTCCGCAGTGCGTGTGTCGGTTGAATGTTCGTCCGTCGCTGCAAATTGAGTCGGCTGTCGCCCGTCTTGAATGCTCTGCCGGCGCCGAAGGTCGTTTGGAAGCCCCATTCTATTGATAAGTTCGTCGCTGTGGCCGGCGCTGCTCAGTCGAAATGGGAAAACCCAGGTGATGGGATGAGTGAGTTGAAGGAGACAGCAACTAGGTCACATTGCTCCCTCTCAGAGCTCTTGATGCTGGCAGGCGTCAGCGTTCCATGGCGCTGGCAAATGCGCACACACTTGGACATTTAGAACCACCAAGACAGCCTGTCGGGCTTTCGTGCCTGCGAATCAAGTATCTGGGTCACCGAAAGCCTCAAGAACGGCGGTGACGATCTCGGTTTCGACTGCGGCTACGTCGATTCGGGCTGCGGCTGCGACTGTCCTCGTCGGAACTTCCGCGCCTTCTGCGACTCTGCGAGCGACTCCTGGATAGGCTCGCAGACCGGCCACGTTCGCGGCCGTGGCGACCTCGCCGACTCCTGTCAGGGCTCGAGCTCCTTGAGTGCGACCGCCGTTTGCCCCTCCTGCTGCAGCTGTTGCTTTTGCTGCGACGTCGGGGTCGCCGCGGGTCTCGCTCGTGGCTTCCACCCCGAAGTGGCGTGGGACTTGAGCTGCGTCGCCGCCGATGCGGCCGCAGGCCCTCGTTTCGTTCACACACTTTCGGGGTCGCCGCCGCCTGGTCGTTCTTGCCGCTCTCGGCGCACTGCGTCGCGGTGTCGCCCGCCTGTCCCGCGGTTTCCTTTGTGCGCTTCTTCTCGCCCGCCAACTGCACGCGCACGGGCTTGCCGAGGATCTCGAGGCCGCCGGCGCCGTTGCACTCGTCCACGGCGCGCAGCGCGTCTCCGCGCTTGGCGAACTGCACGAACGCGAACCCGGGGGGCTGTCGCCGCTTGGTCGTGAGCGCGTTTCCCTCGGAGAAAGAAGAGCGCGCGGCAGCCGCAGACGCACCTTGCGCGCGATCCAGATGTTGTGGATGACGCCGAAGCGCGCGAACTGCGCCTGCAGGTGCGCCTCCTTGGCCCTCGGCAGCAGGTTCCCCACGTACACGCGGCTCTCGTCGTCCGGCCCCGCCGCCGTCATCTCGGCCGCGTTCATCACTGGCGGCGGAATCGGCGCCGCCGCTGCTGCGCTCCCATTGGTCCGTTCTCGCGTCTAAAAGCAATGCTCCGCATAGTCCCTAAATCAAGGTGCTTTAAGTATCTATCGTCACTAAACACCACCCATCCACCGTCCGTATCCTCAGGGGAAACGC
Organism: Phytopythium helicoides; assembly: GCA_024867545.1. NCBI lineage: Eukaryota > Oomycota > Peronosporomycetes > Pythiales > Pythiaceae > Phytopythium > Phytopythium helicoides. The sequence continues at coordinate 308,942 of JANFNE010000008.1, read as the reverse complement.
ATTCAAGTGGTCGCGATCTTTCGACCTTTCCGCCCGTTTCGCCCGCTATGGCGCTGGCTATGGCGCGGCGAGCCCTCGACGCCGCGGAACGTCAAGCGGCGCACGACACCGCGCGCGTGGCACCCGGAGCGCCGCCAGCCGCTGGCGCAGGTGGCGCGAGCGCGCTTTCCTTCGAGCTTTTTCGGCGCCGGCGGCCGCGGTTTCCCCCCACTCGGCAACTTGCGGACCGGCGGCGAGCGCGAGCGATGGAGACCGCGGGTGGGCTGCAGGCCGTCTGCGGCGTGGCCGGCTGCGTGCTGCTGTTCCTGCGCCCGCTGCTGTGCGTGTTCACGCGGACGGAGCTGGCGCTGCTGCTCGCGGGCGCCTACGGCTACGACCAGTGGCAGGTCATGGTGCGCGAGCCCGGCGCCGCGCGCGCCAGGAAGCGCCCGCTCACGGTCGTGACCGTCACCAAGGAGGGCAAGATGACGCTGCTACACGGCGATGAGAAGCGCCAGGAGCTGCGTGACTGGCGCTGGAGCGACGACGCGGACTCGGTGGCCACCGCCTCCACCTCCACCTCGGACGACTCGGAGCTCGCCATGATCGGGCTCGACGGCGGGCTACAGCTGGACGACGGCGGTGAGCGAAACAGTGAGAGCTCGGCAGTCGTCCATGCTGCAGACGGCCGCGCAGTTTTCGTCACCTCCAGCATCTGCATGTCACGCTGCTCCAGCGCGCAGGTGCACAGCATCGTCTTCAACCACGCGCGCGGCCGCCTCGCGCTGCGCCAAGACGCCGTCTTCCACATCATCCGACGCTGGACCGACTGCTCAGTGCACTTGTCGGTGCTTTCGGGCCATCTCCACGTGCACCGCAAGAAGGGCAAGGACGGCCACATCAAGCTGCAGCTCGCCGACTTCACAGGGGCAGCCATCCACCGCCGACACAAGGCGGACTTCAAGGTGCGGGCGTGTATGCGCTTAAAAGTATCAGGGACCTCCACACTCACATGAACTATTTGGCAGGTCATCTTCTACGGACACAAGCCGCTGCGGTTCCGCGCGGAGACACCTGTCGACGCGGAGCTCTGGGTCAAGGCGCTCGAGTACGCCAAGGAGTTCACCTGGCACCTCTGGTCTTCGTGACCTGATTGCCTTACCCTGTCTTCTCAGCCGCATGCGTCTATCCACGTCCGTCCACGTACATTCAAGTACATCCACGTTCCTCCCCAAGCGCTGTCACGTGCATGTGTAGGCGCCTCCTCCTCAGTAATTTATCATTTGATGGTGCAACTTGCTCGAATTCATGGCTCCGTGGCGTCTTGCCATGGGGTTGCTGTCAAAAGGATGAAAGCAAACTCTTCCAGAAACTCACACCGCTGGTGAAAATGACAAACATCACTACAATTCTTTCCTCCTGTTCATCAGGAGATCGGACGACGCCAGCGAACGCCGCGCCATACAGCTCCAACGCAGCGAGAAACACGCTCACACGAATCTTTGGGGGCCGTATGCCTAGCTTGGTACTTTTTGGCCTCAGCATATTCCATCAATCGAGGGTCAACTGTGGGAAGCATGCAGTCGAGGCGACGGCGTTAGCAAACAGCAGCGGTCAGGGAGCAGGCGTCGATTGTTGGCTCAGTTGGAGAAGAAGACGAGTAGTGTGAGGCTTCTGGCCTCGAGCAAGTGACTGGCTATGCGGCCGGCCAACACGACTGCGATGGCTCAACTCGGTCGTTGCGGACCGTACTAGCTCGAACAAGATGAAGCTGCAGGCGTTTATGCGTGCTACTCACCCCCCAAGTCACTCACGACTCGATCAAAGACGACGCCATCGGCAGATTGAAGTGAGCTGAACAATATCCGGCAGTGTCTTGTGCGTGGTCCACATTGGAGTTCAAGCTCGGCAACTCCTTCTTCGCGATCACTTTCAAAAGTTCAAAGCTGAGAAAGTACGCTCGGCTGTTCTTCTCCATTGTCGAGAAAGGACGCGCCAGGCGGGGCCAGGCTGACGAGGCATTCCTCGCCATCCCAAGCTACGCCATGCCAAGCTAATCCTCGCGCGAGTCGTCCAGGTAACGGTGCTCGGTCTCGGCGGCGACCACGACGAGGAGTCCGCGGGGCATAAAGCTGGCGGCACAGCATGGCGGCGGGTCACGACGACACAATCAAGAGACGCCTGGCATCCGCTTTCCCCACTCAAGTCCGAGCTCGCGAGCCGTGGACCGAGAGGCGACAGGCGCTGCTGTACGAGGGCTCGCAGGGTCTACCACGACATGCTGCCGTGTGCGGTGAGGACAACAAGACGGCAGCCTGCCAGTGGAATACGCCGAGTTCGCGGCATTGGTGTCATGGGAGAGCAGCATGTTCTTCTTCAGCTGCGACCGCGCTATCACGGGAGACGCTCTCCACCGACTCCGCAACACTATCTTCTCACTCTCCAGCCACTATTCATCGTGTACAAGGACATGTCCAGAGCACCCGCCTTGGTGGGAGAGATAGAGTGTTGACACACTACGCCCAGTATCTCCAACCAGTCTGTCTCCGGCAGTCTCGTCGCTTCGGTCTCTCTCCAATTCCCAGTCGTCCAGATCAAGCCGTCATTGCACCGGCACCTCGGTGTCCTATCGTCCAAGCGTCCACATTTCCCAGCATTCCCGCGTCCCAGCGTCCCAGTTTCCCAGTGTCCACCATCCCTGTCGGTTTGTAGCATGAGGTCTATGCCTACTCCTTGCACGAAGCGTACTTGTCGTTCGCGGTTCTCCGTGATAGCGATACGCTGGATGCGCTGGAGTTGTCACCCCACGTGCTCCACATGAAGGCTCCTTGCACGAAGCGTACTTGTCGTTCGCGGTTCTCCGTGATAGCGATACGCTGGATGCGCTGGAGTTGTCACCCCACGTGCTCCACATGAAGGCTCCTTGCACGAAGCGTACTTGTCGTTCGCGGTTCTCCGTGATAGCGATACGCTGGATGCGCTGGAGTTGTCACCCCACGTGCTCCACATGAAGGCTCCTTGCACGAAGCGTACTTGTCGTTCGCGGTTCTCCGTGATAGCGATACGCTGGATGCGCTTGAGTTGACACTATCTCTTCTATGCCAAGCATCAAGCGTCAAGCGTCAAGCGTCAAGCATCAAGCATCAAGCGTCAAGCATCAAGCATCAAGCATCAAGCGTCCAGCATCCCGCATCAAGTCCAGCATCGGCGTCGGCGTCGGCGTCTGCCTCGATCTCTGCCTCGGTCTCTGCCTCATTCTCGTCCTTCCTCTCGGCATCGCCTTCCTCCTTCCTGTTCCCTACCCGCTCGTGGCGTGTGGTCTGTGCCTACTCCTTGCACGAAGCGTACTTGTCGTTCGCGGTTCTCCGTGATAGCGATACGCTGGATGCGCTGGAGTTGACACTATCTCTTCTATGCCAAGCATCAAGCGTCAAGCGTCAAGCGTCAAGCATCAAGCATCAAGCATCAAGCATCAAGCATCAAGCATCAAGCGTCCAGCATCCCGCATCAAGTCCAGCATCGGCGTCGGCGTCGGCGTCTGCCTCGATCTCTGCCTCGGTCTCTGCCTCATTCTCGTCCTTCCTCTCGGCATCGCCTTCCTCCTTCCTGTTCCCTACCCGCTCGTGGCGTGTGGTCTGTGCCTACTCCTTGCACGAAGCGTACTCGTCGTTCGCGGTTCTCCGTGATAGCGATACGCTGGATGCGCTGGAGTTGACACTATCTCTTCTATGCCAAGCATCAAGCGTCAAGCGTCAAGCATCAAGCGTCAAGCGTCAAGCGTCAAGCGTCAAGCGTCAAGCATCAAGCATCAAGCATCAAGCGTCCAGCATCCCGCATCAAGTCCAGAATCGGCGTCGGCGTCGGCGTCTGCCTCGATCTCTGCCTCGGTCTCTGCCTCATTCTCGTCCTTCCTCTCGGCATCGCCTTCCTCCTTCCTGTTCCCTACCCGCTCGTGGCGTGTGGTCTGTGCCTACTCCTTGCACGAAGCGTACTCGTCGTTCGCGGTTCTCCGTGATAGCGATACGCTGGATGCGCTGGAGTTGACACTATCTCTTCTTTGCCAAGCATCAAGCGTCAAGCGTCAAGCATCAAGCGTCAAGCGTCAAGCATCAAGCATCAAGCATCAAGCATCAAGCGTCCAGCATCCCGCATCAAGTCCAGCATCGGCGTCGGCGTCGGCGTCTGCCTCGATCTCTGCCTCGGTCTCTGCCTCGTTCTCGTCCTTCCTCTCGGCATCGCCTTCCTCCTTCCTGTTCCCTACCCGCTCGTGGCGTGTGGTCTGTGCCTACTCCTTGCACGAAGCGTACTCGTCGTTCGCGGTTCTCCGTGATAGCGATACGCTGGATGCGCTGGAGTTGACACTATCTCTTCTATGCCAAGCATCAAGCGTCAAGCGTCAAGCATCAAGCGTCAAGCGTCAAGCGTCAAGCATCAAGCATCAAGCATCAAGCATCAAGCGTCCAGCATCCCGCATCAAGTCCAGCATCGGCGTCGGCGTCGGCGTCTGCCTCGATCTCTGCCTCGGTCTCTGCCTCATTCTCGTCCTTCCTCTCGGCATCGCCTTCCTCCTTCCTGTTCCCTACCCGCTCGTGGCGTGTGGTCTGTGCCTACTCCTTGCACGAAGCGTACTCGTCGTTCGCGGTTCTCCGTGATAGCGATACGCTGGATGCGCTGGAGTTGACACTATCTCTTCTATGCCAAGCATCAAGCGTCAAGCGTCAAGCATCAAGCGTCAAGCGTCAAGCGTCAAGCGTCAAGCGTCAAGCATCAAGCATCAAGCATCAAGCGTCCAGCATCCCGCATCAAGTCCAGCATCGGCGTCGGCGTCGGCGTCTGCCTCGATCTCTGCCTCGGTCTCTGCCTCATTCTCGTCCTTCCTCTCGGCATCGCCTTCCTCCTTCCTGTTCCCTACCCGCTCGTGGCGTGTGGTCTGTGCCTACTCCTTGCACGAAGCGTACTCGTCGTTCGCGGTTCTCCGTGATAGCGATACGCTGGATGCGCTGGAGTTGACACTATCTCTTCTATGCCAAGCATCAAGCGTCAAGCGTCAAGCATCAAGCGTCAAGCGTCAAGCGTCAAGCGTCAAGCGTCAAGCATCAAGCATCAAGCATCAAGCGTCCAGCATCCCGCATCAAGTCCAGCATCGGCGTCGGCGTCGGCGTCTGCCTCGATCTCTGCCTCGGTCTCTGCCTCATTCTCGTCCTTCCTCTCGGCATCGCCTTCCTCCTTCCTGTTCCCTACCCGCTCGTGGCGTGTGGTCTGTGCCTACTCCTTGCACGAAGCGTACTCGTCGTTCGCGGTTCTCCGTGATAGCGATACGCTGGATGCGCTGGAGTTGACACTATCTCTTCTTTGCCAAGCATCAAGCGTCAAGCGTCAAGCATCAAGCGTCAAGCGTCAAGCATCAAGCATCAAGCATCAAGCATCAAGCGTCCAGCATCCCGCATCAAGTCCAGCATCGGCGTCGGCGTCGGCGTCTGCCTCGATCTCTGCCTCGGTCTCTGCCTCGTTCTCGTCCTTCCTCTCGGCATCGCCTTCCTCCTTCCTGTTCCCTACCCGCTCGTGGCGTGTGGTCTGTGCCTACTCCTTGCACGAAGCGTACTCGTCGTTCGCGGTTCTCCGTGATAGCGATACGCTGGATGCGCTGGAGTTGACACTATCTCTTCTATGCCAAGCATCAAGCGTCAAGCGTCAAGCATCAAGCGTCAAGCGTCAAGCGTCAAGCATCAAGCATCAAGCATCAAGCATCAAGCGTCCAGCATCCCGCATCAAGTCCAGCATCGGCGTCGGCGTCGGCGTCTGCCTCGATCTCTGCCTCGGTCTCTGCCTCATTCTCGTCCTTCCTCTCGGCATCGCCTTCCTCCTTCCTGTTCCCTACCCGCTCGTGGCGTGTGGTCTGTGCCTACTCCTTGCACGAAGCGTACTCGTCGTTCGCGGTTCTCCGTGATAGCGATACGCTGGATGCGCTGGAGTTGACACTATCTCTTCTATGCCAAGCATCAAGCGTCAAGCGTCAAGCATCAAGCGTCAAGCGTCAAGCGTCAAGCGTCAAGCATCAAGCATCAAGCATCAAGCATCAAGCGTCCAGCATCCCGCATCAAGTCCAGCATCGGCGTCGGCGTCGGCGTCTGCCTCGATCTCTGCCTCGGTCTCTGCCTCATTCTCGTCCTTCCTCTCGGCATCGCCTTCCTCCTTCCTGTTCCCTACCCGCTCGTGGCGTGTGGTCTGTGCCTACTCCTTGCACGAAGCGTACTCGTCGTTCGCGGTTCTCCGTGATAGCGATACGCTGGATGCGCTGGAGTTGACACTATCTCTTCTATGCCAAGCATCAAGCGTCAAGCGTCAAGCATCAAGCGTCAAGCGTCAAGCGTCAAGCGTCAAGCGTCAAGCATCAAGCATCAAGCATCAAGCGTCCAGCATCCCGCATCAAGTCCAGCATCGGCGTCGGCGTCGGCGTCTGCCTCGATCTCTGCCTCGGTCTCTGCCTCATTCTCGTCCTTCCTCTCGGCATCGCCTTCCTCCTTCCTGTTCCCTACCCGCTCGTGGCGTGTGGTCTGTGCCTACTCCTTGCACGAAGCGTACTCGTCGTTCGCGGTTCTCCGTGATAGCGATACGCTGGATGCGCTGGAGTTGACACTATCTCTTCTATGCCAAGCATCAAGCGTCAAGCGTCAAGCATCAAGCGTCAAGCGTCAAGCGTCAAGCGTCAAGCGTCAAGCATCAAGCATCAAGCATCAAGCGTCCAGCATCCCGCATCAAGTCCAGCATCGGCGTCGGCGTCGGCGTCTGCCTCGATCTCTGCCTCGGTCTCTGCCTCATTCTCGTCCTTCCTCTCGGCATCGCCTTCCTCCTTCCTGTTCCCTACCCGCTCGTGGCGTGTGGTCTGTGCCTACTCCTTGCACGAAGCGTACTCGTCGTTCGCGGTTCTCCGTGATAGCGATACGCTGGATGCGCTGGAGTTGACACTATCTCTTCTATGCCAAGCATCAAGCGTCAAGCGTCAAGCATCAAGCGTCAAGCGTCAAGCGTCAAGCGTCAAGCATCAAGCGTCCAGCATCCCGCATCAAGTCCAGCATCGGAGTCGGAGTCGGCGTCGGCGTCGGCGTCGGCGTCTGCCTCGATCTTTGCCTCGGTCTCTGCCTCATTCTCGTCCTTCCTCTCGGCATCGCCTTCCTCCTTCCTGTTCCCTACCCGCTCGTGGCGTGTGGTCTGTGCCTACTCCTTGCACGAAGCGTACTCGTCGTTCGCGGTTCTCCGTGATAGCGATACGCTGGATGCGCTGGAGTTGACACTATCTCTTCTATGCCAAGCATCAAGCGTCAAGCGTCAAGCATCAAGCGTCAAGCGTCAAGCGTCAAGCGTCAAGCATCAAGCATCAAGCATCAAGCGTCCAGCATCCCGCATCAAGTCCAGCATCGGCGTCGGCGTCGGCGTCTGCCTCGATCTCTGCCTCGGTCTCTGCCTCATTCTCGTCCTTCCTCTCGGCATCGCCTTCCTCCTTCCTGTTCCCTACCCGCTCGTGGCGTGTGGTCTGTGCCTACTCCTTGCACGAAGCGTACTCGTCGTTCGCGGTTCTCCGTGATAGCGATACGCTGGATGCGCTGGAGTTGACACTATCTCTTCTATGCCAAGCATCAAGCGTCAAGCGTCAAGCATCAAGCGTCAAGCGTCAAGCGTCAAGCGTCAAGCGTCAAGCATCAAGCATCAAGCATCAAGCGTCCAGCATCCCGCATCAAGTCCAGCATCGGCGTCGGCGTCGGCGTCTGCCTCGATCTCTGCCTCGGTCTCTGCCTCATTCTCGTCCTTCCTCTCGGCATCGCCTTCCTCCTTCCTGTTCCCTACCCGCTCGTGGCGTGTGGTCTGTGCCTACTCCTTGCACGAAGCGTACTCGTCGTTCGCGGTTCTCCGTGATAGCGATACGCTGGATGCGCTGGAGTTGACACTATCTCTTCTATGCCAAGCATCAAGCGTCAAGCGTCAAGCATCAAGCGTCAAGCGTCAAGCGTCAAGCGTCAAGCATCAAGCGTCCAGCATCCCGCATCAAGTCCAGCATCGGAGTCGGAGTCGGCGTCGGCGTCGGCGTCGGCGTCTGCCTCGATCTTTGCCTCGGTCTCTGCCTCATTCTCGTCCTTCCTCTCGGCATCGCCTTCCTCCTTCCTGTTCCCTACCCGCTCGTGGCGTGTGGTCTGTGCCTACTCCTTGCACGAAGCGTACTCGTCGTTCGCGGTTCTCCGTGATAGCGATACACTGGATGCGCTGGAGTTGACACTATCTCTTCTATGCCAAGCATCAAGCGTCAAGCGTCAAGCATCAAGCGTCAAGCGTCAAGCGTCAAGCGTCAAGCGTCAAGCATCAAGCATCAAGCATCAAGCGTCCAGCATCCCGCATCAAGTCCAGCATCGGCGTCGGCGTCGGCGTCTGCCTCGATCTCTGCCTCGGTCTCTGCCTCATTCTCGTCCTTCCTCTCGGCATCGCCTTCCTCCTTCCTGTTCCCTACCCGCTCGTGGCGTGTGGTCTGTGCCTACTCCTTGCACGAAGCGTACTCGTCGTTCGCGGTTCTCCGTGATAGCGATACGCTGGATGCGCTGGAGTTGACACTATCTCTTCTTTGCCAAACATCAAGCGTCAAGCGTCAAGCATCAAGCGTCAAGCGTCCAGCATCAAGCATCAAGCATCAAGCATCAAGCATCAAGCATCAAGCGTCCAGCATCCCGCATCAAGCATCAAGCGTCAAGCATCAAGCATCAAGCATCAAGCGTCCAGCATCCCGCATCAAGTCCAGCATCGGCGTCGGCGTCGGCGTCTGCCTCGATCTCTGCCTCGGTCTCTGCCTCATTCTCGTCCTTCCTCTCGGCATCGCCTTCCTCCTTCCTGTTCCCTACCCGCTCGTGGCGTGTGGTCTGTGCCTACTCCTTGCACGAAGCGTACTCGTCGTTCGCGGTTCTCCGTGATAGCGATACGCTGGATGCGCTGGAGTTGACACTATCTCTTCTTTGCCAAACATCAAGCGTCAAGCGTCAAGCATCAAGCGTCAAGCGTCCAGCATCAAGCATCAAGCATCAAGCATCAAGCATCAAGCATCAAGCGTCCAGCATCCCGCATCAAGCATCAAGCGTCAAGCATCAAGCATCAAGCATCAAGCGTCAAGCATCAAGCATCAAGCGTCAAGCATCAAGCATCAAGTCCAGTATCCCGTATCAAGTCCAGCATCGGCGTCGGAGTCGGCGTCTGCCTCGATCTCTGCCTCGGTCTCTGCCTCATTCTCGTCCTTCCTCTCGGCATCGCCTTCCTCCTTCCTGTTCCCTACCCGCTCGTGGCGTGTGGTCTGTGCCTACTCCTTGCACGAAGCGTACTCGTCGTTCGCGGTTCTCCGTGATAGCGATACGCTGGATGCGCTGGAGTTGACACTATCTCTTCTATGCCAAGCATCAAGCGTCAAGCGTCAAGCATCAAGCGTCAAGCGTCAAGCGTCAAGCGTCAAGCATCAAGCATCAAGCATCAAGCATCAAGCGTCCAGCATCCCGCATCAAGTCCAGCATCGGCGTCGGCGTCGGCGTCTGCCTCGATCTCTGCCTCGGTCTCTGCCTCATTCTCGTCCTTCCTCTCGGCATCGCCTTCCTCCTTCCTGTTCCCTACCCGCTCGTGGCGTGTGGTCTGTGCCTACTCCTTGCACGAAGCGTACTCGTCGTTCGCGGTTCTCCGTGATAGCGATACGCTGGATGCGCTGGAGTTGACACTATCTCTTCTATGCCAAGCATCAAGCGTCAAGCGTCAAGCATCAAGCGTCAAGCGTCAAGCGTCAAGCGTCAAGCGTCAAGCGTCAAGCATCAAGCATCAAGCATCAAGCATCAAGCATCAAGCGTCCAGCATCCCGCATCAAGCATCAAGCGTCAAGCATCAAGCATCAAGCATCAAGCGTCAAGCATCAAGCATCAAGCGTCAAGCATCAAGCATCAAGTCCAGTATCCCGTATCAAGTCCAGCATCGGCGTCGGAGTCGGCGTCTGCCTCGATCTCTGCCTCGGTCTCTGCCTCATTCTCGTCCTTCCTCTCGGCATCGCCTTCCTCCTTCCTGTTCCCTACCCGCTCGTGGCGTGTGGTCTGTGCCTACTCCTTGCACGAAGCGTACTCGTCGTTCGCGGTTCTCCGTGATAGCGATACGCTGGATGCGCTGGAGTTGACACTATCTCTTCTATGCCAAGCATCAAGCGTCAAGCGTCAAGCATCAAGCGTCAAGCGTCAAGCGTCAAGCGTCAAGCGTCAAGCATCAAGCATCAAGCATCAAGCGTCCAGCATCCCGCATCAAGTCCAGCATCGGCGTCGGCGTCGGCGTCTGCCTCGATCTCTGCCTCGGTCTCTGCCTCATTCTCGTCCTTCCTCTCGGCATCGCCTTCCTCCTTCCTGTTCCCTACCCGCTCGTGGCGTGTGGTCTGTGCCTACTCCTTGCACGAAGCGTACTCGTCGTTCGCGGTTCTCCGTGATAGCGATACGCTGGATGCGCTGGAGTTGACACTATCTCTTCTATGCCAAGCATCAAGCGTCAAGCGTCAAGCATCAAGCGTCAAGCGTCAAGCGTCAAGCGTCAAGCGTCAAGCATCAAGCATCAAGCATCAAGCGTCCAGCATCCCGCATCAAGTCCAGCATCGGCGTCGGCGTCGGCGTCTGCCTCGATCTCTGCCTCGGTCTCTGCCTCATTCTCGTCCTTCCTCTCGGCATCGCCTTCCTCCTTCCTGTTCCCTACCCGCTCGTGGCGTGTGGTCTGTGCCTACTCCTTGCACGAAGCGTACTCGTCGTTCGCGGTTCTCCGTGATAGCGATACGCTGGATGCGCTGGAGTTGACACTATCTCTTCTTTGCCAAGCATCAAGCGTCAAGCGTCAAGCATCAAGCGTCAAGCGTCAAGCGTCAAGCGTCAAGCGTCAAGCATCAAGCATCAAGCATCAAGCGTCCAGCATCCCGCATCAAGCATCAAGCGTCAAGCATCAAGCATCAAGCATCAAGCGTCAAGCGTCAAGCATCAAGCGTCAAGCATCAAGCATCAAGTCCAGTATCCCGTATCAAGTCCAGCATCGGCGTCGGAGTCGGCGTCTGCCTCGATCTCTGCCTCGGTCTCTGCCTCATTCTCGTCCTTCCTCTCGGCATCGCCTTCCTCCTTCCTGTTCCCTACCCGCTCGTGGCGTGTGGTCTGTGCCTACTCCTTGCACGAAGCGTACTCGTCGTTCGCGGTTCTCCGTGATAGCGATACGCTGGATGCGCTGGAGTTGACACTATCTCTTCTATGCCAAGCATCAAGCGTCAAGCGTCAAGCATCAAGCGTCAAGCGTCAAGCGTCAAGCGTCAAGCGTCAAGCATCAAGCATCAAGCATCAAGCGTCCAGCATCCCGCATCAAGTCCAGCATCGGAGTCGGAGTCGGCGTCGGCGTCGGCGTCGGCGTCTGCCTCGATCTTTGCCTCGGTCTCTGCCTCATTCTCGTCCTTCCTCTCGGCATCGCCTTCCTCCTTCCTGTTCCCTACCCGCTCGTGGCGTGTGGTCTGTGCCTACTCCTTGCACGAAGCGTACTCGTCGTTCGCGGTTCTCCGTGATAGCGATACGCTGGATGCGTTGGGGCTAACCTTGCTGATACTAACTTTCTGCCACTGCTTTCGATGTCGGATGCGTCCTTGATTCCCTCCCTCTTGTCCTCAGTCAAATGCGCTCACTCTTCGTGAGCCTCCTGAGCCGACTCGAACCGCTTCGTCGCGGTAGCGTGCTCGCGCCAGCGCTCTCCTTTCTTCTTGCCACTGTCGTTGTTGTTGATCTCATGTGCGCATGCTGCTCTGCGTGCAAGGGTCTGAGCATTCGAGGCGGTTATGTCCGTAGCTCGACCTCCACGTTGACGTGGAAAGTCGTGTGGTGACGTGGCACTTCAGGAGTCGACGGCCGACGTCAGCGTCGGCAGAATGGTTGCTGGGGCCGAGTGCGTCCTCCCGCTCTAGCAGGAGCTCCCACAGCACGACGCCACGACCTTGCCATGCGAAAAGCAGCTCTAGATCAGAAAACAGCATCGCCTTGCCCCAGTTGAACTCCGCACAAGCGATCAACACTCTGCGCCGCAGGAAGCCGAGCCGGCGAGCGGACATTCGCGTACTTTCTCGGCGACATGGAGGCGGACGACGCGGCGCTGCGGCGCGAGGCCGAGGCGCTGGAGCGCGTGCTGTTCCGGCTGGCGAGCGCCTCGGACGAGCGCCTGGTCACCGTCGTGCGCGCGCTTCTGCCGCAGCTGCTGCGGCTGTTCCCGCTCGCGCTCTCGACGCCCGCGCAGCTGCTGCTGCGAGACAAGGTGCGCGGCGCGGCGCTCTGCGGACAGGGGGAGGCGCTGACGGCATCTGCGCGGACCTGCAGGTGGTGGAGGTGCTTTCGCACATTAAGACGCGGCTGCGCGCCTGTGCCGGAGCCGCAGCTGCCCGTGCCGGAGCTGGCCGCGATCCTGGGCGAGCCCGACCGCTCGCCCTTCTCGTACTCGTTCGCGTTCCTCTTCCTCGGTACGGCTGCTGGCTGGGCGGAGCCTTCGTGCGTGGAGTTGGCTAACAGGAAGGGTGGTGCTTGAACAGAGATTGGGTTTGGCGCCGCGACGCAGGAGGACAGGACGGCGGCGATCGCCAAGGTACTGCCCGTTCTTGACCGCTTCCCCGCTGCTCAGCACGAAGTGTTCTTCCGACTCGTGTTGAGAGCGCTACCGCTGTCTGGGGGCTCGATATGGACGGAGACCAAGGATGCTAGAAGCTTGCAGAACCTCGACATCCTGCTCGACTTCCTGCTCGATCTGGTGCTGCTGCCAGAACCGCAGGCACCGGCTCGCCCTGCAGCGGAGACGACCGTTTTCGGCCTTACACTGCCTCGACTGGAGCGACTGCTGCGATGTAATGCTTCAAACAAGCCTCGTGAAGAACTCTACACCCTCCAACTGAACGCGCTCAAATTGCTCAAGGAACTGAGCGTGCCATCTCGACTGAGGCTTCTCCACTTCGTCGCCGGCAGTGCGTCCTACCACCACGCTGTCAAGGCGTTCTGCGAGGAGCAGATTTCGCGTATGCTGAAATACGAGGAGATGGAGCTTGAAGACGCAGATGTGATGCGTGGGATCGCGTCGTTGGTACTGGGTAGTCAAGTTGCGCAGAGTGCAGGAGTCTTCACTGGCCGCGACGTACTAATGCTGTCAAACAGAGCCCGAGCTGCAGACGCAAGTATCTTGCAAGCGATTGAAGCGCTTTCAGCGTCCAAGACCTGCAGCAAACATGATGCCCATGATGCTGCAGCTCCTGTGCCAGCTAATGTTTGGTGCTGAATCCGGTCGCCCACTCGTTATGACGAATCGAATCAAGCTGGCAGGGCGTTCGTTTGTGCCAGTGGGTGTTCCTCCACTGTGATCAGGTATACATGGATGGGTTCCTTGGACCTGTCCTGTTTCCAACCTTCATGCGGGTGCTCATGGACCCGCACTTCGACAGTGAGGCGTCGAGTGCTGAGTTTGTTCGAGACTTTCGTCAAGGCGTGTATGAGAGCATCGCGCTTCTGAGCTCGCGTTCGCCAACGACTGTTGCTGGCTCAGAGCAAGCATTCCAAGTTCTACTCGTGAAATGCTTGACCGAAGAAGCCAACCGTAGTGGAGCTGGCGTCATGGCCATCAAGGCATTTACAGCTCTGGCGGATGCTTACTGTGCTGAGAACGCATCACAAGAGGTTCGAAAAACGGTCACCAACGAGCTGATCTCCTTGATGAACGGCGAAAAACTGTTCGACACCAGTCAAAACTACACGCGTGTGCGCGCAGCGATTGCTGCATGGTGCGACAAAATTTTGGCGATTCCATCGAGCGATGATGCAGTCGAAGATCAGAAGTTGGCGATCCGATTTGCGTTGCTCCGTTTCGAGGCTGATTCAGACGAACAGGCTCGTCAGCAAGCCGCAAGAGCTCTTTACAGGGCTCCTCTCCCACGAGCTGGAGCGCTTGCAAACTATTTACAAGCTCACTTCAATCACAAGGATCTGAAAAAGAGTATGGCTGGTGGTGCCCTGGCTGTGGAAAGATGCCTTCGTTTCTGCATGGCTGTGATGCGTCTATCGTACCCCGTGGTTCCAGACGAAGTGGAGTCGTGCCGAGTCGTTGCTGAGTACTTCGCTCAAAGTCTGTTTGGCGATTATGATTCGAAACCTGCTTCTCGATCCCTCTGCGAGACAGCTGCTTCTACATTGGTCGATTTTCAATCACTTGATCTGATCTTGTTGGGTCCGTGATCAGTACTCATGTACTCGAGCTCGTTAAGGTATCGTCGGCTAGTGTGGATCGTCGATTTTTGATGAATATTGCGGCACTGATCAAGGGTGCAGCAAGAGCAAGCACCAAGCAAGAGAGACATGCCAACAACGCAGTTCGAGCTGCAACAGCTGTTCTGTCAAGATTGCAACTATCCGACGCGGAAGCTGCTTTGACGGATGTCGCCTCGCTGAGCAGACTGTGCTAACGCCCCATACGTATTGGGAAGTGCCTTGGCAAGCGTACCTGAATCTGAGTTTATGGAGCTTCCTGACGGAGCGAAGACTGCACTCCTACGTGCTTTCCAGGCAATGGTGGAACTCCTGGTAAAGACAGTCGAGGACGGCTCAGGACTTTCGTGCATTATCCCAGAAGTGATGATGCTCAAAATGCAAAGGTGGCGCTAATTCGAAGCGCACTCGATGGTATCCGCTCAGCTGGCTCGATGGAGCACTACCTTCGCTCGGAGCGTCGCTCTACTTGGTGCGAGCTGAAGGGCATGACGTTTGAAGCAAATAGTTGCTGTGATTCAGTGGAATACGTCTAGCGTGAAGGCAGATGAGCATTTGGTGTCCAAGCTCGCGGCTGTAAAGCGCATTGCCGTGCAAACTATGGGTCGGTCGGTTGCAGGTCTCTCGGGCTCTAGCTTGGTGGGTGGTCAGGCAGGAGATCCTTCAGAGCGCTGTTCATTCCCTACTTGTTGCTAGCAAGGACGAAACAGATCCCTGAGTTTCAGCTGGACGTCGGTGAAGCCCTTGTTGCTATTGGGACACATACTCCGAGCGAGACATTCGATGTCCAAGACGCGTTCGTGGAGCCTCAAGATTTCAACGCGAACCGCGCAGCTAGCGTATTGTCGACCGTGATCTCCGACTATATGGAGTCGAAGCAAATTCGTGAACGTCGAAACGCTACGATATGGCTCATGTGCATTTGCGCGGCTGGTCTGCGTCCTGTGTCAAACGACGCCCTCAGCTCGTCGTCATGGGGATGTGTCCTGGGATCACCGTCATTCGCTAGCGCTGTGTTCAAGATGCACGAGTTTTTTGTCACGATGCTGAACGATAGTGGAGAGATTACCAAAGAGAGCGCCGTCAAGGGTCTCGCTTATCTTCGTATTCGAGCTCCAACTGAGTGGATGGGAGAGCAGTTCAGCGACAGTTTATTCCGCCGCCTCCGCTGCTTTCGCGCCTTTGCCGCTCCATCCGCTGCTAGTGCCGTCGATGACCCTGACGACGATAATGACTCAGCCCCCAATACCCAGGCTCCTTCAAATGGAATGCGACCTGCCTCGGCTAGCACTGGATCGACCGTTGAAAATGCTGCTTACCGCGAAGTGAGCAACGTTGCTGCTGACGTGGGTGATCCCGAGCTCATGTACGGGCTGCTCTTTCTTAGCGCAACAGATCCGCTTTGGGATTCGATCGAAGTCCCGACGGATGCCAATACGGCTGATGCATTTTCGTTTGCTGTCACTGACCGTGAGTTCCGGTCGCACATCATTGCAAAGGCAGCCGTCCAGGCACCGTCTGTGGACAGTGATGAGCCCATGCCGGATGCATCTCGCTCACTCAAGCTTCTTCCTTGGCTTTACCTGCTGAAGTTTCACAGCAATTCAAAGGTGTCAAGCTTGATGGCACGGCTTTGGAAGTTCTTTGCAATTGGTGACACATCAGAGGTCTCCGCAGGCTCAACTTCGTCTGGAGGAGCAAGCGACAAAGCTGTTCTCAAACAACACTGGCAGCCTATGCTCGAGTTTATATTATCGAGGCTGGAGAACTCGCGCAACTTCAAGTACCGCGAAGCGGCGAGCGCCGCATTGATGGACTTGTTGAACGGTGTAAGCGCCAACGACGTGAGAGGAGACTTTTCTCGATTGTGGCGCGTAGCATCACGCGCTGTCGATGACGTGATGGAGTCTGTAGCACTGGCTGGTGTCAAGCTGTACCGGTCACTGGGTGAATTGTCGTTGCGCCTCGCGACAAGCGACGCCGAATGCCGAGTACAGCTACTCGCCTTTCTCGTCCGCGACGGAATCACCGCCAAGAATACGATTTGTCGTGCTTTGAGCCTCGATGTGCCTGCTGCGGCTTGTCAAAGAGCTTGACGCAGTCGCGATTCAAGATAATCTGGCATCGCTCATACCCACTCTATTGGAGTATCTCTCCTCTCTTGAAATGCCCGAGCTTCAGTATGCGCAGTTTCACGTCGAGAAGAAGGACGAACTCGAGAGGCTGCGTGTCTCGTTGAGTCAAGCCGGCCCGGTGGGTCAGCTACTTGAGCTCGCGACCGCGCGCTTAAAGCAGCTTGCTGACACCCCCAAGTGTGTTGAAATCGTCGATGAGCTTACGCGCTTCGGCGGTGGTATTGCTAGTTTGCTGCAGTTCGGTGTCGGCCTCAATACGCGCGTGGGCACGGCAAACTTTGTTGCGACGCTGGCGGTCGAACTGCCTTTTGAGTTGCGCAAGTGTGGCGGTGCCGACACTCTGCTTCGGCGCGTGTTAATGCCATTTGTGCGCAACAAAACGGCAGATGAGAATGAGCGCTACGGCGATACTGATGGCGATGGTGATGTCGTAGGCAGATGGCATGGCAGTGCGCGCCTACGTTCGAGCGGCTGCGTACTTGTGTCCGCTCGCAGAAGCATCAAATGTGCGGGTGTATGTCCGAGATGGCATCTTTGCGCGCTCCAAGGTTGTGCGTACGTTGACAGGCTACCTCCGATCCTCTAGATGAAGCCGAACCAAGTCCGATCAAAGAAGACGACAATGACGAGGAGACTGCAATTGATGGCCGAGCTGCTGACGCTTCCAAGGAGGCTGGCAGCAGTAATGATATCAGCGCATATTATGCGAGCCGATTCCTGATGATCAGCGCCATCGCAACGAAGGAGCTGGTGGCAAAAGTTCCTCCCACGACATTTGAGACGAGCAGCAGCACGCCAAACGACGACTGGTACTGCTCGTACGTCTTCCCGGCTGCCTATGTCGGTCAGTTTGCCGGATCCGAGACCCTCGCGTCCACGTGGCGCCTGGTGCTGGATGAGCTCCCGCCGTCCATCTTGTACGCGCGCGAGTCAGTGGATGGCGCTCTCCTTGCGACCTCGCGCCTGCTCGCTCAGCCTGCGTGGGACTCGCGCGCGCAAGCAGTGCGAGCGTTGAGTTCTCTCTTTTCGACGACGTCTACGTATCGTTCCAAGCTATCGCAGGACCAATCGCTTCGCGTGCGTCAAGATTTGCTCGCCGCTGTACCTGGACGTCTATGGAAAGGCAAAGGCGCTGTCTTGGAAGCTTTGGTTGTCGTTGCCGGCAGCGTTTTGCATCAAAATGGCGAACCCGGTGGTGATGCAGAACTATCTTTGCTGCTGCTGACGGAGTGCGAGCGTGCGTGGCGTGCTCAAGACCTCGCATATCTGGAGAGCGCGATTGCAAGTGTCGGAGCGCTTTCAGCCCGCTTACCGGCATCGCATCGCGTCGAAAATGCGCTGGCGTTGCGTCGACTGTTGATTAAATGGCTCGAGAGCTCCTCCGTTGCAGAGAATGGCGGTGAGAATGCTGCCTCCCTTCCGCCGCTGCTGCTCAAGAGCGTGCTGGACGCGATGGGACTCGCGTGGCCATCGTCCGTCGACGATGCATCTTTCGCGGGTACGAGCGCCGACCTTATTGAGTGGCTCATCATGAGCATCGCACAACCCGTGTTCAACGCCTGGAGTGTGCGCCGTGCAGCCTTCGAGTGCCTTTCGAAAGTGCTCGGCGCTTGTCCGTCGAGCTCGCTCGTGCTGACCTCTGACCACTCGCTCGGTGGCTCGGATCGCGTCGCGCGCGTGGTCAACCGCTGCTGCGCCGACTTTGGCGCTGGCGACGCCAAGTACGCCGTGGTGCGCGTGGCCGCCGCGGGGGCGCTCACGGCGCTACTGCAACAGCGCAGTCGCTCGAAGCACAGCCCCGAGGACCCAGCCGAGGCGCAGGCCGATGAGAGCGTGGCGCTGCGACTCGTAGTCGAGCGCGAGAACGTGGCCGAGGCGCTCGCCGCGCTGCGCAGGAGCGAGGAGCCGGCCGAGCAGCAGGCGGCGGCAGCGCTAGCGAGCGCCGCACACGTGCTGCTCCAGTAGATGGTGAGAGGAGCTGTTGGGAATGGAGATGGATGCCGTGTTGACGAGGGACGGGCCAGCGCGGCCTCCGCAATCAGCGTGTTGTGAATGTTTGTTGCGCTGGTCGCAACCGCGCTCTATTCAGGGTAGTTACGTAAGAAGATCGTCGGTGTCATCCTCGCGCGTGAAAGCGTGGGACAAAAGAGTGGGCCGCGCGCCATGCGCTTGCTGAGACTCGTCGACTCGCGCTTTGTATGGGCATACAGTACATAAGTATGGCGCTTGGGTCCACCGCGACGGGGTAAACATGTCAGAGATCGGGCGGGTGGATGACGCCGCCACGGACCGACACTCGCGGGTCGGCCGCTTGGCTCCTGGCGGCGTTCGGCGCTGCTTCAGCCCTCGATTCTCGCTCGGTTTTTCTCTCTCGCTCTCTCTTCCTCTCGTGTCCCAACTCTCGCCTCGGTCCTACTTCATCGCCGTCTCACCGTCTCTTGAGGAGGAGAACCCCGTGGCTTCTAGTTCAATTCGTCGCTGGTTACACGTATGCAGGATCCGCGCGTTTGCTTGGCAATCCTTTCGAGTGTGCAAGCCGCTGCTCATTCCATTGCGCGGCGCGAACGCGTCTGCTCCATAGAGCCCAGCGAGCCACTTTCGTTGCCACATGTGCGATTCTACGGCGTCGCGCGCTCGTCGGTTGCGTGTGAGGTGTGCTGTGTGGTTGCCGCATGTTGCCTCACCCAAACCGGGCTGCCATGTGGGCTCTCGACTGGATCAACGAGTACTGTACCGTAGTGAAACTTACGCCTTTGAGACTGGGTTCAATTATTATTATCGCGCCGTCGCCTCCAAACACCAAGAGAAGCCACCACGAACGCGAATATCTTCCCGTAAGTTATCTTCCCGCAGTGCTGATCGCGTCATCCGAAAGCGCCGCAACCGCCCGCTGCACCTGTCAAGTCGCAGCGCCGGGCCACGATCGATGACTGTGCGCCGCTGCGCCACCCTACGGTACGCCTTCTCTCTCTTGCTGTTTGTATACCGCCATCGTTGCGCACGCCGAAGTTGACCGGCCACCGGACGGAATTTTGCGGCCCATCCCCCCCGTCTGCAGGTCCGCAAGCCCCGAGACTTGTTTGCCGCAGGTCCGCGGGCGGCGGTCAGTGCGAAATCCGCCGCGAGAGTCGCCGGTCCGCTCGCCCGCCAGCATGTCCAAGCCGCCGCGCAAGCTCCGCAAGGCCTGCTCGCTCCCCACGTGCTCGGGACTGCCCGGCCAGTGCATGCACTGCGCGTGCGACGGCCGCTGCGGCATCCACGCGCCAGGCCGCTGCGGCTCGCGGCGCGAGGGCAACGGCCGCGCCTGCAAGCGCCCCGGCTGCTCGCGCGACGACCGCTGCGTGCACAGCAACCGCGCCACCTGCTGCCACTGCCGCAACCTCGTGACCACCAACGGCCGCGCCGCACGCCTCGCCTCGGCCTCGGCGCCCGCCCCCGCCGTCCGCAAGCGCGCGCTGCCGACCGCCGCAGCGCCAGGGCTCAAGAAGCCACGCGCAGACGACGCAGACTTGGCCGACCTGCGCGCGCTGCTGCGCCTCGACGGACCCGCCGAGCCCCACGCGCGCGCGCTCTGCGAGTGGCCGCAGTGGCTCGCGCGGAGACACGCATGCAACCTCGTCGTGCTCGTGGCCGGCGCCCAGTTCAACCTGCACAAGCACCCGGTGCTGCTCGAGAGCGCGCTGCTGCACCGCCAGGCGCGACCGCTGGCGGCAGCAGGACACCATGCGCCAGTACTACGCCTCGACGGATTCCCCGGAGGCGCGCTCGCCTTCGAGCTGCTCTCCGTCTTCATGTACACGGGTGAGCTCGCGCTCGGCGCAGCCACCACGCTGGCCGCTGCCGTGGACCTCGTGCGCGCGGCCATCCGCCTCGAGATGCGCTCGGCTGTGCTTGTCCGCGACCGCGTGCTCGACTTCCTGCGCTCGCAGCGCCTCGCAGACGACGCCACGCCCGTGGTTGACATGACGGCCGCCGTCCGCGCGGTGGACGCCGAGCTCGGCTGCGAGCCGCTCGTGGACGCGATCGTGGACGCCGCGGCCGCGCGCATGATGGCGCGTCCTAGCGCGGCCACCATGGCCTCGCTGCTGGCGCTGCCGTCCTCGCGGTTCGTGCAGCTCACGCAGCAGCTCGTCCACACGGCGCCGGACGCGAGCGTGGTGGACGCCGTGTGCGTGCAGGCCCAGCTCGCGCAGCTGCACCGGTCCACGGCCGATGGCACCGCCAACGTAGACGGCGTCGCGCTCGAGTGTATGCAGCTGCTGCAGCTGGCCGGCCATTCGGACGGTACGGACGACGCGGCCACCGACCGGTTCCTGTGGCGCATGATCCTCGAGGGCGACGACGCCGACCAGAGCGTGGACGAGCCCGTCCCCGCGCCAGCGGCCGCCTGTGGACGCCGACGTGGACGCGTGCGGTGCCGTGTTCGGCCCCGAGCCCGTCCTCACCGCCGGCTTCGTCGTCTAGTGCTCCCGTACAATAAATAATGTCATGTGATCATCTCCAATTTCTCTTGCGTGATCACCTGCGGTCTCGTCCACACGATCCTGTCTGATCATCTGCAGAGGGGACCATCTCGTCCACAGTGAGGATCCACCTCGTCCGCAGTGCGGCGCATTCACGTGTGACTCAACACTTTTCTATTGCCTTACGCACTGCTCCATGTCACGACACGTACCCTGACATGCACGCGAGAGCCACGAGCCTACTCCTTCTTGGCCTTGGGCTTGGACTTGTCGACGTAGGGGAAGCTCGAGTAGATAGCCATGCTGAAGGCGACGAGCGCGGCAGCGATGAAGACTTCGCGCGGCAGCACGGCGCCGTAGACGTACGACTCGACGAAGGCCGTGAAGGCGATACCGCAGATGAGCGCGAACGACTTGAGCACGCCGCCGACGTACTTGGTGACGGTGCCCACGAGCAGACCGCCACACGCGTTGCTCACGACCGGGATGAGCGTGTAGACGTCGCAGCCCTCGAACACGGCGTCAATCGACTTGAGCGCGTTGACCGCGGGCGACTCGTCGCTCGGCGTCTTGGTAATGGTGGACCAGATGGCCGGCATCATGAGGAAGAGCGAGCCGTAGAGCGACAGCTCCATGGTGACGAGCGCCGCGTCGCGCTTGTGCTGCTGCATGGAGCGCTGCGTGATGGCGGCGCCGAGCCCCGAGAGCATGGAGGCGAGCAGCACGGGCACGAGTCCGAACTCGACCGACATGGGCGGCGCGTCGGCCGCGTCGCCGCCGCTGTCCTTGGAGAGCGAGAGCAGCATGGCGGCGCCGAGCAGCGTGAGCATGGAGAAGCACTGGGCGAGCGAATACTTGGTGCCGATGAGCAGGTGGATGAAGAGCGCCGACCAGAGCAGCTTGGTCTGGTTGAGCAGGTTGAACACGATGGAGGGCAGGTGCTGGTAGGCCACCTGGATGAGCACGTTCTGCACGGCGTAGGTGCACGCGGGCAGTCCCGAGGCCGCCAGCGAC
This sequence comes from Phytopythium helicoides, assembly GCA_024867545.1. NCBI lineage: Eukaryota > Oomycota > Peronosporomycetes > Pythiales > Pythiaceae > Phytopythium > Phytopythium helicoides. The sequence goes on along the minus strand of JANFNE010000008.1, from coordinate 287,048 downwards.
TCGCGCAGCGTCCAGGCCTTGGCCACCTTGCCGAGGCTGCCGGAGCTGGCGAGCGTGAGCGCGGCCAGCAGCAGCTTGAAGGTCTCGCAGCCGATGACCAGCACGGACGAGTGCTTGGCGCCGGCCGCGAACTCCTTGTACAAAATGGGCTGCAGCCCGAACTGCACGGCCAGCAGCGCCATGGCTGCGTACCCGATCCACGCGTTGGGTGTCGCCATGCTTGCAGGTCTTGGGGCTCGCGGGGGAATCGCCGACTGACGTCGCCGGGGCGGGGGAAGGAGCGGACCAGGTGCTTGGTGTCCAAGGCGGCGACTGAGACCGAGAGGGGAGAGTATAAACTGTGGGAGGTGTGATTATGCTGGCCGCGCGGTACGCCGCCGAGTATAAGGGGTGGACCGCATCTTGTATCGAGATCCGAGGGGTATCAATTGTCGATGTATGAGGTGGGACACGCAAGTTGAACCTTTGCCACACCGTCAAGCGATTGCAGCTCACGCATACAAGTCTTTGCCGCGGAGGCGCATGATGCGGCGACCCCGCTGGTTGATTACTGGCGAGCGCGAGCGGCTCGCGCGTCCACGTCCCACTCGCCCGCGTCGCGCGCCACGTCAGGCGCTCGCTGTCGAATGTGAATGCGCGGTGCACTGTCGGTTTGGTCGAGGGAGCACCAGTGATGAGGTGACGACTGGACAGGCAGCGCAATGGCACGGGGAGCCAGCTGCGGGCTTTCGTTAGGGAAGACGCTGAAGCGGGCGATCGATCGAATGCGGCGACTGGCGGTCGCGCATGTGGACTTCTCGGTTTTCTGGGGTGTGGCATGCATCGGACGGACCGGTTAGCTCCGAGAGTGTTACTTTTGAGTCGCAGCATCAAGCGTGCTTGTCGAGTTAGTAGCTGTCAAACCAGGCATCGAAAGCGACAGCTAGCAATCCCAATTTGACAACTCGCCGTCGTTCACGGGCTTAGCGAGGTCCTGGTGCATCAAGCTCATGTATCCAGTCAACTTGTTCGTGTCTGGGAAGACAAGCACATTGGCCTGGGTGGCCATCTTGGCATCGCCGTGAGCTTTGCGATGACGGTTGACTCGTTCACCGCCGCATCATTATGGATCAGTTCATTCGGTTTTATCTGGTGTGTGATCGCTGTCATTTCGTGCGCCATGGTGGATTTCATCTCTGTACTAGAGGTCGACTCGTAGTATTCGAAAGTGCCAGCAGGAGCACCGCGGAGGTCATGTATCGCAAACACCACACCACTCTCATTCAGAACGGTCATCGTCGTTTCCTTGCTCACGAAACCCGAGCTCACAGCATCGTCTTCGTACGCGATGCTTTCAAGGCACAATGCTCAACCATAGTCATCGGAGACCAGCAGGCAAGTAAGGTAATCTTTACAAGCTGTAGCACTGGGGAGATCGCTGCAATCGTCTTGCGGCGCGGATCGTCGATATTTCCAAACGTATTTTCAACTGTCCAAAGTATCCCGCGCACCAGAGGGTTGCTAGGTCGGTCTCTTTGTAGCCATCGGCAGATCCTCCTACGCCAAAGTTGCGTGCGTCCATTGATGTCAGCCTCCCCGTGCTGGATGGAACCATTCGAGCAATGAAAGAATTCGGGACTTGTTAGCCCGGTGTTTGGTTCTCTTGAGAACACAGACAAGTCAAAAGCGCGCGAGAGGTTAGCTAAGCAAACCTCGTATTGGAGGTGACTGCGTCGGCGACCTTGCTGCCACCAGCGCATTGCGGCTCGATACTATTCCAGCCAATCCTGAATCTCCTCCGCGTGAAAACCGTCTCCCATTGGTCAATAGTAAAACGGCGGCGCGGCATTGGGCGAAAGTAATCAGTGGCCTGCCTGCCCTGGAAGCGCATAAAGCGCCCTCGCACCCGCCACCTCGCCCGCTCCTCGCCCGCTCCTCGCCCGCCATGCCGCTGTACAAGCAGGTGCTGCTGACGAACCTCAAGGCGACGCCCAAGGACGTGGCCGCCGTTTTCCAGGAGTGCGCGCGCCTCATCACGGCCAACGGCGGCGTGGTGCGCGCGACCGAGAACCGCGGCGAGCGGCGCCTGGGCTACGGCGTGGAGGACCGCCGGTGGGGCGAGCTGCAGCGCCACTACGAGGCCAAGCTGGTGGTCTCGCAGTTCAACACGTCGCCCGCCGTGCTGCAGGAGATCGAGGCCAAGCTCAAGAACAGCTTCCCCATACTGCGCTTCCACACGTTCAAGGTGCGCGACCCGCTCGACAAGGTGCTCAACACGCGCCAGTCGCTCGAGCAGATCAAGCAGCTGCTGGCCGCCAAGGCCCCCGGCGCAGAGCCCAAGGCCGACGCCGACGCGCCCGCGCAGCCCAAGCTCGACGCCGACTTCAAGCCCGAGAGCCTCTTCGACACGGAGGAGGAGGAGGAGCAGGAGCGCTTCAAGCAGTACGTCCCCGAGTGGAAGCGCGACGCGCTCTACACGCCCTCGGCCCCTGAGCACCTCAAGAACTAGGCACCCTCGCCCTTGCCGTGATGACATGGGGAACGAGATAGACGTAACGACAAGAAGAAGAAAAAGCTCACACACACAGAGAACTCGCACGCACGCACACCCCACGCTCAAAGCAACATGCAGTCGTGGTTATTTGGTCCGCACCGCGCGGCAGTCTGCTACCGCGGCCCGGGCCTGCGCCTAGGCGGCCTTCTGCAGCTCTCGGCGCAGCTGGTTGCAGAAGTCGTCGTCGGCGTCGTCGATGTCCCAGTCGTCCTGCCACTGCTGCTTGATGTGCGCCTCCTTGTCCTCGGCCTGGCCCGTCCACTCGGCGTCCTCGAACTCCTCGAACTCGTCGTCCTCCTCCGTCACCACCACCAGCGCAGGCGCCTTCTCCTCCTTCAGCTTGCCCTTCTTGTCACCCGCCGCGCTCATGCTCGCCCAGAGTCCTTTCCGCTTCTCCCCCCACGCCGGATCGCCCCACGGCGCTCTATTCGGGGCGCGCGCGCTCCAACGAGGGACGCGAGGGACGCGCACGTCTGGACTCGCTCGCCACCGCCGGGACCGCCGCCTCCATGCTGCCGCGAGCGCTGCGGGCGCTGCCTCGGCGCCTGCCGCCGCCCGCCGCCGCGCGCTGCCAGCTCCGCGCCGCGTCCGTCGCGCTGGGCGCTGGCTCCGCCTCAGGCGCAGGCGCAGGCGCAGGCGCGGGCGCTGGGCCCGCCGAGGCGCTGCGGTGGGAGGAGCGCATCATCTCGGCGCTCGTGGTGAACCGCCCGGGCACGCTGGCGCAGCTGGCCGACGTGTTCGCCTACGCCGACCAGAACATCTCGAGCCTGTGCGTGCGCTCCACGGCCGTGCCCGAGCTCTCGCGCGTCACCATATCCTGCTCGCTGCGCGACCGCGACCTGCCCGGGCTCAAGAAGCGCCTGCGCGCGCTCGTGGCCGTCACCTTCTTCCACGTCACCACGCGCCGCTTCTGCGTCGAGAACCACCAGCTGCTGCTGCGCTCCCAGGTGCTGCTGCGCCTAGACGCGCCCGCGGGACCCGATCGCCCGCTGCGCGCGCGAAGACGGCGCTGGCAGCAGCTCCAGGAGATTCTCGACGAGTACGGCGCCGAGGTCGTCGATCTGCGCGACGACCCCAAGGTTGTGCCCACGCTCACCAACTGCTCGCGTATGGCCGAGCAGGAGGAAAAGAGCGAACCGCAGCCGCTGGTTGTGCACATGGCGGACGACCCGCAGCGCATCGAGAGGTTCCTTGCAGCTCTGCGGCGATCGCGGTTCCGCGTGGACGAGATCCAGCAGTGCGGGCCGCTGTTCCTCGATACGTCCCACCCGACGTATGACCCGCAGAGTGACGCGAGCTTCACACGCGACGTGGGCGAGGACGTTGAGCGGTTGTTGCTAGCTCCAGTAGATGACTCCACTACCAGTCCTAGCAAGACGGCAGCTATCCTGCGCGAGATGAACAAGCACGTGAGCCCAGTTCCTGGCCACCGCGACACGAAACCAATCCACGAGGTGGATGCCGACCTCATGACGCGCGTGCCTGCTGCTTCGACCTTCAATCTGCACTCGGACGCGCGTGGATACTTCACCAAGGAGCGACTACGGTTGCACGCGCGCATCGCGCACCAGCTGTACGAGTCGGCGCCGCAGGGGATCTCATTCCCCAAGTTTGTGCTGCTCATTGGTATCCCTGGCGCGGGCAAGTCGACGATCCTGAGCCACCTGGACATGGTCGGGGAGCTTTCACTTGCTGACTTTGTCAACTTTGACGTCGATGACATCATCGCGCTGCTGCCCGAGTTCTACCATGCGATGCTAAACATTGGGCTTGGCAATGAGGCGAACTTGGACCCAACGGGTGATGCCAAAAAGCCGCTGTTACCTGGACCGCAGACGAGGTATCAGCTTTGTCGCGACGAAGCGCGCTTCATCCTCAAGAAGAATCTGCACAGCGCCATCATGTGCCGCAAAAACATCATCCTGCATGGCAGCGGCAAGTCATTCGCGAGCTACGCGGGTGTGATCGACCAGGTCAAGTCGGCGGGGTTCGACACGCATGTCGTGTGCCTGGACGTGCCGGCCGACGTGGCGTATGAGCGCGTGCACAAGCGCAGCAACAACGGGTACGGGCGCGACGTGCCCCACGAGATCATCGACGTGGCCGCCAAGCTCGTGACGCGTAACTTCAAACTGCTTGCCACGCGCGTGCCCAACGCGCACTTGTTCGACAGCACGGGGCTGCCGCCGCGACTCGTGTGGAGCAAGCAGCGTGCGCAGATTGTGGCAAGCGACCCGAACGACGACCTGCAGCGAAAATTTGAGCTATGAAATGGTTCGACTTCGGACTAACACGCCACTGTACTATTGATCCCACATGCAACTCCTCGCTCACGCCTGCGCGCACGGCACGTACTGGAAGGACTGGATCTTGCCGTCCAGCGTCTCGAGCGAGTCGCCGCTCGCGCTCACTGTCAGGTTACTGCTGGAGGTCGTGAACCGCTTGGAGAGCGAGTCGCTGCGCTGCGAGGCGCCCGTGTTGGCGAACGCTACGACGTAAAAGTCGGTGGCTTCGGTCTTGAAGAGCAGCACCTCGGAGAAGAGCTTGTTGTAAATGGTCTCGATGGACGCGGCGCTCTTGGTGTAGCACTGGCCGAGGTGGGTCGCGTCGACAGTGGCGAGGAAGCACGCTCGGCCCGCAGGCTCTACGAACAGCTCCTGCACCGTGGAGTCGTATCCCGTGGAGGCAACATCGGCGCTGAAGCTGTCGACGCGCTGGTCGTACGGCGGCACCGTGACGCGCACGTTGGTCACGAGCTCACAACCGTCGGCTTCCGTGAAGAACTTGATGCTACCGATCGTGGACGGCGCCGAGATGGGCGCCGCTGTGGTGCACGAGGCGTCTCGCTTGCCCACGCAGTAGGAGGCGCCGGCGTAGTTGGGCTCCTGGTAGAAGCACACCTTGCAGCTGTCGGTCGGCGCCGCCACGGTCGTCGCGCGGCCCTGGAACGACTCCAGCCACTGCTGCGTCGCGTTGTCGGTCCCGTACGTTCCCGCGGCTGCCAGTGGCGCGGACATCGCGAGGCAGAGCGCGTAGACGAAGAGCGAGCGAGCCATAGCGGTCGAGAGTGCTGCTGTTCGTGGCAAGTGCGCGGTTGGCGGCGAGATGAGGAGTGACGAGCAGCGGAAGCCGGGCGACGCGGTCGAGGCGTTCAGCAAGACAACTGGGGCTCAGTATAGGGTGCGCATGACCATCTGCTCGCGCTGTTCGAAGCTGCTGGTCATCACCGCGGTAGCTGCTGGCAATCGCCTTCCTTGACTGCGCCGACGATTAACCAAAATGGATCCATCTGGTTTTGCGTCGAGTAGTTGTCTCGTCGCCGGCTCGTTGAAGCCGCAACGTATTTGCTGTATGCCTCCGCTAACCACGATACACCAGCGGCTGTCGTCAAACAGCGACGCGCCTCTTCCGGATGAGCAGCTCGTAGCCGCAGAACACCTCGCCGCATGGCACTATTGGTAGCAGGCCTCTACGCTATCGATACATTCATTGCCATTACCGGGAGCTGTACTGCCGCTTGAGGTTCTCGTAGTGCGCGAGCTCGGCAGGCGAGACGGACGGCACAACTTGCGCCAGCGCCTGTAGCAGGTGCGACTGTCGCACTGGAACGCGGAGCTCCTCGGGAGGGAGCCTGTTGAGCAGCATGCGCACTGTCATGGGGCTCGACGAGTAGCAGTCCGCAGCGTTGATTTCCTCTGTATACCATCAAGCAAACACGTCACACCCGTAAGTCTGCGTCCACGCCACGCATGTAAAGCCAGCAAAAAAGGCGCACCGATCTGGCGATCCAGCTCCTCGACGCGGTCCTTGAGCGCGGCGGCCAGCGAGCTGGAACTCAGCGCGTAAAAGTCTGCTCCCGTGAAATGCAGCGGGCACTGCTCCACGACTGCCTCCAAGTCGACATCGTCCGCGAACGTAAACTTGCGTGTTTGAGCCTTGAGCACCTTCAGCTGCGCAGAGCGCTCGCTGCAGATGCCCAGGTACAAAAGGCGGTCGAATCGACCAGGGCGAAGCAGGCCGGTCTCGAGCAGGTCAGGACGGTTAGTGGCGCCAATCACAAACACCTGGTCGTTGCCACCTCCACTGAGTCCATCGATCTCCGTCAGGAGCTGCGAAACAACGCGGTCCATAACTCCACCCGAGTCGGAGCCGCGGCCACGCATCGGTGCGAGCGAGTCCAGCTCGTCGAAGAAGAGGATGCACGGGCGACAGCTTCGCGCCTTGGCGAAGACTTGCCGCACGTTCTTCTCGCTCTCACCAATGTACATGTTGAGAAGCTCGGGACCCTTGACGCTCAAAAAGTTGAGGTTACACTCGGTCGCAATTGCCTTGGCGAGAAGCGTCTTGCCGGTTCCAGGAGGGCCATACAGGAGGATACCAGATCGCTGGCGAACGCCGCTTGCAAAAAGCTCGGGGTGGTTGATGGGGAGCTGGACGACGTCAAGAATCTCGTCCTTGACATCTTCCAGCCCGCCCACATCGGTCCACTTGACGTTCGGAATCGATGCGTTGCTGACCTTCGAATTGGAGGACGACTGGGCTTGCTGGTTCTTGATCGCAGTCTCCAGATCAGAAGGGGTGATTGACAGCTCGCTAGCATTGCCACCCGCGAGCGATGGCATGACGATCTCGAGCAAGTTGTCATCCTCACTATCGTCGTCGTCCCCAATTGCACGATGAACGGCCAACGCCCCCGCGTCAGCAATGATCGATGCCAGCTCACCGTAGGTTCGACCGGCGGTTAATTGCGCCACTTCCTTCAAATCCACATCCTCGGACAGTCGAGCAGAAGAAACGACGTGGCTCAGGAAGTCGACGCGACCAGGTAGATCCGGGGCTTCCAGCTGCATCTCATACAAAAAGCATTGGCGAATGTACTTTGGGACATCACCCTTGTCTTCGACACAGGCGATGAGCGGGATGTTGTGGTTGTGCTGGCTAAGCGTGCGAATACACTCGGATAGAGCCGCTCCAATGCGAAGCTCCGCTTCATCATTTTCCTTGTCCACCGGGAAGAAGTGGCTAATGTACAGCAGACACGGAGACAGAGCGCGAGCCTTTGTCACTTGCTCACGCACATTCTCGAGAAGATGCAGCTCAGACTGGCCAGTGAGCTCTGTGAATGGAACTTCGATTACCAGCACGCCCAAGTACTTTGCAGCTTGGTAGACTAGCGTACGCTTGCCAACTCCTCGTGGACCGCTCAGAAGAACCGACGTCGGAATATCGCACAGCAATGACGGGTACAACATATCGTACAACTTGGTCACCGACGGTGTTGGAAGCGAAGTGTCGATGGGAGTGGGCAGAATGCGAGCAGCATCGTGGTATCTGCAATAGGAGAGGAACTTCTTGATACTCGCTTCATCGGGGGCGGGAGCAGATACCGGTGTTCCTTGCACGAGCTCCGTGGATTCTGACACAGTGAATGCGAGCGCCGAGCTACCGCTAGCATCAAGCTTCTCAACTCGAAAGAAAACCAGTGAGGTGTCCACATCCAACGTTGGCGGCAACAGCACAGTGGTCCCATTTGGAGGGACTGGAGACTCGGCACCACCTTGAGAAACAAGATATACTGCCGGTATATCAATCGACTTGTACGGAGAGTAAGCTGTAGCAGCGCGAGCGTGGTCGCCCCCGGAGAGCGCATGTGTCTGGGAGGTCTCGTTCAGGACCACTGCAAACACATCTCCAGCTTGGAGAACTTGCGCAGACGCGAAGAACCGACGAACCGCCTCGATCAGTCCGTCTGGCCGCTTCATAATGGCGTGTTCGCTGCATGACAAGCTCGAGACTAGCAGCGGCGCAATCAAAGCGTACGTCGCCGCGACTGGGTGCTCCTGGTGCTTTCGGCGGAACAGCGAGGACGCAGGGGCAGCAAGACCCAGGTCATCCGACGACACGGCGCGAATAGACGCCTGTCCGCACCACACCCGCGTGAGCAAAAGCAACAACAACAAAAAACCATCATCAAGCCCAGCAACGCACCACCACCGATACGTGCGAGGTCTTGACCGCGTGCAGCGGGATGCCGAGGTTGAACGCCAGCAGCGGCGACAGCGTGACGTCGGCCTCCGCGCTCTCGCCATCGCCCGTGTAGGCGTCCGCCTGCGGGACCAGCACGAGTCGCGCGAGGTGCGCGCGGCCCTGGAACTCGACGGCCACGAACGACCCGTTGACGGCGCGCAGGCGCCGCAGCAGCGCCACGTCGGCCGTGGCCGCCAGCGTCAGCGCGTCCTGCGCGCCGAACGGCGCGGCCGAGCGCCCGCCCGCCCGCCGGTGGCCGCGCGGCGCACGCTCCGACCCCCAGACGTGCGCGCGCACGGGCGCCGCGGGCTCGGCGGGGCCTCCGCGCGCGAAGGACGAGAGCCACATCGCCTGTCTCCTTGGCGGCTGATTGCAGTTTGGCTTGATACGCAAGCGCGGCAAAAAGGTCAACGTCGACACGGGGCGCAGTAATCGGGTGCCTTCCCCCCAGCGGGCCAATCGCACGCCGCGACGAGCCACGCTCGGCCGGCGATTGGCTGGAATCCTGCGCGAATGGTGTGCGCCACACGGATTATTTCCTCCATTTGAGGCGGTGGAGCCTATGGAGCTCACTCGCGGCAGCGCCATGGCGGCCGCCAAGAAGACGGACGCGCTGTTCCTGTGGATCGAGGAGCGCGAGCAGCAGCAGGCGGCGCCCTGGGGCCGCGTGCTGGACGCGGGCACGGGCCGCCACTCGCTGCACTGGCTCTCGGGGCTGGCGCGCCGCGAGCCGCAGCCCTTCTCGTCGCTCGTGGCTGTGACGGGCGAGCCGGCGCTGGCCGCGGCGCTCGAGCGCGAGTTCCCCATGCCCGCGGGGCTGCCGTTGCGCGTCGCCGCTGGAAATTGGCAGGACGACGCCTTCCTCGCGGATGAGGCGCAGTTCGACGTCATCGTGGCCGGTGAGGGCGGCGGCAGATGGCCGAGAACGGCGACGACGGGGGGCCATTGACACTGACAGCAACACTGGCCGCCGACAGACTACCTCGTGGGCGCCGTCGAGGGCTTCGCGCCCTTCTACCAGGTGCGGGGAACAGCTGTGCATGGTGACGACTTGAGGATCGAGCTCACCTGTTAACAACCCGCAGGAGCAAGTGTGCGAGCGCCTGCGCAAGCTGCTCAAGCCCGGCGGACGCATGTACATGATCGGGCTGCAGCCGCTGAGCGAGTCGACAAGCCCCGCGGGAGCGACCGAGACTGAGAAGAAGGCCGGTGAGCTCATCCAGGAGATGGCGCGCACGCGCGACGCGTGTATCCTGCTTGCGGGCCGCCGCTGCTACCGCGAGTTCCCACTTACTTGGTACCAGCGCCAGCTGCGGCTCGCGGGGCTCGTCGAGTCGGGCAGTATCAAGCTAGCCAACGTGTACACCCGCGAGACGATCCAGAGACAGCTCAAGGTCGGCCGCAACCAACTCGTGCTGTTCAAGGACGAGGAACTCGCCAAGGTAGTGGGGAAGACGCTCGACGACCTGGACGCGCGCGTCGGCGTCTGCCTGAATGGCACCAAGGTGCGCTTCGGGTTCGACTTTGTTGTCGCAGCTTCGCTCCCCAAGTAAACAGCGAAGGTAGGGATAGGATCGTGTCGTGTTAGGAAATTTCGCCGATTGAGTTTCTGTTGATAGATACAGCCATGATACCTAGCAATGTTGTCTAATGCTCTCTCCTTTGGGTTGCACAATTTGCCTGAGTAGTAACGTTTCTCCGTTCTATCCGATGGCCGCGACGCTTTCGCGCATCTTGAGACTAGAGGACTTGATGTCATCTCCAATCAGACGCGAGATATCTCACACGAGGTGATTTTCGCGTTAGCAAAGCAAGAGGACCCTGGACAGATCAGCCACTGTGGTTATTGTTCCCAGCTATGGTGGAGATTCTCCTCCGCTAGTGAAATGGTCACATTGTCTCCACGCGTGACTCTGCAGACTTACCGGGTAAGCAGTTCCGGTGTACTTCATGACCCCGCAACTGAGACTTTCTCATCAAGTTCGCACGCTCTCATGCCCAGCGGGAAGAATAAATTGAGATACTTAGCACGAGGGAGCACTGGGTTGTTTGGCATCCAAAAGAGGTCTCGCGTGCTGTGTTTTGTTTTCGACAGTTCGTTGGATCAGCAAATCTTGGGCTCCTGAGGACAGCGACCAAACGTATCGCCACTCAATGAGTCAACAGATGAAGAAGTGGGATATAAATGGTGAACTATTTCCAAATGTGAACAAGCTCAGCAACACAACCACTTCATTCGGCCAGCGTGGGCGGACTCAATGGAGGCTGCTCCGACCATGGTGAGCTCCATCACAGCTCCCGAAACATCGCCCAATGCGGCACAAACTGGGTCAATTCCAAAGGACTCGGAGTCTTCTGGTGACGGTGCAACTGCTGGAGTGCCGGGAGGTTCTATCGACGACCTGCCTGATTCAAGCGGTATCGACATTGAAACTGAGGAGGCTATTACCATGGCTCCATTCCGAGAGTGGCGATCAGCACTCGAAGATCGGCTTCGTTCAGCTGCGGATGGACTAATGGATGCATGTCAAGCTGTACAGTCTCAAAGTGATGCCGACTCGGTCTTCGTTCGTGGAGAGGCAGGGTGGCGCAAGCACGTAGCGCTGCGGAACGACCAACTCGATGAGACTCTCCATCGTGAATTGGAGCTGTTAACGACTCAAGTCGCTCGCCATGCCGACTCTGCAGTCGACGCACTAAGTGAGTGTCTCGCTCGGTCCTATGCGTCTGCAAAGCGGGCGCTCGCCAAACAGGCTGACATGTACCAAGACAAGCTCCGACGCACGCGGACAGCGCTCAAGAAAGAAATGGATCGCTTTGCGACGCTTGAAACGTGCCTTCGAGCGGAACAAGCGCGCCAGCGTGAGGTACTGCATGAACAAAAGATCAAGGAAATCACCGACGCGCACCACGACCGAGAGGCTCACCTCCATGCAACGCTGCGGGATCTTCGCGCGGCATACAACAATGTTGAGGTAGCTAACGAGCAACTGCTTGAAGCACTGCGAGCCAGCCGCCGAGAGTCAGAGCAGCTCAAGAACACTTTGATGAACCGCGGCAGCAGCTCGCCAACCTCTAAACACAGTTCACATCGTGGCTCATCGTCTGTATTCGGAGCAAACTCGCCTGGAAGAGGCAGCGTGGATACGACTTCGTCGGTGCTGAAGAACATGGCGATGACCGCATCTGAGATCGTGGAGCAAAACCTCCGCCAGTCTCTTGCTACAGCAAATAAAGAACTTGCGAGTGCGAAACAGCAAATTGCGGAGCTCGAGCGAGAGCAGCGAGCCAGTGACAAACGCGAGCAGCAAGCACAAGACGCAACTGCCAAAGTCCAGGGAGAGCTGGCGCGGGCGACGAATTTACTTGCGGAAGCCAAGAGTGAGCTCATTGTCGGTGCCGAACGAATTGCGCAGCTCGAAAAAGAGCGAGAGATATGGGGAAATGAGCGGCGTGAGCTGCAGTTTCGATTGGAAGCGAGTGGACGCCGAGTGGAGGACTTGAGTAGAGTGAACGAGGCCCAGCTGGAGTACGTTGGTGAAATGGAGAGGCGGGTGCAACAACTAGAACTACACAGTACCCGTCTACATGCTCTTGAAGACGCTTTTATCGAGTGGAAAAGCCGTTCCGCAGCTCCCAACAATGATTTGGAGCAGATTGTAGCCGAGTTTGTCGCTGGTGATGGCATCGCACTGGACGACCTGTACAGCGACAGCCAGACACTAACAAAATCAAAGCTGCGCCTTGAATTCGAAAAACGATTCAGTGACCAATTGGGATTGCGCGTTGCTCACGAAAGGAAGCGTGTACTTGCACGGATAGAGATGCTGTGTAGCCGTGAAAAGCAAAATGAAAACGAACCAATCGACCTGTCGTCACTCCTATCACGATCACCATCGCGTACTAGTGACAAAAAGAAGAGGTTTGGGAAACGGAACGGACCAAGTGACTACAGCCGGTCGCTGTATCTACTTCTGTCGCGCCTCGTTCGAGATGCGTACGAGGACCTTGGTGTATGCGTTGGAGCCTGGAGCGAAACCGATTTGGACGCGCTGCATGCAAATGCCCGCCGCCTCGAGAAAGAGATAGAGAGACGAGATGAACAAATTGTTGCCATTAACACTCAGCTGGAGGTGCAGCGAATAACTCTTGCTCGATCAGAGCTGCTTCAATCCGAAAAAGAAGTACTGATTGCAGAGCTCACGGATCGGTGTCGTCAATTGCGTAATGTCGCGGAAGAGCTCAATGGGACGAAGGAAGAAACAATCAAACGGGCAGGAATGCCAGCCACTCGCCAACCACTTACCGTGTATGGCATCTCGCAGCCCATCGAATCCAAGCTTAGCTGTCGATCACCATCTATCTCGGCTTTTCCTACGCAACCACGACCCATGTCTGCGGCTCCGTCGTTTCCGCCGGCATCGGTTTCCTCTAGGGTAATCCCTTCTCCAAGTCGCTTAGGCTCGCTTGGATCAAATGGACTAGCGGCCTCGGCAGCGAAATCGGTGACAGGTCGATGGACTAAGCCTATCCAAGAGGAAGACGTGCCAGAACATGTCCGAAGTGTGCTCAAGTCGCAATTGATGAAGTCCGAGCCAAACAATCAGCGAGATGGGGGAGTATTATCGATTGCCTCGCCCTCGCTCGGAGCTGACGGAGTGAGCATTTTTGTTTTTCATGGCGCTCCGGCCCTATGAAAGTCTAATCTGCTGTTTCGGTCCAGGTGCTGGAGATTCTTCAGAGACGACGGCAGCGACGGTGACCAGCCTCAGTCAAATAGCGAGTGAGTGAAGCTTTTCGTTAACTGTCATGACTGACGCACGCAGCAACACTTGGTTGAGAACGAGTGCTAGGTTTGGCGGCAAGCTCTGCATACAAGCACGCGACATACGAGCAACTAATGAGTTGTCTTCTGTTACTACAGCCACGACCACTCGCGGTTGCTCCAGCACAAAGTCCATGTCGCCAAACACACAACCCGGTCGAACTCGTCCAACGAGTCCATCTTTCGACAAAGATTCCGATGGGTTGGTGCTTGGTCCTGGCGTTAGCAGCTCCACTTGTCCTCGTAACAGCACAAACCACGTATCTGCAGCCTCCTCGAGTGAGAAAATGTGATCGTGTGATTGAAACGAGGTGAACTCAAAGTAACCCGCAAGGTTGTCGACAGTAGCTCGAACCTCTCCATCGGATTTGCCAAGATAGGCTCGCAGAACTCTTGGTAGAGAAAGCGGGGATTTGGAAGCGAAGATCCCCGATGTCATCTGTGTCTCCCAGTCATCCGATTTCGCCCGGCTGTTTCGTGCAGCGTCCATTATGAGATGCTGCTCGCACCAATCAAGCGCGAGATCCAGGTCGTCCATCACGCGGCAATACTTGAATGGAGTATCATGAACGCATTCTTCTAATGGATCGATCAGAGGAATGGCTCCGTTTGCGCGAAGCAGGCGCTCAATCCGTGGACGCATCCCGCAATAAAGAACGCAAACTTTGAAGCGGTCTAGAAGCACTTTCAGTGCCAAGAAACACGCACGCGTAGCTGTTGCATCGACACCAGATACGTCGGTGAAGTTCAAGACAACAAAGCGCGTTGGGATCGAACGATCTAACTCAACAACAGGTTTCCCGTCTAATGTTTCTAGTGAAGCCGGAGAGTTGGTTGATTGGTACCTGACTTGGCTTGAATCGCGATGTAGAAGTGGAAGACACTCAGCTTCAAAGCTGCTTGTTGACAGACTGTGGGTAGAAGAGCTACTAGTAATCGTTGTTGCGGTGGAGTGAAGACACCTGCGGTCGCCATCTGCTTTGCTTGATCGAGACGGCACAACGACAGCGCTTTTTACGAGATCAAATATTCGCGTAGCTGAGCCAAAGAAAATGTGTCCGTGTAACTCGACAGTTACCACTGCCTGATGCTTCAACGACTTTCCACCAGTGTCTTCACTCGAGTAGAGCAATCGGTGCTGTTCAGCATTGCGAATGACGTTGCTTGTTTTGTGTACTACAGTCACAGTTTGTGCACGAGCGTACTCGACGAGGAACGATAGCGCTGCTAGAGCTACGCCAGCAGCCAGTCCAAGCTGAATACCAAGCGCATTCAAACAGCAGAATGTCCCGAGCGCCGTGAGGTACTCCCCTAAAAGCAACTTGCGGTAGGCATCGGGTCCAAGCCACGTCTTGAGAAGTTCGGCACCAATGAAGATCATGACGGCGCTAAAGAGGAACTTGGGAAGGATTGACATCAACGGGAACGGTAGCGCCACAATCGCCAGCTCGCATGCAGCCAAGGAAAGCCCACTGAGACGTGCGAGACCCATTCGATCGTCGCTACCAGGCCGAAGATGGTGGCTAATCAACGTTTGGCTGAATATATATGACCCGGACAACCCGCCCACAAGCCCGCTAGCGACGTTGGAAGCACCGACAGTCTGTAATTGCTGGTTGTAGTCGACGACCGAGCTCGTGGCAGTACTTATCGACGCGATATCAAGTGATGAACCAAAAGCAATCATGGCCAGCATACTGGCAAGCGTCACAAGCTGGCTTGGAAACATAGCCGACCAGTGTACCGCGCGCAGATCAAAAAGTTTATAGGCGTCAAGAACTGATGTTGGCCCATTCGAAATCGGAGACGAGAGTAGAAAGCCGGCAATGCGCGCGTCATCTAACGTTGATCTAGACACCCACAAGACAATGTAAAACACGATTGGCATCACTATGAGGCTGACTGGAAAGAGTATCGAGAAATATCGTGGAAGCTTGGATGTTAAAGCCGACAAAAGCAGTCCTGCAACAAGCCCAGGAGCTAGCAGAAGCAGTTTTTCTTCAGCTATGAGCTGACTCCAGTCGCTGTATACCTCTAGCTGCACACCCGAGGATAGGGAGAGACCACCACGGACCATGAAGAAACCCATAAACGCAAGATACCCGCCGATGACTGGCGATGGGAGATACTGTACGAGACTCGCCAGCCGCATTCGACCGATGATTATCAGCCCAATGCCAACAAGTGTCGTGCTGAGGCTTAAATGGACGACGACAGTTGCCAGGCGCTCGTGAAGCGGGATCTCCGGACCCAGCGATGCCATGATCGCTGTCGCCATGTTAGACAGGAAGAGCACGCCCGCGTCTTGCACCTGGGCGATGGCGAACGGAAGCGGTGAGAGGGCGCAGATGGATAACTGATGTACTACACTCGAGAGGAAGACAAGCTTTGTGAGCAGCGGGAGCGCCGGGCCAAATTCTGGATGGGAGTAAATGACATTTGCAAACCCGATCGCGCACGGACAGACAACTGCACGAAGAGCGGTGTGCGATGAGCTTGTCTGAGGCTTTGAGAAAGAGAAAGCGGAGGACCTCGTACCGATCGCGATGATAGCACCTGCCAGAAACGCACGAAAGCCGTCACGCAGCCAGAGAAGCAGATACTCTGCCTTGTTGATCTGTGGTGAGCCGCGGGTTGTCTCCCTCATACCTTCGGGGTATTCACGGAGAAGGATTCTGGCGTTGGGGGCGACTTGGATACGTGCGAGAACGAGGATATGCGGCAAGATACGCGGCACTCTACGACCTTTGGCGACGAGCCACTTCAACATGGACCTCGTGATGTGCGAGTGATACATCGTCGCGCGTGGTTTTCGAAATGGAAAGGACAAGATGAAAGTCGACGATGCAAGAAGTTTCCTTGCGAGTAACACTTGAGGCTCGGCCGTCAGCAACCTCCTACTGCGATCGTATGATGAGTGTGGTTGTTCGTAGAGGGTTCGATTCGAGTCGGATCCCCTCTGAACGCTCTGCTGTTCGTCGTTTTTGGTGACGAGCGTCCATTTTTCGACTGCTTCTGGCCCACAGACATCCTGCAAAACTCACCTCGCGATATCTCCGCCTGATCGAACAGCTCAAACGTCGGGTTTAACGCTCATCGAATGCTCCAAGTGGAAGAGAGCACGTTGAGCTTGCGTCAGAGATCGAACAAAGTATCCAAGCAGTCGTCGCCAATCCTCTCACTCGTAAATCTTCCGTCAAGGCACGAAAGCACCCGACATACGAGCATATTACCTGGCCTCGATGACTCTGGCGGCTGTGGATGGGTCTACCAGCGCGTTCGTCCATGTGGCAGACATCGTTGAGTATTCTCTACTCCTGACCTCGTGCATTTTGTTGATCGCATACCTGCGCCGGAATCGGCACTCGGCACTTCGAGGCGATCCAGGGGCCGCACGGAAGCTCATCTTACCAGCGTTTGAACCGCTTTTGTGGTCTCTGAGTGCGGCCATGAGTCTGCTGCTTGCCACAGCAGCGACTTCTCTAGCCATTTTGGACAACCAGCCAATTTCACGAATGATGTATGTGGCGGAGGGCGAGCACGCTGTCCGACAGTTTGCGCAGCTACTTGTTCCTGTATTCCTGCTCCACAAAAGTGTTTCCCTCCCGGCCCTGCGTCGTTCCGCGCTTCTCACGACTGTGCTTGCAAGCTACACGCTTCTGCTAGTGTGGGTACTCGACTGTTTTGCGAGTGGCGGTGACCAGTGGTCATTGCCCTTAGCTCGGCTGGCTATCCTCGGTTTCTACCTGTATCTAGCTCTGAACCCGTCAGTTCGAGCGTCCAAGCGATCGGTTCGAGAGTACTGTACGTTTGCAGCTATTTATCATGTGCTGCTGTTCACAAGCTCCATGGCGTTTCTATTCAGCTCCAGCTCTGCTGGGTCCGTGCTCTTGTTTGCAGCGATTGTCTGGTCTTCACTCCTACCCATTGTGGTTTGGCGCGTTCTCAAAGCCGACACGGAGCACTGGCGTGGACTTGGTCAGCGTGCCTGTGCATTGCAGAGGGATCTTCGCCTTCGGCTAGCCCGTCAACCTCGTAGTGGCAGCGGGGTGGGGTCACACCTCCGTGAGAGGATCTCATCGCAAGGACTACATGTGCTCATAGAGATGCACCGCAAGTTCCTCATTGACTTTGCTTACCTCGAAATTCGGGAACGGATCGGCATTGGCTCCAGCGCAACAGTCTTTCGTGGAGTTTTACATTGGCGCACTGATGTAGCCGTCAAAGTGTACACACCAACCGACTTCACAGACGAGATAGTTGCAGCATTTTCGCATGAGGCGGCTCTGTGCGGATCTCTTCGCCACCCGAACGTTGTGCGATTCGTGGGTATGTGCATCCTTCCCCCGACTATTTGTCTTGTATCCGAGTTATGCGTGGGCAGCCTCGACGATGTCCTCAAAGCTCTGACTCAATCAGAGAAGAGAAAGAAAGCGAGGAACCCAGGGAAAAAGCGCGAGCTATTTGCCGAGATATCGTATATGCTCGACGCGGCGCGCGCCGTCGCGTACTTACACTCGTTCTCGCCGCCATTCCTGCATCGCGACATCAAACCTTCCAACTTTCTTGTTGATTCGCGACATAGTGTCAAGCTAACGGACTTTGGTGAGTCTCGCAGCCTTCCACGCGTTCAAAACCACACTCATATCACGAGTCGCCGGCAGCAGCCTACGCTTCCAGCTCGCGCCCACGAGATATCAGATGGATATTCGTCGGAGAATGCAACAACCGCTACTTCGGGGAGTACCGTAACTCCAGATGGAGCGAGGCGCATGACAGTTCGCGGGACAGTGGATTATATGGCACCAGAGCTCATCACCGGCCGCGCGGGCACAGCTCTCTACGCAGAAGCCGCTGACATCTATGCGCTCGGAATCACACTCTGGGATATCGTCTTCCCAATACGGGAGAAATTTCCAAAGCTAGCAAACAGCCACTTGGCGGTGTTTGAAGCTGTACTTCGCGGTCATCGGCCACAGTTTGAGGACGGAAGTGACGATCAGCCTCGCGTCCCCCAAGCCTTACGCGAGCTAATCGAGCGAACGTGGCACGAAAGCGCATCGTGCCGCCCAACCGCAATGGGCATCGTGTCAGAACTCGAACGGATCCAGGAGCAGGCTCTAGCCGAGTTTGTGCTGCGAGATATGGCACAATCCAGTACTGAGACCATGGGAATGAGTGCTCACAATGACCGGGGCGGACAAATGTGGACTGGAGAAGCACTTACCAAGGTGCTCGAAGCTACAGGTGTTGCCAGGACAAGTGGTGAAGCAGCACGTCTGGGCAATGCACTGATGGATGCGGGAATACTGCACCATTGGAAGCACTCTGCGGGCTTTGACCCGTCGCCTCAACACAATTATTTCATTGACGAGACGGAAGCGCGAGTGCTGCGGTCGCTTGCTCCGGTGAATCTTGGCTCGAAAACGTCCTCGTCATCATCGCTTGTGGTTGCGACTGGAAGTCTCGATGGAGAAGTTGAACAAGACAAGGGAGATGGTTTGGTCGATACAGCCGAACCGCGGCTTCATAAGGCAAGTGGCGATCGCCATCGATTCCGCTACCGCCTTCACCGCGGCCGACTCCCCGGGATCAGTGACACTGGCGAGAGTTCACAACCCCGTCGCCATCGACACGGCATCGAGGACTTGGTCGATCTACTGGGTCGCGTGAATCTGCGTGGAGACCATCGTGACTTTTACCACGAGCTCCGGGTCATGCCATCGCCTCGCCACTTCCGCTCAATCGAGGTGGAAACTGAGCACCGCCCGTATGTGGACCCGCTCTGCGCGTGTCGCCGACTGGGCCAAGGCATTGAGAAGCACCGAGCCTCGAAAGGCAGTAGTGACGGCGGCCTCAAGGGCAGTAGGTGGCGCGAGCGGCGCTTCCGCGGTCGTTTGACAACGACAACCGAGGCGCCGGCGGAGGAGGCGAGCGACGACCAGGACGCGCTCACGACGGAGCTGCTGACCCGCGACGCGGAGCCCGAGGAGGAGTTTGAGGAGGACGAGGACGAGGCGGAGGAGCGAGCAGACGCCGCGTGCTTGGCGGTGTAGCCATCGGCGGTTGATGTTGAAGTGGTTGGCAGGTGGTCGTTACAAAAAGTGAGTGGTTTTCGTAACGAAGAAGGAGTCGTCGGCTACAATTGTTTTGGTGCTGAATACCAACTCGCACTTAAGAGGATCGCTCGCGCCACGTCACGAGCGATCGCCTCGGCACCGCAGGCAGAACCCAAAGCGACCGCAGACCGCCGCGAGCAGCGAGCAGCGAGCAGCGATGGCCAGGAACCCGCGCGTGATCGCGCTCTTCGACGTGGACGGCACGCTGACGGCGGCGCGCAAGGTGCGGCGGCTGGGCGCGCGAAAGGCGGCGCGGCGCGGCGCTAAGTGACGTTGTGCTGCAGACGGCGACGCCCGAGATGCTGGCGCGGCTGGCGCGGCTGCGCGAGCAGATCACGATCGGCGTGGTCGGCGGCTCGGACCTGGTCAAGCAGAAGGAGCAGCTGGGCGAGGACGTCGTGCGCAACTTCGACTACAGCTTCTCGGAGAACGGGCTCGTGGCCTACCACAAGGGCGAGAAGGTCGGCGAGACCAACCTCAAGACGCAGTTCTCGAACGACCAGATCAACCGCCTCGTCAACTTCTGCCTGCGCTACATCGCAGACCTCGACATCCCCGTCAAGCGGTGAGCGCCCAACCTGCTTTCGCCCAGGGAGCTATCGTCTCACGTCCCGTGCTGCGCAGAGGAACGTTCGTCGAGTTCCGCATGGGCATGATCAACGTCTCGCCCATTGGACGCAACTGCTCGCAGGACGAGCGCGACGCGTTTGAGCAGTATGACCACGTGCACAACGTGCGCAAGGCCTTCGTCGAGAAGCTCAAGCAGGAGTTCCCTGAGTACAACCTCACGTTCTCGATCGGCGGGCAGATCTCCTTCGATGTCTTCCCGGCGGTACGAGCCGCATCAAGTCTGCCTGTTGCTTGCTGCCCTGATTGCTGACCTGCTGGCACGCTCCACCGCAGGGCTGGGACAAGACCTTCTGTCTGCGCTACCTCGACCCCAAGGACTACGACGAGATCCACTTCTTCGGCGACAAGACGCACGAGGGCGGCAATGACTACGAGATCTACACCCACGAGCGCACGATCGGCCACTCGGTCACGTCGCCCGAGGACACCCTGAAGCTGCTCGACGAGCTCTTCCCCTAAACGGAGCAAACCACGGTACGGCTTTAAGCGCTTGCGACTAACCGGCTTCATCGAACGTGGCTGCAGCGCTCGCAGTCAGCCTCTCTCCATGTTCCCACTACTGCTGTAGCGAGCAGCAATCAAACTCCTGACCGCTAAGAGGCATAGTATACACACAAAAAAGACATATCCACTATCCTCATCATGTTGCTTACTTGGATCGCTTGCGTTTGTCCGAGTCATCCTCGAGCAGCACGTCGTCGCCAAGCATCTTGGCCATTGGGTCGTCTCCGCGCGTCTTGAGCAGCTTGTACGCCTCCATCTCTTCAGCATTCACCTCGTAGTTGCCCATCGAATTATACTTGCGCTTCTTGTCGTCTGCCTCGGCGTCGCGTTGCTCCTTCGCGACCTTCTTCATTGCCTTCTTTAGGCGCTTCGCGTCGAGCTCTGGCATGAGATTCTCTCCATACATCTCGCTGCGCTTCCGAATACCCGAGTCGCTCTTAGAACGTCCTTCCTCGACGGGCTTGCTTGGCGGTAGCATTGCACGTTCCGTAGCCACCGTCTTGGAAGCTTCTAGGGCTCGCTTGCCTTCTTCGCCTGTACAGTACGACTTCCGCACCTTGGAGTAACAGCAAGCGTATCCCCATGCCATCTCGGAGCGATCGAACCATGATCCCCAGACACTCGTATGGTTGTTCTCGTACACATCTTCGACGTACTTGGAGCGGACAGGCGCGCGCTCGAGACCCTTGACAACGCGACCATCCCGAGAATACTCGACATAGCTCTCGGACTGTGCAAGCAGCAACTCCTTTGGCGGCGCCGCTAGATGCTCCTGCCCGCCGTACTTGTCGAGGATCTTGCGCGATTTCTCCTTCTCCAAAGCTGCCTTTCGCTCCTCGTACTGCTTTTTCAAAAACTCGGCTTGCGACGGGTTTGCGATCTCATGCACTTCGGACCCCTTTTGGTATGCTTCCCACGCAAAGAGCTGCTGCGATGCGAACTTCTGCGCGTCACCAGTGAACCGAACTGCGTTATCACCGATAAACGCCGAGTCTTCTGGATTGAGCTCCGGATTCGGATTGTCACGCATCGAGCGCGTCTTGGGGTCGTAGTATGCCGAGTTCGGATTCAGGTTCCGCAGATACTTGGCCGTGTCCTCGCGAATGCGCAGATTTCGCACAGTCGTCTTCATCTGCGCGCCGCCGACGCC
Organism: Phytopythium helicoides; assembly: GCA_024867545.1. Taxonomy (NCBI): domain Eukaryota; phylum Oomycota; class Peronosporomycetes; order Pythiales; family Pythiaceae; genus Phytopythium; species Phytopythium helicoides. The sequence goes on along the minus strand of JANFNE010000008.1, from coordinate 265,260 downwards.
TCCTTGCCGCGCGACTCGCTCGGTGAACATGGGTCCTTCGTCGCGGTCGCGGAACTCCTCGTCGTCCGAGCCGCCGCCCGACTCATAGTCCGAGTCCGAGTCCGAGGCGCTGTCATCGCTCTTCTTCTTCTCCTTGCTCTTCTTGGCGCCGTCTGCCGACTGCTGCTGCAACTTTTTGTTGACTTTCTCCATGCGCAGCTTTTTACGCGCGGCGTCGATCTTCTCGTAGCGCTCGATAGTGCGATCGTGCTCGCGCGGGTCGTAGCCAAGCCACTGGTCGCGCTTGGCATCGAAGGCAAGCTTGCCGAACTGCTGCGAGCGCACATCCACGAGCACCTCGTCCGCTTGGATATCCTTGTTGGTCTTCCACGCGCCGACCTTGCGCGGTCGCTCGACGCACTCGAGCGTCTTGTGGCTCATGGCGCCGCAGTTCTTGCACGCCCCCTTGCGCCACTTGCGCGGGCGCTGCGCCGCCGCCGAGGCCGAGGCCTGTTTGCGGCCACGCACGTAGAGCTCATCGGCCTCCTGCACCGACAGCAGGTGCGACTGGTTCTGCAGCGTCTGGTGCTTGAGCGACGGACCCGAGTCGCCGAGGTACCACGGCCGCTTGCTGATGTACTCGGGGTTGTGCGGGTTGATGAGGTTGCCGTCCGCGTCCTGCTCCGGAGGCAGCGTACCGTTGCGCCGCGCCTCCTCGATCTCGCGCTTCTTCTTGAAGTCGCTCGTCGACATGCGCTCGCCGCCCGCCGACGCCATGGCCGCCGTCCGCTGTAGCAGCGTCCGTCCTTTCTCGTCGATGGCAATGTGGGGGCTAAAGCGGGTCGCGGGTCGCGGGTCTTCAGCGAAGGCGAGACAACAAAATACCGGCCCAAACCTGCTATTTTAATACTATCTATAAGATCACTCGACCCGCAGACCTTTAAACCCGCCTGGAGACGGAAAACCCACCGACCCGTTGAAGGGACCGACACTCCCGATTATTTCCAGCCGCGGGCGGGCAGCATACAAAGTTGCCTGGTAGGAGGCGGGCGGGGGCGGCGCCATGATCTCCGAGGCGGCGCACGCCGAGTGCGTGCGACTGCTGGAGCTGCTGACGAACAAGCGCGTGCAGGAGAGCTGGTCGTGGGTGTTCATGACGCCTGTGGACATCCCTGGCTATCGGGACGTGATCAAGAAGCCCATGGACCTGGGCACCGTCAAGAAGAACCTCGGGTCCAAGCCGTCGCGCTGCCGCTTCAAGTCGCACGAGAAGTTCGCGCGCGACGTGCGCCTCGTCTTCAATAATGCGCTGCTCTACAACAAGGACGACCACAACGTCAAGGGCTCGGTCTACGACGCCGCGCAGCACCTGCTCCGCGTGTTCGAGACGGCGTACACCAAGTCCATCGAGACCGTGCTGCGCGCAGATGACGCAGCTACGGAGCGGAAGAAGCAGCAGGAGAAAGAAGGTGTGCGCGGCGAATCCAGCAAGGAGGCGAGCGGTGGGTCGGCGAGGCCCGCTGCCGGAATGGCTGCGACGGCGGTGGCGGCGGCTCCTTCTGCGGGGGTCGATAGTCACCACCATAGCGACCACCACCATCGCCACCGCCATCACGGCGAGGGGGACGAGTCTAGCAAGCACAAAAAGGATAAGTCGTCCAAGAAGGACAAGTCCAAGAAGGAGAAAAAGTCGAAAAAGTCCAAGAAGAAAAGCAAGGAGCGGGACGACGAGAAGGACAGAGAGCACAAGCATCGCCATCACTCGAGTAGTGAATCCAAGAAGAAACTGGTTCGAAGAGACTCGGACGCGAGCACAGCTTCTTCAGAGGGTGGCGTGACTAGCGCTGTGACCGACAAGGTAGCGGCACCAAGTCGGATTGAACCAACTTCGTCTCGCGAGGACGTTCGTGTCTACCATGAAGTGCCCAGGCAACCAACTCCAAAGTCTAGTTCGGTAGCACCCGCTGCGGTGGTAAGCGCTGGTGAAAAGATGTCGGAAGAAGAACTCACAGCCTGTCAGGCAGTGCTGATGAAGCTGATCAAGTACAAAGAAGGCAACGTTAGTCCGGCTGCTCCGTTCCTTCAGCCAGTCGATCTCACCCACTTTCCCGACTATCGAGTGAAAGTCCCTAACCGAATGCATCTGTACGGCGTCCAAAGGAAACTTCGAAGCGGCAGCTACCCGAACAAGGACGCATTCGCGTATGATGTACGGCTGATTTTCGCCAACTGTTTGGTGTACAACAGCGACGTTGTATTGACCAAAGTGATGCGGAGTCATGCCGTGACGCTAATGAAGTTGTTTGAGGCGCAATTCGCAAAAATCGGCGGTGCGTGGCCTGGCATCCCAGAGCGATGGAAGTGCCATCATATTATCGATGAGCTCCTCGCCCACCGCACCGATGGCCAAGAAACAGCACAGTGGTTCAAGTACCCGATTGAAACATACTACAACTCGCCGGATCAGATCCCGTATGGGTACTACAAGAAAGTCAAGGTTCCCATGGATCTCGGAACGGTCTCATCGAGACTTCACTTGGGTGAGTACAAGCGCGCGTCAGAGTTCATCGATGGGCTGCAGCTTGTTTTCGACAACTGCATCAAGTACTGGAAGAGCGATCCGTATGGTCAGACCTATTGTGACTCTGCTGAGGCATTGATTAAACTTCTGCATGCACAAGCAGCGCGCCTATTGAATGGTTCATCAAGTGGGGCCGCAGATGCAGAGGACAAGCGAGTGTCCAGTTCTTCAAGTCGTGCTCAGTCTGGGCCTGCCTCGGTGGTGTCAAAGAGCTCAAGCAGCAGTGGCGATCGTGAAAAAACCAAGAAGAAATCATCAAAATCGTCGTCGTCGCGCGACTCTGCATCTGGCAGTGCGTTCCCGCACAAAGACATCTGCATGTCCATTCTAAAGCTGCTGCGGGCACACAAGATGAAGGGCTACCGCGGTATTGAGATTCCGACGGCGGGTCCCTTCCTCCACGCCGTCGATACAACCAAATACCCGGATTACTTGACTATCATCTCCGAGCCTATGGACTTTGCCAAGATTGAGCGAAAGCTAAAAAGCGACCGATATGTGAGCGTCAGCGAGTTCAGTGCGGACGTCCACCTGATTTTCTCGAACTGCCACAAGTACAACAGCGACCCTGTAGAAGGCGCCGACATACGAGCGATGGCTTCCAATCTTCGCGATTACTTTGTCATGCTATATAATGAGAAGCTTGGTCATCTTGATGGGACCTTCGAGCATCGACCAGTACCCGTCAAGTCAGAGAGCTCGTCGTCTTCGCTTGCGGTGAAGCCTTCCAGTGGTTCGGCAGAACCTTCAAAGGAGCGTGCAGCCTCGTCAATGACAAAGATCGAGACGGCAGCGCCTTCTGCAGCCAAAATATCGACTTCGTCGGACCGATTGAGCACGCCAAGTGTGCTGCCAGCGCGTGATCGTGATAGCGAAAAGCCTGTCGCTGTGAAACCGAGTCGTGCTGTTGAAACGCCAGTAAAGAGAGAGACTGCCGTATCCAATCCTATCCCAGCTTCTACCGTCAAGATTGAAAGCAAAGTCGGAGTGCCGGCGCATGGAACTACAGTCCCCACTGCTACGTCCTTGCATACCCAGGTGCACTCCAATACGGATGAACTGAGCGTGAAAAAGGAAAAGAAAGAGAAAAAAGAGAAAAAGAAGAAGGACAAAAAGGAGAAGAAGGAGAAGAAGAAGAAGAAAGAGAAGCGCCACGACAAGCACGAGAAGAAGCATGACAAGCACGAAAAGAAGCGAGATAAGACTAGTTCCGTCGAGGCGGGGGCTACCACCTCGGCAATAACATCGCAGGTACGTTCGCTGAGTGAATTGATGTGTGAGTCTCCCCTTGTTATACTTATTTGACAATATGGATGCAACTAGCCGTCATCCACGCTGCAGACTCCGTCTGCTCCCGCTTCTGCTGGCTCTGCAGCGGCTCCTTCTACTGCTACGCCTCGAAGTGTGGGCTCTAAGGTATCGAGCGCTGACGCTTCCAATGCAGCCGCGTCGTCTAGCAAGAAGAGTAGTAAGAAAAGCAAGAAGACTGATCTAAAATCGTGGGAGGCGACATGTGAGCGGATTCTGAACCGCCTGGCCAAGATTGAGCAGGTGTCAAAGCTCCATTTCGACAAACCACTCGTTGAGGTGTTCCCCCAGCTCGCCGCGGAGTACACTCGTTTGATTCTAGAGCCGATGGACTTGCGCACGCTGAGGGAGCAGCTGCACCGTCATGAGCTGACCCAGGAAGAGTTCGTTCGGAAGGGGCGTGTCATCTTTGAGAATGCCGTGAAGTTCAACTGTGCAGAGGACCCAGCGTCGATGCATGTTCGGGAGATGTCGACACATTTGTTGTGGTATTTCGACTCGCTTTGCGTCGAGCACCACTTGTCCCCACTATCAGCGAAGGGACTGAATCGCGCTCAACTCCGGCAAGAGCGTGCGGAGCTCGTCACTAACATTCCCATGGAGATCAAGGCAAAGGAATGTCAGAAGCTCTTGCGTGTCCTCAATAGTCAGAAGTATGACAAGAACTGCTGGCCGTTCCGAAAGCCAGTGCGGGTACTCTTCCCGACGCTGCCTCCTGAGTACTTTGACGTCATTAAGACCCCGATGGACTTGACAACCATCGGTGAGAAATTGGCGACGTTTGAGTACAAGACCCATGGCGACTTTATTGCTGATGTCCGCTTGACGTTCGAGAATGCTATGGTGTACAACCACGCCGACAAAGACCGCGAAGGGTGGAACGTGTACGGTGCAGCCGTGCACATGCTAGCCGTGGTGGAGGATTTGCTCGGCGATATGACGTTGGAGGTGAACGAGCGGATTCGACGGCGCGAGTTGACACGCAAAGAGCGAGAGCGCTTGGGGGAGAAGAAGGTCAAGTCGGACCATCATCACTCAAGCTCTCAAAAAGAAGATACCCCAAAAAAGGTACCCAAGACTTCCAAGGTCAGCGACACCGTGATCAAGCTCCCAAAACCGTCAGGTGATGTTTCCTCTCGTCCACCGCTTCCACCAGCTTCGAGTACCAGCGCCACTGCGGGAAGCGACGCTGGAGTGAATGATCCATCAGCTACTCGAATCAAGCTTTCCCTCGTGAATCGCCCGAATTTGGAGCGAATGAACAAGTCGGAGCGCAAGGCGGAGGAAAAGCGTCGGAAGCGTGCTCGGCGCGAAGAAGAGATTGCGCGATCGGAGAAGCGGCGCCGGACTGCCGTCGCAGCCACAGACGATGCGCTGCGAGAGGCTGAGGCACGCAGTCGTCGCCGCTTGCAGAAGCTCGAGATGGCTCAAGCAATGCGCGCGCGGGAAGATCGTGAGCGGCAAGTGAAGGAAGAGGCGGAGGCACGTGCTCTAGCTGAGAAGCGCAAGTTTGATGCCTCTGCTTGGTCGGGCGTGCTGGCACCTGCGCAGGCAGCGTCAGCGGGCTTCTGGGCAAGGAAACGGGTGAAGCTCCAGGTGCCCTCCGTCTTCCAGACGATGATCAACGCGTGATGATGAGATCAGTGTCTCGCTAATCGAACCGGATGTTGTTACCGGTCAGCTGGCTGATGAAGTGTAATGATGGAACAGCTGGGTTGTCAAGCTGGAGTTGGTCCAATTGAGATGGTTGGCTGTCAGCTCCGAACAACTTGGCACTAATGACAAAAAAAAAAATCTTTTTTGTTTTGTTATGTTGGCCAGCTGCCGAGCCCCATTGGGAAGGAGGCTGCTGCACTCGAAAGCCCAGCGCCACACTCCCGACCCGATCGCCCGACTGCCGACCGTTTTCCAACGTCGAAAAGGAAAAAAAAGTGGGAGAAAAGGAGCGAGCCCAAGCCGCTGGCGGGCTCATAAAGCCCATCATCGCTCTCAAGCTACGCTTTGTCCATGTGGAGGTGCCTCCACGTTCTCCGCCGTGTTCGTCGCTCTGGTCGCATCGCCCGCGCGTGTTTCTGGTTTTGCATGTCTAGACTGGCGGCGCGCGCTGTGTCTGTTTCTTTTCCTCATGTGTCGTCGATTCTCCCCCCGCCGTCCCCATTCTCGTCGTCTCATACCGCTGACGAACCCAACAAGGAGGGGTGCCACCCACCTCTCTCTCTGTTCTTCGCCATCACCTCGCTCACTCATCCTCATCCTCTCCATCGCCTCCTCCTTCTGGCCACAACTACACCTTTCCCCGCCTCCATGCAGTCTGCCTCTCCTTCCGCCTTCGCCTGCCTTACGGGTATTGGAACCCGTCCTGGTTCGACAAACCAACAGAGCTTGTCTCGTACAAGAGCGCGGGGTCCACGGCCTGCCAACCGTACTTGAAGTGGTAGACGTTTGCTCCCGACGAGCCGCTGTCCATTCCCCCCATGCTGGTGCCGCACGAGCTGAACTGGTTCGAGCTCATGCCGTATTGCATCGCCGAAAAGTCCTCACTTGGTGAGCACGGTGACGCGCACATGACATTCGACGGGAAACCGTCGAGCCCCACGGCACCGACCCCAACGGCACCCATTCCCAGAGAGTTGTGCAGCATGCCCATGTGGTACATGTACGTCGTGTTCTCCGGACGAAGCAGTCCGCCAACCAAATGGTTAGGCACCACCACGGGCGACTGCACGAAGAGGTACTCTTCCTCGGGAAGCTTGGCCCAGCGGTCCTTGTCATGGCTCGTGGTTGTGCCCTCGAGCTCGCACACCGAGTAAGACAGCGTGTAGAGCCACGACTTGCACTCCCAGAGCATGGTCGGGTCGAGTTGGAGGAACTGAGCGACGAACATAAGCTCGAGCGCCGGGTCCACGAGCAGCAGCGCCGCGCCTGCAAGGACGCTTGGCCAGTACTCGAGCGCCTGGTAGTCGAGTAGCCCGATGTCCACGAGGCGGATCGCGTTCACGAACAGCTCCTTGGTGCCGGACAGGTTACGCGACGCGCTCACAAAGTCACTGCGATCGTCATCAACCGTTAGCTGATCATATTCTCCCTCTCTTTGAGCAGCAGCGTGAGCACATCAACGCACCCCATGGTAGACAGCGGGCGTTGGTCCGCAGATCCACCGGCAACCATGAAGAGCAGCCATGAGTAGGGCGTCGTCGGGTGCAGGTTCCACTTGAGCTCCTGTTAACGCGGGAAGGGTCAGATGCCATCGCGTGCTCTATATATACACACACATGGGTCGGCAGCGGTTCGTCACTCACCACGGCGTAGTCGCCCTCCAGCTTGACGAGATCGTCGCCCGAAAGCGCGATGCCGCCGTGCTCCGACATGTAGGTAGCCAGGTCGGCGGCCTTGGGTGGGTGCACCTCTTCGATCTTGGCGGCCATGAAAACGCAAGCGAGCCCCAGCACGCGCAGCTCGCGCTGCACGGCGTAGACGTCGTCGTAGTTGCGCAGCGTGTAGAGCTCAGCTCCGCGGTGCGCGGCGCGCTGGCGCAGCAGCACCTGTGCGTACTGGTTGGCGAAGTGCGCCGTCTGTCGCTGCAGCGCGAAGTGCGTGGCGACCTGCATGATCCAGTGCCAGGTGAAGCCGAACTGCTCGTAGGCGGCCGTGGGCGGCGGCGCCATGACGTTGAGGCTGTAGGGCAGCTGCCCGACCGAGTCGGGCGAGTCCATGACCCCGCGCAGCTTGCCGAGCGAGGGTGCGGGCGACTGCGGCACCATGGGCGGCGTCGCGGGCGGCGCGTCCCCTGCGAAGGTGGCGCGGCTGTGCGCCGACGCGCGCGCGGCCGACAGCGCGAGCTGCTGGTACGCCATCTCCTTCTGCCGCATGCTCAGCACCGTCATGAGGTCGGCGTTCATGGTGTCGCGGGCCTCGCCTCGAGCGGAAGCTGCCAGCCGAGCGAGCGCTGCCTGCTCCCCTGCTGCTGCCTGCTCCCCTGCCTGCCTGCCTGCCTGCCTGCGCCGCTGCCTGCCTGCCTGCCTGCTCCTGCGCCGCTGCCTGCCCAGCCGCTGCCTGCCTGCCTCCCCCTTCGCTTCCCGCCGACACCTTCCAACACTCCGGGCCGCCGCGGACCTTTCTCTCCGAGATAAAAACCCCGCGCACGACGCGACGACCATACAAACACCAAGTAACTAGCCCACACGACGTGAGGTTTTTTAAGAGAGCCAGCCACACCCGCCAAAGTACGACGGGTGCGACATCTAGTGGTGTCTGCCAAAAATCCGATCCTCGCGGTGGTCCACATGAAAGTAAACTCAATACAGAACACGTTGGCTGATACAAAATGCCAGGTCGGGGCTCCACATTGGAGCGCACGAGAGAAGTGTCCGGCCCTCGAGTGGTCACCGCCTCGCTCGTCCCTGAACGTGGACGAAAGTGTCTTATGGTGTGACTCGGGTTCCTTTGGGTGCCCAGCACGGCCGTTCCATGTCAACAGACCCGCACAGTACGCCTAGCTGCAATTTAGCTCTCTGGAAAACGGTGCCTGCCTAAGAAACCGATGCAAGATAGTACAACAATGTTCCTTTCTTCACGTCAATTAATGATCGATGGAAAAAACAATCATGGTAATGCTCACTGAGTAATGGGCATGCAAGCTCATGAAGGAGTGAGCACACATTTTTGATCATCAGAGATTGCACATTGGCACCACGCTCGTTGACGAATGTGAGTGAGTATCTTGCCTTATAAGCTTTCTCCATGTTAGCGATTTCGTTGGTGATGACCCAGACGCATTCAGCAAATCCGAAACATCCGGCGGCATTCTAGCCGAAATATGCACATTCTCTGGCCTGTTGACACGTCTGCAACCGACCACGTCCGACCATGTCATGTTGGACTCGTCCGTATTGGCCCTCGTTTTTTAGGCTCCATATCGGCGCGCGCGAGACGTGTGCGCGCGGCCGTTGGATTGGCCTGTTGACACGTCTGCAACCGACCACGTCCGACCATGTCATGTTGGACTCGTCCGTATTGGCCCTCGTTTTTTAGGCTCCATATCGGCGCGCGCGAGACGTGTGCGCGCGGCCGTTGGATTGTCCTGTTGACACGTCTGCAACCGACCACGTCCGACCATGTCATGTTGGACTCGTCCGTATTGGCCCTCGTTTTTTAGGCTCCATATCGGCGCGCGCGAGACGTGTGCGCGCGGCCGTTGGATTGGCCTGTTGACACGTCTGCAACCGACCACGTCCGACCATGTCATGTTGGACTCGTCCGTATTGGCCCTCGTTTTTTAGGCTCCATATCGGCGCGCGCGAGACGTGTGCGCGCGGCCGTTGGATTGGCCTGTTGACACGTCTGCAACCGACCACGTCCGACCATGTCATGTTGGACTCGTCCGTATTGGCCCTCGTTTTTTAGGCTCCATATCGGCGCGCGCGAGACATCTGCGCGCGGCCGTTGGATTGGCCTGTTGACACGTCTGCAACCGACCACGTCCGACCATGTCATGTTGGACTCGTCCGTATTGGCCCTCGTTTTTTAGGCTCCATATCGGCGCGCGCGAGACGTGTGCGCGCGGCCGTTGGATTGGCCTGTTGACACGTCTGCAACCGACCACGTCCGACCATGTCATGTTGGACTCGTCCGTATTGGCCCTCGTTTTTTAGGCTCCATATCGGCGCGCGCGAGACGTGTGCGCGCGGCCGTTGGATTGGCCTGTTGACACGTCTGCAACCGACCACGTCCGACCATGTCATGTTGGACTCGTCCGTATTGGCCCTCGTTTTTTAGGCTCCATATCGGCGCGCGCGAGACGTGTGCGCGCGGCCGTTGGATTGGCCTGTTGACACGTCTGCAACCGACCACGTCCGACCATGTCATGTTGGACTCGTCCGTATTGGCCCTCGTTTTTTAGGCTCCATATCGGCGCGCGCGAGACGTGTGCGCGCGGCCGTTGGATTGGCCTGTTGACACGTCTGCAACCGACCACGTCCGACCATGTCATGTTGGACTCGTCCGTATTGGCCCTCGTTTTTTAGGCTCCATATCGGCGCGCGCGAGACGTGTGCGCGCGGCCGTTGGATTGTCCTGTTGACACGTCTGCAACCGACCACGTCCGACCATGTCATGTTGGACTCGTCCGTATTGGCCCTCGTTTTTTAGGCTCCATATCGGCGCGCGCGAGACGTGTGCGCGCGGCCGTTGGATTGGCCTGTTGACACGTCTGCAACCGACCACGTCCGACCATGTCATGTTGGACTCGTCCGTATTGGCCCTCGTTTTTTAGGCTCCATATCGGCGCGCGCGAGACGTGTGCGCGCGGCCGTTGGATTGGCCTGTTGACACGTCTGCAACCGACCACGTCCGACCATGTCATGTTGGACTCGTCCGTATTGGCCCTCGTTTTTTAGGCTCCATATCGGCGCGCGCGAGACATCTGCGCGCGGCCGTTGGATTGGCCTGTTGACACGTCTGCAACCGACCACGTCCGACCATGTCATGTTGGACTCGTCCGTATTGGCCCTCGTTTTTTAGGCTCCATATCGGCGCGCGCGAGACGTGTGCGCGCGGCCGTTGGATTGGCCTGTTGACACGTCTGCAACCGACCACGTCCGACCATGTCATGTTGGACTCGTCCGTATTGGCCCTCGTTTTTTAGGCTCCATATCGGCGCGCGCGAGACGTGTGCGCGCGGCCGTTGGATTGGCCTGTTGACACGTTTGCAACCGACCACGTCCGACCATGTCATGTTGGACTCGTCCGTATTGGCCCTCGTTTTTTAGGCTCCATATCGGCGCGCGCGAGACGTGTGCGCGCGGCCGTTGGATTGGCCTGTTGACACGTCTGCAACCGACCACGTCCGACCATGTCATGTTGGACTCGTCCGTATTGGCCCTCGTTTTTTAGGCTCCATATCGGCGCGCGCGAGACATCTGCGCGCGGCCGTTGGATTGGCCTGTTGACACGTCTGCAACCGACCACGTCCGACCATGTCATGTTGGACTCGTCCGTATTGGCCCTCGTTTTTTAGGCTCCATATCGGCGCGCGCGAGACGTGTGCGCGCGGCCGTTGGATTGGCCTGTTGACACGTCTGCAACCGACCACGTCCGACCATGTCATGTTGGACTCGTCCGTATTGGCCCTCGTTTTTTAGGCTCCATATCGGCGCGCGCGAGACGTGTGCGCGCGGCCGTTGGATTGGCCTGTTGACACGTCTGCAACCGACCACGTCCGACCATGTCATGTTGGACTCGTCCGTATTGGCCCTCGTTTTTTAGGCTCCATATCGGCGCGCGCGAGACGTGTGCGCGCGGCCGTTGGATTGGCCTGTTGACACGTCTGCAACCGACCACGTCCGACCATGTCATGTTGGACTCGTCCGTATTGGCCCTCGTTTTTTAGGCTCCATATCGGCGCGCGCGAGACGTGTGCGCGCGGCCGTTGGATTGGCCTGTTGACACGTCTGCAACCGACCACGTCCGACCATGTCATGTTGGACTCGTCCGTATTGGCCCTCGTTTTTTAGGCTCCATATCGGCGCGCGCGAGACGTGTGCGCGCGGCCGTTGGATTGGCCTGTTGACACGTCTGCAACCGACCACGTCCGACCATGTCATGTTGGACTCGTCCGTATTGGCCCTCGTTTTTTAGGCTCCATATCGGCGCGCGCGAGACGTGTGCGCGCGGCCGTTGGATTGTCCTGTTGACACGTCTGCAACCGACCACGTCCGACCATGTCATGTTGGACTCGTCCGTATTGGCCCTCGTTTTTTAGGCTCCATATCGGCGCGCGCGAGACGTGTGCGCGCGGCCGTTGGATTGGCCTGTTGACACGTCTGCAACCGACCACGTCCGACCATGTCATGTTGGACTCGTCCGTATTGGCCCTCGTTTTTTAGGCTCCATATCGGCGCGCGCGAGACGTGTGCGCGCGGCCGTTGGATTGGCCTGTTGACACGTCTGCAACCGACCACGTCCGACCATGTCATGTTGGACTCGTCCGTATTGGCCCTCGTTTTTTAGGCTCCATATCGGCGCGCGCGAGACGTGTGCGCGCGGCCGTTGGATTGGCCTGTTGACACGTCTGCAACCGACCACGTCCGACCATGTCATGTTGGACTCGTCCGTATTGGCCCTCGTTTTTTAGGCTCCATATCGGCGCGCGCGAGACGTGTGCGCGCGGCCGTTGGATTGTCCTGTTGACACGTCTGCAACCGACCACGTCCGACCATGTCATGTTGGACTCGTCCGTATTGGCCCTCGTTTTTTAGGCTCCATATCGGCGCGCGCGAGACGTGTGCGCGCGGCCGTTGGATTGGCCTGTTGACACGTCTGCAACCGACCACGTCCGACCATGTCATGTTGGACTCGTCCGTATTGGCCCTCGTTTTTTAGGCTCCATATCGGCGCGCGCGAGACGTGTGCGCGCGGCCGTTGGATTGGCCTGTTGACACGTCTGCAACCGACCACGTCCGACCATGTCATGTTGGACTCGTCCGTATTGGCCCTCGTTTTTTAGGCTCCATATCGGCGCGCGCGAGACGTGTGCGCGCGGCCGTTGGATTGTCCTGTTGACACGTCTGCAACCGACCACGTCCGACCATGTCATGTTGGACTCGTCCGTATTGGCCCTCGTTTTTTAGGCTCCATATCGGCGCGCGCGAGACGTGTGCGCGCGGCCGTTGGATTGGCCTGTTGACACGTCTGCAACCGACCACGTCCGACCATGTCATGTTGGACTCGTCCGTATTGGCCCTCGTTTTTTAGGCTCCATATCGGCGCGCGCGAGACGTGTGCGCGCGGCCGTTGGATTGGCCTGTTGACACGTCTGCAACCGACCACGTCCGACCATGTCATGTTGGACTCGTCCGTATTGGCCCTCGTTTTTTAGGCTCCATATCGGCGCGCGCGAGACGTGTGCGCGCGGCCGTTGGATTGGCCTGTTGACACGTCTGCAACCGACCACGTCCGACCATGTCATGTTGGACTCGTCCGTATTGGCCCTCGTTTTTTAGGCTCCATATCGGCGCGCGCGAGACGTGTGCGCGCGGCCGTTGGATTGGCCTGTTGACACGTCTGCAACCGACCACGTCCGACCATGTCATGTTGGACTCGTCCGTATTGGCCCTCGTTTTTTAGGCTCCATATCGGCGCGCGCGAGACGTGTGCGCGCGGCCGTTGGATTGGCCTGTTGACACGTCTGCAACCGACCACGTCCGACCATGTCATGTTGGACTCGTCCGTATTGGCCCTCGTTTTTTAGGCTCCATATCGGCGCGCGCGAGACGTGTGCGCGCGGCCGTTGGATTGGCCTGTTGACACGTCTGCAACCGACCACGTCCGACCATGTCATGTTGGACTCGTCCGTATTGGCCCTCGTTTTTTAGGCTCCATATCGGCGCGCGCGAGACGTGTGCGCGCGGCCGTTGGATTGGCCTGTTGACACGTCTGCAACCGACCACGTCCGACCATGTCATGTTGGACTCGTCCGTATTGGCCCTCGTTTTTTAGGCTCCATATCGGCGCGCGCGAGACGTGTGCGCGCGGCCGTTGGATTGGCCTGTTGACACGTCTGCAACCGACCACGTCCGACCATGTCATGTTGGACTCGTCCGTATTGGCCCTCGTTTTTTAGGCTCCATATCGGCGCGCGCGAGACGTGTGCGCGCGGCCGTTGGATTGTCCTGTTGACACGTCTGCAACCGACCACGTCCGACCATGTCATGTTGGACTCGTCCGTATTGGCCCTCGTTTTTTAGGCTCCATATCGGCGCGCGCGAGACGTGTGCGCGCGGCCGTTGGATTGGCCTGTTGACACGTCTGCAACCGACCACGTCCGACCATGTCATGTTGGACTCGTCCGTATTGGCCCTCGTTTTTTAGGCTCCATATCGGCGCGCGCGAGACGTGTGCGCGCGGCCGTTGGATTGGCCTGTTGACACGTCTGCAACCGACCACGTCCGACCATGTCATGTTGGACTCGTCCGTATTGGCCCTCGTTTTTTAGGCTCCATATCGGCGCGCGCGAGACGTGTGCGCGCGGCCGTTGGATTGTCCTGTTGACACGTCTGCAACCGACCACGTCCGACCATGTCATGTTGGACTCGTCCGTATTGGCCCTCGTTTTTTAGGCTCCATATCGGCGCGCGCGAGACGTGTGCGCGCGGCCGTTGGATTGGCCTGTTGACACGTCTGCAACCGACCACGTCCGACCATGTCATGTTGGACTCGTCCGTATTGGCCCTCGTTTTTTAGGCTCCATATCGGCGCGCGCGAGACGTGTGCGCGCGGCCGTTGGATTGGCCTGTTGACACGTCTGCAACCGACCACGTCCGACCATGTCATGTTGGACTCGTCCGTATTGGCCCTCGTTTTTTAGGCTCCATATCGGCGCGCGCGAGACGTGTGCGCGCGGCCGTTGGATTGGCCTGTTGACACGTCTGCAACCGACCACGTCCGACCATGTCATGTTGGACTCGTCCGTATTGGCCCTCGTTTTTTAGGCTCCATATCGGCGCGCGCGAGACGTGTGCGCGCGGCCGTTGGATTGTCCTGTTGACACGTCTGCAACCGACCACGTCCGACCATGTCATGTTGGACTCGTCCGTATTGGCCCTCGTTTTTTAGGCTCCATATCGGCGCGCGCGAGACGTGTGCGCGCGGCCGTTGGATTGTCCTGTTGACACGTCTGCAACCGACCACGTCCGACCATGTCATGTTGGACTCGTCCGTATTGGCCCTCGTTTTTTAGGCTCCATATCGGCGCGCGCGAGACGTGTGCGCGCGGCCGTTGGATTGGCCTGTTGACACGTCTGCAACCGACCACGTCCGACCATGTCATGTTGGACTCGTCCGTATTGGCCCTCGTTTTTTAGGCTCCATATCGGCGCGCGCGAGACGTGTGCGCGCGGCCGTTGGATTGTCCTGTTGACACGTCTGCAACCGACCACGTCCGACCATGTCATGTTGGACTCGTCCGTATTGGCCCTCGTTTTTTAGGCTCCATATCGGCGCGCGCGAGACGTGTGCGCGCGGCCGTTGGATTGGCCTGTTGACACGTCTGCAACCGACCACGTCCGACCATGTCATGTTGGACTCGTCCGTATTGGCCCTCGTTTTTTAGGCTCCATATCGGCGCGCGCGAGACGTGTGCGCGCGGCCGTTGGATTGGCCTGTTGACACGTCTGCAACCGACCACGTCCGACCATGTCATGTTGGACTCGTCCGTATTGGCCCTCGTTTTTTAGGCTCCATATCGGCGCGCGCGAGACGTGTGCGCGCGGCCGTTGGATTGGCCTGTTGACACGTCTGCAACCGACCACGTCCGACCATGTCATGTTGGACTCGTCCGTATTGGCCCTCGTTTTTTAGGCTCCATATCGGCGCGCGCGAGACGTGTGCGCGCGGCCGTTGGATTGGCCTGTTGACACGTCTGCAACCGACCACGTCCGACCATGTCATGTTGGACTCGTCCGTATTGGCCCTCGTTTTTTAGGCTCCATATCGGCGCGCGCGAGACGTGTGCGCGCGGCCGTTGGATTGGCCTGTTGACACGTCTGCAACCGACCACGTCCGACCATGTCATGTTGGACTCGTCCGTATTGGCCCTCGTTTTTTAGGCTCCATATCGGCGCGCGCGAGACGTGTGCGCGCGGCCGTTGGATTGGCCTGTTGACACGTCTGCAACCGACCACGTCCGACCATGTCATGTTGGACTCGTCCGTATTGGCCCTCGTTTTTTAGGCTCCATATCGGCGCGCGCGAGACGTGTGCGCGCGGCCGTTGGATTGGCCTGTTGACACGTCTGCAACCGACCACGTCCGACCATGTCATGTTGGACTCGTCCGTATTGGCCCTCGTTTTTTAGGCTCCATATCGGCGCGCGCGAGACGTGTGCGCGCGGCCGTTGGATTGGCCTGTTGACACGTCTGCAACCGACCACGTCCGACCATGTCATGTTGGACTCGTCCGTATTGGCCCTCGTTTTTTAGGCTCCATATCGGCGCGCGCGAGACGTGTGCGCGCGGCCGTTGGATTGGCCTGTTGACACGTCTGCAACCGACCACGTCCGACCATGTCATGTTGGACTCGTCCGTATTGGCCCTCGTTTTTTAGGCTCCATATCGGCGCGCGCGAGACGTGTGCGCGCGGCCGTTGGATTGGCCTGTTGACACGTCTGCAACCGACCACGTCCGACCATGTCATGTTGGACTCGTCCGTATTGGCCCTCGTTTTTTAGGCTCCATATCGGCGCGCGCGAGACGTGTGCGCGCGGCCGTTGGATTGGCCTGTTGACACGTCTGCAACCGACCACGTCCGACCATGTCATGTTGGACTCGTCCGTATTGGCCCTCGTTTTTTAGGCTCCATATCGGCGCGCGCGAGACGTGTGCGCGCGGCCGTTGGATTGTCCTGTTGACACGTCTGCAACCGACCACGTCCGACCATGTCATGTTGGACTCGTCCGTATTGGCCCTCGTTTTTTAGGCTCCATATCGGCGCGCGCGAGACGTGTGCGCGCGGCCGTTGGATTGGCCTGTTGACACGTCTGCAACCGACCACGTCCGACCATGTCATGTTGGACTCGTCCGTATTGGCCCTCGTTTTTTAGGCTCCATATCGGCGCGCGCGAGACGTGTGCGCGCGGCCGTTGGATTGGCCTGTTGACACGTCTGCAACCGACCACGTCCGACCATGTCATGTTGGACTCGTCCGTATTGGCCCTCGTTTTTTAGGCTCCATATCGGCGCGCGCGAGACGTGTGCGCGCGGCCGTTGGATTGGCCTGTTGACACGTCTGCAACCGACCACGTCCGACCATGTCATGTTGGACTCGTCCGTATTGGCCCTCGTTTTTTAGGCTCCATATCGGCGCGCGCGAGACGTGTGCGCGCGGCCGTTGGATTGGCCTGTTGACACGTCTGCAACCGACCACGTCCGACCATGTCATGTTGGACTCGTCCGTATTGGCCCTCGTTTTTTAGGCTCCATATCGGCGCGCGCGAGACGTGTGCGCGCGGCCGTTGGATTGGCCTGTTGACACGTCTGCAACCGACCACGTCCGACCATGTCATGTTGGACTCGTCCGTATTGGCCCTCGTTTTTTAGGCTCCATATCGGCGCGCGCGAGACGTGTGCGCGCGGCCGTTGGATTGGCCTGTTGACACGTCTGCAACCGACCACGTCCGACCATGTCATGTTGGACTCGTCCGTATTGGCCCTCGTTTTTTAGGCTCCATATCGGCGCGCGCGAGACGTGTGCGCGCGGCCGTTGGATTGGCCTGTTGACACGTCTGCAACCGACCACGTCCGACCATGTCATGTTGGACTCGTCCGTATTGGCCCTCGTTTTTTAGGCTCCATATCGGCGCGCGCGAGACGTGTGCGCGCGGCCGTTGGATTGGCCTGTTGACACGTCTGCAACCGACCACGTCCGACCATGTCATGTTGGACTCGTCCGTATTGGCCCTCGTTTTTTAGGCTCCATATCGGCGCGCGCGAGACGTGTGCGCGCGGCCGTTGGATTGGCCTGTTGACACGTCTGCAACCGACCACGTCCGACCATGTCATGTTGGACTCGTCCGTATTGGCCCTCGTTTTTTAGGCTCCATATCGGCGCGCGCGAGACGTGTGCGCGCGGCCGTTGGATTGTCCTGTTGACACGTCTGCAACCGACCACGTCCGACCATGTCATGTTGGACTCGTCCGTATTGGCCCTCGTTTTTTAGGCTCCATATCGGCGCGCGCGAGACGTGTGCGCGCGGCCGTTGGATTGGCCTGTTGACACGTCTGCAACCGACCACGTCCGACCATGTCATGTTGGACTCGTCCGTATTGGCCCTCGTTTTTTAGGCTCCATATCGGCGCGCGCGAGACGTGTGCGCGCGGCCGTTGGATTGGCCTGTTGACACGTCTGCAACCGACCACGTCCGACCATGTCATGTTGGACTCGTCCGTATTGGCCCTCGTTTTTTAGGCTCCATATCGGCGCGCGCGAGACGTGTGCGCGCGGCCGTTGGATTGGCCTGTTGACACGTCTGCAACCGACCACGTCCGACCATGTCATGTTGGACTCGTCCGTATTGGCCCTCGTTTTTTAGGCTCCATATCGGCGCGCGCGAGACGTGTGCGCGCGGCCGTTGGATTGGCCTGTTGACACGTCTGCAACCGACCACGTCCGACCATGTCATGTTGGACTCGTCCGTATTGGCCCTCGTTTTTTAGGCTCCATATCGGCGCGCGCGAGACGTGTGCGCGCGGCCGTTGGATTGTCCTGTTGACACGTCTGCAACCGACCACGTCCGACCATGTCATGTTGGACTCGTCCGTATTGGCCCTCGTTTTTTAGGCTCCATATCGGCGCGCGCGAGACGTGTGCGCGCGGCCGTTGGATTGGCCTGTTGACACGTCTGCAACCGACCACGTCCGACCATGTCATGTTGGACTCGTCCGTATTGGCCCTCGTTTTTTAGGCTCCATATCGGCGCGCGCGAGACGTGTGCGCGCGGCCGTTGGATTGGCCTGTTGACACGTCTGCAACCGACCACGTCCGACCATGTCATGCTGGACTCGTCCGTATTGGCCCTCATTTTTTAGGCTCCATATCGGCGCGCGCGACACGGACACGTCCGCGCACGGCCGTTGGATTGATTGGCCTGTTGACACGTCTGCAACCGACCACGTCCGACCATGTCATGTTGGACTCGTCCGTATTGGCCCTCGTTTTTTAGGCTCCATATCGGCGCGCGCGAGACGTGTGCGCGCGGCCGTTGGATTGGCCTGTTGACACGTCTGCAACCGACCACGTCCGACCATGTCATGTTGGACTCGTCCGTATTGGCCCTCGTTTTTTAGGCTCCATATCGGCGCGCGCGAGACGTGTGCGCGCGGCCGTTGGATTGGCCTGTTGACACGTCTGCAACCGACCACGTCCGACCATGTCATGTTGGACTCGTCCGTATTGGCCCTCGTTTTTTAGGCTCCATATCGGCGCGCGCGAGACGTGTGCGCGCGGCCGTTGGATTGGCCTGTTGACACGTCTGCAACCGACCACGTCCGACCATGTCATGTTGGACTCGTCCGTATTGGCCCTCGTTTTTTAGGCTCCATATCGGCGCGCGCGAGACGTCTGCGCGCGGCCGTTGGATTGGCCTGTTGACACGTCTGCAACCGACCACGTCCGACCATGTCATGTTGGACTCGTCCGTATTGGCCCTCGTTTTTTAGGCTCCATATCGGCGCGCGCGAGACGTGTGCGCGCGGCCGTTGGATTGGCCTGTTGACACGTCTGCAACCGACCACGTCCGACCATGTCATGTTGGACTCGTCCGTATTGGCCCTCGTTTTTTAGGCTCCATATCGGCGCGCGCGAGACGTGTGCGCGCGGCCGTTGGATTGGCCTGTTGACACGTCTGCAACCGACCACGTCCGACCATGTCATGTTGGACTCGTCCGTATTGGCCCTCGTTTTTTAGGCTCCATATCGGCGCGCGCGAGACGTGTGCGCGCGGCCGTTGGATTGGCCTGTTGACACGTCTGCAACCGACCACGTCCGACCATGTCATGTTGGACTCGTCCGTATTGGCCCTCGTTTTTTAGGCTCCATATCGGCGCGCGCGAGACGTGTGCGCGCGGCCGTTGGATTGGCCTGTTGACACGTCTGCAACCGACCACGTCCGACCATGTCATGTTGGACTCGTCCGTATTGGCCCTCGTTTTTTAGGCTCCATATCGGCGCGCGCGAGACGTGTGCGCGCGGCCGTTGGATTGGCCTGTTGACACGTCTGCAACCGACCACGTCCGACCATGTCATGTTGGACTCGTCCGTATTGGCCCTCGTTTTTTAGGCTCCATATCGGCGCGCGCGAGACGTCTGCGCGCGGCCGTTGGATTGGCCTGTTGACACGTCTGCAACCGACCACGTCCGACCATGTCATGTTGGACTCGTCCGTATTGGCCCTCGTTTTTTAGGCTCCATATCGGCGCGCGCGAGACGTGTGCGCGCGGCCGTTGGATTGGCCTGTTGACACGTCTGCAACCGACCACGTCCGACCATGTCATGTTGGACTCGTCCGTATTGGCCCTCGTTTTTTAGGCTCCATATCGGCGCGCGCGAGACGTGTGCGCGCGGCCGTTGGATTGGCCTGTTGACACGTCTGCAACCGACCACGTCCGACCATGTCATGTTGGACTCGTCCGTATTGGCCCTCGTTTTTTAGGCTCCATATCGGCGCGCGCGAGACGTGTGCGCGCGGCCGTTGGATTGTCCTGTTGACACGTCTGCAACCGACCACGTCCGACCATGTCATGTTGGACTCGTCCGTATTGGCCCTCGTTTTTTAGGCTCCATATCGGCGCGCGCGAGACGTGTGCGCGCGGCCGTTGGATTGGCCTGTTGACACGTCTGCAACCGACCACGTCCGACCATGTCATGCTGGACTCGTCCGTATTGGCCCTCATTTTTTAGGCTCCATATCGGCGCGCGCGAGACGTGTGCGCGCGGCCGTTGGATTGGCCTGTTGACACGTCTGCAACCGACCACGTCCGACCATGTCATGTTGGACTCGTCCGTATTGGCCCTCGTTTTTTAGGCTCCATATCGGCGCGCGCGAGACGTGTGCGCGCGGCCGTTGGATTGGCCTGTTGACACGTCTGCAACCGACCACGTCCGACCATGTCATGTTGGACTCGTCCGTATTGGCCCTCGTTTTTTAGGCTCCATATCGGCGCGCGCGAGACGTGTGCGCGCGGCCGTTGGATTGTCCTGTTGACACGTCTGCAACCGACCACGTCCGACCATGTCATGTTGGACTCGTCCGTATTGGCCCTCGTTTTTTAGGCTCCATATCGGCGCGCGCGAGACGTGTGCGCGCGGCCGTTGGATTGTCCTGTTGACACGTCTGCAACCGACCACGTCCGACCATGTCATGTTGGACTCGTCCGTATTGGCCCTCGTTTTTTAGGCTCCATATCGGCGCGCGCGAGACGTGTGCGCGCGGCCGTTGGATTGGCCTGTTGACACGTCTGCAACCGACCACGTCCGACCATGTCATGTTGGACTCGTCCGTATTGGCCCTCGTTTTTTAGGCTCCATATCGGCGCGCGCGAGACGTGTGCGCGCGGCCGTTGGATTGGCCTGTTGACACGTCTGCAACCGACCACGTCCGACCATGTCATGCTGGACTCGTCCGTATTGGCCCTCATTTTTTAGGCTCCATATCGGCGCGCGCGACACGGACACGTCCGCGCACGGCCGTTGGATTGATTGGCCTGTTGACACGTCTGCAACCGACCACGTCCGACCATGTCATGCTGGACTCGTCCGTATTGGCCCTCGTTTTTTAGGCTCCATATCGGCGCGCGCGAGACGTGTGCGCGCGGCCGTTGGATTGGCCTGTTGACACGTCTGCAACCGACCACGTCCGACCATGTCATGTTGGACTCGTCCGTATTGGCCCTCGTTTTTTAGGCTCCATATCGGCGCGCGCGAGACGTGTGCGCGCGGCCGTTGGATTGGCCTGTTGACACGTCTGCAACCGACCACGTCCGACCATGTCATGTTGGACTCGTCCGTATTGGCCCTCGTTTTTTAGGCTCCATATCGGCGCGCGCGAGACGTGTGCGCGCGGCCGTTGGATTGGCCTGTTGACACGTCTGCAACCGACCACGTCCGACCATGTCATGTTGGACTCGTCCGTATTGGCCCTCGTTTTTTAGGCTCCATATCGGCGCGCGCGAGACGTGTGCGCGCGGCCGTTGGATTGGCCTGTTGACACGTCTGCAACCGACCACGTCCGACCATGTCATGTTGGACTCGTCCGTATTGGCCCTCGTTTTTTAGGCTCCATATCGGCGCGCGCGAGACGTGTGCGCGCGGCCGTTGGATTGTCCTGTTGACACGTCTGCAACCGACCACGTCCGACCATGTCATGTTGGACTCGTCCGTATTGGCCCTCGTTTTTTAGGCTCCATATCGGCGCGCGCGAGACGTGTGCGCGCGGCCGTTGGATTGTCCTGTTGACACGTCTGCAACCGACCACGTCCGACCATGTCATGTTGGACTCGTCCGTATTGGCCCTCGTTTTTTAGGCTCCATATCGGCGCGCGCGAGACGTGTGCGCGCGGCCGTTGGATTGGCCTGTTGACACGTCTGCAACCGACCACGTCCGACCATGTCATGCTGGACTCGTCCGTATTGGCCCTCATTTTTTAGGCTCCATATCGGCGCGCGCGACACGGACACGTCCGCGCACGGCCGTTGGATTGATTGGCCTGTTGACACGTCTGCAACCGACCACGTCCGACCATGTCATGCTGGACTCGTCCGTATTGGCCCTCGTTTTTTAGGCTCCATATCGGCGCGCGCGAGACGTGTGCGCGCGGCCGTTGGATTGGCCTGTTGACACGTCTGCAACCGACCACGTCCGACCATGTCATGTTGGACTCGTCCGTATTGGCCCTCGTTTTTTAGGCTCCATATCGGCGCGCGCGAGACGTGTGCGCGCGGCCGTTGGATTGGCCTGTTGACACGTCTGCAACCGACCACGTCCGACCATGTCATGTTGGACTCGTCCGTATTGGCCCTCGTTTTTTAGGCTCCATATCGGCGCGCGCGAGACGTGTGCGCGCGGCCGTTGGATTGGCCTGTTGACACGTCTGCAACCGACCACGTCCGACCATGTCATGTTGGACTCGTCCGTATTGGCCCTCGTTTTTTAGGCTCCATATCGGCGCGCGCGAGACGTGTGCGCGCGGCCGTTGGATTGTCCTGTTGACACGTCTGCAACCGACCACGTCCGACCATGTCATGTTGGACTCGTCCGTATTGGCCCTCGTTTTTTAGGCTCCATATCGGCGCGCGCGAGACGTGTGCGCGCGGCCGTTGGATTGGCCTGTTGACACGTCTGCAACCGACCACGTCCGACCATGTCATGTTGGACTCGTCCGTATTGGCCCTCGTTTTTTAGGCTCCATATCGGCGCGCGCGAGACGTGTGCGCGCGGCCGTTGGATTGGCCTGTTGACACGTCTGCAACCGACCACGTCCGACCATGTCATGTTGGACTCGTCCGTATTGGCCCTCGTTTTTTAGGCTCCATATCGGCGCGCGCGAGACGTGTGCGCGCGGCCGTTGGATTGGCCTGTTGACACGTCTGCAACCGACCACGTCCGACCATGTCATGTTGGACTCGTCCGTATTGGCCCTCGTTTTTTAGGCTCCATATCGGCGCGCGCGAGACGTGTGCGCGCGGCCGTTGGATTGTCCTGTTGACACGTCTGCAACCGACCACGTCCGACCATGTCATGTTGGACTCGTCCGTATTGGCCCTCGTTTTTTAGGCTCCATATCGGCGCGCGCGAGACGTGTGCGCGCGGCCGTTGGATTGTCCTGTTGACACGTCTGCAACCGACCACGTCCGACCATGTCATGTTGGACTCGTCCGTATTGGCCCTCGTTTTTTAGGCTCCATATCGGCGCGCGCGAGACGTGTGCGCGCGGCCGTTGGATTGGCCTGTTGACACGTCTGCAACCGACCACGTCCGACCATGTCATGTTGGACTCGTCCGTATTGGCCCTCGTTTTTTAGGCTCCATATCGGCGCGCGCGAGACGTGTGCGCGCGGCCGTTGGATTGTCCTGTTGACACGTCTGCAACCGACCACGTCCGACCATGTCATGTTGGACTCGTCCGTATTGGCCCTCGTTTTTTAGGCTCCATATCGGCGCGCGCGAGACGTGTGCGCGCGGCCGTTGGATTGGCCTGTTGACACGTCTGCAACCGACCACGTCCGACCATGTCATGTTGGACTCGTCCGTATTGGCCCTCGTTTTTTAGGCTCCATATCGGCGCGCGCGAGACGTGTGCGCGCGGCCGTTGGATTGGCCTGTTGACACGTCTGCAACCGACCACGTCCGACCATGTCATGTTGGACTCGTCCGTATTGGCCCTCGTTTTTTAGGCTCCATATCGGCGCGCGCGAGACGTGTGCGCGCGGCCGTTGGATTGGCCTGTTGACACGTCTGCAACCGACCACGTCCGACCATGTCATGTTGGACTCGTCCGTATTGGCCCTCGTTTTTTAGGCTCCATATCGGCGCGCGCGAGACGTGTGCACGCGGCCGTTGGATTGTCCTGTTGACACGTCTGCAACCGACCACGTCCGACCATGTCATGTTGGACTCGTCCGTATTGGCCCTCGTTTTTTAGGCTCCATATCGGCGCGCGCGAGACGTGTGCGCGCGGCCGTTGGATTGGCCTGTTGACACGTCTGCAACCGACCACGTCCGACCATGTCATGTTGGACTCGTCCGTATTGGCCCTCGTTTTTTAGGCTCCATATCGGCGCGCGCGAGACGTGTGCGCGCGGCCGTTGGATTGTCCTGTTGACACGTCTGCAACCGACCACGTCCGACCATGTCATGTTGGACTCGTCCGTATTGGCCCTCGTTTTTTAGGCTCCATATCGGCGCGCGCGAGACGTGTGCGCGCGGCCGTTGGATTGGCCTGTTGACACGTCTGCAACCGACCACGTCCGACCATGTCATGTTGGACTCGTCCGTATTGGCCCTCGTTTTTTAGGCTCCATATCGGCGCGCGCGAGACGTGTGCGCGCGGCCGTTGGATTGTCCTGTTGACACGTCTGCAACCGACCACGTCCGACCATGTCATGTTGGACTCGTCCGTATTGGCCCTCGTTTTTTAGGCTCCATATCGGCGCGCGCGAGACGTGTGCGCGCGGCCGTTGGATTGGCCTGTTGACACGTCTGCAACCGACCACGTCCGACCATGTCATGTTGGACTCGTCCGTATTGGCCCTCGTTTTTTAGGCTCCATATCGGCGCGCGCGAGACGTGTGCGCGCGGCCGTTGGATTGGCCTGTTGACACGTCTGCAACCGACCACGTCCGACCATGTCATGTTGGACTCGTCCGTATTGGCCCTCGTTTTTTAGGCTCCATATCGGCGCGCGCGAGACGTGTGCGCGCGGCCGTTGGATTGTCCTGTTGACACGTCTGCAACCGACCACGTCCGACCATGTCATGTTGGACTCGTCCGTATTGGCCCTCGTTTTTTAGGCTCCATATCGGCGCGCGCGAGACGTGTGCGCGCGGCCGTTGGATTGTCCTGTTGACACGTCTGCAACCGACCACGTCCGACCATGTCATGTTGGACTCGTCCGTATTGGCCCTCGTTTTTTAGGCTCCATATCGGCGCGCGCGAGACGTGTGCGCGCGGCCGTTGGATTGGCCTGTTGACACGTCTGCAACCGACCACGTCCGACCATGTCATGTTGGACTCGTCCGTATTGGCCCTCGTTTTTTAGGCTCCATATCGGCGCGCGCGAGACGTGTGCGCGCGGCCGTTGGATTGTCCTGTTGACACGTCTGCAACCGACCACGTCCGACCATGTCATGTTGGACTCGTCCGTATTGGCCCTCGTTTTTTAGGCTCCATATCGGCGCGCGCGAGACGTGTGCGCGCGGCCGTTGGATTGGCCTGTTGACACGTCTGCAACCGACCACGTCCGACCATGTCATGTTGGACTCGTCCGTATTGGCCCTCGTTTTTTAGGCTCCATATCGGCGCGCGCGAGACGTGTGCGCGCGGCCGTTGGATTGGCCTGTTGACACGTCTGCAACCGACCACGTCCGACCATGTCATGTTGGACTCGTCCGTATTGGCCCTCGTTTTTTAGGCTCCATATCGGCGCGCGCGAGACGTGTGCGCGCGGCCGTTGGATTGGCCTGTTGACACGTCTGCAACCGACCACGTCCGACCATGTCATGTTGGACTCGTCCGTATTGGCCCTCGTTTTTTAGGCTCCATATCGGCGCGCGCGAGACGTGTGCGCGCGGCCGTTGGATTGGCCTGTTGACACGTCTGCAACCGACCACGTCCGACCATGTCATGTTGGACTCGTCCGTATTGGCCCTCGTTTTTTAGGCTCCATATCGGCGCGCGCGAGACGTGTGCGCGCGGCCGTTGGATTGTCCTGTTGACACGTCTGCAACCGACCACGTCCGACCATGTCATGTTGGACTCGTCCGTATTGGCCCTCGTTTTTTAGGCTCCATATCGGCGCGCGCGAGACGTGTGCGCGCGGCCGTTGGATTGGCCTGTTGACACGTCTGCAACCGACCACGTCCGACCATGTCATGTTGGACTCGTCCGTATTGGCCCTCGTTTTTTAGGCTCCATATCGGCGCGCGCGAGACGTGTGCGCGCGGCCGTTGGATTGTCCTGTTGACACGTCTGCAACCGACCACGTCCGACCATGTCATGTTGGACTCGTCCGTATTGGCCCTCGTTTTTTAGGCTCCATATCGGCGCGCGCGAGACGTGTGCGCGCGGCCGTTGGATTGTCCTGTTGACACGTCTGCAACCGACCACGTCCGACCATGTCATGTTGGACTCGTCCGTATTGGCCCTCGTTTTTTAGGCTCCATATCGGCGCGCGCGAGACGTGTGCGCGCGGCCGTTGGATTGGCCTGTTGACACGTCTGCAACCGACCACGTCCGACCATGTCATGTTGGACTCGTCCGTATTGGCCCTCGTTTTTTAGGCTCCATATCGGCGCGCGCGAGACGTGTGCGCGCGGCCGTTGGATTGGCCTGTTGACACGTCTGCAACCGACCACGTCCGACCATGTCATGTTGGACTCGTCCGTATTGGCCCTCGTTTTTTAGGCTCCATATCGGCGCGCGCGAGACGTGTGCGCGCGGCCGTTGGATTGTCCTGTTGACACGTCTGCAACCGACCACGTCCGACCATGTCATGTTGGACTCGTCCGTATTGGCCCTCGTTTTTTAGGCTCCATATCGGCGCGCGCGAGACGTGTGCGCGCGGCCGTTGGATTGTCCTGTTGACACGTCTGCAACCGACCACGTCCGACCATGTCATGTTGGACTCGTCCGTATTGGCCCTCGTTTTTTAGGCTCCATATCGGCGCGCGCGAGACGTGTGCGCGCGGCCGTTGGATTGGCCTGTTGACACGTCTGCAACCGACCACGTCCGACCATGTCATGTTGGACTCGTCCGTATTGGCCCTCGTTTTTTAGGCTCCATATCGGCGCGCGCGAGACGTGTGCGCGCGGCCGTTGGATTGGCCTGTTGACACGTCTGCAACCGACCACGTCCGACCATGTCATGTTGGACTCGTCCGTATTGGCCCTCGTTTTTTAGGCTCCATATCGGCGCGCGCGAGACGTGTGCGCGCGGCCGTTGGATTGGCCTGTTGACACGTCTGCAACCGACCACGTCCGACCATGTCATGTTGGACTCGTCCGTATTGGCCCTCGTTTTTTAGGCTCCATATCGGCGCGCGCGAGACGTGTGCGCGCGGCCGTTGGATTGTCCTGTTGACACGTCTGCAACCGACCACGTCCGACCATGTCATGTTGGACTCGTCCGTATTGGCCCTCGTTTTTTAGGCTCCATATCGGCGCGCGCGAGACGTGTGCGCGCGGCCGTTGGATTGGCCTGTTGACACGTCTGCAACCGACCACGTCCGACCATGTCATGTTGGACTCGTCCGTATTGGCCCTCGTTTTTTAGGCTCCATATCGGCGCGCCCGAGACGTATCGAGATAGTGGCAGTGACTATTTGAAATTGTGCGGTGGATTGGTGTGAGTTTGATTGCAGGTCATGTTATGGCTTTGGTTTTTGTCAGCTTGTTGTTGAGCGTAGGTGAGGTAAGTGACAATAAATAAAAGAGGTCACTTAGTATGCTCAAGGTGGGTGTTCCATACTTAGGAATGGCTTCTCGAGCGTGTCAATTTTTGCGTTGTGGGTTGCGACAGCACTTTTATTCTATTGTAGTGGTGTGAGTTGTCGTTACGGGAGATCCCTCAGAGCAAGCTTCCTAAGTGGTACGAGGGAAACAATGGCAAATACCTCTTTGCAGTGTGAGTTTTTGCGTTATGACTTGGTAAGAAGATTGTAATGCTGTAGGGTGCGAGTGTTTATAATTGAGAGGAAATTTGTGTGTCTGTTAATTTCCATGCTTGCTGGGGTATTCTGTCAAGAAAATTTTCACGCTTTCAACCTCTGAGATTCGCTCATGGAGCATCCAAAGACATTTTGGCTGGCATTCCTGCATCGATAAAAAGGTGCGATCAAAAGGTGCGATCAAAACACTCAAGCGAACGGTACCCACACACCCTGCATGCTTCGACTGCCATGTCATTTTGTTGGCGCATTTGAGCTGTGGTGTTCTGAGGTAGCAGAAGAAATCAAAAAGACTCACTAATGGCATTCTTCTAATACACGGCACGAAGAGTACGGTATAGGTCGCTTGTCGTTAGTTCTGGACAATTTGATAGATTGCGAGGAATTCATTGGGATGGAAGGGATAGTTGCTACGAACTGAGTTTGTCCCAGTGCCGAGGAAAGCGAATGTCGCCACGCGCTGATCTTCTCGGGACCTCAAGATGTACGACATACAATGGTGGACGAAGTCACACCAAAACCACGTGTGGAAGTCGAACAGAGTTATAGGGAGGCGGATGCGGGGTGGGTGAAGGAACGGGACGTCTCGGTAGCGAGTGGCCGTGGCTTCGGTAGCCTGCCGAGTGGTCGCAAGCGGGAGTTGAGTAGGGGTGAGCAAGCAAGCTAGAGGTGAGTGCGAATTGCGACAAGTGATAGTCGAGAGCGAGTGCGAGAGTATTAGAACATTGAAGGGTCATATTTATGTTGGAGGTAGTGAGGTCTTGGACACGAAGCTTGGACGGAGCGGAGGGAGTTCTTCACTTGGACAGAAGACCGGAGCGAAGACCACTTGAGGGGTAGAAGGAAGATTCGAAAGTGATTCGATTGAGGTCCTTAGTTCGCAACTACTTGCTACCTCTAAGCCTGCCTGTCCTTTACTGGGTTCACTCTACTTGATCTTTTCCTGGATACTGATTCACGGCAGCCAATCAGAGGGCGCCACGTGGATCCCATCTTGTACCCACAATCTCGTACCCACGAGTTGACGTAATCGACGGGCGTAATCATCGTGGGATCGCATTGGACTGCCTCGGGCTAGTCGGTCCAGGTCAAACCGGCTACCCTCAACACGCCCCCTCAATGCGAAGTCCCATGGATGCCGAGAGCCGCCGTGAGTTCTGTGTGGCGAGGTCCCGGGAGCGCCTTGGTCATGACGTCCGCCAGCATCGTCGCAGTCTCGCAGTACTCGAGCTTGACTTCACCACGCTTGACTTCGTCGCGGATGTGATGGTACTTGATGTCGATGTGCTTGGCGCGACCGTGGTTGACTGGATTCTTGGTCATCTTGATGCATGACTGGTTGTCTTCGCGGATCATGAGCTCTGGTCCCGACTTGTTCGCAGCCGCAAGGATCTCGCAAACCACGCGATGAATCCACTTGCCTTCTTGGATGGCCAAGCTGAGCGCGATGTACTCCGCTTCGCTTGTCGACAGAGACACACTTGACTGCTTCTTGCTTCCCCAACTGACCGGCGCGCCCATCAACATGAAGGTGTAGCCGGATGTCGACTTGCGATCAGCGAGGTCACCAGCCCAGTCGGCGTCGGAGTAGCCGCGAAAGTCGATGACGTTGCCGGGCTTGAAGCAGATTCCGTGGTCCTTGGTGCCTTGCAAGTAGCGAAAGATACGCTTGACCGCAACCCAGTGCTCTTCTTGCGGGTTTTTCATGAACCGTGATACGTAGCCCACGGCGAACGCGATGTCCGGTCGAGTCGCTGTCATCAGATGCATCAAGGCGCCGACCGCCTCCCGAAATGGAGCGTTCACCTTGGTAGATGCGTCGCTTGGAACCAGACGCGAACTCATGTCGACCGGACTCACCACAGCCTTGCACTGGAGCATGTTGAAACGCGTGAGGATGTCGTTGATGTAGCGTCGCTGGCACAGTGTGATGCTTCCATCGGGTCCATAGACCAACTCGATGCCGAGCACGAACGCACACTTGCCGCTGTCGGTCATCTCGAAGCGCATCTTCAGGTCATACTTGGTGCGTGCAATCAGCTCGATCGAGCTTCCCGTCACCAGAACATCGTCGACGTAGACCAAGATGAGCACGCAGTGATCGTTGACGATCTTGACGTAGAGGCACGGGTCGAATGCTGACACTTGGAAGCCGATGGAGCACACGAACTCGTCGAAGGTCTCGTTCCACACACGCAAAGCTTGCTTGAGGCCGTAGATCGCCTTCACCAGCTCAAGGCAGTCGAAGCCACTGTCCAGCTCGACGCCTTCAGGAACCACACAGTACACGACCTCCTTCATCACGCCGTATAAGAATGCCGTCACCACGTCCAGTTGATCGAGTTGCCAACCGAAGAAGACGATGAGCGCGATCACGATCCGCAGCGTCGCGTACTTGACCACGGGCGAGAACGTCTCCGTGTAGTCGATGCCGTACTTCTGCTTGAATCCCTTGGCCACGAGGCGTGCCTTGTACTTCTCGATGGATCCGTCGGCCTTTCGCTTGATCTTGAATACCCACTTGGTGCCGATGGCGCGTTGTCCTGTTGGAAGCTTGGCCGCACGAAAGACTCCTCGAAGTCGCATCGATTCCAGCTCCGCGCGAATCGCTTTGCGCCAGTGAGCTTGATCCGGACCGTTCACCGCTTCCTCGAATGTAGTTGGCTCGGAGAGGTCGGAGGCTTCAACAGCGTTGGTGCTTGCTCGCCAAAACACAGGAGGAGTCGAAGGGTCCGAGCCGTCGTGTTGGCCGCCAGATTTTTCTTCTTCGTCTTCTTGGTGCGAGGGAGAACTACGCGGCGCACTTGCTTCTTCCAATCCAACTCGGTGTCGAACAGCCCGCGATCTTCCAGCAGTGTCATCTTCAGTCGCCGATCGGCTCTTGCGCTTCCCCGCCTGCGTGTAGTCCGTTTGTCCTGGTCCATCTTCGGCAATTTCGAGAGAGTCGAAGGCGAGATCTTCCACGTCTTCGTCGGAGGGTGCTGAGAAGAAGCCGAAAGTCGATTCGTCGAAGGTGACATCGCGACTGATGACCACCTGCCCCGCCTCGATGTCATAAACCCGATAGGCCTTTGACGCTTCCTCATATCCGACGAACAACCCAGCACGAGAGTTCGGGTCCCACTTGAGCCGCTTCTCCTTCGGAGTCAGCACGTAAGCGCGACAACCGAACACACGCATGTGCTTCACACTTGGCTTGGACTTGTACAGAATCTCGAACGGAGTCTTGTGCTGGAACTTGGGAGACGGTAGACGATTCTTGACGTAGATGGCTGTCATCGCTGCCTCAGCCCAGAAGATCTTGTCCATCTTGGCATGGTGGAGCATGCTGCGGCCGATCGTGACGATTGTCCGGATGGCTCGCTCTGCCGTGCCGTTGGTCTGGTGCGCGTAGGGAACCGTCGTTTGCTGCTCGATGCCTTCGTCTTCGTAGAAGATCTTTAGCGAGTTGGTCGCAAACTCACGCGCTCCATCATGACGCACGAACTTCACCTTCTTGCCGAACTGGTTCTGGACCTTGGTGATGTACGTCTTGATGCAGTCCTCGCTCTCCGACTTGGCACGCAGACAGAATCCCTTCATGCATCCGCTGGCTTCGTCGACGATCAGCAGCAGATACTTGCTTCCACCCAGAGAGTCTTGTTCCATGGGTCCGCAGATGTCGAAGTGGAGCAACTCGAACGTGTCGTAGTGGCGCTTGTCGCGGTTGCTTGGAAATGGCCTCTGAACCATCTTTCCTTCTTGACAGCCGCGGCACACGCTTGGTCCACTCGAGCTGGAGGGTAGCTTCGCGTCCTTGATCATTCCGTTGTCGACCATCTTGCGAAGCACCTCGACTGGAGCGTGACCCATACGCGCGTGCAGATCAACAGCTCTTCCACTGGTTGCCGCGTTAGCCGATCGCTGAGGCGTGCGAAGCCAGTAAAGCCCGTCAACGAGGTCTGCCGTCGCCACCACTTGCTTCGAAGCCTTGCGCGCGACATGCATCTTGGTGCCGTCGAAGATCACTTGGAACTGGCCACTCTTGTTGATTTGCGGCACCGATAGAAGATTCTTGCTCATGTCAGGAACATACAGCGCGTCCTTGATCTCGATCTCGCGCTCTTCACCGTTGGGCAGAAGCACTCGCTCGAAGATGCTTCCCACACCCTTGATAGCCGCTTTGTTGCCGCTGGCCACCGATAGTTCGCCGTCGTCTCGCTCAATCAGGCTGGCGAACTTGGTCTTGTCGTTGCAGATGTGGTGCGTTGCGCCGCTGTCGACCGCCCACATCCCGGGCATCTTCCCGCCCGTCGAAACTCCGCACTCGAGGGAAACCGCAAACGCAACTCGCTGGTTGTCGTAGTCGTAGTCGTCGTTCCTCCACTGAGCGCTATTGGCCCCGCGTCCACGGCCATTGCCGCCGCGTCTTGGACCTCCTCGGTTCTCGTCCTTCTGCTTGGTCCAGCACTTGTCAACCAAGTGCCCCATCTTGCCGCAGTACGTGCACTGGCGAGGCTCTCGGTCGACACTGAACGCCTTGGTCGCGTCTTCAGTCTTCATCGCCGGAGTCTTCTCGCCTTGCCGCTTGATATGCTCATTCGTGAGCACCTTTACAACGTCTCGCGTTCGCAGCTCTGCGTTGCTCATCTCCAAGTTGAGCACGACGTTCTCGTAGCTCTTGGGGAGACTGCGCAACAAGCAGATCGCCACATCTTCATCCTCCATCTTGGCGCCGATGCTGCTGAGCTTGGCGCTGATGTTGAGGACCTCATTGCAATGATGCAACACATTGCCGCCTTCCGCCATCTCCATGCTGAAGAGCTGTCGCTTCAAGTAGATGCGACCAGCCTTCTGCGATCCACCGTAGAGGGTCTTCAAGCGCTCCCACTCCACCCAGGCTTCCTCACAGTCGTCGACCACGTGATGGTAGTCTGCGTCCATGTGGAGCAGCATCAAGCCGAACGCGATGCTGCTTGCCTTGACGTAGTCGTCCTTGGCCCGCGGATCCGTGAAGCTGGGAGTCGTCTCGCGGTTCACGACATGCCACGTCGACTTGGTCAGGAACACGCCACGCATGTAGCGGCTCCAAGTCGCGTAGTTGTCCCCGTTGAACTTGTCGATGGAGACCTTGGTCGAGGCGTCTTGCGCAGAGGACATGGTGCTTGGGCTCATAACCTGTTGGAGGTAGTGAGGTCTTGGACACGAAGCTTGGACGGAGCGGAGGGAGTTCTTCACTTGGACAGAAGACCGGAGCGAAGACCACTTGAGGGGTAGAAGGAAGATTCGAAAGTGATTCGATTGAGGTCCTTAGTTCGCAACTACTTGCTACCTCTAAGCCTGCCTGTCCTTTACTGGGTTCACTCTACTTGATCTTTTCCTGGATACTGATTCACGGCAGCCAATCAGAGGGCGCCACGTGGATCCCATCTTGTACCCACAATCTCGTACCCACGAGTTGGCGTAATCGACGAGCGTAATCAACGTGGGATCGCATTGGACTGCCTCGGGCTAGTCGGTTCAGGTCAACCGGCTACCCTCAACAATTTACTCTTTACTTTGTCGTGACCAGGCAATTTAATCGGTGAACGGGATTGAAGTCTATCTTGGTCGCCTTGCTTTTATTTTGCGTAGTTTCCGCACAAAGCGATGTACACTTGCAACACAAGAATTGCGGGGTGGTTGGAGGGAGCCTTTACACATTGTCGCAGCTAAATGTGTCGCTAGAAACTAGCAGATGTAATAAAATTGACACGGAAAGAGGTCGACGTCCGAGTCTGCATGCCCCTGAAGCTTGGTGTTGATGCTGTCTTCAATTCTGGATCGTAGATTAGAAACGAAGGTAGATCTTGGATACTAAACACTGAGTTTTGCTCAAGATCGTCAAGTCTTAGCAATGGAACGATCAATCTTAGATCCTACAAGCGATTGGAGCCACGGTAAAGGAGGGGTGTGCGTTCGTGTAGCCAAACCACTTGCAGAAGTACCCAAACGAGGGTTTATCCAATTAGTGTCTGATCCGCAATAACTGATAACACTCTGAGATCAAAAAGCGTCACGATGTAGTGGGATGGAGTTGTCTTATCAAAATTGTGAAACCAAACGTCAGCGTGCCCACAATCGACTGCTGCATAGGCACTCAGGTGGTTGTAGGAAATGACCACGTTGAATACTCGTCGTTGAGCCTAAGGCCGAGGAGTTCTGAGCCGCCGCGAGGGTCTTCTTCACTTCTTGGTGGTTGGTAGTGCGGCAATCGACAGACGAAGAGGATCCCTGCGAAGGATCCAAATCCTGGCACGCCACAGAAAAGGCATGGTAGACGACCCCCCGCTAAGTCACCCAAAGTAGAGTTTGACTCAAAATTTCCGTGAACGATTTTCCAAATAGATTCTGGCTAGCCGGCCTAGCAATCGTCAAGACTCTGTAACTGAATGAAAACAAGTATTCAGACAGGATATGACCTGATACAGTTCACACGAGAACAAAGGTTGCTGTTGACACTGTTGCTCGGATCTACAGCACCACACATGGGCATGGCGTTCTATTGATGCCTAAGGCGTGTTCAAGAATTTGTATGTACTCTCCTAGTCCAGCAGTCTGTACTGCAGCCGCTGGGTTAGGCATTTGGACCAGTAGACCGAGCAATTTATGCCACACGTTTGCTTTACAGTTACCTCTGGGCGTCTAAGGCAGGACTGAGATAGCAAGCCATCATAGTCGTTGCCTTTTCTCCTGATTCGGCAGCATTGACGCCGCCAGTGGTCACGATGAGACGTTTAACTTCCCAGCCTAGTCAAACAAGAGTGTTACAATATATCTTGCTCGCACTCGTACACCGGCAAATAGCCCTCCTAATGCGTCGGGAATCTCCACTCCCATGAACAGCAAAGCGGTTTTGTCACTGCCCAATCGTGCCGTGTCACAGACTTCACCTTTCCCCCAGCATGTCAGGACACCAACGAGAACGAATCCATCCAGCTATCAGAGGCAGCAAAGTCGTTCAACAGGCCTACAGCAGCTTCAAATCATCGTCCGGCCCATCGTAAAAACAATAATTGATCAGCGGAATGCCTCTGGTGAGATGCTATGCTTAATAGCGACACACTCTCCGAAATCAAGGAGAAAATGTAGGAGTGTTGTTCGTCGAAACAAGTCTGGAATCACGAGACAACGCCGCCAATCTCAACCCCTCATATGTGTGCTGACTAACGGAGGAGGAACCCGATGTCGATGTAGTGCTCATTTGACGCTCATTCAGATCTCGATGGGTGATGGGGGAGTGCAGATGAAGGATGTGTGTTTGACTGGGTTCACTCGCGGGATCGCCAGTTCTCTACAGATGCAGCTAAGCAGTACCAATAGGGTGTTATCTAACACCACCATATGCACTCCTCTCCAGCGCTCTGACTTGAGTGAGTTGACGAGGAAGTCCATAAAACACGGCGGCGTCTGTACTTCGCGGCAATTCATCACCTCATTGCTAGCCTGCTCGCCTACTCTCCACTCATTCCGAGTCCATGTCGTGCAATCGTACAGTCTATCATCCATGGGCATGTGTCTACGACACTTGCTCGTCGTGTGTTGTTAGTCGAAGATCGGCAACCGGTAGCCTATAGTTGAAGATTGATGGTAGGTGGTCGATAGTCGTTAGTCGACTGTTGATAGTCGACGATCGAAAATGAATAGTCATTGACAAGTGGTGAATCATTAGTCAATAGTCGACGGTTGACAATATTCAGTAGCTCCGGATACTGACCCTGACGACTATCGACGGCGGCGTCATGTCTCATCCTCGATCCTGCCATTACCTCCGAAAATCGGGGACCGCCTCATCACACATTTTTCGGCACTCGAGTACTTTCCATGTCACGCCGAAATCCCGGATGATTCGTCACAACGTCGATATAACGCCTCTATATGTGCGTGAGTAAACGCAGCCTGAGACTCATCAAGATAGTGGAATCTCACTTCCGCTGTGCAGCCACTAGCAGGACGATATGCTCCATCATTCTCGTAAGCCTTGATCCAATTGCCGATAGTGCGCTCAGACAAATGGTAAACCGTGTTGGGGTAGGTGTGTTGCCGTTCTGCGACTTCATCCATAGGCGTGCTAGAGTCTCGCAAGGGAAGTGAAATGAGTAACGCTCCTACCCATGTCACGTCTTGTACTAAGCGGTGCGATAATGATCACCACGAGATGCTGGCTTCCTAAAGCTGCGGCTCACTGATGAATGCTCTGGTTATAGCTATCATACTCGGTGAAACCACGCGGAAAAGGGCGTAGCAGCAACATTCCAACCAGATCTAAACGTGGTGCTCTGCTTGATACTTGTCCGTGTAGTGACCAACCCAGAGGTTTCTTGGGCGTCAAACTATATACTGTAGTAACGCGGAGCGGTGGACTTGAGGATGGCAACGAGAATTCGAAAAAGTGCGGTGTGTGTGCACAGTATTTCAGCCATTGGTTGATCGATTTAGGGAGGGGGCGATTTCATTAAGGGCCAGGCTCAGCAAATTTGATCGGAACTCACAATACATCTGTATAATACATCTGTGTAATACATCTGTGTACCTGCTGTGTGTGAGGATGTCCCGGCTTGAGTTGAGTAATCGGTCCAGAAGCTGACACTCACACCCATTCCCGAGTATTCGTCAGAATTACTGAGGATCCATGTGTGATTGTCGGACCCTCGTTGTGAACAAGGCGTATTTAAGACCGTGCACGTATGGATGCTGACGAAAGAGACACAGGCTACACGTAGTTGCCACGGGTATGTTCCTAGGAAGTAAAGCACTGCAACAAGCTGGGAGATGGTCGTCCAGGTTTCATATTATCTCTTACTGGTAATGGGACTGAGATGTTAGTTGCGCTTGTTTCGCTGTCAGGTTACTATTGGTCACGATTTGTGTCGTATAAGTGAAATATGAAGTTAATTATCCACTGTATGATATGATATGGAAGATAAATGGCTTCTAAATCCTCCCCTATACGAGGTTGGTCGACCAAACGGACGATCACTTTAACAATCTACCGTCGATTTTCATTGGCTTGCAAGTGGTGGCTGAGATCCGAGCTCAAAATCTAAGATAGGCCAGTGAATTTAGATTTAGCGTCGAGGATCTAAGATCCAAGCCTCGGATATAAGATCGGGCGGCGCCAATGGATGCCTGTAGCTTGTTGCACTTCGTCGGCGCTTGATAGCGGTAGTGTAGTGCATGGGGATGATTATCTGGGCGTCGAAGCTAAGACGTGTCAATAGAACCGGAGATTGGAGCTTGGTACCTAAGCTAAGGTCTCGCACTCGATGTCGTGGGCTCTACCGCCATGTCTTCCACGTTGCTAGTCATCTCTGCGCCTTGGCTGTTTGCCAACGTATCTCATTTATGGCATCAAAGATAGGGAAGCAAACCGAGGACCTATGTGCAGAATCTAGGAATCAAAACAAAGACCTATGGTTGCTCATGACCAGCTGGGGTTGTTCATTGCTCCCATCATGTCAATGGTATCCAGAGCCACTCTTTTACAAATATCCCCAGTCAGAGCGCTCTCTCTATTCAATTTCGGAAAAACGATCGCCTATCGCAATGGTTTTTACCTTATTCTACCACACCAGGATTAAGAGCCTGCACACCGGCTCCAACCGTCTATAGACCCTCTCCTTCCAAAGTCGGTCTCGAGCACGTTAGGGGCTGGACTCTCAAGTTTGAGGCGATCACCTCGCCAAAAAGTAACGTGAGTGTCCTCCGTTTAGATGTATAGTATGTACATTCTGCACTGGAGATACCCGAGAAGGTACGAGGACAATGACACGGACACACAACAATGGTGAGGTGGAATGAGGCCATCTGCGATGGCTACGAGGTCGCCCCTATTGAACTCCCCTTATTCATGACCCAAAGCGCAGAAAATGTAGCTCCTTCACCTCTTCAGTAAAATGAGGACCAAGAAATCCTCGTTTTGAGCTCGCCTGACACATGACACGGATAGAAACGATGGGCAAAAATCTCACCTGCCTCACCAAAGCTTTTTCCAGTGCGTTTGAGGTCCATCAAGGAGGGTAGCGACGAGGAGGACGTTTGCGAGGACTAGGGGGGGGGGGAACCAAAATCAAGAAGCGGGTTACGATGAGGACAAAGACAAATGGAGCGACGAAGCCTCTGACAGCCACACCGCCGAAGAAGCGCCAGACCTAGCTGTCCTAGCCTTACCACCCGACATGAATAAGCGTCGTCACAGTCAGTCGTCGCAGTAGTCACATTCAAACCCTGCAATACATGCCTCTTGAACGTACTCTGCGCCTCTCGGCGTCCCACTGCGCGAGTTCTGCCGGGCGGACGGAGTCAAGCGGGGCACGCTGCAAGACTGGATCGCCAAGAAGCAGAAGCTAGTTGATGCGGCGGCGGAGGAGGAGTGCCCGCCCCGAGCCCGGAAGCTAATGCTTGACGGCAGCTGTCGCAGGTCGCCGACTGCAGAGGTGGAGGACGCGCTGGTGCTCAACGTCAAGGACTTGCGCCGTAACAATCTAATGGTTTCCCGTGACATCAGCATCGCGGCGTTGAGGGAATTGTTGCCCGAATTCGTGGATGGCTGCTCCTCCGATGCGCTCAAGTCGTTGTGCAACCGTTTCATGCGACGCCGAGGGCTTACGATTCGACGAATCACTCACTCAGGTCACACAGGGATCGCAGAGTTGGCGGAGAAGAATCTCACATTCGTGCAAGAGGTCGTGGACCTCCTTGTAGTCCACTTTATTTGCCCCGTTACACGTTTTCCGTGTCCTACTGCACTATTTAACGTGGACCAGACCTCTGTGTTCCATAATGCGGGTGCCAACACTACGGTGGATTTTGTTGGGGCGACAGTGGTGCCATCAATCACGGGACAAGGTTCAAGCTACCGGTGCACGATTGCAGCCACTGTGAGCCCCGATGGACAAGTACATCTACCCCACTTCGTACTCAAGGCCCAGCAAGGAGGTGATGTGGAGACATGAGATCTCTCGCTTGGCTGACGACAGCGTGGCCACATTCTTGGTGCAAGAGCGCGCATGGTTCAACGAGCTCGTAATCCTCGAGTGGATCGACAAATGATGGAAGTACGTAGTGATTTAGCCATGCATTTTGATTTTTGATAGTCTTAAAGTACACAAGTGTGCAGCGGTCGTTGCCGCTCTTGCTGACCTCGGGACAGTTCCAATATTTGTACCTGTGGCTGTACCGGTGTTGTTCGACCTTTGGATGTCGGCTTCATGGCTCCATTCAAACAAAAGATGCGGGTGCCGTACGCGATGGAGTGCATCGAAACCGGATTTCCGCAGACAGCAACGGCTCGCCGGCGCGCTATGTTTGATAGGGTGATGGCTGCGATTTGCGATTGAGGATATCAGGAGGACACCACGCACTGTCGTAAATGCCTTCCGCTAGGCTGGTCCATTCATCCCTCAAGGTCCAGCAGCCAATGTGTCGATCCAATAGATGCTGCCACCCACATTTGAGATTTTAATATCAAAGTTTTCTTGTGCTTGGATAAAATAATTTCCATAGTGAATCGACGGTGGCCGGATTTATCCGGTGCTTGGGTCTCTCCGACTTTTGCGGTACTATCTCTAAGTCATTACTCATATCGTGCTAATGCCAGGAGTTGATATCATCGAATAAGATCTACTACTTTGTGAGCGCGCCTACATGGTGATATTTGCAACTCCTATCTGCGTTGTCCCTTCATTGTGGTTGTGCCACATGAGAATCTGCTTTTCTGCCCTTGAGCCGTCCGTAGATGTTCGAAGATCAGTCATCACAATAGCGCCTGTTGAAAAAAAAGCGCTCCTGGAATGCCGTCGAGTTCACCTTCCCAAGTCACAACTTTGGCAATAGAGATACTAACGGAAACTTGAAAGTGCCGACTTCACGGAACCACTGAAAGATATCGATATGAGAGAGACTGTAAGCTTGTCGAACTCGCCCTCCTTTATCTAGTCGCGTAACCCAAAGCTTTCTAGAGAGCGCACAGAGATTCTCAACGTTTTCTAATTGACTGTGGGCAACGTTAACCCAAAGTTCCTCATGCGTAAGCCATCGTTCCACAGCAGCAACTAAATCTTCTCGCAATCTTGTCTCTTCAATGGTTCTCTTCATTTTAAATGGAACTGGGGCACCAAACACGAAAGACTCATCAAATGGAAGAACAGACTCATCAAGTGGAGAAATGGCATTGAACTCAACCTCGGGAGACTCTGGTTGTGCCGCCTTGTCGTGCTGTAACTTCGAGACGCGAAAATGTTCTTGCTTCAACTTAGCTGCAGCCTCAGTAATCATCGCAGCCGCTTGGGTGGCCCCGAATGTAATGGATAAAATTCCATGCGCGCAATCTTTTGTCCTCGGATCGAGCAATAGAGTAAAGACTGCATCTGAGTTAAGGGCAGGAAATCAAACTCGGAGTAGTTGAAGTGTGCGCTTGACATATCGCTGTCCACACTCCGAAAATGACGTGGCTGGTCGTCTTTCTCGCCAAACCCTTGCTCCCGCAGTATTGAAAGATGGCCGACCGAAGTTACAGCACTTGAAATTTCCGCTTGTCAGCTTGGTTTTAGCGGCCTGACGAAAGTAGAGCTTATACGATGATGAACCATCAGATCTTTTTGGTCCTCCGTGATGACATGTGCGGTGAGTGGATACATGACCGCTTCAAGCTCTGCGATCAGTTTACACTCATCGGTAGTTATAGAGTCGAACACATTCCCTGGTGCTGCAGCGCTGAAGTATGCTTTATAGGCGTGAAAGTTCAACGTCGACCGAAGCATACGCTTGCACGTCAACCCCACTCGTACATTGACATCATTGATGGGTCGTCATTGAGGTGGATATCACTCACGCTGAATAGAGAGCAGTTTGTCGATGCGCTCAAGAGACGAGAAGTGGTATTTTAGAGCTCTAGGCTTCAGGACCACAAGTCTCACTTCCGGCGATGGACCCCCAGATGTCACAACAACAGTTTCCTTGATGACATGATCACGTTGCGCACTGAAAATTTCACGCATTCTTGTGTTTTCCTTCATGCCAAGCCCATAGGAGATGCACAAGTTGAGCAGATGCATGCTGCAGTCAGACTGAACTGAGCCGTCAAAGTAGATTGACACTTTACGTGCTGAAGCCGTCGTGCCAGACACAGTATACTTGGCCATGGACATAAGTCACAATTGTACAGCTGTAAACATCAATCGCGAATCAGCGATGTTACCGAGGACACTGAGTGGCCGTCACTCTTGGGTGCTCCCAGCACCGCAACGTGCCCAAATTCCCACATTGAGTAGGTAAAGGCGATTGAAGCCGCGCGCCTCCGCGCAGTCGACAGAAGCATAGGTACTTGTCGGCATGACACGGCGGCGAGCCAGGATGTTATCCGCAGCGCCTTTCTCTAAGATCTCAGCAAGGGCCGGTACAAAGCGCTCGGCTTGTGTCGGGAGAGTACGCTTGGCGATCGGCGTGGCACTACAATACCCAGTCAACCGACTCAGATACACGGTGGCTACACGACGCTTGTTCTCGTATCCCAATGCCGTAATGGTTGTGCATGGAGAGCTCTGGCATTCGTCACTGCGTTAGTGGTCCGAGATACGCTCAGGATCGCGAAGTGCTTGTTGTGCTGCTCGCTCAGGGTCGGTGGAATCACGCCTGCGACTGCTGCTGACATCGTCTTGAGCCTTGCTATCGCTGTTTTCGTCGTCGTATTTGTCATCGTCGTCTGCCTCTAGTCGTGACCAAGGATATGCTCTCAACGTTGTAAAGAGAACGTCACATGAACTGAGAAGATCATGGCTGGATGTGTCGGCCTCTGCTGTCGTAATGAGGACGCAGAGAGCCGGCTGGGTGGTCGTCGCTTGGACGGCAGGAACCAGTACAGAAGCTGCAGCAGCGGTAGTGGTTGATCGGATGGCAGCACAACTCGTCGAAGCTTGGTCCGCAACACGATCACACGCGATCTCAAGAGTCAGGTCGTTAGTCGCAGAAAGGGTGATGATATCCATGTGAGTCATCGTCGGCCCCTCTTCTTCATTATCTGCAATCAAAGTCGAGTCGCTGTCGGTTATTCTGAGTGTAGTTAGGTGATCCGTCTTGACCGCTGAAAGAGTGGAGACGGACTCAAGTTGGTAGTACTCGCTGCTAGTTGTGCTGTGCGATGGATCATGCACGAGCGACCCACCACCCTCCCTCACGAACAAGTTGCTCTTCGACCTGTAAGCCACGAGGATCTATCTGCTTGAATAAGGTACCTGCGCTGAAGCGAGATAAGTCACGGCAATTCACTTCCGCGCACCGTGTGTGCTCACCTGCGGAGGAGCTACCTCGATGTCAAAAAGCAGTCTTCGCGCTATATGTCCGACGTCTTGGGTGTGATCCTTGTTTCCGGATTCGATGAGCAACGCCCCACGAATGAAGGAAACAAGGCGTTGGAGCGTATGCTGACAGTGGAACTGATAAATTTACTGACCCCTTGAATATTGAGGTTGAGCGAGAAACGAAGCGGAGAACCAATGAAAGGCGAGGGAGGACTTGAAACCTTCAGAGTCAATTTGAGGTCACTCGTCATTTGCTACCCTCCTATTGCCTGCCAATGCTATGGTCACGTGTAGACCCTAGGCGCTGGGTCTGTGTCTCGTATGTAGTTGATGGTTGCTCCGTATCTACGGGTTTCGAGGTGCCAACGGATTTCTGTGGATCGTGTATACAGATTCACTGGTATCGATACGCCGAGACTCCATCGCGCGCTGGGCACACGTGAAAAGAGATTCGATTTCCACGGATATGGCGATTTTAGGCTGGAGCCCACAACTCCCTTTGAGTGTACGAAACAATTTTAGATACAACCAACTTACTAGAGGAAGTCTAGTTGTGTTCATTGGGAACTTGCTTTGCTTATAAGGAGCCCTAATCATCCATAAAGGACACAGTTGAAGCACAGGTAGCTGGATATGAACATTTTCAGAGAATGCACAAGAATTTTGTCGTTATATTTGCAACAGGAAGAGATACGATTCTGTTCATGTTGGGAGTCAACTTGGAGACTTTGTGAAAGTCTCCCAGGTTTGATGTGAAGTCAACAAGTGGAAGGTTGTACTTCCTGGTGTTTGGGAGCTAACTGTGGGGACGAAGATACTGATTGTTAGTGGTTCAGGTTATTCTGTGAGGTTTTCTCACGTTGTAGTGTTTTATCACCACTGCTGAGCGCTTGTTCGCGGCAGGTGGATAAATAACTGACTAGCAGGATGCCGATGGACGACAATTCAAAAGCCCGAACGCGAATTGAACCCGCACGCCCATTCACCTTGATCTTAAGATGGTTCTCTCAATGAACCTGTCTAAAAGCCTTTAGCTCAGTAACAGATGAAGAGCAGACTGCCACCAGCAAATGCATTCCTCTGTATTATGGTTGTGTTGGTTGTAATGGCAGTTTTCTCTATTGTGGTCGAAGTGTGGCTCACCTTGTCTACCTAGACTGATTCACCTACAGTCACACCCACACATTTTAAACCAACGAACACCTTGTTTAATGCATACCTGTGGTTTTTGACTCTGGCTCGAAAATATATGTTTACACAGGTTGCTCGATTGCTGGTCTGATCGATTCATCCAACCGACCTCGGAAATTTCGAAATGAACCTACAATAATTCATATTGGTTCGGCCCTCTTTTAGTCTGTCCCACCTGTTGGTACTATGTCGAGCACGGATAGATGTCTTAGTACGAAATCATGATGGGGAAGGTTAAGCACAATTCATGGAATCGCCAATCAAACGAATAATGTCAGTCACAATGAGTTGCTCCATCTTGAAAATCAAAGTCCCACTATATATAATAATAACAATCAGGCGTTCACTTTGAAAGATTGGTCGAGTAGACGGGGCAAAGAGAACATCTAAGGCGGTTGTAAGTGTAGTAGGTGCCGCAAGATTCTTATGTCTCTCGGGTACGAAACTGTGAAGTCGATTTCTGCTTTCATATTGTCCGATTTTCAAAATGTATCGAAACGAATTTTTTTTTTGTTATCAAATTGCCCAAAGGTGAAGCCTATTCCCGTCTTTCCAGGTTCTGATCGCGATCAGTTAACGCTCTCGAAGCCTTTCGCCCATTTAAGAGAACAAGGAAGTATCAATCAAAACCAAGGCAGATACAGGGGTGTTGATTTATTG
The DNA here is from genome assembly GCA_024867545.1 of Phytopythium helicoides. Taxonomy (NCBI): domain Eukaryota; phylum Oomycota; class Peronosporomycetes; order Pythiales; family Pythiaceae; genus Phytopythium; species Phytopythium helicoides. Next base: position 221,295 of record JANFNE010000008.1, on the reverse strand, counting down.
TTGTTGGAGATGTGTGTGTGCGTGTGTGTGCGAAAATTGCAGCTAGCGGTTGCAGAGATGAGACTTGCATATCGTTATGCTGTGAAAAGAAAATGTACTCACGGCGGGACTTGAACCCGCAATCTCTGCCTTAGGAGGGCAGCGCCGTATCCATTGGGCCACGCGAGCTGGCTTGAATGAAGAGTCAGATTATAAATATATATATCTATAGTGCGATCCATCGCTTGGGCACTAGGTCCAAGCGACATCATGTCCTTCGTTCTTGTGCGCATCAGGCATCTGGACGCGGTGTTCGTTTCCTGATTTGTCATATTGTATAAAATATTTCCTACCGACAATCGATATTAAAACAACAAATATTATATTTTTTTGTTACCGACAATAGTTTTCACTGGTGGTGATTGGGTGAAACACTTACCAATATTCCTCATCTCTGATTGGCTTAATATAATCCAATCAGAGATGTCTACGCCAAATGACATTCAAATGTGCTCTAGCCCGTATTCGGCCAAATGTGCCTTTTGGCGGGAAAGCTCGCACAACGAAACCGACAACCCTGGCGGCGATGGCGGGCGTGAAGCGCGAGAGCGCCGAGGAGCGCGAGAGCGAGCGCGAGCGCGAAGGGGATGGCAAGCGAGCGCGGCTGTCGGTGGGCAAGGCGGGCGGCGCCTCGGGCTCTTCGTTCGCCGACGACCTGGAGCTCATGGCGCCGACGGCCACCAAGGCGAGCGCGTGGCCGCGCCGCGCCATGCCGGCGGTGGACGCGCAGACGACCGACGTGGCGTTCCAGTGGATCGACATCGACATGTACGACGGACCGCCGCTGGCGCGCAACCCCAAGGCGGGTGCGCCTCTGCCGGGGCTCAACGGTGGCGGTGGCGCGGCCGGCATCATCCGGCTGTACGGCGTGACCGAGGGCGGCCACAGCGTGCTCATGCACGTGCACGGCGTGCTGCCCTACTTCTATGCCGTCTGCCCCGACAACTTCGACGAGAGTCGCTGCGGGGACGTGCGCCGCGCGCTGGATGCGGCCGTCTCGCAGCGGGAAAGGGGCGGCGGCGGCAGCAGCGGAGACGACACGTCGCGCGTGGTCGGCGTGCAGGTACTCGAGGACCGTATGTCCATCTACGGCTACCAGTTCGACCGCCCGCTGCGCTTGTGGCGGATTTACCTGAGCATGCCGTCGTTCGTGCCCAAGCTGCGCGCCGCGCTTGAGGCCGGACTCACTCTCCGGGCTGCGACTACCGCTCATTCCAGACGTATGAGAGCAACGTTCCCTTCCTGCTGCGGTTCATGATCGATCACGAGATCGCCGGCTGCTCGTGGCTCGAGGCACCGCGTGGCACGTACTCGGTGCGCACAGGCAGCAACAAGCAGTCGCTGTGCCAGCTCGAGATCGATATTGTGCACACGAGCCTCGTCAGCCACGCACCGGCGGGCAAGTGGGGCCGCCTCGCGCCGTTCCGCATCCTGAGCTTCGATATCGAGTGTATGGGCCGCAAGGGTCACTTCCCCGAGGCAGAAAAGGTGACTTCACAGCGCTGCGATGACATCGATGCCGTAGTGAGAACTGACATTCTTCGTTGTCGATGTATTGCTACCAGGACCCCGTGATCCAGATTGCAAACGTCGTGCAAGAGCAAGGCTCGCACACTCCCATGATCCGGAACGTCTTCGTGTTGGGCACATGCAAACCCATCGTGGGTGCGCACGTGATCGAGTGTAAGGACGAGGAGGAGCTGCTCGAGCGGTGGGCTCAGTTCGTGCGTGAAGTCGATCCCGATATAATGACGGGCTACAACATCGACAACTTCGACATCCCATACCTGCTGAACCGTGGCAAGGCGCTGCGTCTCCAGAACTACAACTGCCTCGGCCGTCTTGCCAACACGTACGTAACGTGTCTCCATCCCACCATCCTTTTTCGAGTCGGTAATTTTTGATCACGACGATGGCACAGGACGGCGTACATGGAGAAGAAAACCTTCAGCTCTGCGCAATACGGCAAGAGCGAGTCTGTCAAAACGACGATCCATGGCCGCAGCATGTTCGACTTGCTGCCAATCATGCGGCGCAGCCAGCAGCTGAGCTCGTACTCGCTAAATGCCGTCAGTTCTGCGTTCCTGGGTCAGCAGAAGGAGGACGTCCCGCACGGTATTATCAGTGACCTCCAGCGCGGCACGGACGACGACCGTCATCGTTTGGCAGTCTACTGTCTGAAAGACGCGTACTTGCCGCTTCGACTCCTCGACAAGCTCTCGTACCTCGTCAACTACATTGAGATGGCTCGTGTGACGGGCGTGCCTCTGGACTACCTGATTGAGCGTGGGCAGCAGATCAAGGTGTACTCGATGCTTCTGCGCAAGTGCCGTAACGCAGGGCTTGTTGTCCCGACGTTGCCTCGCTCCAACAACAATGATGACGCTGGCTACGAAGGTGCGACGGTGATTGAGCCGATGAAGGCGTTCTACACGGTGCCAATCGCGACGCTCGACTTTGCGTCGCTATACCCGTCAATCATGCAGGCGTACAACATTTGCTATTCGACGTTGGTGGCTCCTGCAGACGTAAACAAGCTGGCGACTTCTGACTTCCACAAGTCTCCTTCCGGCGATGTGTTCGTGACAGCAGGAAAGAAGAAGGGCATTCTCCCGCTGATTCTCGAAGAGCTCTTGGCTGCACGTAAGCAAGCAAAGCGGGATATGAATGCCGCGACCGACCCGATGGAAAAGGCGGTTCAGAACGGCCGTCAGCTTGCCCTCAAGGTGAGTGCAAACTCAGTGTACGGATTCACAGGTGCCAACGTGGGGCAGCTACCATGTATCCCCATCGCATCCAGTGTGACGGCGTACGGTCGTCAGCTGCTGTTCCGCACACGCGAGGAAGTCGAGCGTGTCTACACGGTGGCGAACGGCTACGCAGCCGACGCGCAGGTCGTGTACGGCGACACCGATTCGGTCATGGTCAAATTCGGCGTGGACACTGTGGAGGATGCCATGCCGTTGGCAGAGGATGCCGCTCGTCGTGTGTCCGACATCTTCCCAGCGCCGATCCAACTCGAGTTCGAGAAAGTCTACTTTCCCTACTTGCTCATGAACAAGAAGCGATACGCTGGGCTGCTGTGGACAAAGCCGGAAAAGTTTGACAAGCTTGACTCGAAGGGTCTCGAGACGGTCCGTCGCGACAACTGCCTGCTCGTGCGTCGCATGGTCGAAGCGTGTCTGCGGAAGCTGTTGATCGACCGCGACGTGCCCGGCGCAATCTCGTACACCAAGAACATCATTTCCGAGCTGCTTCAGAACCGCATCGACATTTCGTTGTTGGTCATCACCAAGGGGCTCAAGAAGACGGTCGACCAGGACGACTACAAGGTTAAGCAGGCGCACACGGAGCTCGCGGAGCGCATGCGCAAGCGCGACCCAGGCTCGGCACCGGCACTTGGTGAGCGAATCGCGTACGTGATCGTGGACAAGGGCAAGGCGACGCCACTGTACGAGAAGGCCGAGGACCCGGTATACGCACTGGAGCACAGCATCCCGATTGATTGCGACTACTACATGAAGCAGCAGCTCCAGAACCCGCTGGAGCGAATCTTTGAGCCTATCATCGGGCTGACTCGCGTCAAGTCGGAGCTGCTAAGTGGCGAGCACACCCGCAAGCGGTCCAAGCCGGCGCTGAAGCAGAACAGCGGCGGCATGATGAACTTTGCGGTCAAGAAGCTCAAGTGTCTTGGGTGCAAGGCGCCGCTGAGCGGCTCTGGCGCGCTGTGCCGACAGTGCTCGGCAGACGCGGACGCTGAGGCGCGTGTGTTCACGCGGCAGCTGGCGGGCGTCAATGAGCTCGAGCACCAGTTTGCGCGACTGTGGACGCAGTGCCAGAATTGCCAGGGCAGTCTGCACCAGGACGTGCTGTGCACGTCTCGCGACTGCCCCATCTTCTACAAGCGCATCAAGGTGCAGAAGGACCTGGGCGAGGCGCAGGCGTCGCTCGAGCGCTTCCAGTCCGTGGACTGGTGAATGAATCCCTTTCGCAATGTATGACTCCTTTCCTCTCACTAAACCAAACAGCCTGGTGCTCCATTGCTCCATGCTGATGATCTCGATGGCCATCCACCCCAGCTTCAACATGAATCGAATCTTGGGCATTGCTGACTCCCCGGGAGTCACCTAAATCCTGTGAGACCAAATATCAAGGACTACATTTGGGAGGTTTGAAGAGGCACATAGTTCTGCGCCGACCAAAAAACATGCAGGGACTTTTGCGGCCCCGCAGCGCGAGCCTCAGCATAGAAGGTGACCGCGGGAGATCCGAGCGTCCGAGCGCGGCACATGGCGAGCCTCAAGCACTTTTTCCAGCGATCGGCGCGGCCCGAGGCGACCGCCGCGCCCGCGGACCGCGCGGCTGCGCCTGCGGGCGCCATCTCGGCCGCGTGGACGCCGCGCTCGGCCGGCGTGGCCATCGCGGCGTCCGTGCCGCAGGGGTCGCTGTCGTCGCGCTACTTCGCGCGCAAGGACAGCGCCTCGGGCCGCCGCGGACCCATGTCGTCCAGCAGCTCGTCGTCCGAGGGCGAGGAAGAGGACACTTCAGGTGCGTGTGCGTGCGCGGACGCTGCACGGACGCGGATCTGACGCAGTGGGTGCGGGCGCGGACCAACGAATGCAGACGCGGCCGTGGCCGGCGCGCCGACCTCGACCAGCTACTTCCGGCCGCGCACGCTCGACGGCTACTCGCGCTACCTCGAGGCCGCCTACATGGAGGGCGAGCTGGAGAAGCAGAGCTCGGAAGACCCGACGCGCTGGAAGAAGCGCTGGTTTGTCATGCAGGACAGCAAGCTCTTCTACTACAAGCGTCGTGCCGACATTGTGGACAAGCAGCCGACGGACAGGACCTGCTGCGCGGTCATCAGCCTCGAGGACATTGATTCTGTCACCACGGCGGTGCGCTAGCCAACAGCTAGAGATTCGCGACAGCGGTGTAGAGGCTCATTACTCGACCGTGTATCGCAGAAGGATTTCGGTGTCGGAGCCTTTCAGATCCGGATGGAGAGCCGCCGATATATTCTGCGCGCCGAGTCGAGGGACCGGGTACGTCTGTGTTGCCACTTCTTCAATCTATTACCCAACAACTGAACGAATGGCAATTGTTCGCATGTCAGATGCACGACTGGCTGTTCAACTTCCAGAAATCCATCGCCAACATCGTATCGGCGCTGTCTAGACAGGTTCATTCGTCACTTCCTTACTTGCACTCGCTGCCAACTCATCTAAATGTGTTCAACGCTTTTCATCAGGCGGAGCACCGGCCGAATCGCCTCTCTAACAGCTTGTCTCGTCGGGTAAGTGTTCCATCTGATTCATTCCCTTCTTCTATTGATGTAAAAGAATTGGTGCTCAACTAAAATTGCCATCTTGTGCGCAGAAGAGTCTCTCTCGTGCCAATCGCAGTGTTTCGTTCGATTATCAAGACTACGGCGGCGGCTTGGTGCACCAAAGCGGTAGCGCCATTGAAGACTATCTTCGTGGTCGAGCAAGCGGTGGGTTTTTCTCCTCCGAGAGCTTTTCAGACGACTCCACCACAAGTGGTCGTGCGAGTCCCCGTCGCGCCAGCAGTCCGTTAAGCATCGGTAGCTATGGTCCTCGTAGCCCTCTCATGTTTGCGTTTGACGACATCTCGGACTCGCAGCAGTCCGTTTCAGTCCTCCGCAACGAGCCGCTCGTTGAGGAAAGCAAGGAGGAGCTTGAAGAGATAGAAGACCGGCTTCACGGTTCGTCGTTGCAGGAGACTGCCATTCAAAGTGTACCAGATGCGCCGCCAATACAACAAACGCTATCACCGCCGGTTGCGCCGGCTGGCAAGTACATCCCGCGGTTTCTTCGCAACCGCAGCGCCGCGGTCCCAACTTCTCCACCTCCATCCGAGTCGGCGTCTCCTCCGTTGGATCCGCCACCATCCACCCCAGCAGCTGCTCCAGTGCCAACTGCGGGGAGGTGGGTTCCTCGCCATCAACGCGAGGGTTATGCGGATCTGCAACCAGTCGAGAGCTTTTCGTTCAACGCGCGCGAATCGTTCACCGAAACATTTGCGACGGAAGAGAGTTATTCGACAGGCGATGATGTTCACGGCGTCACTTCGCTTCTCGGTGTGCGAAGTAGTATGGAGGACGTCTGTTGCTGTGTTCCGGACCTGAACGCGCTCATGGAGCAGACCGAAGGCGCTGTATCCACCGATTCTGTTCCAAGGCAATCCATTTACGCAATCTTTGATGGTCACAGCGGAGTCCGAGTAAGTCCTTTGCCTATTAGGAGCTAGGCTTCCAACAATCACGGGGAACTAACAGTAGTGAATGCGGGATCCCGTCAGGCGGCGATGTTCTCCAACCAGCGATTTGTTTCGTATCTGACGACGCACGAATCGTTTCTGTCCAACACGAAATTGGCGTTCGAGGAGATCTTCCAGCGCATAGATAAGGAGTTCCTCGAGAAGGCAGAGGCTGAGGTAGGTTTCAGCCTCTTTTTCGATTGTTTGGTATCGACAATGCGTTGACACTTTACCATCACAGACGTTGAGTGACGGCACGACGGCCGCGGTTGTACTAATCCGCGGTAATCGCCTCATGACGGCCAACATTGGAGACAGCCGTGCGGTGGTGAGCATTGGGGGCAAGCCAATGGACGTTATCGAGGAGCAGACGCCCGGTCGAAAGGATGAACGCGATCGTATCGAGGAGCGCGGCGGCTGGGTGCGCGAGGAGCGCGAACTGCACATGTCGAAGCTGCACTCGATGGACTTGAGCGACCCAGAGATCCAACAGAAGGCCGAGCGTGTCGTGCAGTGGGTTAACATTTATCGTGTAAACGGCGAGCTGGCCGTCTCGCGCGCTATCGGCGACATCGACTACAAGGGTGAGGCCCTGACGAGGTACGAGTATTGGGCGTACCCTGAGGATCACCCACGGGTCTTCACAGGAGACCTCATTATCTCGATGCCTGAATACCTGGTACGAAGTACTATCAATGGTACGACTTGACGCGCAGACTGACGATGCGGGTAATCGTGGGAGCAGGAGATAGAGATCACACCCGAGTTTGAGTTCCTCATCCTCGCGTGCGATGGACTATGGGACACGATCACGAGCAAGGAAGCCGTGCGGCATGTGGCCGCGAAGCTCAAAGAGGGCTATTCTGCAAAGGTGCGTCGCAGTCGTCGACGGAGTGGAAATAGTTGTTTAACAATGTGATGAACAGCAAGCGAGCCACTCACTCGCGAACCTCGCAATCCGGTCCGGATCGTCGGACAACGTGTCTGTCGTCATCGTGCTGTTCAACTCCGATCACTCCCCTAAATAGAAGATATCATAGACGGCCAGACAGCAGATCAACTCATCCAGACTCTCAAGCTTCCACGCAACGCGAGGTTGGTGCCTGAGTTGACCTATTTACCTGATTGACAAGGAAATTCAAGTGCACAGCAACAAGCGTGCGAGGATCAAATACTAGTATTTATCGGACTCGACCCAGTTGTCGAAGCGAGTGTGCTCTCTACTTCTTCATCGATGCGATCACATCTGCAAGATGCCAAGGCGCGCGTCGTCAGATCGCTGCAGCCACCCGCGGCAATATATAAGCGTTGATCCACTTACCGTCAACGATCTTGGCGAACGCCGGCGCCGCCACCGAGTCCGGATACTCTTCAAGGAAGGACACACCCTCTTCGCACGAGCCCGTCATCTTGTCGTCAAGCGGGAGGCGTCCGAGGAACGGCACGTTGAATGCCTTCGCCATCGCCTCACCACCTCCAGAAGCCGACGGGAACACATCCATCTGGATCTACTCGCCACGAAAAGATAGTCATCAGCGTGAGCGTGTAAACAACTCCCTCAATATACATGCATGCTACGGACCGAGTGCTGCAGGAGTTCCGGCGCCTTCTCTTGAAGAATCTGAGCAGGCCATTCCATCCGGGTCAGTAAACTACAGTCAGGAAGGCGCTCTTGCCGCTTTCAGCTGTACACTTCCCACCTTCATGAAGGCTTCCGTCTGGTCGACGCCATCACCACCCACGAAGCGCACGTTGTCCAGCGGACGCTGCACGCCGCTCATGTTCTCCACGACACCAAGTACGTTGATCTTGGTCTGGACATTTTGGACGATAGTTTTGTCAGTGGCAGCCATTGCCAGCAGAATACACAACCGCCTCGCGCTCACCTTGCGGCAGAAGTTGAGCTCCTTGCGCACGTCACTGAGCGCGACTTCCTGCGGGGTTGTCACGACCACGGCGCCGTCCAGGTCCGCCTCCTTCATGTACTGCACGATGCTGATGTGCTCGTCCGACGTGCCAGGCGGCGTGTCAATGATGAGGTAGTCGAGCTCGCCCCATTGCACGTCCACGAGGAACTGCTTGATGATGCCGCTCTTCTTGGGTCCGCGCCAGATGATGGCATCGTCCGCGTTGGGGAGCATGAAGCCGATCGACATGACGCCAAGGTTGTCATCGACGTAGACGGGGGACCAGCCGGCCGCGCTCTGGTGCACCTCCTGGCCCATGAGTCCGAGCATGCGCGGCACACTGGGGCCCGTGATGTCCACGTCCAGCAGTCCAACCTGGAAGCCCTTGCCAGCGAGCGCGAACGCGAGCTGGCACGCCACCGTGCTCTTGCCCACGCCGCCCTTGCCCGACAGCACCAGCAGCTTGTGCTTGACGCCCGCGAGTCTCTGGCGCACGTCCGACACGGCTGCAACACGACAAATCATGAGCACCACCGCCACCTATGTCCACCGCCCTACTCGCACCGCACGCACCCGGGTCGGGCTTGCGCGCCTCGCCGGACGCGCAGAGCGACTGGTTGGGGCAGCCCTGGCAGCCCGCGGCCGTGCCCGCGAGCTCCGACTCGACGCCCACGCAGCCTGCGATCATTCATTCAGGTGCACACCGTCACTCCATCTCCACCGCCGCCGCCCACCCACAGCGGCCGCAGGCCCCACCGTCGTTGGCGTTCTCCGGCGTCGTCATGCTCGCCGCGGCTCGAGTTGGGAAGTGGCGACTCGCAGCCCATGTGATTGGCCGAAAAATCGACCATCATTCGTCGCCGATTGCGCGATCTTTTGCACACCTGGTAGTCATTTCGTCGGCATACCGGGTAGTCAATTCGGCGGCTGGCCACGCCGGCGAGGTAGCTCAGGGTCCCCAGCTTCTCCCCACGAAGAAACTCGCGTGGAGCCGCGTGCCTCGCGTCTGCTTGGCGCCGTCCCCGCCGCCGCGCCGCTCGGTTTCCCTCGACCGCCGCTGCATATTTACGTCCCAAGTCCACACCGCCACTGGGAGCAGAATGAGCGCGTGGCAGCCGCAGCCCGCGCAGCTGCAGGAGGTCGTGGCGCTGCTGCAGGCCTACATGGTGCCCAACAACGAGGTGCAGCGCGAGTCCTACCAGCGCCTGCAGCAGTTCCAGCAGAACCTCGAGTTCAACCTCTACCTCGTCCACCTGCTCTGCGAGCCGCAGGCGGAGCCCAACGTGCGCCAGCTCGCGGGACTGCTGCTCAAGCGAAACATCAAGGCTAGCGACGTGGGCGGCGCCAAGACCCCCGCGGAGACGGAGATCCTCGCCGTCATCCGCGCCAAGACGCTGCTCGTGCTCGCCGACCCGCTGCACCCCATCCGCAACGCCGCCGGCTCCATCGTCACCACCTTTGTCTCGCAGTACACCTTCCTGGACGAGTGGCCAGAGCTCATGCCCGCGTTGCTCGCATACCTCGACCAGGCCGACGACAACGCGCTCGCCGGTGCCTTCGGCGCGCTCGCCAAGATCTGCGAGGACTCGGCCTCCAAGCTCGAGAACTCGCCCAGCCGCCCGCTCAACGCGCTCGTGCCCAAGCTGCTGCAGTACTTCCACCACCCGAACCCCAACTACCGCCGCGACGCGCTCGACTGCCTCAACAACGTGCTCATCTACATGCCGGTCGGGCTCGTCGTGCAGATGGACAACTTCCTCGCGGGTATCTCGCACCTGACGCAGGACCCGTCCAACGACGTGCGCAAGCTCGTTTGCAAAAGCATCGTCATCCTGCTGGAGGTCGGCGTGCAGTACCTCGTGCCGCACATGGACCAGATCATCCAGTTTATCTTGCGCGCCAACCAGGACGAGGATGAGAACGTGGCCATCGAGGCGTGCGAGTTCTGGGCGTCCTTCTGCGACCTGCGCGAGTTCAGCGAGATCAAGCCCATACTGCAGCCGTACTTGGGCCAGATCGTGCCGCTGCTTTTCCAGCGCATGGTCTACAGCGAGGAGGACCTCGCCAACTTTGAGGCGGAGGAACAGAGCCAGAATGAGAACGTGCCGGACCGGCCCGAAGACATCAAGCCCGTTTTTCATCGTCGCGGCGGCGGCGGTGGCGGAGAACACCTCCGCGACGACGACGACACCGGTGACGACGACGACGACGACGAAGACTACGATGACGATGACGACGACTCGATGCTGGAGTGGAACCTCCGCCGTTGCTCTGCCGCCAGTCTGGACAATCTGTCGAATGGTTACGGCAACGAGATCCTGCCGACCCTGCTGCCGCTGCTTCAGGAGCGACTGTCACTCGAGCAGCCGTGGCCGCTTGTTGAGAGCGGAATCCTGGCGCTCGGAGCGATTGCGGACGGGTGCTACAATGGTATCACGCCCCACCTTCCACAACTCTTCCCGTTCCTGATGCTGAAGCTGGACGACGCGGCTCCGCTGATTCGCAGCATCACGTGCTGGACTCTCAGCCGTTATTCGTCGTGGGTTGTGGAGCAGGGCAATCACGAAGCGTTGCTCAAGCCGCTGGTTGAGGGTATGCTGAAGCGCATTCTCGACCCGCACAAGAAGGTGCAGGAGGCCGCGTGCTCGGCATTCTGCACGCTTGAAGAGGAAGCGCGCGAGGAGCTTGTGCCGTACCTCACGCCCATCCTGCAGAACCTCATGTTTGCGTTTGGCAAGTACCAGGCCAAGAACCTCCTGATCCTGTACGACGCTATTGGCACGCTCGCGGACTCCATCGGCGAGGCGCTCAACCACCCGGACTTCATCAAGATCCTAATGCCACCACTCATCGCCAAGTGGAACGCGCTTGACGACCGGAGCCGCGAGCTGCTGCCGCTTTTCGAGTGTCTCGCGCCGGTCGCGCAGGCTCTTGGTAACGGCTTCCAGGAGTTTGCGATGACAGTGTACGTGCGCTGCCAGCGTATTATCGAGAATGAGCTGCTTGCGGACGCCATGCACGACCAGAACCCGAACGAGTTCGAAGAGGGCGACCCCGAGCTCATCGTGTGCGCGTTGGACCTGGTTTCGGGTATGATCGAGGGTCTGGAGACAAACAGCGAGGCGCTACTCGCGGGTTCAAATATCCTCAACCTGATCATGGGGTGCATCCGCCACGATATGCTTGACGTTCGCCAGAGCGCGATGGGAGTTGTCGGAGATCTTGCCAAGCACGCGCCGCTCATCCTTCGCCCTGGACTCGGCGAGATCATTCCAGTGCTTATCGAGAACATTGACCCGGACCTCCCAACGGTGTGCAACAACGCCAGCTGGTCGGTCGGCGAGATCGCCATCCGCGTTGGAGCTGAGATGGAGCCGTATGTGGGCAACTGTCTCGGCCGCTTGATCGGCATGATCAACCGCCCCAAGCTGCCGCGCAACCTCGTTGAGAACTGCGCGATCACGCTCGGCCGCCTCGGGTATGTGTGCCCGAACGTTGTGGCGCCGCACCTGCAGGAGTTTGCCAAGCGCTGGTGCCGCGCATTGGCTCATGTACGCGCGCCGGAGGAGAAGGAGCACTGCTTCCTGGGTCTGTGCTACATGGTCAAGGTGAACCCGAACGGCATCGTTGCCGACTTTATGTACATGTGCGGTGCTATCGCGTCGCTCGAGGGCCAGGCGATCCAGAGCACTGAGCTGAAGGAGATGCTCTACCAGATTGTGCACGGCTTCAAGACGAGTCTGGGTGACAACTGGCCCAAGTACTTTGCGAGCTTCCCGGAGCCGCTGCAGCAATTCCTGACGGCGCGCTTCAACGTGTAAGCCGTTCCACCGGTGGTGGATAGACCCGAGGAGCGAAGCCAGCGACTTGAGAGCGAAAGCGAGAGCGAGCGAGCGAGAGAGAGAGAACGAAGAGTCAATGAAGCCAAGAGCGAGCAGCAAGATGGAGGCAGGCCGCACGATGCGAGTGGGCCAGTAGCAGTAGTAGGAATGGCCTGAAGAAGTAGTGAGCCGCGGAAGTAGGTGGATGGACGTAGGACAAGTAGACGGTAGGGTAGATAACAAGTAGGACTTTGAGGCAATGCACGACGCGCCTTCGAGCACGACACTCCCATTTCCATTTTCACGGCTCGTTCTTGACGCTACTCAGCGGCTCGGGGGCTTCTCCCGCGCGGGTCTCGGCGAACTTGAAGTCGTCGGCCAGAAACTCGTTCCACATCTTGGCGGGCTCTTCCTTGGTCTTGTCGGTGGCAAGCGGCGACGCGTCCAGCAGATCGAACAACGTGGGGCTCAGCATGCCGCATGCTGGTCGAGAGCTCGCCGATGTGTCAACTGGCGGTGGGCGGCGATTGAGGGTCATGGCCGACATTTCACCTGCAGGAGGCGTAAGCCCTCCTTCAATGGACGACACGTCCCCCAGCAGCTTCTCGTAGCGGTTGCGCACGTCCTTGGCGCTCTTTCCGGGTAGCGCAGCCGCGATCTTGGCCCACGAATAGGGCTTGCCGCCACTCCAGCTTGCGAGTGCCGTCTCGAACGCCTTGTCCTCTTGGAATGTCCAGACTTTGGGGCGCCGACCGTTCCTCCGCTGCTGGAACTGCGCGGGCAGTGATCTTGGAGGCACCGTAGCCGACTTGAACATGCTCGACGAAGTCATAGACAGCGGAGCATTGCCTGGGTCGTTCTGGTTGTCTGCATCGGCACCGAACCAGTCGAACACGGGCGAGCAGCCGTCACCACGAGCCGAGTACCGCTGCATGAGCTGCTGCAGATATAGCTGCGCGTGAAGCCTCGCCTCACCAGGGGTTCGAGAGCCTACAAAGGTCGCAATCTGCGGCCAGGCAGCGTCGCCCGCGGCTCCGAAGACCTCGAGAGCTTGCATGAAGCGCGCGTGCTCGTCGCGACGCCAGGGCGTCGGTCTGCCGTCCATCGAGCGCGACGTGGTCGCGGACGCCGATGGAGCCGAGAAGAGCGGAGAGAGCAGCCTCGAGGCGGCGGCAAGGTCGTGCGACTGGTCGTGGCGGTCGGCAGACTGGAAGTCGAGCGCAGAGGAGAGGTGGCCTTCCATCGGGCCGTCGACTGCTGGAGCTGCTGCCTGAACTGCTGCCTGCGCTGCTGCCTGAGCTGCTTCCTACGCTGCTTGAACTGGTTGGCGGAGGCTGGCAGCTAGCGGCCGAGAGCGAGAGTGACCCACACGGCCGCGAGGGTAGCGGCGCGGATGCGCAGTACGAGGCCCGCGCTCCGCTTCCTGCAAGCAGGCGAAAATGAGGAGGCGCGACCGCCCATTGTGATACAATCCATCTGATTTGGTGTAGCCATATCGGAGAGTGAAGGGTATGCTTTCTCAACAGGCTTCTGCGAATAGAGTCGAATTGAAAACGAATGCAATGACCGCAACAGTATGCTTTCTCACGGGTCACGACCAGCAATGCGAGCGGATCCTGAAGCGACGCGTCGCTCTACGCTCCGGTCCGCCTCTCAGCTCGCCAATGCGCGCGCATCATACAGCGCTCAAGCGACTGGCAGGCTCTCTTTCCTCGACACTCAGTGACGGCCGTCGCCTGTCGCCTCTGGCGCCACCTTTAGCAGCCCGCGCACCAGTCGCCAGGCGGTTGCCGCGTTACCGAAGCAGCTCGAGCAGGCGCGCGCCGTCCTCTCGAAGCGCCAGCGTCGTCGGGATGCGGTTGCTGGTCCATAAAGGGTGCCGATCGAGTGCAGCAAACCCCTCGCGGCGGGACCGGTCGGCTCCGGGGACGCAGCGCTGGTCGAAGCGTCCACCACATACGTCGTTCACGTCGATGATGATGACGCCGATCGCGCCGGCAAGCTGCGCGTAGTATGTCTTGACAGCGAGAGAAACCCCACCACCGCGAGTCACAACGGCGACTCGATCTTGAACTTCGGCCGCGTTGCGCAATGGCAGGGATGCGTCCAATGGATCTGCGCTCACGAGCTGCGCCGACACGCGGAAGCTGCGAGGGCTGTAGTGGCCCGACCACAGCTCAAACTCGTCGAGTATTACGATCGCATCCCCGTTAGTGGCGTTGCCGAGTACTACAAGCGACTGCTCAACATCAGAGAGCAAGACGTGAGGGTAGTGCTGGCCACCAACGTTGTCAAAGCGATCTCGGCTCGTCAGGTCGTTTGCAGCTTCGTAGAGCGGGTCGCCTCTCCCTCGCAGAGTCGGAACGCCATCGTCTTGCAGATCAAAGGCTGGTACGGATCGTAAAGATATTGACAGCCTTTGTGAGCTTGATAGACGAAGTGAAGATGCAAGCGACTGTGATAGTGGAGAGGCTAGTGGAGGTGACCTCGACTTAGCTGTTGATAAGATTGAGCAAGCACTTGGGAGACTCCATTCACCAGTTCCCAGCGCATTGCTTGCTGCCACTCGAAATCGATAGCCGGTAGCTGGAAGCAGAGCACATACTCGTGCTGATCTCCAGGGTACACCGTTTGGCCGCGGTGATCCAGATTCGATGCTCGCAGCATCCAATGCCACTACGCGTTCGTTGGGATTAGTTCGTTCAGGGTCAGAACGAGCCGCACCTCCAGGTGACAGCAAACACGAAGTGATCATTGAGCTGTTTGGGTTTGTACCGCGGGTGTCGATAAATGGCGTGGCCGCAACGAGATACGTGTTGACTCGCTTGCCACCATCGTCGCGTGGGTCGATCCACCGCAGCGTGACGCAGCTTGGGTTTTCTGAACTCTTGACGCTGACGAGGGGAACGCCACGAGGACGGGACGGAGGCGCGCATGGGCCAGTACGAACTGCTCTTGAAGGCAAACTTTCGCCGCCCAGATCGTCCCCAATAAACAGCCGCACCGTGAACGTGTACGTTGTTTCTGGGTCGAGTCCGGGAACAGCAAACTCTAGATCGCGGCCGTCAAAGTCATCTCCAAAGAGAGCGGAGCGTCGTCGACTTCGCTTGAGAAGATTGTGCGTCACATTCATGGCCATAGGAGCAGACTCCGCTGGCAACTTACTGCTGTCGGGCACATAGTCCGTTGAGATGGTCTTCCACCGTAATTCGTAGCCATGGCTTGACAGTTCTTCGCCAGCTCGAGGCGGATCAAGCAATTCTTGCCACTTCAAAATGACCGAGCTTCGCGACGCATTGACTATTAGCGGCGCGCGAGCGACAGGAAGTGTCATGGATGCGATCATTCGGTCCCATCGTTTGTCTTCTTGCCACTGTTTGAGCCGCTCGCGCCTGGATAGCTGCAGATGGATTTGCTCATCTGACAGCGCGCTGTTGGTCATGAGGTCGCTCTTGCGAACAAATTTTTGGTTGCGTGGCCATTTGAGATATTGGGACCAGTACGCGTCGTCGTCAGCTGGGCGGCGAGGAATCATTGTGTCTAGCGACGGAGATTGCAGCGCGCGAATAAGCCGCCCGGCCCCGCCGTGATCTTGTACTGATTCGGAGACCAGCGCAGCAATCGCTGCTTCTCGCTTGACGCTGTTCCAGTTTGACGCGTCACACAGGCAGAATCGAAGAATGTGAGCGCTGTCCGTTGCGGTAGTTTCCTCCGCAAGCTTCATGGTTGCAAACGCGTTTCCGGGGATGAATAGCATGTCATGGGGTGGCAGTGAGCTCGGTTGTGCAAGCTGAGGAGTGAGGTGTAGATACTTGCTGTCTAGCACGGTTGTCGGAATGCCGGTGTGGTCGCCAGTCGAGCGCCACGACCAGGCTGAGTCGATGTCGACAGCCATCTCTTTCCACCCTCCTTGATCTCCTCTCAGAGGTTGAAACCTGCTTGAATGGAGCGTAAACTCAACTGGGGACGCGGTTGTCGACACGATCAGTGAGTGGAGACCGTGGGGACATGCCACAACGGAGGAGCTTGCAGACTTTAAACGGTACGCGGCTGGAAGATTGGGCACCTCGAGCCCCATATCTGTGCGCACGAGGTAGTTGTGCGTCAAGAAGCTAGGGACTCGAAAGCCCGAGTTCTCAAGCAGCTCCGCGCACGCAGCGTCCTCGTGCCGAAGCAGCGCCGTCTCGCTCGAGGCAAAGCAGTCGCCGAGAAATCGGCTGAGCTCGTCCTTGGACAGTCCGAGAACAGCATGCGCGCCGTCAATGGGAGCTTCCCCATGCGAACTCAGTATCACCGGTTGCTCGGCCTGCTCAAACTGCTGGAAGAAGTCCTCGAACGCCATTCTGGCCGTCGACTGAACCAGGACTTGGCTCGTCGGTGCTGGCGGTTGCTCGTCCTGCAGCGCTGACCGGATCGCCTGGAAGCGCAGACGCTGATGGCGCACGAACTTGACCTTGCTGCAGTATTTGCCATCACCGTCCGGTGGAGCCTCGTGGCTTTCGATCGACTGCGAGGAAAAGCCATCGCGCTCCCTGCAAAGCTCGATCGCGCGCTGCAGCTGTTCGTCGAGCGCCGGCGCATCCAGCGCCTCGCTTAGTAGCGCAGTCAGCGGTCGATCGAGCGCCGCGTCGCGGCGAAACTCGAGCGCGTCGTCCGCGCGGGCGGCGAGCGGCACGACCAGCAGCGGGAGCAGCAGGTGCATCTTGTCGTCTGTTGAAGACCGGAACGATCTTTGATCATCACTCTTCACCGGATGCGCATGGAAGTGGGATCCGAGCGGCGCCACAGCAGTCGGCAGTGGCATACCCTCGAGTTCATCGTTGGGAAACGTGACAGAGGTATCGGGCGAGTCTACGAGCGCGAGCAGCAATATCAGCGGTTCCGTACGCGTGTCAGCTGGCGTTTATCGCTGACTACGAGCAGTGTGTCAACGAGAGAGATGCGGACCGTTGCTTCAGATCCTTTGGTTGTTGCAGATCGTTGAGTCGTCCGCTTTACCACAAACAGTTGCAGACGATTCCGGGGCTTCTCAAGGCAACACATCTGTCCACCGAGCCACCCGACAGCCCGCATCTGCCACCACATTCCCATTGACTTCCCGAGCATTCAGTCCCTAGTCGAGCGTGCCTACACGCTGGCTAATGCCAATAGATACGAGAGTGAGTTGCCGTCCTCTTGCACAACGCACTCATGGTCGGGCACAAGCTCGCCGTCGTATCTGTTATACGGACACGAAGCGCTGCATGACGCCGCTGTCCATGTCCACCTCAGCAACATCTACGTGAGCATCTACGGTAGACACTGGCACAATGGCGATCACTTCAACTTGACGGCTTGGCGTCTTGGACTACAGGGTATCGAATATGAGGACCGCCTCCACAGTACTCCCAAGTGTGTGCAAAGTCCCATGCATTCGACCTCTGGCTTTCATTCGGTTTCGGTAGAGAGCAAGCTCGGCTCGGCACCGCCACAAACATCCCACTGTCCAAGCCGGTCAACTCGAGGCGGATTGCGCCGCCCACCTCAGGCGCTCATGGCCTCGAGCGCCAGTCGACAACTTGCCAACCTGCCAGCCCGCGCTCGCATCATGGAGCCCATCAACATCAAGAGCCCGCGGCAGTTCGTGCGCGTGGAGACGCCGCCCAAGGCGCACGAGGCGCTGGACGTCCACTCCGAAGCCCCGCGGTTGACGCTCGAGTGGGAGCAACTCACGCTCGCGGTGCCCGTCAAGAACCCGAGCACCAAGGCCGTCGAGGACAAGCACATCCTAAGCGGCGTCAGCGGCGCGGCGCGACCGGGGGAGCTGCTCGTCATCATGGGGCCGTCCGGGGCCGGCAAGAGCACGCTGCCCGACTGCATCTCCGGCCGCAATGCCGCCGTGCAGGGCCGCGTCGCTGTCAATGGCGCGCCGTGGACCAAGACGCTCAAGCGCTTCGCGTCCTACGTGCAACAAGAAGACATGTTCTACGCCACCATCAGCGTGCGCGAGCACCTGCTCTTCCAGGCGCAACTGCGCATGGGTCGCGCGTGCTCGAAGGAAGAGTACACGGATCGCGTCGACGTGGTGCTCGAGGAGCTGGGACTCAACAAGTGCCGCGACACGCTCATCGGCGGCATTCGCCTGCGCGGCATTTCGGGCGGCGAGCGCAAGCGTCTGTCGTTCGCGACCGAGATCCTCACGAACCCGTCGCTGCTGTTCGTGGACGAGCCTACCTCGGGACTCGACAGCTACATGGCCGAGGCCGTCACGCTACAGCTCCAGCAGCTCGCGCGAGGCGGCCGCACAGTCATCGCGACCATCCACCAGCCGTCGTCCGAGCTCTTCACGCTCTTTGACCGCCTCTATCTGCTGTCTGAGGGTGCGACGGTGTACGATGGGCTAGCGAGCGACGCTGTCGCGTACTTTGCGCGCCTTGGGTTCCAGTGCCCAGGCTTCGTCAACCCGACCGACTACTTCATGCGCCAGCTTGTCGTGCTCGACCAGGAGAAGGACGAAGCTGGGGTCAAGCGGGTCCAGCTCCTGAAAGACGAGTGGGCAAAGCACGAGCAGCACGCCAGCTCCATCGCCGCTGAGTCCAACCACGAATTGGAGGACGCACAGGCAAACTACACGGATGGGCGTCTCGATGGCTGGGGTCAGCTTCGTGTCTTGGCGGCTCGCAACATCCTCCGACTCGTTCGGGATCGCATCGCGTTCCGTGCGGGTCTATTCATGCAGCTCTTCATCTCGGTGATCGTCGGTCTCATCTACCTGCAGCTTGACATCGACCAGAAGGGCATTCAGAACTTCTCGGGCTCGTTCTTCGTGATCATCGTGAACCAAACGTTCACGACTGCAAGCCCGCTCTTCATCGCCATCCCCAACGAGCTCCCCATGGTGCTCCATGAGTACAAGTCGGGGCTATATCGGCTTCACAACTGGTACCTATCCAAGATCCTGAGCGAACTCCCGCTGCAGGTCTTCATGCCGTTCGTGTTCTTCCTGCCAACCTACTTTCTCGTCGGCTTTGGTCACGGCCCTGTGACCTACTTTTCTCTCCAGGCGTTTGTCGTATTGCTCAATTTTGCCGCTGTCGGACTTGGCTACATGGTCTCTGGTCTGTGCCGTCGCGTGGAGATCGCTCCGATGGTCGGCATCATTTTGCTATTGCCCTTCATGCTCTTCGGCGGGCTGTTCCTGAATGCCGACGACACGCCACCGTATTTCATTTGGATTCAGTACATCTCGCCCATCAAGTACGGCTACGAGGGAATGATGAAGGTCTTCTGGCATCAAGTCGACGGCATTCCGTGCGATCTCGGCACCTCCACCTGCATTGCTCGCACTGGCCAGCAGGTGCTCGAGTACTACAGCATGGTTGACACGTCGGCGTGGTTTGATGTCGCGATGCTGCTCGTTCTCGGTCTTGTGTTCCGCGTAGTGGGCTTCGTCGCATTGTTCTTCACCGTCCGCGGCAGTAGCAAGTAAGAGGTCCAAGGAGTAAGCGAGGATTGTTGATTTCTATCGAAGTTTCAACAGAATGTCCATGGGATCGTAGACACCTAGTTTGAACCGACCTGCCACCTTGATGATCTCTTCGGTTGATGGACGAAGGAGGTTGTTGTG
This sequence comes from Phytopythium helicoides, assembly GCA_024867545.1. NCBI lineage: Eukaryota > Oomycota > Peronosporomycetes > Pythiales > Pythiaceae > Phytopythium > Phytopythium helicoides. Next base: position 201,643 of record JANFNE010000008.1, on the reverse strand, counting down.
GAGCAGCAAAAAAAAAGTGTGCAAACCAGCTTCACCACCAAATCGTTGAGCACCTCGAGCTCATCAAAGCACCGCAGCCAGTCGGCCAGCAGCCATGAAGTACTGGATGACCAGGCAGAATTTGGGTGTTGCAGATCGTTGGATCTCCCGCCAGACTAAGCAGCGAGAATTTAATTGAAGGGAGTTGCGGGCGGAAGGTAAATATTCAGGGCTTCTCGGGCTCGGGGCAAACGCACGCCACAAGTGACGGCAACCGGGTCAAGTAGCCATGGTTCCCGAGGAGGAGCGGCGGCATGGATACGATTGATGATTTACATGGATTCCCTCACAACCTCTTTGAATGAATAATGTATCCAGAGCGGCTAGAAAGGGCTATGTGATATACAAGGTATTCCCACACTTGTCTTTGTTATCAGTGCGAATGGCCATTTGGGACGCGTTATGTGACAAGGAGCATTACGGCAAAACCATTGAGAAGTGTCGGTCTCTTGCCACTCGTGTATCTTCGTGATGGGCTCTCAGCTGCGGTTGCGGTACACGTCCGTGTCAAGTGTGGTGCGGCGCTGCGCCGAGCTCAGTGACTGAGTCAGTCGGTGTGAGGCCATTGCTAGGATATGATAGCCTGTTTGTACTGCCGCCGGCTCTGGACAACCTCGTACGCCGTGGTGCCCATGCGCTGCTGGCTACATGCGTGTACTTTCGACGACTTCAGACGAGGCCGTACACAAAAGCTGCCTCTCCATGCCGCTCCTGTTGTCTCGGCGACCGAGAAGAAGATGCGGACGACCGTCGGTACGACAGTCGCACTCCGTCTGGTTGCTTAGATTGCATGGCGCGCGCTCAGACTCGCTACGCCGTGCTGCTTGTCACGAGCAATTCCTTTCAATCATCACGTCGCCTCGAGGGCACATTGCCACAACGTTTCTGATCGACTGATCGACGGCACCTCCGGTACGTAGTTGCTAGCCGCACACGAGCATGCTGCACGCGCTAAACTCCCGTTGAGCGAGCGATCTTCTCGTTACATCGAGTACATCCCGTGGATCACCATCACCTCATCCACTCGCTCGTTCGGACAGCTTCGAGGTCTCTTAGGACTCCGACAACAACAACAACAACAACAACAAAAAAGCACTGGTAGGTTCCTAGCGACAAGCATTCCAATACGGATCTCGGGGTTCATAGGGACCAAGTGGGGGAGGGTTGGTGAGTTTCAGGGGGCACACGTGGTGGTCCGGTCACCCACCCATATGCGTGATACACGCGCAGGTGCGGCGTCACGGTCGCAATTTCTCAAACGCGGCAAATTTCGACTCGGATCTTGAAGTCGAGAGAGAATCCACGCCGCGGGGAAAAGCTTCTACGACGACCGGGTTGTGTGTGTGCGCTGTCGCTGATGTTGCCTTCAAGTCTGTCCGCGGATCTGGACATTGGCGTTCGATGTACTTGGCAGGGAAGCGTCGAACGATCTCCATGTGCGGTGTGAGTGTCTACGGGCGACATCCGGAGCGCCCCCGCGGTGTTGCATGGCGTTTGTTCGCGCTCCAGGAGCGTCCTCTCGATCGGCGCAAATGGACGATTCGAGGGGCGCCTTGTTTGTCGCTTCAGGCTGAGGGCCGGCTTTTCCGCAGGATTTTCTATTTGAGAAGTAAATTGCCAAAATTCGGTCGGGAACGGAACGGCGGCCGAGCGCGCCGAGAACGCCGCAGCAGATGCGATGCCAGAGCAGCTGGCTGGCACCAGGATGCCCGCTTCAAGTCGGCATCTTCCGCTTCCAGCAGGCCGCGCCACCCAGCGTGATTGGCCGGCATCGCCGTGGATCGGACAGTGTTCCGAGCAGAGGATGGTGCGGTTGCACAAGCACCACGAGCTCTCCTCTCCTTGAGAACAGTGGTTCAGTTTTCAAGGTCCAACCTTCTCTCTCTCTCGCGCGCCGCTCAGCACTGCCGGCAGCCAGCTCAGCACAGCAGCAGCAGCCAGCACTCCAGCCAGCCAGCACTCGCCAGCCCGCACTTGCTTGCCGTCTAATTTCGACCGTGTCGAAATGCCGTAAACCCACGTAAACCTGGCTCGTCCCTGGCGCGGAAAACGCCGGGGCGGGGCGCCTTTTGCCTGTGGCGGCGCATTTCGGGATTGGACCGCGACGGGAGAGGCGCATGGCGGCGCTCTCGGTGGTGGCGCTCACGGGCCGGCGCGCTGCTGCTGCTGGCGCTGGCGGGCGCGCTGGCTGGCGCTGGTGGCGCGCGCGCTGCTGGCGCTCGTGGCGCTCGTGTCGGCCGACGCGGCGCTGGCGCTCGCGGCCGCGCTCGCGCTCTACTGGTTCGTCGACTCGCGGCGACGGCGGCGCGCGCGTGGCTTCTACTCATGCGCGTGCCTCTCGGCCGCGGTGGGCGCCGCGGCGGGGGACAAGCAGCCCGCGGACGCCAAGGGGGCGGCGGACGGCGAGCGAGCGGCGGACGGCGCGCAGCGCGCGGACGAGGAGGAGCGCGCGGACGCGGGGGAGCAGCCCGAGGAGGAGCGCGAGGCCGCCCGCTCGGCGACGGCGGCGGCGACGACCAAGGCCGTTGACGCCGTGGCGGCGTCCGAGACCGAGTCGGAGGAGGAGGAGGACGCACACGAGGCCACGGACGCGGACCTGGACCCGCGGCCCCATCCCCACCCGCAGTCTCAGGGCCATAATCAGGACCAGGACCAGGACCACGATGACGAGGAAGATCGCCGCTCGCGGCAGCGCTCGTCGTCCGCGGTCTCGGCCAGCGCCGTGTGGCCCATGGCGTCCGCGCGCTCGAGCAGCACGGCGGTCGCGTGGCCGCGCAGCCACCGCAGCATGAGCACGAGCAGCAACTACAGCGACGGCAACCGGCGCGGCCGGCGGCGCCAGGCAACCGTCGTCGGGTCCTCGCGGTCTTCCGTGGGATCAGGCCGCACGTCCGCGCCAATGAGCCGGCGCGCGACGCTCGGCGGAATGCGTTCGACGCAAAAGTCGGAGCGGCAGCTGATCGAGGACGCGCTGCGGTCGGACGGCTACTGGATCGGTGACTTCCAGTTGCTGCGCAAGGTGGTGCCGCGCTCGAGCGACGGCGGAGGCAGCGCGAAGTCCGCGAAGGCCGCGGCAGTGTGGACCGCGGCGTGTACCAGTGAGCCACAGTTGAAGTAATTTATGACGCGGGCGAAGCGTCCGCAGATCAGACAGACAGTAAACGATATAATGCAATGCTTCGAGACCCTGAGTCACCCGCCTTCTAGTTGTGGACGACGGCGATCGATCGAAAGACAGCGAACGAGAGGACCGGGACGATGCCGAGGCCGAAGCCGATGATTGCAGCAGACGCACGTACTCCCACTGCGCGTGCGGACTTGACAGACCCATGGCCTTCGCCTCGGCGTACAGCGACAGGATGGAGGTTGCTCGTCCGGTCGAGCGGTCAGGAATGGATGACAGCACGCGGTACGGCCGCTTGCTCTCGTTCGATTGTCTTCGAGGAGCCTCGGCCTCCTCCATGGCCTGCCGCGAACTGCTCCTGCCGCCTCGAGACAGACGACCCCTTTCTGCTGACGGACGGACTGCCCTCGGCTTGGCTCGGCGTGTGATTCTCCTTTCCTGGTGTTACGCTGCCGCCATCCTGGCCCCTCTCTTTGCTGCCGAGGTCTCCGTGCGCTTCAGCTTCGACGGATGGCTGTGACTCGATACTGTTGTCCACTTCACGACTAGTCGAATGGGCAGCCTCATCTGGTGGTTTGGTGGCGTCCTTCTGACCTGCTACGATGTCGTCGCTTCCTGCCGCGATGGGCGAGAGCTCGCATACAAACGACGGCTTCTCGATTGGCGTGAATGGATCCTTGGTCATAGGCCCCGGCGTCAGCTCCGCTAGTGACGGGGAGGGCGTGCGTACAAACCCAGGGCTGGTGAACAATCGAGGTCCGAGCGATCGGAGACGCCCACCAATTCGGAGACCGGAGCCGGGAGCTGCCACTGCCCGGGGTCTTCAAAACGCTCGCGCTGCCGCTGCTTCCCGTCGAGTCCCGCTTCTCGCCGGACCTTGTGCGCTTGACCGGCGGGGAGCGGTCGACTGACCACGAGGACGGCGATGGGGTCGCGCTGCGCTTGTCCGCGCGCACCGCGAGCTGGTCCATGCGTCGCTGACGTTCGCGCAGCCTCCGCTGGTACAGCTCGACGGCCTCCCTACACCTCGCGTGCAGCTCTCGTGCGTACTCTGGCGTGGCCCTGCGCTCCCTCGCGGTCGGCGGTCGCCCGTCCCTCGTCATGGGCGAAGGGCGTGAGCAGCGCCGAGAGCCTGCGCGCGTCGGCGGCCAGCGGCGTGGGCGGCGCGGCCTCCGCGGCCTTCTGTGCTGCCGACGGCGTCATGGGGACGGGCTTGAGCTCGGCCAGCGAGTCGATGCTCCAGTCGAGCGCCGAGCGGCCGCTGTCCTGGTCCTCGTCCTCGTCGGCGGTGGCCATGGCGGCCGAGAACGGCGGGAACGGGTCGCGGCCGCTGGCGCCGGGGGAGAACGGGTGCCGCTGCATGCTGAGCGGGTCTTGACTGTCCTGCGTCGGTCTATTGGCGCGCTCGGTGCGTGGCTTGGTCACTGGCGGCGAGGTGGAAGCATCGAGCGGTGGGATGCGACTGAGCTGGCGGTTGCAATGCCCATCAAACAAAGCGCCAGGAATAGAGCCGTTTTGATTGGGCTCAGCACTGATACTATCAACGGGGCACCGCCAAATTCAGCACGCTCGGCTGTGGGTATGGAGGCGGTGGCGGCATGCGAGCTCAACGCGCCCCCACTTCTCCGATGGGGGCGACAGCGAGCTGGAGACATTCTTGCTCGCAGCGCGCTCTCCTATTGCCTGGCCATCAATCAATTACGAGAGCCGGGTTTGCGTGAGCGGCACGCGCAGCAGCACTTGTTCGACTGAGATAGGGAGTTCGCCTGCAAGGAGGACAACCTCAACACGCTTACCCTCGACGGTACCAACGCCCCGAAGACTCGAAGCATGCATTGCTGCGGCGTATGACGAGGAAGCTAGTCATGGCGTCATAGGAGAAGGTGGCGGCGAGGCCGAAGGTCGTGGTATCGACCAATCACTTGCTTGCCAAGCACAGCGTCAGCAGCTCTAACGAGCGACTTCACGGTTGCTATGAACGCATTCCTGTGCGTTTCCGTCTCGACGCCGAGGCGCACACCATCTTTCAGATGTCGAACGCTTACTTTTTCGACGTCGATTCAACCCGCTCGGCGGTTGGAACTTCCTTCGCTGCACTGAAGACCGCTTCTTGACCAAGATATCCGCCAACAACACGAATGCTAGCACGGCATTCGTGCAACCCAAACTTTAGTATGCGATCCAACCTGGTGTAGGGACAGGCTTGTTCATCTCTACACAGCATCCAGACAGCAATGTGTTGTCAGGATTCAGCGGGGTTGGTAGTTATTCTTCGGTTGAGATGGCGAATGTGTTTACACAGCAAAGGTGATGACGATGTGATCCGGAGCATTGTTAGCACCATCCACCGCATAGAGAACTTACTCCACCGTGTCAGTCGGCAAGGGACCTTGGCCTTTACCTTTCGCCGGCGTTGACAGCCCTTCGAAGACGAAAGGCAAAGGGCAAGGTCAAAACAATGGTAAACACGAAGACGGTGGTAATGGCGAGGAGGTGGAAAAAAACTACCACGAGTGGTGGTAGCAACGAGACCAGCGTCAGCATCTCCAACCTTGTGCGTGATTGGCTTGCGATGATGATCGTGGCGGGATGGATACTCCTGCTGCAACTGATGGCCACCTACCTTACCTTATCGGCTTGACTTCAATTTCGATTGAAGATGATGAAGAAAAGAGTTGCTCACGAGGATACCGTACGTGATGGTATTCTCGAGAGCAGTTGAACCCATCAACACAATCGTGCTGCCCGATGGATTCAACCACAGCAACTCTGCCCTTCATTTCTTGCAGGCAAACTGATGACTGCACCGCTTCATCACCACGAGTAAAGATGCAGCTGCATCAAGTTCAGATCTTCTGAGTCATCCGATGATACTCATATCGTGCCATCCAAGACGTGGTGCTGTGCACCAATCCATCGCTTCCCACGTACCGCTGTGAAGTGAGCGAGTACGCTTGGCGCAGATAGACTGGCGGGGCCCCGTCTTGCGACTGTTGTTGGTTGCTGGGATGACGGCGACGATAGATACTGGGCGTTTTGTTGCGTGCGGTGCGTTGCATGGTTGGTCTCCAGGCCGTTCGAGGAGTAGATCTCACCGAGCCGGCTACTTCATGTGCATGGTGATGTCGCTAGGAGTTCGTCGCTAGGAGTTCTTGGTTGCCCTTGCCATGCACGTCCTTTCTTGAAGTGAGCTCGATGGCAAGTGGAGAAAGATCGCGTGCACTTTCTCGATTTCGAAAATTTGAAATATTGCCTCTCTTATACCGGGACGGCCTGGCCAACTCGTTGCGGAATCGCTTTGAACTCATCAGAAAGAAATCGTCCGCGTGAACGCTCAACAGACCAAAGCTGGCAACTTGCGCATTTCAATGAGCTCGAGGGATATGAAACAAACCCACTATCGGATCACCCGAACCACTCGTTTTGTCTACGCTGCCTACTCCCAGCTTTCGATGGTTCTTTCTCGTTCCTTCATTCGAGGATCTTCACTATGAGGCGAAAGCGCAAGCATCGGGAAGATGGCGGCACGAGTCTGAGCAAGCCTGCGTTCCCGAAACGAGCTAGGAATGTGGATGAAGATGCCAACCAGACGCAGGATGCGGCTCCAAGTCATCTTGAGCCTCAGGTAGTGTCTGCGACCGGAGGAAATACTACCTTAGCACTGATCGGGATGTTGCTTGTGTTTGATTCGCAGGAAGAAGCTACCCCACCGGTCTACCAGCTCAAGACGACAACCAAGAAGGAACACACGAGTGTCATTTGTAAGCTCGGACGTGTATGCTCGCTCACGCCACTGGTTGAGGAGATCCAAAGAGTCTGCGTCGTCATGAAGCAAGTTCAGCTTGAAGGCTCCCACTTGGCTAACCTTCATTTGCTGCGCTGTCTGAAAGACAACGAGACTCTGCCTCCTTTGACACAGATGATCTTCTATCGGTGCTGCATGGCAACGCTGGGCAACATCGAAAAGCGTGATCGTGGCACTACCAGCTCCAACAGCGTCAAGCACTCCGACCTCTACCCTACCTTTGACATCTACTGGAAGAGTCGTGAGCGTGAGCCTGCATACAGCTCAGAGTCGATCCCGAATGCAGGACCAATGGTCAACGAGATGGCCAAGCTCATGTCGATCAATGCTCGCAACATGCTAGCCCTCGAGTTCCGCAAGCGCCTGCACATGTACATCCGGTTTCGGTTTGCACGGGAAGGGGACATCGAGCTCGAGTACAACGAAACAAAGCGTTTGGTGGACAGTTGCTTTCGCGTGCGGTCAGTGCCAGAGCTAGCGGAAGACGGCACCCCAACAGGCAAGATGCAAAAGGTCTGGACCGATTGGGATCAGACCAGTGACCCCGTGGAGCTACAACTTCGAGCTTGGCTCGGTATCGTGCCATGGCATTGGCAGATACGAGAGAACACCTCCCATTTTCTTCGCCGACTGTACGAGATGCTTGCGTGGTTAGAGGAATTTGTGGAGGAGCACCCAAAGACAAAAGGCGCAAGACTGTATTCGCTGTTGCCAATATCGACGTCGTTCCGAGTCGCGTACGTTAAGCTCAACACATCCACACTATACGACATATTCAAACGAATTGCTACAGATCCGGAGATTGAGGAGTGTTTATCGACGGAGATGAACATCGACCCACACTGGACGGAAGAAAGCACAATGTTGGCTTTCAGCGCCAAGACATTCCAAGATCAGCGCAGCGTTTGATTCGCAAACTCTTTACAGTGGACAAGTATGAAACCCAGAACCGCAAGTTTGTCAATGAGATCAAGACGGATGGCTATGCTGCATCGATCACGATGACTCCTCCCGTGACAATGACTTCAGTCGTGGTGAAGCGGCCAAAGGCGAAGAGAAGCCGAGTCATCGTAACTCTCCGCAAGAGGACTTCTACGGCCAAGAAGGTAGTGTTCAAGTCGAAGACGAAGGGGGTGAAAAAGAAGGTGATGTGCAGGAAGAGCACAAGAAAAGCTACACGAGGGACCAAATCAAAGAAGGCAAACAGCAAGGCGACGATGCCACCGGAAGAGATCGCCGACAAGAACAAGTTTGCCAAGGAGCTGTTCAAGCTCGGTTCGGACTACGCCCCAAATATTTTGATTGGTTTGGATCCTGGCATGCGATCGCTTGCGACGGCAGTGTCAATTGGCAAGCTTCCTCGTCGTCGCGAGAAATCTCGACGTGGCCACCATCCTCGACACCACATGCGACGTCAGCGACTCGACCGCCGCGATGAAGCAAGGGACGCGAGGCTGCGCAAGAAGGAACGAGTGTGCGAGATCTCTACGCGTGAGTACCGCCACTTGGCACGAATGAACGACTTTGAACGATACTACGAGAGACTCAAAGAGCGCCACCCAGAGTACGCAGATGTGATTGAAGAAATGCCAAGCTTCAAGACCGCAAGTTTTGATTGTTACTATCAGCGGCTAGCGTACTTTTGGATGCATGTTCGTTCCATGATTCGATTCAGCGCTGTGCAGCCGTTCGCACGTTGGCGATTTACGCGGGCTCGTGCCAAGATGAAGGCGCTCACTACGCTTGCGAAGCGCCTGGTACCCACCCCCAGCAAGCTAGTTTGCATTGGATTTGGTGACTGGAGTTGCAGAGATGGCATCAAAGGCCACCCCTCCGGTCCTGTCAAGGGATTTGCTGCTGCGCTGAAGAAGCGCGCAACCGTCATCCCCATTGACGAGTTTCGCACGAGCGTCACGTGTTCCCGTTGTCATCATCGCTTGGAACAAGCTCGCTTGATGACCAAGATGAAGCGTGACGACGACGAGATGGACATTCGACTGAAAGCGAATCCGAGCGCAAAGGAGAGGAAGGAGATCAAGGAGATGACTAACTTCAAAAACCCGAAGCTGGCCGACATGAAAGTCGTCCTCAAGCCCAACAAGAACGTTTTGCGCTGCACAAACAGTCGATGCAAGGCCAACTTTTGGAACCGGGACGTAAACGCCGCCAGAAATATGCTAGAGTTACTGCGAACGGGATTGGATGGCAAGCATGGACCACGAAGGATGCGAGCATTCCGGCGAGGGGTACCACTCTAGTCATTCGCAAGCATGTCGTGGGAGGAAACAAACTGGTAGCCTTCACACGCAAACATAGCCAATTTCCTAGCGAGCTAGTACGAGCACCGCGTAGGGAGATAAACGGCTAAAGGCCACACCTGGGATCTCTGCTCGGCGAGGCCATGTGTCCACTGCGTTATCGCCCTAATGGCCTCGAGTTGCTGAAAATTGCGAGCCTTGACCTCCCTGATAAACACAAGTGGCTTCCACATGTCCATCTGCATCTTCGGCCGCCCCCCCCCACCACTTCAACTCCATGTGTAGCCATTGTGACGCGTCACATGGTGTACAGCGCCACACCACCAAAGAGCTCAAACCAACCATCTCCGTCCCATAATCAATCACTTCCCCCCTCGTGTCTGGCGGGTGAGCATGGAGGCCGCGGTGGGTCGCGCGCTGGCGGCGACGCTGCCGGCGTCCGCGTCCATGGACGAGTTCCTGGTCGAGTACGTGAGCGGTGCAGTGGCGGAGCAGGTGGCGGAGAGCCGGCCGAGCGACGCGGCGGCGCTGGCGGCGCTGCTGGCCGATAGCGCGGCGCCGTTCCTGCTGAGCTCAGGCGCGGCCGAGGACGACGCGCAGGCCGCCGCGCTGTGCGACAAGCTGGCGGCCGCGCTGTTCGCCATGGCGCCCAGCACGCCGGCGCTCGCCGAGGCGCTGGGCCCGGCCGCGGCGTCAACCAGCGACGACGGCATGCGCAAGCTGGACCACGTGCAAAGCATCGAGGAGCTGGCGCGCGCCGACAAGCAGGGCGTGGACGAGGCCGAGGCGCTCATGGCGCGTATGTGGGGCTTCGACAAGATCCGCAAGACCACCAACTCGGAGCTCGAGGCGCAGCAGTCCGCGCAGTCGGCGCGCCAGGTGCGCAAGGCCATCAAGCTCGACAAGCTCACCGAGGAGCGCGCGCTGGCAGAGGCCGAGCTCGACCGCGAGTGGGAGGACCAGCGCTTCCTGCCCGACCTCACGGCCCCCGACACGGGCGAGCGCGACATTCACGTCCCACGCTTCTCCATCAACTTCAAGGGCAAGACGCTGCTCTCAGACACGGCGCTCAAGCTCGTATCCGGCCGCCGCTATGGCCTCGTCGGCAAGAACGGTGCCGGTAAGACCACACTGCTGCGCTTCATCTCGCACTACGAGCTCGAGGGCTTCCCGCGCCACGTGCGCATCCAGATCGTCGAGCAGGAGTCGGCGTCCAAGCTCAGCCTCGAGACAAAGTCGGTGCTTGACGTCGTGCTCTCAAGCGACTACGAGCGTACCATGCTGCTCACCGAGGAGAAGGAGTTGCTGCAGCGTCAGGAGCAAAACAACGAGGACCACGCCGAGCGTCTCACGCAGATCTATAACCGACTGAACGACATCGACTCGGACTCGGCCGAGTCCCGCGCGCGAGCCATCCTCAATGGTCTGCAGTTCCCCGACCACGTCGTCGACGGCCCTGCGCGCGCGCTTTCGGGTGGTTGGCGTATGCGTACGGCGCTTGCTGGCGCGCTCTTCATGGCCCCCGACTTGCTGCTGCTCGATGAGCCGACAAACCATTTGGACCTTGAGGCAGTTGTGTGGCTGGAGCACTACCTCGACAAGTACGAGAAGACCATGATCGTGGTGTCCCACGACCGTAACTTCCTCAATTCCGTGTCGACCGACATTGTGTACCTGACGCAGCAGAAGCTCGTGTACTACAAGGGCGACTACAACACGTTCGAGAAGACGCAGAAGGAGAATCTGCGCCAACAGCGCAAGGCCTACGAGGCGCAGCAGATGAAGATCAAGCACATGCAAGAGTTTATCGACCGCTTCCGCGCCAACGCCAAGAAGGCCCCGCTCGTTCAGTCGCGCGTCAAGGCGCTTGACAAGATCCTGCGCAACGAGCTCATTGAAGAGCCCGAGGATGAGCACGCGTTCCGCATGCACTTTCCTCCCCCGGAGCCGCTTGGTCGCCCCATCATTGCTGTCGATGGTGTCTCTTTCCGGTACAACGAGGACTCCCCACTCCTCTTTGACGATGTGCACATGGGTATTGACCTCACGAGTCGCATCGGTATCCTCGGCGTCAATGGTTCGGGTAAGTCGACGCTCATCAACGTCATGCTCGGCAAGCTGCGGCCGTCCAAGGGCGGTGTGACTATGAACCCGCGCCTCCGCGTGTCAACGTTCTCGCAGCACCACGTCGACTCGCTCGACCTGAACAAGTCGGCTGTGCACAACATGATGGAGCTGTACCCTGGTCACGAGCCGGACGAGTTCCGCTCGCACCTTGGTCGCTTCAACCTTTCTGGTGAGCTCGCCATCAAACCCACGCGTACACTGTCAGGTGGCCAGAAGTCTCGTGTGGGGTTCGCGCTTATGACGTGGCGCCTGCCGCACGTCGTGGTGCTCGATGAGCCCACGAACCATTTGGATATGGGTACGGTCAACACTTCATTTTCGATTTCATACCATGGGCAGAAACTGACTTGTTCTTTGACTTGTTTTCTTCATGACAACAGAGACGATTGATGCACTGATCGACGCTTTGCGCGAGTACAAGGGCGGCGTCGTGATTGTGTCCCACGACCAGCATTTTGTCAATAGTGTGTGCAATGAGCTGTGGGTCGTGGGCGACAGCAAGGTCGAGCGATTCCGCGGCACCATCGATGACTACAAGAAGCAGGTGCTCGCGAAGTAAGCTGATCACGTCGCGCGCGTTGCCCCGCAAGCAACGGCATGCTGTTGCGCGCTCGCCCCGCACACGCTCCGCGACTCACCTGTATCCTGGCTGCAGCTACTTGGAGGTGGCTGCATTACTAGGGTCAGTATGGGCGGTGGCAAGTGTGTATCTGCTGGCATATGGGCAGAGTAGAAACTGCTGGTGCCGAGGGGCGGTTGACGGCCAAGCAATATGTTTGGTTGCCGTCAAGCTTGCGCTGCCGTCGCCATTGCTGCTGGCATTCCTGATGTTTCTCGCTGCAATCAGCTTGGACTGTGTCAGTGACAGGATAGCTTGCGGGGTCCTTCCCGTGCGGAGTGTAGCTGCATCGCGTTCCAAGTCAACACGAACAATATGATCACTTCTTGACTGCGTCTCATACATATCTAGTAGTTAGTCGTCGAGAAGGCTTGCAGTCAGCGATTGGAGACGCTCCAGGCGTCGTGTGACGTCTTCAGGCGATATCCTTGGAGCTCGAATTGGTCCCAAATTGACCGCCGGGCCATGTGAACCTATGTCATCCGGAAGTCGGGCTGATCTACTCTTGGTCGTCTCTTCAGCAACACGCTTGCTTGGGGGATCGTCGGCACTCTTAAATGTTTGGCTCGCAACAGATCGCATGGTAACCGGTGTAGGAGTTGCCTCAAGCACCGCTTCTTCTTGTCTGGGCTGATGAATCGCTCGTTTCCGCTTTGGTATTTTCGCACTGCTAGTTTCCGCTCCTGAAGCAGCAGTATAAGTCGAGCTATAAGCAAGGTTGACAGTGTCCATAATGGGAGATGATATCGTCGCCTCACCTGATCACGCAATGTGCTGAGCAGTGTGTTGCGTTCGCGACGCAGCTTACTGATCTCGTCGTCCCTAGTTGGAGAATAGAACGCCGTGTTGGAGATGCTTGGGCACAAGATTCGAACGCAAGAATCACGCACCTCTTTGCTACTCGACTTTCGAGGTTAGAGACTCGCTCTGATTCTCTGGATGCGACGTGGTCTCTCGTGCTCGCGAGCTCTCTTTCTAGCTGGCGCAAGTAAGCCTGCTGCTTCAGGTGCTCAGCTTGAAGTGTCGAGTGCTGGAAACCCACGTCTTCAAGCTCCTTCTTCCAGATATCCTGCTCGCGCCGCAAACTCTCTTTGTGCTGACTCTCAAGCAGTTGCTTCTCGCGAGAAAAGTCGGCATCACGCACTAGTGATTCCCGACGTAGGTTGTCCAAGGTGTGTTGTACTGCTGTAGCAGAGCGTTCGGACTCCTCCCACTGCTTTCTCAGCGCAGCCACCTCTTGCTGACTATTTGCCAATGTGCGCTTCGACATCGCAACAAATCGGTTAGTAGGACAATCTACTGCCGATCATCGACATGGTAGCAACAATCGTACCCGCAGATCGTCATTTTCACACACGAGATACTCTACTTTTCCACGCCATTCTTTGCTGACAGTCGCAGCACGATTCTGTAAGGCGTGAGCGTCAGCCAAAACTCGTTGTCGCAGTGCATCTCGGTCTCTCCGGAGCTCGAAGAGCTCTGCAATCAGTTCGCGCCGAGTAATTCCTTCTTCTCGCCGATTGACCGACCTCGAGTGATCGGGAATCGCGCGATGACTCTCACCATCGTATTCCGGGATGCTACCGTGACGAAGTAACGTGCTGCGACACAGCTCGCATGGCAGAACAAGCGAATCTGCAGTTAGCGTGTGAACTGAAGCGGAATCCCGAATCACAAACTCCGACGGTATATCCGGGAGAAATAGGAGAAGAAACTCTCCCCAACTGATCTTGTCACTGCCTGGCTGCTTTGGCAATGATAACGTAACATCAAGAGTCGGATCCTTTGACTTTTGCTTCAACGCCAGCTCAATGTGTGCCACAAGTGAGTTGAGAGCTTCATTCCCTCCCACAGCGCGCTTTACACCGCTATCCATCCGAAGTGCGTCGACTAATGCTGATGGTCGCACAAGACCTGTTTCGTACACGTCCATCCGGTGAAAAACGGCCCGCAAAGCCACCTCTGTCGCTGGACGCAGTAATTTTCGGTGCCGACGAAGTTTGTGTGCTGCACTTCCAGACTTCGTACTCACGTGGATAGAATCTGAGACGTTGTTTAGAGCCGGAGTAGAAGCGTCGCTAGAAGCTCGATCAACATTCCCAGGAGATCGCGACGATGTATCGGCTTGAAGTTTCTCAATCTGGTGCAGTAGAATCCGCCGCTCGGCTTCCATCGCTGCTTCAGTGTTCCGAAGGCGAGCCTCTCGGTGAGCAACAAGCAGAGAGGCAGTGCGTAACCGATCTTGAATCCGGCACAATTGCCGCTGAAATGCATCGATATGTTTCACCCCTCGAGCGAGGCTCGTCCATCTTCTCGGCAACAACTCCTTCACTCTAGAACCATAAGTCATTAGTCAGATTCGCTTCAGCGTATGCTGCTTCAAAGTGTCAAAACACTCACGTACCGAGCTGTATACAGCGACCATCTCTGCTACTTGCTGCAACTTTTGACGCTCACTAGACATGGTGCGCACAGCAGCTACGGTCTTTCGCATTAGCAGTCTCGCATCTCTTCTCAGTTTCCTTCACACGAGCAAGGTGGAGATCACGTTGCGCTTCCATGTCCTTGACGCGCTGCTCCCACATCTCACACTTCAGCTGTAATTTGCTACACGCCTCTTCTAGTTGCTCGAGGCGTCCATTTTCCTGACTTTTTCTGGCACTCTGTGCAAGTTCAGTGCTTTGGAGCTGCACCATCAGAGCCACGGCTTTTTCTCGCCACATGCTCAGTACCTTCATGTAGATTTGGGCTGCTTGCTCTCGGGAAGCTGAATCTTGTAAAGGACTTTGACGATTTTCAGCTAGCCGCACCAACTCCTTTTGCATAGTGCTATCCTGAAGAGCTAGAATTCGCTCGAGCGCGTTGACGCGGCTTTGTAGCAGTACAATTTCCGATGGCTCACTTGCGCGATGCTCTCTGTTGCTGGCTTCTCGGTGTGGGGACTTCACAAATACAATTCTAGTGTTATCCGTGCGTCTGGAGGGCTCACGATAACTGACGTGTGACACGGAATGTCCAGATTCGTCGAGTATGACTTCAAGTTGCGCATCGTTATGAAGGGTAGAAGCTGGGTGCGGGGTACGTTCGGTTGGTGATAGTGGTGCCTGAATTTCATGTTCACGTGGAGTCCAATTCACTCGATGGGTCCGCTCGGGTGGTGGAGATGGATGCGTCGACGCTACACGCGATGAACTTGCTGCAGGAGTACTTCTCCTCCGTGCTTGTTCGATGGTGGGGCTGTCTGCGAGATCAATCCAAACGTCGTCGGGATCTTCTTGACTCAGCGCGAACTCGCGCGTAACACTTGCTGGCGTCAGTAGGCGTCCACCTCCCGTGTAGCTCGTATGAGTGTCCACGTTTGGCGAGTCCGTGGCTCCATTATCTCCCGCATGGTGTTCCAGATCCTCTTCGTGCTGAACCACGGGGTTGACAACCAACTCGCTCTTCATCTGCAGTCTTGAATACAACCGTTCTGCTGGCGTCACTGCTCTACTCGATTAGAAAGCGTTAGCACCTGCTAATACAACTAAAAAAAAGGTCCCTGCAAACATTACGTACTGCTCGTCGAGCACTCGAAGCTGGGGGATCATTGCCAACACTTCGCATCGAAAGGCGTCTCCATGGCGGCTCTCCACGGGGTTCCCGTCCAGTGACAGCTCCTCCAGCGACTCTAGTGGCGCCAAGTGGCGCAGCTCGCCCGAGCAACGCGACGCAGTTGTCGCCCGCGTCCAAGGACACGAGCGCGCGGCATTTCGCCAGCCCCACAAGCGATTCTCTACAAGACCCCAGCATCACGCAGCGCCCGCCCATTAGTTCATCGTACCATCAGGGCAGAGAGCGATACTGTAGCGTCGTACATTTGGTTGCCGCGAATGTTGAGTCGCGCGAGTCGCGACAGCCAGATGCCGAGGTCCGCGGGCAGCGCTCGCAGCGCATTGCGGCTGAGGTCGAGCTGCGCCAGGCGCGGCAGCAGGCGCAGCTGCTCCACGTCACGCAGCGCGTTGCGGCTGAGGTTGAGCCGCTGCAGCCCCGGGAACTCGCGCGCGATCTCCTCGGCCAGCTCGCGGGTCAGCGCCGCCAGCGGCATGGCGTCGCCCGTCCTTTCTCGGGGCTCTCTATGCGCTTGACGGTGAGAAGGTCCAGAAAGGTGGATTTTGCGTCTTTGTCCTTCAGGTTGAAACATTCAGGCATAAAAGCCTGCTTTCCGAGAATAACGAAGCCGTAACAGTGCTTTCAAAGAGGCGCATAGCACTCGTTAAACGCTCAATAGCCTATCCCGCGCTGAAAAGTGCCGCTTCGATCCGCCGGCATCTCGAGTCGCACGCCAGCCGGCTGGCCCGCTTCAGTCGCCGGCTGCACGCACTTGCTGAGCTGCTCGGCCCCGCGACGACAGCACCACAGTCGCAGGCGACAGGACGAGGGCGGGCGACACCGATGGCGCTGCACGCGGACGCCTGGAGCCGCCACGCGCGCGGACGCAGCGGCAGCGCGCGCTGCTTGGACGAGGGCGACGACGACAAGAAGAGCCGAGGGCGAGCGGGGATTGCGCGCCTGCGCTCGGCCTGGCGCCGGACCCGTGCTCGCCTGCAAGGCCCGGAAGACGCGCGCGCTGCTGCCAGTCAAGTGCGACGACAGGTACCACCGACTGACGGCCGGACTACCGTGGCAGGTCGTCGTGGTCGCGGTGCTGCTGTCTCTGGCGCTCGTGGCCGGCACCACGGTGCTCGGGCTTGAGACCTACGGCCAGCTGCGCTTCCGCGGCTACTTTGCGACTGGAGAGGGACCCCAGCGGGCTGCTGGGGTTCTACCATGAGATGGACGTGGACATGGACGCGCTAGCAGGCGCGGCGGGTCACCCAGATGCCAGGCTGTTCCCGACGAGCGCCGTGAGCCAGCGAGAGCTCAAGGCCTGGGTCGCCGAGCGTCGGCGCAAGACCAACGGACACAAGTTTATGATTGGCTGCTCGGGCCAAGAGCTGTCGGCTGCTCCAGTCTTCGAGGCGATGAAGCTGTATGGAGAGTGGGAGCACCTCGTGACGCGCAACCCAACCGACTTCTTCTTCAAGCAGGACCGCAAGAAGGCTCCAAGCGCGCTGCTCTTTTGCCTGCGCCCGCCGCAGCAAGGAGGGAGCAAGGCTGCCTTTGATCTGCTCCTAGAGCACAACAAATACTTTCATGAATTGAGAGTACTCGGCGCGCTGATACTCGTGTGGAGCGACGACCTGCGCCACTTTAACCAGCTCGATGCTGTGGTGCTGCGCCAACAGATCCTCCGACGTGCTGACGTCCTGATCAGCCCATACGCGTACGCCATGGACGAGTTCTTTCGCTCCAGTGACGGCACCGACGAACGCGCGAGATCTCCCGTTGGTCATGTGGCTGCCGAACGCTGCTGGAGCCGAGTTCACCGTCGCCTCACTCAACGACCAGCCAATCAACAAGATCCTCCTGCCTTCTTCTGTGGACGGTAACTGGCCATCTCCTCTTGGGCAGTGGCTAGCAGACTTCCAGACGGCACACCCTTGGATGCTTGATGAGGCACAGTCCGGGTCCTTCCACCCAGAAGAGTATGCTTCATACACACGGTCTTACCGTGCAACCATCACAACGACGCCTCAGTTCATGTACCTGCTGCCGGAGCTCTTTGAGATCGCTGCAACCGGGTCGCTGCTCGTCGTGAACCAAGACGCGGCACCCTTGCTCGCGAGTCTCGGTCTGCATGAGAGAGAGCATTTTGTCGGCTTTGACCGCGCGCAGCCGGCGCCGACGCTGCAGTGGCTCGCCGACCCCGAGCACCGCACACAAATCGACGAGATTCGACTCGCTGGGATGCAGGCCATGCGCAAGCACCATTTATCGATCCACCGACAGAGCGCGCTGGAGTCGTTCGTGACCCACGGCGCGTCCACGTACGCGTTTCCCGCCGGGTGGCAGCTCCCTAGCCCGTGCCCGAGCGCCGGCGTGGCCTCGGACGCCGTGTGTCGCGCACTCTACGACCGCCGCGCGCAGGCACCAGTGCGACCGCTGGCTCTGCGGCTTCTGGTCCGTGCTCCCGCGCACCTGGCGGCGGCGCTGGTGGCCGTGGTCGCCGCAGTAGCAGTAGCAGTAGTTGGCGTCGCGCGTGACGTGGGCGTGCACGTTGAAGTTGGCAATTAATTGATATTGTACATTGCGTTTGTCTGGCGCCACCGGTCCCGCCGGCACCGACCTGTGCCCAGACCGCGGCACCTCCGCGCCACCGACCGAGGGGGACGAGAAGGCCCGCGAGTGTCTTGGCCCCAGTATGGGCTGGCCCTTGAACTCCTCGCGGCCGGTCCATCTCGCGGATCTCTCGCTCCCTCGCCATGCACGTCGAGTTCGTGGGGGCGCTGGAGGTCACGTACGGCCACGCGCTCGCGGGCGGCGGCGGCTTCCACCGCGTGACGACCGCCGAGGGCGAGGCGGCCGAGATCACGCCGCACACGTTCCTGTGGTACCGGCTGGCGGCCTCGAGCGCTGGCGCTGGCACCTCTCCGCCCTCGTCCGCGGCCGGCGCGTCCCCGGGCGGCCGCCGCTCGTCACTTGCGTCGACCGGCGCCGCTGCGGCCGCGGATGTGGGCATCACGGACCTGCGCGTCGGCGGGGAGGAGCTCGACGGGGCCGCGGCCGACTGGGCCAAGCTCGACAAGTCGCTCGACAGGCAGCGAGGGCTCTTCCTCTGGTTCCAGAGCGCGCCGTTCCAGCCGCCGGCGACGCAGCAGCGCGCGTCCACGTCCTCGGCGTCCTCGTCCTCGTCCGTCCACGGCGCAACAGCTGCCCATCAAGGAGATCCGCGTCGTGCGCGACCTCAAGGATGTGCCCGAAGGCTTCGAGTGCCTGCGTGACGAGCCCATCGTCTCGGACCTCGGCAACGGCAGTACGTGCGGATGCGTTGGACTGGCTGCACTGAATCGGTCACACACTAACGTGAACTTGGCGTCATGCTGCAGAGGAGCTGCGCACGTACCTGTGCTTCCGGCGGCTGAGCAACGACGACCTGTCGGGATCCAAGTGGTCCATTCTCGCGCAAAAAGTAGGCAACTGGATTGAGGTCAAGGACCTGTCGTCCAATCAGTGGTTCGTTGCCCAGATCCTGAGCCAGTCGACGACCGAAATCCGCGTACACATCGCAACCTGGCTAAAGGGCCGAGACGAATACCTCACACGGGCGACGTGCCGAAACCGCGTCGCAAAGCTCGGGAGCCACACGAACCTTTATCTATCGCCATCGTATCCATTCACGCGCAAGCAAGGGAGTCCGTGGAATGTCAATTCCAAGGACCTCCAGCAAGCGCGAGAAGACTTTGACAAGCTATTTTACGATGAAAGCAAGCACGACCAATACTTGATCGCGCCATTTGATCCCCTTCATCGAGAAGACACTTTTATGCTCGATTCCGACAGGGCGATCTCGTGGAGGAGATGAATGGGTTCCATCAACACGTGGTCAAGAATGTGGTCGCCTACATGCTGAGCGCCACTCGCGAGGCATCTATATTATGCATGCTGTCGCTGCTGAGAATGATCCTCAATGGCCACAACTCGTGTATGTACTTTTATCTCAAGTTCCAGGGCAACTATTCAGCTACACGTTATCAAAAGCTTGTGTACACCGTCGTACTTGGTAAACCCTGACGCGGTAGCCGCAATTCCGACGCGCCACCCGTGTCGATCGTTTTATTACATTGACAATGTCGATTTATTCATCCAAGCTGGTGGTTTTCGGCTCATTCTTCAGCGTCTTTCACTGGCGGAGCTACCGTTAGACTGAAGTGGTCATTTACTGCATGTTACTCAATCAAGCCAAACCGTGCTTAGCGCAGCAGAAACGCCGAAGAAGCTCGTCTGGTCGTCGGCGATCCACGGCAGATGTTCAAGTGGAGGATTTCTTCCGTGACTTCCTCGATGCAGTTTTCGCACGTCTCCGGCGCATGAGTGGGAATGAACTCAAGGATGACGACAGAGTTATTGACCAAATTGTTGGGATTCTAGAGCAAATCTACCGCGACGGAGTGCTACTAGGAAGCAGTGTGGATGGTGATACGGACGAGACAGGATCGGCGGGGGAAAGCTCATCTTCTGGAGGCTTTGATCTGGTTTTTGCCGAAGCTATTGAGGTATTCCACTTGGACCTGTCGAAGAAGTTCATCTGCTGTCCGTTCCTTGGCCAGCGTCTTCACGGTATCTCGCGCATAAATGACCTCATCACGATGGCCCAACGGCGCGACACACTTCACAAGAAGACATCCTTAAGCTTGCGACGGACCACTTCTTCTCTTACTTCGACTTCGACGTCATCGGCACTGAGCGCCAGCAGTGGCCCATCATCAAGCACAGGATATCAACAGCCAACTGCTAAATGGCTTCGCCCAAAGTATGTTGTTGAGTGGCTGACGGGTTCTGATGTACTTGAAGTCATTCTTGGCGACAAAGAGTGCTGCCGCAAGTACGGACTCCAAGAAGGCACACACTTGGAGATCTTGAAGAGATCGAAGAAGATCTTTGAATTTGTTGCGTCGAATGGTCTTCTCAGTGAGAACCATGTCGTGTTACTGTGGAAGACAGCGCTGAACCAGCTCCGGTCGGGACGGAAAACCATCTTTGACGTCTTGGTATCACTATGCGGTGTATTATCTGCTGAGCTGATGGATGTGCTCACAGTGCTATTGACGCAAGTTCCACTGAGCGATTACGATGAGCTACTCGTTCATTTCATCAAACGAGTTGTATTTATTGCGTCGAAGCAAGTGGTCGACAACGAGACGGGTGGGTTCAAGATGAGCCTGAGTTCGCTGGTTAGTGTCGCATCGGGGTCCAAAAGCCAGTCCAAGTCCAGCAGTTCGTCCAAGGATATCGAAATCTTCAACAAGATCGTAAACCTTGGATGCTGTCTACTGTGGAACGCGTTGATGCAAGTCGACGCAAATGGTGAGCGATTACGCTCCTCAGTGCGGTCTGATGTGGAGAGTGCGCTCGCCGATTCACTAAATCACATCCAAAAGTTGTGGATGCCTGTCGGATCATCCTCTGCGCTAGCAAAAGAGCAACTGCAGCTTTTGAACGAGTATTTGCTCAAATGCGCGCAGAACATCAAGGCTGGCGTGCTTGTCGAAACTTCAATGAATCTGATAGAGCGTATTGTGGAAGGGTTTGGTCACGGGATGACACCAGCGGCAACGTTGTCTCTATCAAAGGGACCACAGACTGTGGCATCGGCCAACGACCTTCTGAAGGAATTGAATTCCACGCACAAGATTGTCCAGCTCGTGGTCAACGACATTCAACGGTATTTGTCAGAAGTATCAACGCAGGACGGAGCAGCTCCTGCTTCTGAAAATTCAATTCTTCGACGGCGATTGTCCTTTTTGGGCTACATTGTCACTAAGTCGGACATCAACTTGACATTCGAGGAGATGACTGAATTGTGGACGTGCTTCGTGGATTCCCCGGCAAGCTCGACCAAGACAAAAGACCTCTTTTTTGTATGGTTTACAGAAGTGATTCCTGACCCAAACAACTTTGTTCATCGTGCGTATTCCGGCAACACAGCCTTTACAGATGCCGTGACGCGAGAGATCTTCCAAGCGTTGATCTCGGCGCCAGTGGCGTCACGTCTGAATGGAAAGGGGCCTGGAGGCATTCACCTGCAGCTCGAAGGACTCGGAAAGCACTCTTTTCTTGCGCTTGAGCGACTATTCCGATTCATCAACACGACTGACAAAGTGTTGTCGTGCTCCAGTGTGGTCACTTCAACACCACCTAAGACCACAGCAGATGGCCACGAAGAGCCAGCACCTTTTGTCGTCGAGTCAATGGACCTCAAGGGGCTCGACACTTTGTATGACGCAGCTTTGTGCGCAGAGGATAATGCTGTGAGCCAGCTAGTCATCGACTATCCTGATCTATCTTCAGCTCCACGTTGGCTCAAAACTTGTGCGACGCGAGGTCTGGAGTGACTTCGTCGGTGTGTGTCTCGCTCGTGTTCGTACCCGAATGAGTGCCAAACCCACAGAGACGGAGATACGTGAAGTGCGAAGACTGCTCGTGCTGCCTCAATACTTTCTTAAACCAGTCAACTGTTCAAACTGGGGATGGAGCGAATGCTTCGCACGACGGACCGGAAGAACTCACGGTGTACGTCAAAACCCAAGACGGGCGTATTGCTGCACCCTTCAAGTACTACATGAAGCGGACAACATTGGTGTCTGAGCTGCGAGATCGGATCGCGAAAGACACTGGGCACGCAGCTGATAGAATTCGCATCGTGAATGAGCAAAAAACAAAGCTGACAGCGCAGGGCCACGGTAAGTTCACGCTTGAGAAGGCTCGAGTCTTCAATTCCCCAAACGTGCCACCTGCACCTACTGGAGGAAGATACTCTGCTACAACTGCACCCATCCCACAGCAACATTCTTCGAAGCGACCAAATGCTTATGTGGAAGCAGTGCTGCTCTCGAAAGTAGAGAGTGACACGACTGGGCACATTAACCGAACTGTGGTGGATTACCACGGCAATGCGCTTGGCGGAACTGGTGCCGGTTCAGGTAACAACACAAGTGTGGAAAGTGACTGGCGCATGGTCAAAGCCGAAATCTCAAACAACGACCGTTGGGTGGAACTTCTCTTTGGCTTGCTATCTTGGAGTGGTGGAATTGCCGAAGAAGTATGGAAGGTGTTGAAACTGCTGGACTCGAACTACGAGATGGAGAAGCAAATGCGTACCCTGAATGGTGTGCTTGCAATCGATGGGTCAATACGTAAATTCCCATCCTCGTTCGACTGGCACCAGCTACTTGACGTGTCGTGCGCTCCGAAACTGTTGTATCAGTTAGAGTTGATTGAGAAGTTTGCTCTTTGTGTTGATGGCCGCCCGCTAGTTGACGATGAAGAAGATGATACGAGCCGACTAAGTGCAAAGCAAGATGCTGACTCTGCCATCGGGGTTGTCAACACATGGAGCTCATCATTTCTGCAGTTGGGCGGGAAAGCTCACCTCGAGAGCTTCGTTTTGGGGTGCAATCACGACCAGCTGATTCAGCAAGGTACTCTGTCAGTCATGTGTTTGTCGAAGTTGTTAAAGCTGCTGCGCCATTTCGTCTTGGTTGAGGTCAGTATTGCTGAAGAAGATGGTGATGAATTGGAAGGGGACTCCAAGGGATTGGTACACAAGCTTTTGGAACTTCTAGACGCGCTGCAGTCATTGAAAGAAGCGGTGATTGCTTCCCCTACTGATATCAAAAACGATATGGGAACAAGAAGCGGACTCCCTCTTCACCTGATGCCATATTTGCGTCCCCAAGTCTGCGATGGTGACAACATTGAAGATATTCCATGCGAAGCCTACTTAATGACACGGGCGCTGTCGTGTATTTCGACATGCTCCCTTACCGCGGTTGACACGGCAATGAGTTTGCTGACGGCATACGCGAACTACGAGAAGCTTTTTCTGCGGTGTCTAGTTGAGAGTCCCTTCAAGGCTGTTCGTCGAGAAGCGGGTCAGGTGATTGCAGCACTTGCTACAAAGAACAAGGATGGAGATGATCGTACCAAGTGCTGCAGCTTTTTGCTAGGCGTGCTTGGAAGCTACGACAAGGATATCGTTGGAGAAGAGTACTACCATGTGTATACACTACTGGTGTCCAGTGCAGACGACCTAACCGACTTTTCATTTCTGGAGTCGTGCAAGATTCTCTCTCGGCGGATTAAAGCGTTTGAGCCGCCAGCTGCAAACGCTGTGAGGGCGACAAAGTCATTTGCGAATACTAGGCATACCATGACCGTTAAGCCATCGGCAACCGTATCCCCTGGAAGTAGCAAGTATACCTCACCACCGGCTGTTGACACCCAACTTGAAGCAATCATGACGACGCTACTTACAATTATCCGTCGTATTCCTGCTGTCCTTGCGGATGGAGACGGGTCTACTGGGGTCCACAGCTTGCGCGAGGTTATTGCCGCGAATCTCCACGAAGAGGAAGGTATCATGGCGGAGCTCTTCCATCGCTGTTTGTTCGCTACGCCCAGCATCGATGAGGGCGGAGATGCAGCAGCTCAAATGGATGGGAACGATCCAGGATCTTCTCATTACTATCTCCAGCAGCCGAAATGTCGGAGCGACTCGTGCCGAAAGGTTGCATTCGATCTGCTTTCTGAGCTTTCGATCGATAACACAAGTGGGCTGAGCTACCTGCTTGTTCAAATGGGTAACCAACACTCATTGGAGCGATTGCCAGAGTCCGTTGGAGGACCAGGTTCAAATGCTGTACCGCTATCGGCATCTTCCCGACGGAAGAGTGTAAAGACGTTAAAAGACGCAGCGTCGTCGACTCGGCAGCTCCTGCAACGCGGCAAATACGTCGGTCTTAAAGAACTTGGGGTGTACTTGCTACCTGAACTCGACGATCCAGTGCTTCTTTCATGATCCCGCGCTTCCGGCGTCAGATCTTACGGCTTAGCAGCGGATCGCCCAGCACCGAGGAGCCGAGCTTGCTGTTTGAGCTTCAGTCGCTATTCGCGCATTTGGAAGGTAGTGCGAAGCCGTATTACAACCCCAGACCATTTACCCGAGCTATGAAGACATGGGATGGCGAAAGCATTGATGTGAGCGTGCAGCAAGACGCGAGTGAATTCCTCACCTCGTTCTTCCAGCAGATTGAGTCCGAGATGAATGGCATGGACGGAGGGCTTACAACTGGAGAATACCTTGGGGACGAGAACATCCTCAACACGTTCTTTGGAGGCGAGTTCAGCAATGAGCTAGTAGCAGAAGGAGACCGCTACAGCGAGCGCTTCGAGCCTTTTCATTTCATCTCTGTTCCTGTTCGTGACCGCAAGAATCTTAAAGAGTCATTGGATGCATGGGTCGAAGGAGAAAAGGTGAGCTACACATGGGAGAGCAACAAAACTGGTGACGATGGCGATGGAGACGGTGAGGCGGTTGAAAAGGTGACGCTCGACACTCACAAGCGTATTTCAATCTCCAAGCTTCCTGAGTACTTGATCATTCATCTGAAGCGGTTCGAGTTCGACTTTGAGAAAATGCAGCAGATCAAGCTTCATGACCGGTTTGAATTCCCAATGGAGCTTGATATGCACTGCCTATACGAAGGAGGGCCAAGAAGAGAAGCGCAGAGCAGCGGCAGCAAGTGGTTCGTCGCATACGAATCCAGATGAACCACCCGCTGACAGTCGCGACGCGAATGGAGATGGAACTCGAGGTGGCTCAAACAGTGGTGACGGAAAGCGCAAAGCACCGGAGTATTCGCAATACGAATTGGCTGGAACTGTCGTGCATATGGGATCGGCGCACTCCGGGCACTATTATTCATTCCTCCGTGAACAGGGCGAGGAAGGGTCAACTCCTCCTAGCTGGTATGAGTTTAACGACACACTCGTGACGCCATTCGACCCCGAGCAGATTCCCCATGAGTGCTTTGGAGGAGAGGAAGAAGCGAAGAACCGCTTCCGAACTATGTCTACATCGAGCAGCGGTGGCGGGTCATCACAATTCATGAAAAACCGCAGCAGCTTCATGCTCATGTACGCAAGGAAACAACCGGTCGTGGGTCCAAGTCCCCAAGTTGTCGTTTCTGTATCTAGTTTTGCAGGAACAGCCATTGCTGTCGCATTTTGTAAGCGGCTTCTTCAACGCGCTCGTGTTCGACTGGAGCGATTGCGCAGCAAGGCACACATCGTTGCTCCCGAGCCAATCCGAAACCAAATCGCGCTGGAGAACCGTCTTTTCTGGCGAAAGAAGTACCTGTACGATGCCCGCTGTCTCGCGTTCACGTACGACTTGATTTCATCGTGCCTAGTTGGTCTCGAGAATGCCAAGAGCATGGCGATTTTACCGACGTTTGAACCTGCTGAAGCCCAGTTCGATGCGCTCACAATGTCGACGAAATTCGTCTTTGGCACATTGTGGCAAGGCGGAGATATCGGCAAAGTGCTTGAGTGGCGTCTGGCACTGCAGGCGCTATACCATTCGGACATTGATGGATGCCGCTGGCTGCTCCAAACAATGACTGAAAACGAGTCGCTACTCCTTGACTTGCTGGTGCTGAACGAACACCGTGAAGTTCGTGGTCTTGCGGCCAGTGTGCTCGCGGAAACGATTGCCACAGGCGTCGAACGCCGGGTTTGAGGCAACGCCCTGTGCTCGATGCGACAGCACTCACACGAAAAGCCGACAGCAATGGTGAATCATCGGGGCTTCCAGCGTCTTTTGACTTTATTTACTTCCTCATGACATTGATGCCCGCACTACTCTCTGCTCCGGTGCATCACCACAGCGAGTACTTTGCGACGATGTACGAGTTTGTGCAGATGGGAAGGAACGAAGGCTCTTTCCTCGTTGTCAACGGTGTGGTCGGAGCCATCGTAGCGCTACTGACCGGAGTAAGTGCGTCGTCGTCGCTTGCACCGCCACTTTTGGCTCCTCAAATGCACAAGTACAAGCCTCGACAGATTCTGAAGCGGATCGATTTGAGCGCGCAGATACTGAAACTGCTCTCAGTGCTTGTGCGTTGTGCTCTTCCACCAGCGATGGACTCATCGGGACGTGTGGCGCTGCCGTCTAATATGGCGCGCGACCACGTCGACTTGCCGTCACCTGACAACGAGCTTTTAGTCAATGAACGCTTCCTCATGCTTCTCACGCAGCGCGCTAATCGATACTCTGCGCGCGAGACAAAGCCTTTGGAGCAACTTGTGGCGCATCTGTGTTGGGAGTCGCGTCGTGTCTCGACCCTACTCATGGATCTCATCCTCGGGGGTGTTGAGCGCGAGGATCACCAGGACGTGAAACCGTACTTACGCACGCTCAATTCGCTTTTCAAGGTGCGTGACTCGCTCCGGGAGTGGCGAGTTGGCGAGGCCATGCCGCGCCTCGTAGCAGTAATGGCGTCGCAGCAGCGCTACTACAAGGCTACGGAGACGTCGATTGACATGTTGACACGGCTCGCAAAGCGCCACGGGGCTGTCATTCGGTGGCTTCGAGAGAACCGGTCCAGCTGCACGTGGATGGAAAAGTGGCTCTCAGCACACCGTGGTCCGGAGGGACTGCTACAGCAGCGCAAAACGTTGCTCGTCAAACCCAACAGTACGAGCTCGTGGGTGAACGTGAGTGTATCGAGCTCGGGGCTCGTCAAGGCAATCGATCGGGTCATCTCGAAACTGCTGCCACGCATTCACTCGCTGTTGGATCTGGAAGCGATGCCCGAGACTTTCTATGACAGCGATGACAACCCGGCTCGACTCGTGGGACGTCGTGTTCGAGTCAAGTGGGCTAAAGACAAGTGGTACGAGGGTCTCGTTGAGCGCTTTGATGAAGACACATACGAGCACTTTGTCGTCTACGATGACGGGGACCAGCGCTCGTATCACATGTCAGACAAGATCTTTTATGTCGTGGATGTGCCAGCAGCAGGCGATCAGCAG
Organism: Phytopythium helicoides; assembly: GCA_024867545.1. Taxonomy (NCBI): domain Eukaryota; phylum Oomycota; class Peronosporomycetes; order Pythiales; family Pythiaceae; genus Phytopythium; species Phytopythium helicoides. The sequence goes on along the minus strand of JANFNE010000008.1, from coordinate 174,215 downwards.
CCGCCGCAGCGACAGTAGCCAACGAATGAATGCATGTCCGTGTAGATTTTGAGGGTGACAATGAAATAACCCTACATGTTCCTCTGATGAGCTCGTCGTGGCGAGAACGCTTCAAGCAAGACACTCTCAAGATCCATGCACACTAATCAACAACAGACTTGGCTATCATCAGTCAACATGTTTCCGTGCGTTTCACCGCAGCCTCATGTCGTTACGGTCTGAAATAGCGCTCGCACTGTTGGTTGCATGCACATCGCGCTCGATGCCCACCACTCACAACCCGTGGGATTGAATTGGCTCGGTGACCATGACGCTGAGCCCTCCGCGATGTGCCGTCAACATGGAGCAGCGACTAGCTGCACTTCGGCGAGACCAGGAAATCGATGGGCTGCGCGTGTACCTGATCAAATACAACTTGTTTCCGCGCAACCGCGACCCACACAACTCGCCCATCCGCGTCGAGGAACTCAAGGAGCTCGTAAAGCACTGGAAGTTGCATCGGCAGCGCGGATTCTGGCGTGACCACCCGGACAAAGAAGACCTCGTGCGTGCGCTGCTGCAACACATCAAGAGCGAGGCAGCCAACAAAAAGCGGCGGCAAGATGCTCAGGAAAAGTATCGGTTGAAGACGGCGGCAGCTGGAGGTGTGGACGCCGCAAAAATGCGAGATTTTGCGGCAATTTTGCACGCTCCAAACGCAGATGGAGACGGCGACAAAGAACGAGAGCGTGAGCAAGCAGTCGCAGCGGCCAAACGCAAGAACTTTGGCGGCGGCGATTTGTTTTATCAGCGAGGCGATTATGATGAAGGGATGATCTATTTGTCGCGAATCGACAAATCTCGCTTTCAGAGCGAGAGACACGATCCTCGTACAGATCTCTTGACAACAACAGCATCTGCTCCGACTCCACTCGATCACCTCATGATGCTGGGAAATACTGGCAATGGCGTGTCGACGGGAAAAACCGGCGACAAGGACGGAGGATCTCAGCACGTAGCCTCTACGGCGTCACTACTTCATCATGTACTGGAGATGGCATCACACACGGCAAGTCCTAACACAATGCTGCTGACAAGAGAGGCTCGACTCCGTTGCGTCGAAGGCTTTTATACCATTTCGTGCCACCGTGGGTATGAGGCGCAGCTTGTCCGCGAGGGAGCTCTTGGCACTATCAGCGCCGTTATCAAGGCAGAAGACCCAGCAATCAGGATTTTCGCGGCTGCGACGCTGCACAACCTCACAGTCCCACCCCCTGAGGCTCGGAATCGGACACAACAGCACCAACAGCAGCAGTTTCAGCACGAGATGGATGCTATGATCAACAGAAGCCACCATCCATACCAACAATCAATGACCCATCTACCACTTGCAACACGCGAGCTGTACACAAAAATGGTGGACGAAAGTATCATTGGAACACTGCTGGAGCTCGCACACACACCACACCCAACAGTTAAGGCACTGTGCGCACGGGCTTTGCTAAGACTTTCTCTTGATGATGCACATCACTTTGCCTTAGTTCATGAAGGTGCTGTCGCGATGCTGTCACAGCTCATGGCGGGATCTAGCGCCGTCGATGACTCAGTGCGGGAGATATGCATGCTTACTTTGGTAAACCTTGCGAGTGTTCCACGAGCCGTCACCTGCGATGCGATTTTGAACGTTTTGACAGGACTTGTCAAGACTGGGAGTGCTCAGACGCAGCGAAGGTGCGCACAAGCATTGTTGAATTTGTCCATTTTACCGACAACGCGCTCCAATTTGGTTGAAGACGGCGCAGTTGGCGCACTGGCGCTACTTGCTGCCACCAAACAAGTTCCTGTACTTGATGTGGTTGCATGCGTGTTGTGCAATCTAGCGGGCGTGAAAACGAACCAAGAACAGCTCGTCAAAAATGGCGCACTTCCCATTGTGTTGGATGTGCTTGACTCCATCGAGCGTACACACGACCAAATCAGCGAAAGCGCATACGACGAAGAAGAGGATGATGGGAAACAGCAATTAGTTCAGTCGGGCGACAGCACTGGTGCAGATGAAGCTGCACGTCTTCTGCTAGCTCGTATCCGGAAGAATTCCATCAATGTTGTCGCGTACCTCTGCTGCAACCCCAAATTGCAAGCGCGTGTTGGCGGTTCAGGTATGGTGGGCAAGATGCTCCGGATTCTTCAAGACATTCGCGTGATTGGGAGATCATCTGGCAGTTCCGCCATGTCAGCGTTTGAAGATGACTCGGAGAAGTTCATCGTACTCGCAATTGCGAACTTAGCGCTTGAGGATCGCTGTCGCCCAGGGATTGTTCAAGATGGGGCAGTTCCAATACTCCTTCGAATACTTCTAGACGGAGACGCAGAGGCTGGCACTGGGCTAACAAGAGCGCCACCCGAGTCCCAGTCGGCGTCGCTTGTGCTACTGAAACTTGATTGTGTTACAGCATTGAGCAACCTGATGCTACACCCACTAAACTTTGCACGGCTAGTAGACGAAGGAGTCGTTCCCGCTTTCATTACTCAGTTGCGAAGCAACCAGAATGCCGATATTCAGCGAGCTTGCGCGTACGCACTTCTTACCCTTGCTCGTGATCCAGGCATGAAAACCCGACTTGCTTACGTGACTACTCCCGACGACCTCGACAATAAGCGAGGTGCAATCCCGGCGATGCTAGCGTTTGCGTCGTCACACTTGCAGGAGGCTGAGCTATGCCGTGTGTGCGTCTCCTTCCTTCTCCACCTGTCTACCCGAGCTGAAAATCACGAATCACTGTACTTCGAAGGAGCTCCTGGGCTACTCATCCGAGTTCTCCACCGACGTAAGGTAAACCCGAAAACAGAGAAAACGAGTGAGCCATCTCCCTCAGTTCTGTACGGTCTCTGGATGGACTGTATGGCCACGCTTGCCAACTTATCGCGGTGCACTGCACGACAGCAGGCATTGCTTGAAGATGGAGTGATGGAAGCCATTCAGCACTTCTTGGCAATATCAGGAGGTGCTCGAGACGCAAGCGTCGACAAAAAGATCGTCAAAGCCCAGCTCTCAGCTGCTTGGGTGTTATATGAGCTGCATGTCCATTGCTGCCTCCCCGAGACAGACCCAGCTCACAGTGATGCCTTCTTCGCGAGCCTACTGCTACTTGCAACGCAGTCGTCCTCGAAGAACTCAAGATTAGATCGGAAAGCAGTGATGGCAAAACAAAAGGCAGCGCAGCGCTGCGCGCTAACAATCGCCCTTGTTGCATTGCGGATCCCACGCGGCCTGAAACTCCTTGCCGCGCACACAGATATCCCACCCGCACTGAATATTGTCATGCGCACGGGTCTTCACGAGGCACAAGTATGTGCTGCAATTGCACTCTGCAATCTTGCAACTGAGCGTGGCTCACTTCCGAAGCGCGTGTGGAGGGACCCAACAACCGAAGACTTTCTCGTCATTGCGCTGTTGCGGTTGAACCGCGACCAGACAAAAGTTGTGTGCGCAAAAGCGCTTTTCAACTTGCTATCTCACGAAGATTCTCGAGCGCAGCTTGTCGCGGACGGGGCTCTCTACGCTCTACTCAAACTCGCAAAACTCGAAAATGACGAGATTCGTGACTTAGCTCTTCGTGCGGTCTATAACTTGTCCCTGGATGAAAAGCGTGCACGGCAGCTTCTCGATATGGAGCTTGTGCGTGTACTAGCAAAAATGTATCAAGCCGAGTTTGCGCGCGCTATCAAAAAGCTAATGTGCGGCATCTTGAGCAATTTGTCGAGTGGTGGCGCAGGAAACATACTTCCCAACGGAGAAGATGAGACCTGTCGGAATGCTCTGCAAATGCTGCACGAAGGTGCTCTCTCGGTACTTCGAAATCTTGTCAAGGTTCGAGACCCAGAAACAAAAGTGTACGCACTTAACACACTCTACAACCTGTCATGCACGCGCGACACATGGGATACGCTTGTCAAAGACGAGTCGAACGTCCTCGCGCTACTTCTAGTTGAACTCAAAGCTGAGAGTCGTGAAGGTGCGCGCTATGCAGCAATGACAGTCGCAAATCTGAGTGGAAGTCCCTTGGCTGTCTCGACTCTGACGGACGGGGCTACTACATCCAATAATAATGCATCAACCTCTACGACGTTGTCGGCTGTGACGGTCATCAACGACGCAATGAAACGAAGCTTAGTCGGTCTGTCAGATACCAAGGCTGGAGAGGAAAACACTCGCGCTCTGGCAATTCCGACGCTGTGTGCTTGTGTATTTGCATTGCGCAACCTCTTCACGCGTAGATCGAACCGACTGACTTTTGTTGCTAATGGGGGTATCCAGACGCTTGCTGCCATGCTTGCAAGTGCCGACCTCGTAGAACGGGAGCCAGCAACGCTGCAGGTCGCTGCTGACATGCTTTGTGCGCTTGCCAAGCGTCGAGATGATGGGTCCGACGAAAGTGCGATCACGAGAAGCAAACAGGAACGGCTTGTCAAAGACGGAATTGTGCGAGCACTTGCAGCAATCGTCAAAGGGTCGGTCGGCACAGGAACCATCTCTGTTGCGCAAGAGACTAAAACCTGCATGGACATTGCCGCGTCGCTCAGCAATCTCTCGACGAACGCAGTCTGCCATGAGGGAATGCTGAAGGATGGTGTCCTTGATGCTATTGCTGACCTGTGCCGTACCAACCCGGGGGACGCTCGAGCACCTTACAAAGGCCTCGTATCGGTTCGTGGCGAAGAGTTTGTAAGTCATTGCGCCGTCGTCTTGCGCAATTTGTCACGACTGGACCCTGCACTTGCGTCTCAAGTCGGCAGTGATGATGGGAGCAACATAGCTAATGCAAGCACAGCGGACGAAGTAAAGGGACAGCGATTAGCAGCGCAACCAGGGACAGTACAGGTAGCACTAGCGCTGTCGTTGTCAACGTCTCGCGAGACTCGTGAACACGTTGCTGTGACGCTGTACAATCTATCGCGGCACCGAAAATGCAGGCAGCAGATGATCAAGAACGACGCAGCACGTGCACTTCTTCGGCTTGGAAATCCAGGGGCGACAACACTAAAACGTCAAATCTGTGCGCTGACCCTGCAACGACTAGCTAAACACACAACTGGAGAAGGGAACAACGCCGAAGGCGGTCCCGTTTACGATGACCCGCATGTTGCTAAGGTAGTTCAAGAAGGCATTGTAGCCGCAATTGCTGGACTTGCAGAGCAGCATCAGCCCGAAGTGCTAGCGGCCGTGGCAGCTAGTGTCACGCTCATTGTGGAGGCACCTCCTGCGATTGGCAATGGAATCTGCGACGACAGTGAGCAACTCGAGCTTGTGCGCGCGAGTTACCGCGTTATGGCACAAAAAGGTGCCCCACCGGACTGGGAACGTGTGCTGATAATGGATCTTAGCGCGTGGCCAGAGCTTGGTGCTCTACTGAATGGGAGCGAGGACCAGGTTTCCCGAATTGCTGGGCACATTTCGGCTGGAGCAGATGAGGATGCTACCGCGGTTGTCGAAGAGGAAGGTAGCAGCGATGAGGAAAATGAGGTGGTTATTGCTGATGTCAAAGCCGCACCAACATCAAGAGCGCAGTCGCCGATCGCAAAAGCATTGTCTCCCAACGCGAGCAGTAGCCGAAGGCCCGCAACTACCGCACAAGCGGCTATAGCAGTGACTGCCCCGCGCACTTGCGGCACGGACGTCGTGCTAGGAACGGTTGAGCTCTTGAGTGACAGCGCCGGCGAGAAAGCACGTGTCAATGTGGACACAGAGTTTGCGCTTCGTCGGACAGCGAGTGCAGCCACGAACCCCACGGCTGGACTGGAAGGCGTCGATGAAGCACTGCCTAAACTTCGACCGGCAACAGCACCTGATCCAGTCGAAGAAGTCCCCAGTTTTCCGTCAGCGGGCTCTCCGCAATCTAGTGGTCACCAGTCGGTGCTACGAGGAAAACAGTCCACGCTCAAGCAGGTTCGACAGGATGCGACCACCTCTTCTACTCCGACGCTGAGTCCGCATAAGTCTCCGGCATCATCTTCGTCTTCCATGTTGCCATCCGTCGGAGCTGGGACTCCCAAACGCCGTTCGCGAAATTTGGAGCCGCTAGCCATCTCACCACCATCACCTGCATCGTCTTCAAAGTGGTGATAAAGCAATCAAGCTGTCGTAGCTAGTATCAAATCACTTTTTGTTCGTAGAAGTACATGTTTTATCATCTCGCACGGACACACAGATCGCAACCTCCAAGCGCATCTCACACGATGTAGCTCTTGCCTGCGACGACTTTATCCTTTGCCTTCAGCGCGACTCCGAGCGCAGCAGCAACCTGAGGGGGCTTGGCACCCTGAGCTTTTGCCCACGAATAGAACATGACGCCCGAGACGACGATCAGCGTCGCGACACCGCGCTTGGTGTCAAAGCACTGGGATTCCTGCTGGCTGCAGTAGAGCAGCGAGCTAATGACAAACACGCAGACCGCGCGCAGGCTCTGCATGATGCCGGTCGTCACAGCGCCGCTTGAGCCAAGTAACATGAAGTACGTGATGCCATGCGCCAATTGAGACAGTGTGTATGCCAACAGTGCAATGAAGATGCCCTAACGGAAGTAAACACGTTAGCATGTAACCCAGCATGCTCTAGACAAATCAAGTACAATGGGATCGCTTACCAAGGTATTGCCACCAGCATCAGCGATGGGGTTGGTGACAAGCTCGTGCCACCTTGGAAGCACGAAGAAACACTGGTAGACAGCAATAATGGCCACGCATGCTGTCCCAATTTTGAGACATAGCTCACGCGGCTGCGGCCGCTCTGGCAGCTTAAGGGTGTACTCGCCGGCGACGTAGTTGCCTCCGTAAAAGGCGGCTCCAACAAGCGTGTTGAAGCATCCCATGAGAACTATGGCGTTGTTGCCTGTTTTCGCAGCAAGTTAGATACACGGCGCCGTCGTGAAGTTGGCAAAAAAAAAAAAAAAAAAAAAAAAATTCTCAGAGACGTACGTCCTCCTGAGGATTCTCCGAGCGCGCTGAAAGCAAGTCCAAAGGTGACGAGGGCAATGCCAACCCACTGCTCCTTTGTCACAATCTTCTTGAGCACGATGCGCGACATGAGCGCCGACCAACAGATCACAGACGAGTACACAACTGTAGTGCAGCATTACAACGGTCAGGCGCATGCAATTTCAGCACAACATGAAGCGATAGACTGCGATTTACCTTGGAAAAGTCCGCTGCCGGCCATCGACAGTCCGACGTTGGAGAAGATACAGCCGGCAAAGTCGAGCACAACCGAGATGAGCACGCAGATCTGCACCGTCGACTGCGAGCGCCACGCGGACGTCACTGCGTCCGTCAGTGCCCACGAAGCAGCGGGCGCGGCGGTCGCAGCCGGCTTGTCCAGCAGCTCGGCCTCCTCGTCCTCTACCAGCAAGCTGTCCGCGTCCGCGGCGGTCTGTCGGCGCGTCAGCTCGGTCGTCGTCACACTGTCATCCCACCGCGCGTTAGTGAACGCGCGCCATCAGTTCGACCCGCGCTGCTGACGTACGTGACGTGGTCGGGTGGCGTCCAGTCGAGCTGCTCGGCGCTCTCGGCGCCAGTTCTCTCCGGCTCGTCCTCTGCTGGCGGGAGCGGCGCGCGCTGGGGCTTGTCGACGGACGCGGCCGACGCGGAGGCCCCTGCCGGGACGAGCCCCGAGAGCATCATGCCGAGGTAGTTGCAGAGCGGCAGCAGCATGGCGCGCTGGTCGCCCGCGCCCGCGTAGAAGGCGAACTGCGCCGCGCAGGTGGAGAAGACGCCCGTGGCCAGGAACACGCCCTGTACGGCCAGGCGGCGCGCCACGGAGGCGTCGGCCATGGCGAGCTGGCGAGGCGGCGAGTTGGCGAGTGAGTGGCTTTTCTGGCGGCAGGTGATCGCTCGGGAAGGCATGATGTCCGTTGAACGCGGCTTCCTGGTAGGCGAGAGGGGAGAGGTGGGGCGACCTGGGAGTCAGAAACGGCGCTGGTTGGGCGACCGAGGAGTCATTTGGCGAGCGGGAGGCCAACACGCGCTGGCTCTTGATGCGGCACCTGGGCAACCCAGAGGCACCCAGTTTCGGCGCTGTGGGGATCGCCTCCATGCGGTTGTTGGCGGTTGCGACTTGCAGGCGGCGAAGGCTCCATGCTCGGTCGCGAGTTGGTTTGGGCCGGCGCCATGACCAGAAGTTCGCGAGCGCTGGACTGAGGGCGGCGACGCTGCGACGGCGCGAGTTGGGAGCGCCAGTTGCGCGATGGGGGTCTAGTTGAAGTGAGTGTCGAGACTCTGCAACTGTAAAGCGAGCTTTACCCCTCATTCAGCAACATTTCTGATCACCTTCCACAATAATGGCGCCACCCAGTTGTCCCGTGAACGTCCACGCCATGACCGCCAGCTCTACGAATGCTTCGACCGACGCCCTCCAGGCCGCCGAGCGCCAGCTGGACGCGCTGGACGCCAAGCACCGCCACGACCGCACGCTCGAAACCCAGCGAGAGTTCAAGCGCAGGAGCGAGATGGAGGCCGTGTTGGCTGCCACGCCACGCTTACCGACGACCATGACCGCCGTGATCGCGTCCGACAAGAGCAAGGCGGCGCTCATGAACTGACACAACCTCGAGTATGACACGGACTGGGAGCACGAGAGAGCGCCAGCGCGAGCTCGCTGCGGCGAGGAAGCGGCTCGAGTCAGCTCGCGAGGCTTAAGAGCAGTGTGAGCTGGTGCAAGAAGACAAGAGGGGGCAGCTCGGCTACGCGTATGAAACGGAGAACAGCGAGAGTGACCTGGGCGTCGTCGGCGACTTGAGAGCGACAGTATGGAAGGAACGAGCGACCTCGGCAGTGCTGTCATCCCCGAAAACAGCATCAACAACTGCTGCTACTGTTGCTACTGCTGCTACGACTCCATCTTCGATAACAACACTACACTGGAGAGCATCGATCGTGACAGCAAATGGATTATACAAGATGCTCATCGACCTCCAGGGGGTAATATCGCGACTTTGCCGACGCGGTCCGTGCCGATTCTCGCAGAATTGTTCGAGAGGGGTGCCGCTGGAGCCATCTTGGCACACTACCGTGGCGTGTCAACACCTTCCGGCTCCAGCGCGTCCGCTGACTGCACTGAGCGAGCTCCATTCTGTGACTAGATCTTGAGCGAGAAGACCGCATCCACTAATCAGATCTTCAATCGCTTGCGCCGCTGGGGAGAACATCTCTGACGAAGAGCATATCCCCACCGATACGTCCACTCTGTGTCCCGAAATCGACTTGACCGTTAGTGAGATCAAGATGGCGTCCGAGACGTTTGAGAGGAGCAAGAGCAGCGAGAAGTTTGATAGATGCGAGACGCCAAAGAGATGCGCGACGCCCGAAAGGAATGCGAAGGTCGTTGCCTGAGCGAGCACCTGCGATGGGGGCATTTTTTTTCTTCAAACGACCACGTCGGTGCTGATGTATGCACGTCGAGACCGACATGGCGCCTGCCGTCGCACCGCCTTCTCACTTCGTGTTTACAATATACACGACCTACACCGATGATAGATACGATATTTGACGATCACATCGTCGCCATTACCCTGATCTCGTCTCTCCGCTGATGAGCTCGCTGAAATTGATGCCTGCACATCCGATCTGGCTGCGATTCATAAGTTCACGTTTGCCTACAGCTTCATTGCCAGATCCTGCATCTAATGAAGTATCTGCTAGGTGAACCCTCCTGAGGTCTGTGACGACATAATCGAGCCCGATGCTGTGGAGACCAGGAACGGCGAGGCTACTGCCGATGCCGCAGCTCTCACGTCGACCGTCAGTCTCGGCCCCACCTCTGCTATTCGAACCAAGGAAGACTACATTGCGAGCGACGCTGCGGATGCAGTGAACTCTCCTGCATTCTTCATGATCACGGAGATCCTGAGAGTTGTGGTTGATGCGGTGGTGGGATCGACAATTCCAAACCGACAGGTCAGACTGTGTTTCGCCCTACACATCCATTTCGCAATTCTTCACGTGCCGATCGATCTCGAGCACCTCAATCGAACGCTGTGGGTCCAAGCGCTATGCTTCAAGCACGTCTACATGCATTTACTCTATGCATCACCTCGTCAAGACTACGCACAGAAGTACTCAGATCGTTTGAAGGCATCATCGGGTTCAAACTCAGCAAGCACGCCAGCTCGGCTACCGATGCGAAGAACCATGCTCGACTTCGCATCTCAACTATCTCTATCGACACATGATGGCCCTAAACAGCTTGGCGCAGTCATTTAATACCATCTTCTCTGCGACTGCGTACCCAGCGAGCAAGTCGCTGATCCTCGTCGCAGCTCATTGCGTTCTCACATCCTCACATCCTAGAGCTCACATCCATACGCTTTTGCCCCCGACGAATATTCCTTTTGCCGCTATCGTTGGTCTCATTGAGCGATCGATAGTGCGACCGCTGTAGCTCGACCTTGTTGCTGGAGCCTAATTATGACTTGCTGCAGCTGCACAGTGTTTGGAAACATTCGCGCTTCGTGATCGCACATCGTCGACATCTTTGTGTTGCTTACTACGGTTTTCTTCTCCGGGTCTGCACGGCTCGAGATCTTTGCTTCTTCACCAAAGTATGAACTTCGAGGGTTCATGCAGAGCGCGTCGCACCTCTCAGTACTAACTGTGCTCTGCTCACATGTGCCATCAATTGCGAACGAAGTCGAGTGGGTTTAGTCCCGGGTGTCAAACACTTGCAGCAGCAGCTCGCCGTAATTCCCGCTGACCTCCTCCTTGATACGTTCGCGCAACTCCTTGCTGTATCTCTTCTTGTAAGCTGGCTTAATGTCACGCAGAACAATGTGGTAGCGCACAACGGCCGAGCTAAGCGCGTCCTCGTCTATGCCAAAGCCCTTCATAGTCTTCTCGAACAGATCTGAGAGCAACTCCAGCGGCTCGACCGACATGCGAATGAGAAATACAAGCGCATCCTCGGCGTCACCACTGAACTCCTTCTTGGCGGCTTCCGCCAGTGGCTTACCGTACTTCTTCTCATAGACGGTGTTAATGGCACGCAGGTGCTGTGGAGGTGCCTGGATAAGGATCTTGATGAAGCTATCCTCGTCTGTACCTAGCTTACCCTCTCCGGCCCTGTACAAAGCTTCGGCATCGGCCTCAGCCTTGGCGGCATTATGCACAGCCAGGTTGTACTTGACGGCCGCGGCCTGGAGCGACGCGAGCACGACCTTCTTGAAGTCGCCACTGAGCTCGCTCTCAAGCGTGAATATGAGGTCCTTGTGGTACAGGTCGAAGAACGTCTTCTTAAGGATGTTGATTTCGGTGTTCGAGCGGCCGACGACGACCGGGTAGATGAATTTCTCTCTGGTTCCGACGCCCTTGGTCGCGTGATCCAGGATTTCGGCCTCGGCCTCGGCCAGCGGCGTCGAGATGAGCTTAAGCAGGTAGCCGTAGTGGCCCGAGGTCACGCTGGACACCAGCGACTTAAGCGTCTGGTTGTGCACCTCCTTGTAGCGCTGGGCGATGAAGGCGCGCTGCTCGGCCGTCTTGGTACCCAGTGCCTTGTTTAACGCCGCCTCCTTGGTGCCCGCGCCTTTGGTGGCCTCGTAGATCTCGTTCACGGCCGCGTCCGTGCCCGGCGGGTACGACGGCTTACCGGACATCCAGGCACTATGCGTGTCGGGCGGGTACAGGCTCAGCATCTTCGCGCAGAGGCTGGGGAGGCTGGAAAGGGAGGCTGGGCTTGTCGGCAACCTGGGAGAATGGCACGGAAGATCCAGCTGTGCTCGAGAGCTGACATCAGTTTGGATCAGCGCGGATGGCCAGGGTCTGCTTGATTATGGATTCGTATACGCAGGATACTTGACTTTACAGCCCGCTCGAATGTTGTTTCACCTTGGGAAATGGACTGATATGAAACGAGTTTTGGACAGGTAATTAGGTTTGAGCGCATGACAGATGGGCTGAGTCAATTTACGTATGCAACAGCTGAACGTTGAGGCTGCACCGCATGCACTCGACGAGTACACGTAGCCACAATCCAGGGGTGCTCAGGTGACGCTGTCACTGCCCACCCCCTTGTATCGAAGACCCAAGAATTTCCTCATTTCCCGGCGCATACGAGGTGCAAATAGGTGGATGCCACCCGAGTGGAGATGTTACTTCGGGTTTGTGTAATAAACCGATTAACAATTGAGCTTGTCTGCTGAGTAGAGCACAACCAGGCGTCCTTGCGATGACTAAACCTTGGTGTTTTCACGACAACCCAAACACAGTGATCGATGGATCAAGCGCTGCTAAGGTACACAATGTCGAGTCTGCACAATCTCTAAGTTGAAGTGATCACCACACGATGGTAGCTTAAGCACAGGATAGAAAAGTACTTTATGTCTTGAGTCGAAGTGGAGTCAACAAAAGACTTGAATGCTTCAACAGGCTGAAGCTTCTAACTCGAGGAGTGGGACGTAAAAACACTTGCTGTGCCAAACCGTCAGGTTTGTGAAATTGTTTTTGAAGTTGTGACAACTGACAGAGCCCACAGTACACACATCGAACACGAGAAGTCAAAGCGCTATCTGCGTTGTCGAAGTAATCGCAAAATTTCTTTGAAGCATTCAACGTTGAATGCATTCTATAGCTGTTGGAGAGAAACTGGTGTCTGGAATCACGAGGCTACATCACCAATCTCACGCGCCCCCGTGTGTCCCAACCGACGCAGGAGTTATCGCGATGTGATGTAATGTTCACGGTATGTACTCGCCGGCGCAGGTGCCGCTTGGTCACGATCTAAATAGCCCGTACCCACGCTGACGAAGGGAGAAGGAGGAATTTATATCTACGGCGCGGACGTTTTCACTCAGTGAGCATGTGAGTTTGACAGGGCCCCTACGCACGGGTTGTTAGTCGTGCTCTGGTGCGTTGGCTGAGTAGGACCAACATGATTTAATCCAATACCATTGCTTTTGCACTCAGTGACTTGAGTGAGTTGCCGGGAATTTCTAAAGAAGGCGAGGACTTGTGTACTTCGCGGCAATTTATCAACTGGTTGCTAACCTGCTTGCCTACTGTTTACTCACTCTTAGCTAATATCGTACGATGGTACAGCCCTTCTTTCTTTAGCACGTGCCTATTGTGCTAGCTCCCATGCGTCGACAGCCGACAGTCGGTAGTCGATGATCGATAGTCGATAACCGGCTGTCGACCGTCAATAATTGTCATTCGATAGTCGGTCATCAGTAGTTGATCGCCAGTTGTTTGGGGTCGGTGGTTGATAGTTGGAAGTGGACGTCGATAGGCGGTATTCGGTGGTCAGTAGGCGATACTCAATGATTGTTAGTCGACATCTGATAGTATAGCCGATAGTTGGAAGCTGATAGACATCGGTATGTGTCGTCCATTGTCGGTAGCTGACAACTGGCGGTTGGAAGTCGGTCGCTGCTCGGTGGTAATTAGTTGATAATAGACATTCGGTAGTCGATAGTAGGCAGTTGACGATGCTGATAGGCAACGGTTGGCAATACCCCCCCAACCGACAAAAATGGCTGCTAATGAAGAGGTTAATTCCCACCATAGATTCTACTATTACTTAATAAAAACAGGGAGGGCTTTGCCACATTGTGATTTTTGACGTATGAAATGTCAACGTGGGTCACTACACGTCCAGTAAAATCTGGCGTTGCTCATGTGAAGCAAAGTATTCATATGCTTTTTTTGTGATTTCAACATCTCTCTTCTTTTCGAGCACTTATACATATAGTGAAAGCTGATATATAACTCGCGCCCAGGTTCAAGTACTGACATTAAAGGAAGAACCATTGGCAATCGTTCTCAGTCTGTGTATCTGTTGAAGGTTGATTGATGATAAACCAGTATCCACAAGATATTTCGAGCCAAGAAAAAGTTGCAGAGACATACTCAATTAAATCGAGCAAACGCATACCAATACTCGTTTTTTAATGAGTAAAAATTGATCCCATCAGTCACTTAAGAACATTATATTACCCCAATACTAAACTACGGTATCAGAGTTTGAAGATCTTTGATTGTAGCCTTGAGTAAAAGTTATATGTTGTAAAATTTTCGCAAAAACTGGACGTTGCGGCGGGAGCATAGTGGGGTTCTCGCCTCGGAAAACTGTGTGCATACTACAATGTTTATTATAGGTGTGGTCAGGGCAAGGAAAAGAGAGAGAGAGAGAGAGAGAGCGAGAGAGAGAGAGAGATAGAAAAAAAAACAAGGTTCGTAAACCACTTGGAGTATATCAGTATTGAATCTAGAATTCATTGCTCAAGCAGTGTACCTGAGACTTGGCATTCACTTCTCATCTCCACTACATACAGAATAAAGGGCAAAGATTCCCAAAAGGAACCGCTACAATCAAAATGAAGAGTTCCTACACCCCTGTCCAAGCGCCGCTCGACACATGTGTATCTTCACAAATGCGTGAAGATCGCAATCGAACACCGACAGGCACACAACGTGACCGTCTGTCCTTTGGAGTGATGCCTTTTCCGTTAAACTGTGTCCGGGCAGTGCGAGAGTCTTCACCTTCACGATTCCTCTCAAACCTCATAAACTTCAAGCTAGAACGACATGGAGCAGCAAATCTCGCTGCACACACAAGTAGACAAACCCATGTATACCTGCTGCGAAAGACTATTACAAATCTCCAAATCATGCGCGTATTGCTGCACGCATCAAATAGCTCCCATTCCACACTGCCCGAGTCGAAGCTAAGGGAGTGAACGCGACGGGTTGTGACGACCAGTAGTAGTCACCTCTTCAGCAAACTCAGTCCTCAAATCTCAAGTTTGATCATCGAGTGCTTCGATATGACTATATTCAATGTTTAATGAGGTGTTGTGCAGATAGTACAATTTGGCTGTTATAAGTACTTTCAAGGCGCTGTGAAAGACGCTACATTATTAGGTTTCGAGGAAGAACATCACGCCTAGCTTAAACCATCGATGCAAACGTTGGATCTCACTGATGTGAGATTATTACATAGCAGAGGTGCGACTCAAGTTCTTGCCCCGATGTAAGTGCATCAACCCACTCTGCTGCTACCCTCATCCGCACGAGGTGTAGATGCTAATTGTAATGTCTACTCCGAGCACCAGAGAATTGAAGCCATGGATGCTGCTTTGACAAGCGCATACGAACAGCTCTCGTTTCTGCATCCATTCAGCCAAAGTCGTATAAATAAATTACCTGTATAAAGCGTACCATATTTCAACATATATACATGATCAATGAATGCGCTGAATCTCTGTATAATGTAGAAACCTTTTTATACGAATATGATTTGGATTAGACGAGGCGATGAGCACCGCACCAAAGATCGCGCTATGGGTGAGAATCGCCACGAGTAACAGCGCGTTGCAGCTGCCATGGCGATGAATGACAAGGTGCAGAACATGCTAATCAACTCACAACGTTGAATGAGATTCACGCAATTGGACGAGCACAGCCGCCCGTTTAGTGGGCCGGCGCATCAAAGACAGTTAGCAGCAGCTTGCGGTAGTCGCCGCTAGTCTCGCCATGGATGCGGTCGCGCAGCTCCTTGTTGTACTTCTTCTTGTACACAGGCTTGATCTGCGAGAGGATGATGTGGTAGCGCACGAGCGTCGAGCTGAGACCCTCCTCGTCGGTGCCAAAGCCCTTCATGGTGCTTTCGAACAGCTCCGAGATGAGCTCCAACGGCTCCAGCACCATACGCAGCAAGAACACGAGCGCCTTGCGAGCGTCGCCAGAAAACTCCTTCTCGGCCGCATGCACCAGCCCGTGCTTGTGCTTGCGCGCGTAGATGTCGTTGACGGCGCGCAAGTGCTGCGGAGGGCTCGTGACCAGCACGTTGATGAACTCCTCCTCCTTGGTACCCATGCGGCCCTCGCCGGCCTTGTAGAGCGCCTCCGGCGTCGGCCTCGGCGCGCTGCGGCGTGTGGATCTGCGGCGAGAAGTCGACCAGCGGCGCCTGCATGGAGGCCATGATGACCTTCTTGAAGTCGCCGCTGAGCTCGCCATTGAGCACGACGTTGAGGTCCTTGCCGTACAGGTCAAAGTAGGTCTTTTTGAGGATGTTGAGCTCGACGTTGGTGCGGCCCATGACGAGCGGGTAGATGAGCTCCTCCTTGGTGCCCATGCCCTTGGTGGCGCGCCGCAGGATCTGCGCCTCGGTCTCGGGCATGAGCGTCACAAGCAGCTCCAGCAGGTTCTGGTAGTGGCCCGACGTCTCCTTGTGCAGCACCTCACGCAGCTCCTTGCCGAACATCTGCTTGTAGCGCTGCGAGATGAGGAAGCGCTGGTCGGGGCGTCTTGTTGCCCACCACCGACGTCAGCGTGTCCTCGTCCGTGCCCAGGCCCTTGCACGCGTCGTGGATCGCCTGCGTGGCAGCGTCCACGCCCGGGGGGAACTGCAGGGCCGCGCCGGTGAAGTGCGCGTGGACTGACGGCGGGTACAGGTTCAGCATCGTGAGGCTAGAGGGAGAAACGAAGAGGGGGAGGGAGTTTCGCTGGAGCTGGAAGCTTGCGGAATGAGCGGAGGCGGGAAGGAGGAAGAGGAGATCCTGCCACGCGCACCATGGGCGTCATGGGTGCGATACATTTCGCAAGTGGTGGGCAGTCAACCCATGGCACCAAAAGAGCCAAAGGAGGCTATACGACGTGGTGCGCCTGATGTTGAATCGACTCTGGGTGGATTATCAGCAGCTGGATGATACTTGTCCGCCATGCGCGAGCTGTTCGCGGTGCTATGAATCAAAGACTTGTACGCCCGCGTCTCCATACCGATGCACCATGTGAACAGCAGCAGATGACGAGCAATGTGGGTGCACTTGGAGCACAGTCGAATGCGGTTTTTCACCGTCAACCATGCGATTTAGAGCCTGGAAGAGATGCTAAGGAGGTGGCGATGCTCCAGAATTACCACCACGTAGCAAACAGAGCACGCTTGGACGCTCGCTGATGCGTCCGCACGCCAACATCTTGCTGCAGGTATCCAAAGGGACCTATCGATGTGGTCGTTGTCAACGTCAGCTACCCCACCAACAAGTCAAAATTTGACAACATCAAGCGCCGTTCAAGCAGATTCTGGTGCAGTAGCACCTCAATGCGCATCGGTCTCATCAATCAACCAATTCACTCAGCCGAAAAGCCATCGATCATGTTTTGCTAGGAAAGTTGCATTATACCGCCGGTGGCGTCTCCAAACCCCATCTGCCCTCCTCGCCCCGCCATGTTGCCCACCTCCAGCCCTGCCTCGGACGCGGACGCTCTCCACCCGGTTGAGAACGTCGGCCTTCTGCTCGCGCTAATGCACATGCAAGACACTCTCGGCCGCCTGGAAGAGGCCTGCGGCCGCCTGGAAGTCGCCGTGCGCCTCCTCCTCGGCAGTAGCTCCATCGCTCCATTTTCCGCCAATCCGATCTCTCTTTTCGCCCACTCGCCGCCCTCCCGCTGCTCTGATTGGCCGAAACCCGCGCTTCAGCCTTCAGCGCGCGAGTGACGTGGTGAAACGACATGGAGGCGGCGCTGCCCGACGCCGCGCGCTCGCCGCTCGTGCGTCACGTGCGCGCGGCCCGCGAGCTGCAGGCGCGCGCGTTCGTCGCGCTGTCGGCTGCGGAGGTGGCGCAGCTGCGCGCCAACGGCAACTCGGGTGCGTCTCGCGGCCGCTTGGCCTGCAGGTTTCCCCCCGGCTCACGGCTCACGCACGCGCGTGGCCGCAGCGGAGGACTGGACGCGCGTGCGCAAGACCAGCGACGCGCCGCTGGACGCCGACCGCATCCGCGACTGCAGCTTCCGCGGCCGCGTGGCGCTCGGCCGCTTCTCGGCGTTCCAGCATCAGGTTGACGGCGTGGGCTTCGCGTCGGGGCTCTACGGCGCCGCGCTGAGCGACGTGGTCGTCATGGACGACGCGCTCGTGATGCGCTCGCTCGCGCTGCACGGAGTGGTGCTGGAGCCGCGGGCTGGCGTCGTGCAGTGCGGTAGCGTGCTGGGGAGAGCTGCTGGGCAAGGTGGGACCAACACGTTCGGCAACGGACAGACGCTGCACGTCGGCGTCGAGACTGGCGGACGCGATCTGCGCGTCGTGGCAGATCTGTCATTCGACCGTGAGCAAAGACTACCATATTTGACTTTGACGAAGCCTGGTCGAGTGCTGATACACCATGGTCGATGCAGTGGCGGCGCGCCTGGCGACAGAGCGAGACAATGCAGAGCTGCTGAGCGCGTACAACGCTGCAGTCGACGCCTACGTCGCCGCACTTGCAGATGACAATGGTGAATCGCAGCAAGGGCTGACAATAATCGCAAGCGATGCGCAGCTACTTCGGTGCGCTCGGGTCGAGGCCTCCTACATCGGGCAAGGAGCCCGGGTGGACGACTGTGATGTTCGAGACTGTACCATTCTGTCGAGCTCCAGCGAGCCGACGACTCTTAGCAGTAAAAGCATTGTGCGTCACTCCATTTTGCAGTTCGGAGCTAGCATCCGCGACTTAAGCGTGGTCGAGTATGCGCTGTTGACCGACTGCGCGCATGTCAAGCGCCACGGAGTCGTGATGAATGCCGTACTAGGGGCGAACACTTGCGTAGCCGAGGGCGAGGTCACATCGAGTCTCGTGGGGCCGTTCGTGGGTTTCCACCATCAAGCACTGCTGATCGCAAGTGTTTGGCCAGGAAGGGAAGGGCAACGTCGGCTACGGCGCCAACGTTGGAAGCAACCACACGCTCAAGGCACCCGACCAGGAACTACTACCAGGTGAAGGAGTGTTCTTTGGTCTCGGGCTGCAACATCAAGTTCCCGACTAATCTCAAGGATGCGCCGTATTCGGTTATTGCAACCGCTGTGACTACGCTTCCGCAACGCATTGCGATGCCGTTCGCACTCATCAATACACCGGGACACGTAATCCCCGGACTATCACCCGCCCTCAATGAGATTTCTCCTGGATGGGTACTTGGAAGCAGCATCTTCACTGTCTTACGCAACGAGCGCAAGTTTCGGACGCGAAATAAGGCGAAGAGGGCAGTCATCAGCACGGAGATCCTCAACCGCACTGATATCGTCGCTCTCATGAAGCAAGCACGAACCGCTCTTATTGCAGCGAATGGCGCAAAGAAGACTCTGGAGATTCCTGAATCTGGAGAGCGCGTGTTCACCGATCGTCACATTCCAGGGCTAGGTAAAAACTATCTCCGCGAGTCTGCACGCAGGGCTGGTATTGCAGCATACACCTTTTTCATCCAGCTCTTTGCGCTCGAGAATCTTCTTTGCTTCGTTGAGTCGGGCTCCGTCAGTGTTGACAACCATATTGGGGCACTCTGTGATCGGTACGCTGGGTGAGCATGCAAGTCAATGTCTGAAACTAATCCTTTGGATGATGTTTCATTCAGTACCGAATTTGAGTTGCAAACATTGGTGGAGGAGTTTCCTGCCGAGAAAAGTGTCGGGGCGTGCTTGCGTGAGCTCGTCGAGAAGAAGACAGC
Organism: Phytopythium helicoides; assembly: GCA_024867545.1. NCBI lineage: Eukaryota > Oomycota > Peronosporomycetes > Pythiales > Pythiaceae > Phytopythium > Phytopythium helicoides. The sequence goes on along the minus strand of JANFNE010000008.1, from coordinate 154,778 downwards.
AGTTGTGAAGAGTGCCGTTGTGGGCAAGTCTCGCGATGACAAACGAGGAGAGCGCATCGTCTCAGACTACTCATTGGTGCACACTCCTGCCGACGACGAAGCTGTTGTCCAAGATGCACGACGGTGCGTTTTCGTACTTTGACATCCAAGTTGGAGAGAACGAGAGTGATAACATTCGTTTTGCCTGCAATAGTGCTGCTGAAGAGGTAAAGAAGCGAGTCGGGGCGTTTCTTCCACGGGTGTAATACGCCTAGTGGCTTTCAATTACTGTTTGCCTCGAATGATCCTTCCTGGTAGATACATTTTAGAATTGAGGCTCGACTTGAAAGGATGAAAACCTTCACTTTCCTCCAAGTTTTGGCAGAACTGGAGTGGAGACCTGACAGTCTTCGTGTCGGATTTGAGTCATCCTCTTCGTACCGTGGTGTACTTGGAACAGCAGGTAACTGGGCTGAACTGCGAGCACCATCGAGCATGCGAGTGGCCACATCACTCTGAGGTGAGGAGCTGGTGTCAGCACCTCGAAAGGGCTCGATTTTCGCCGCGCAGTTGATTTGACAAACGGGCTCGTACCAAAGACAGGTCCCACGAGGTCCGCACCGTAGATTTCCTGAAGTGCCGATGCAGATAGAGACATAAAGTTGTTGGTGATTTTGGCTGGTGCTCGAAAGATGTCATCGGCACGCTGGCGCTGGCGCTGTACCCCTTGCAGCTTCTTCGCCTCAGTCATCATTGCCTCGGGGTCAAGGTTAGCGGAAGCATCAACAATTAGCACAGCTCGTCGGCTCTCTGACAGACACTCGATTCGACCATCATTTGCGACTATCACGCTCGAAAGCCACGTCGAGTTTCCAGAACCGTTGCTGTTGCTAGGTCCGGCAGCTAGCGCCTCAAGGGTGTTTGCAATCTCCCGACTCCGTCCAAGCGCAATGTAATTCTGGCGCAGATCAAGCTCGATCAAGCCAACTGCCTCGCCTCCAGGTCGGCGCTTAGCCATCACAATCTGCTGCGAAAAAGACGCTATTGCTCGGGCACTCTCCGAGGTTAAGCGATTCGCACGAAGATCCAGGGTCTTGAGGGACGCCGGTGTCACAGCCAGAAGAGCCGTAAGAAGAGGTGCCATATCACGATCGAGTAATACGCACCCATCAAGAGCTAAAGTTGACAGCACAAGTGGCTTATCAGATGGTAAAACGGGCGAAGTAGTAGTCTTTCCTGTGAAGTCAAACTTCGACCCAGCACGGATGGCATCACTGATCCTCCTTATCAACGCCGACTTGCCGTCCAGTGACTTTTGACAGCTCGCGCTGGAGATCTTGAATCTGTTCGCGAATCTGCACTTCCCTGGATTCGAGTTGTTGCTTTCGCTGACTCCAGTCACTCACTGCATTCGCAAATTGCCGTTTTACTTCATCCAGCTGGTCCGCTACAACTTGCTTCTCAAGCGCCAATTCTGCTCGAAGTTGGGACTCGGATGTTACCTGCTCTGCTAGCCGTGCAATCCGCTCGCGCTGTTCACGAATAGTGCTTTCAAGTCTGGTTGACATCTCTCCCCGGTCCAAGATCTCTCGTTCGCGCAGCTTCTCGCGCTTCACTGCTGCTCGCAGAGAGTCATTCATCTCTTCAAGCTGCTTTCTCAGAATGCCAACTTCTCTGTCGACTTCACTTTGTCGCTTTTGAGCCTGCGACTCGGACTGTGTTTTCTGAGAAAGCACGTCGCTGAGGTGCCCCTCAAGCGTAGCGATGCGAGCAAGAGATTCGCTCAATAGATTTTCCAACTCGCGCATCCGTCCTTGGCACGCTGCTAGCTTCTCCATTGCTGTCTCCCGTGCATCAACTGCGTCGTGTAGATCGCCTTGTGCTTCCTGTAGTTTACGGGTTAGCTCATACTGTCGTGTGCGACGCATCACCAGCTCGCTCTCGAGTCTGTCAACTGCAAGTTGGTGATTCATCCGTAGTTCCGTCATTTCGGCCTGCTCACGCTTTCTCTCCCGAAGTAACTTGTCGTGCAGTGTAACTAGTTCCTTCCTCTGCGAGGCAATCAGATCATTGCTATCAACAGGACTGGCACTGTCGGCCATCGCTTGGATTTGTTCGTCAAGACGTCTTCGCAAATACTGTGTTTCTCTCGACGCTTCATCCAGTTTTCCCCTGACGTCCTCTGTCTGTTGCTCTTGGGCGGCGAGAGCTTGAAGTAGCTTTGTGTTCTGTGCAGCGGCAATAGCGACAGCTCGCTCTCGGCCCTCTGCCTGACTTCGCATTACCCGAAGAGTTTCCACCTCAGCCTGCAGCGCATCGATCGTGCGCTGAGCTCGAACCGCGTCGTGCTCTCGATGCATGAGTGCTGTTTGTACTCGTTCAAGCGCAGCCTCCAGCTCATCCAGCTGAACGCGTAACTGGTCGTTTTTCCCAGGAAAGGAGCCATACCTCACGCGTCTTCGCCTGCAATAGTGTCGTCCCGTAGTGCAATGAGCGCGTTTTCGCGAAGCTTCGAGGTGAAAGACAAGCGTCTGCAACCTCCACGATCGGCTTGGACGGAGTTGCGGTTTTTACTGCACAGGCAGCAGCAGCAGAAGAGCGTCGTCGAGGGTTCTGAATTTGCAGTCGTAACTGGGTTTCACGATCGCGAGCTTGTTCAAGCTCAAGCAATGCACTCGCCAAAGCTCGCTCTTTCGCGTCAAGCGCGGCACTAACCATGGCAAACTCATCTTCATCTTTTCTCACCTGGTCACTCAGCTGTTGCACCTGAGCAGTTAACTGTATTACAGTCTCGACTGATGAAGACTCGGAGTGCTGTCACCTTTCAAGGGCTGCAGCAAAGCTAGCAGTTCATCAATGCGCTCTTGTTTCCGCGTAAGTAGGAGTTCTTTGGCATTGAGCTCGGCCGTCTGCCGCTCCACGCGCAGCTTGAGCTCGCTCATCGCGTCATCTCCGCTATCATTGGGCGGGAGATCTATCGCAGACTTGTAAGATGCGCCCACATCATTCATGACGGTCGTGTTGGCATGAACGATCTGAAGCCACATCTCATTGGAACACACGTCGACAATATACAAAGGCTGCAACGGCTGAACTCGACTCAAAATATCTTAACTATAATTGGTGGATCGATCAGTGTCGCTGCCAAATGATCAGTATCATCAGCGCAAAGTGATGGATTCCTCTGACCTTGAGCCATGCAAGCGCACGTTCACGGTGCATATTGAAGCGGTCGTGAGCCCGCATGTCCTGGAGTCTCCAGCATTCCGATTCCGGTTTCTCGAGCCCAGCAGACGCATTGTTACACCTGGAATCTCCACGTGGGCTTTAGCTCCGACTTCGTCTGATCATAGCGAAGATGCCGTGGAGAACCAAACGAGCTCCAGCCAGCAGCCAAGCACGTAGATTCACCCACACATTTACCGATGTGTCAGTGACAGAGCGTTTGCGTACTCTCTGCATGCCGATCCGACGATAGCCTTCTTTCTGTTTGATCACCCAGCAATTGCTACTCTCGCATCTGGGACAGCGGGATCAGTAACTACTGGCGCAAAGGAAGCCAAGGGACCAAGGGTGCATCAAGTGCGGATAGCGTGACGCCACGATCCGCCTCGGCTGTACATCGAGCTTTTGCAGGACTGTTTGAAGTCGACGTGAGTTGTTTACTTGCTTCCAAGCGTTTGTCAGTTGAGCATACTTGGGTCTCTCCTGGTGGTGACTGTGCTGGAGAACACGATAAAGTGGTTGGATTCTTCGAGAGCGAAAGGAGGCGCAAAAAAGAGCAAGTCAGTAGGGAAGCGCATTTCGCGTGCCTGTTTGAGCTACCATCAACTGCTGGGGCTTTGCAATATTTGACGATCCGAGTTTCAGTTGATGCTCCACTGCTCACTGGAGCTCTTCTGAAGAAGCTAAATCCAATTACCATCACAATTGGCACGTGTCGACCTCTTCCCGGGTGTCGTTACATCCAAAGAGAGAGAATGTGAACAATCCTTATCTCCACACCAAGTGCTGACCCAATTCTGCCGGCCAGCATATGTTCGTTTGGCATTCTTTCCTGACAAGCTGCAGCCAAGCGTGTCCCTAGGGAAATTATCTTCTAGTCCACGCGTCGTGCTTACGCCGGGAAAACGACAGGTAGGGAGGTTTGATCAGTCACACAAAGACTGATATCTCACCCATTCCTAATGTACTGAACTTGCTGCTCAGGCTGAATCCATCACATGGAACTGTTCGATGACCTTCTTGAGCTCTGCCTTCGACACCACAACTCTTGTTGACGCCCTTCACAGCGGCGTGATCACTGTTGAGATCCACGATCGCGACCTCAAGCAGCAAAGCATGATTCAAAGACTATCGGAAAAATGGGAAGCTTTGTATCGCGGGGAGAGCGGGTCGGCTTCTTCCCATATCGACGTATTTGCAATCGATACACTTGCACTTGCCGACTGGAGAGCAGTCATAGCTCAAGCTCGGCGGTTTTTTGCGTATGGGGTTGCTGCTTTCCAGCTAAATCAGCTGCTCCAGAGAGTAAGTTGTCCTTGTAATTCGGCTTGTTATGGTGAATATCCTCTTGACTGATTGAAGCACTGATTTGGCCAATCTACAGACGTTAAACGCAGCCAAACACGAGCTTTCGACTAGTGATGAGCCATACATGACTATCAAACTCTCAAGTGACGTGGTGCCAATGAAACGACGTGCTAGTACATTAGGCTCACCCCCGTCGCAATCACCGGAGGTTGAAGATGTCGATGATGATAAGAAAAAGCGTGAAGAAGAGGACACCAAAGAAGAGCGCCTGATCAGCAGCGCCATAGATCTGACACCATTGGAGCGTTCAATTCGCGAACCTGGCGCTTATGTATCCAGAGGAACGAGTCTCAGTATACGTGTGCAGCTTCAGTGCCCGCTTCCTCTCCCGATAGAAGCAGCAACTCGAGCAGCACGAGCACAAGTGCGGCCACGCACAGTCACTGGGGTGGAGAATAACAACAATGCCGAGTCTGTCAGCGGCTGGAAATTTGCACGCATGGTAATTATTTTCCCTTTCAAGGACAGCGATGGTAGCTTCTTGACGAAATAGCGCGCGCGATGGAGTCTGTCAACATTGCCGCTGTACCGCCTGATGTGTCTCTGCGCTCGTATCAACTCACGGATGTAGAGAGATCTCGAGCTGAAACAGGGGAGCTTGATATCATTACTGGGGTCCAGATCATTGACAGCGACTTCCGCATGATTATTCTTGAAGGTATTGCGGAAAAAGGGATGAGAGTCTTGAATGAACGACTCATTCGCTTACGTAAACCGCCAAACGCAGATGGTTACAAGCTCTTTGCCAACCCCGACGTGCGGTTTACAAACCGATTATACTCAGGGTTTGATGTTGACATGAAGCGAATCAAGCTTAGGTCTGCACTGCCAGCGCTACTTTCGACACCCAATATTTACATGCGTTCTAAGGTATCCGAGAAATGCTTCTTTGCTCTTACCAAACTTGCTGATCTTCGAGCATGTGAGTGTCTTGTGGACGCGAAAGCCCTTGATCTGTTTCCAACCGCACCAATGTTGCTGGAAGTCGAGAGTAAATACGGTGAGAGCATCACACTTGAAGATATCTATGGACTTCAACGACAATGTCGGGCCAGTGGAAGTACTTAGGGTAAATGCAACATCCGCCCCAGGGATGGATGCACTGGAAATCGCTATCAGCACGAAGCGCTCCCAGTCGAGGTCCCGTAGTCCACTGAAAGCGCCAACCGACTCCCATAATACTGCTTTTGAGGAAACACGGAGACACCGAGAAGTCAAGGACTATCTACGTGAGCAGCGCAAGCAAGCAGAGCAAGCCAAAGCTGAGTTTACCGCGAAACGCGAGTTAGAGCAACAGCAAATGCCCTGGACTGGACCTGTATACATGTACAGCGGGCAGAAACTGAGGGTAAGTCTCGCTGCTTGAAAAACCAGGAGGAAGGAGCACATACTCACACAGTTCTCCATTCTGACAGACGCAAGACGCACTGCAAGACGAGATGCGGGAGCGATTGGCCATGGCTCGCGAGAAGAAGAAGGATGCCACATATTACACTTACAGTCGAGAATTCCAGTCTCTCGCACTGAGCCTCGTAAATCCTGATGCCGTTCGGGTCAAAGAACAACAAGAGTCACGAGCCAAGTGGACTACAACCCGAGGCTTTGTGTATCCCGCCCCTCGTGATCCATCCGAGTACAACAAGCATCGCGACGCTCCAAGTGCTGCGCGCTGTGAAGAGCTACACCAGCCATTTGTGGACAACGCCAATCACCCAAAGCCTGTGTCTCGAGGCAGCGAAGGCGATCTAGATGGAAGTGGTCGCCACTTCTCAACTTTGCCGAGCAAAGATATGATTTTTGGTGGCACCAACGGAGACGGTAGCATTAATCACGAATACTTTCGTAGCGTGCACTTGTGTGGCGAGGGTCTTCGACGCGAAATGGAAGAGGCGAGACGCAATGAACGGGAAGAGTGGGAGCGCAAACTTGTCGTTGATAAGACCCAACTTAAGTTCCTCGCACACGGAAACAGCTGCAGTGAGCCAACAAAACCGACACAACTCGATAAGATTACAGATATTCTGGACGGCCCAGCTAAGTCAAAACCTCTGCGAATTGTCAAAAATGCGTCACTTCCTAGTGGAAAACGGGTTCCACTCGAGACAGCCCCAGTCACAATACTCAACCAAGACGAGTATATGGGCTGCGTATCCGCCACATTCGCCAGCACATTGCGACCAAAAGATGCGAGTGGGTTTGTTTCGCACGACGAGCGAACCGGTCAGCCGCGTGACTTTTTGTTTCCTTCAACAACGAACATTTTGACACCGCAGGTCAAGAAGTTCACAACCAGAAGGAGATTGCACCTGTTCCCGCCTCCGAGAAATGCGGGTTACTGTGGAAGAACCAGTAATAAATACATTTTTGAAGTGGTCCTTTTGCAACTCACACAACAGAATTGCGATCATCAATCCGTGCTAGCCACCTGCTCTCGCCCCTCCAACCGATGCAACGCCTCTTTAAAGATGGCGATTCGCTCCACCAGCAGCAATGTCATTTCGTCAGTCTCTCCATCTATTGCGTAGTCTTCGACAGAACCCAGATCATCTTCTATCGCGCCAACTTCTTCACCAGATAGTTTCTCGGCGATAACAGTGTGTAGTTCACTTTCGTGCTCGCTACTGTCATCTGCATTCGCTAACGGAATGTTGTCCTGCTCGGCCGATTCCTGGCTTGTAAACGATTTTGCCTTGTTGTGTAGAATCGGAGATGATTGAACGGGACTAACTTTCGCTTCGACAAAGCCATCTCCACCATCATTACTACTTGGTGTAGCCTCCTCTCCCCAGAATGCACCACAAATCCGACAAGAGTATTGAGGACTTGCTCGGCAGCCGTTCGAGGGCTTTCGTCATCCTGGATTGGAGATTTCTGATGAGGGGTAGCAGATCTAGAGGTGCTAGGAGTGCTCGTCAAAGAATCCATGTGGGCAGGTGGAAGTGGTGGAGTTGCTCGCGGAGGAGTCATTTCTCGAGGAGTCCGTAGGGAATCAATACCTTCAGATGTTTGAGTGGCTTGGCTAGCATCATACAGGTTTTGATCTGGAACGTGTTGATTACAAGGAGATTTTGTGCTGTTTTGGCCAGATCCAGTTTGATCAGGCTGTAGACACGGGGGAGCCAAAGTAGGTGACTCTAATTCACCAATATCGACATCCAGGATGTCTTCGGCTGAAAGAATATATTTTGATCTGGATGAAATATGGGCATCCAGTTTAATGTTGCTCGTAGATAAAGAAGGAATCGAGGTTGCGCTGGTACTTGAGGAAGGGGCTCCTACACGTATGGACGGATCCAACTGCAACTGAAGCGTCTTGTACGTAGGAGGAGGAGTTACTTCTCTTGGACTATCGCGAGGAGTTATAGTCTGGAGTTCAAATAGTTGGTGATCGCGTGACAAAGGAGAACGTGCGCTGGAAGAATCGCTCGGCAAGGGCGAGAGAGCAACGGTCGGTGATCCGGTAGTGTTTGAATCACGTTCAACGGAGTTTTGTTGGCTAAATCTCGTGGCAGGTGAATCAAAGTCCAGTCGAAGGGTACGGAAGCTGTTGGATGCATCAGAGTAGTTGGATGAGCTCAATGGTGATAATGCTCGAACCTCCTTTGCTTCGTCTATAAAGCTTGAAGTGTGACGAGATGTGAATGGCGGTGATCGCCAGTTGAGCCGCTGCCGTACGCGCTGGATCACAGCTTCCGGATCCTCTACTCCGATGCTTTCACTGTGAGTAGAGGCGGCAAAGTCTGCTCCTGGGCTTCGAATTGACTGGGTAGAGCTGCTCAACGACTCTGCGACGGATGGCCCAATTTCCCGCCGCACCTGACACTCCAGCTCATCTAAACTCGCATATAGATCACTTCCCCCGTGCTTTGGCTTTGCATTCGAGCGCTCATCTGCGGGAGCTCGGCTTTTCCTGGGGCGACCGCTTCCAGCCTCGTGACTCGCCTTGTGCTCCTCGTCTTCAAATTCGAAGCTGAAGGCTCTCCGAGGCGAAGCGGAGGACTCCGAAACCGGTGACTGCGCTTGCACGCGCTTGAACCGCGGAGACAGCGTCCACCAGAAGTCGCCGGACGCCACGGCCGCGCGCGCCTCCCTCGGCCTCGGCTTGTCGTTGCGGAAGCGCGCGATGTACCTGCCGATCGTCGTCTCGTGCGGCGCCAGCACAGACGCAGCAGACGCAGCAGACGCAGCAGACGCAGCAGACGGAGACGCCGGTGGCTCTGGTGAGATCGGCGGCGGCGGCGGCGGCGGAGCAGCAGCAGCTGAGCGACGGTCCATCGGCGCCATTTCCTTTGAAGGTTGCCTTTTTGACCAGCAACCCGCTACAGATACAGCCTCTTATTATTATTTATATACTTTAATACACTATCATTAATCATTTATTGGCCTTTATAGCCACTTACTCTACCAGTATCTAGCTGATATAGCCCCCGGTCCTTCTCAGCCCGCATCCAGAAAGGCAACGAGCATGGAGGTGGCGCCGCTGCGGCTGGCGCTGCACGTGGCGCTGGCGCTGGCGCTGGCACTTCGCAGCGCGCAGATCGGCGGCGCGCTGCACCCGTACGAGCGCTCGCTGGCCAGCGAGTGGGTGCGGCTGCTCTTCTTCGTGGACACGACGACGACCGTGCCGGCGTCTCCCTTCTCCGGCGGCCAAGCCACGGAGGTGCCGCTCACGCTGCCGCACTTCCTCATGGACGTCGAGGAGGAGGTCGCGGCCAACGTGGACGACGAGTTCTTTGACGGCGGCTTCGCGGCGCGCGCCTCGGCGCTGCCTGTAGGCGTGCTCTTCACCATCAACGAAACGCGCGCGCATGTGCACGGCGCGGTCGCCAACTACTTCCGACTCGTCGACATCGCGCTCGACTCGTACGTGCTGTTCGACAACGTCAGCGCCTATCCCCGCTCCCGAGCTGACCGTGCGCCGCGATGTTGGTGAAGACACCATCGAGCAACGGGTACCATTCTGTCGTCTCGTATCACTTAGGTTGTCATCGCTAACGTGGCGATGGATGCTAGTACCGCATTCTAGACCCGACCACGGCTGGGAACTGGCCGAAACCTCTGCGGGCGGACGCGAGCGTCGCCGAGACGCGCAAGTTCTTCGACGAATTGGACGCCATGCAGCTCAAGTTTGTGCTCGGGCTGCGCCAGAAAACGCCAATACACAACGAGGCAGGTACCGTAGGAGATGACGGTATAGTCGCCGACGAGGAAGAGAAGATGTACGTTTGGCGGCTGTCCATGAGGTACGATCTGCAAAACCAGGGGCACCTAGAAGTCGCGATGGCATTCGATCTGAAGCACATGCGCGTCAAGCCCGTTCTCGGTAACGCGCTCAGCGTGAAGAGTATTGATGAGTTTTACTCGAACCCAGAAGATGATGAGTCGGTTCCATCAATCGTGTTTGACACCAGTACGACGTTCGACTGGGGTCTATTAGTCCTCATCACTGTCTATCAGGTACGTGGATGCGGCAATGAGCTTGCCTACCCCAGTACAATGTACTGACACTCAGAAATGCACAGATTACAGAGTTTATTATGAAGAAGCGCAACCCAAGTGTCGGCAGTTCCAGTGAGAGCAGACCTGTCTTCCAACACGAAGCTCGAGAATCCAAAGCTGCGTTTATCCGGCGAACGCTGATTGCCGAAGCCAAGGACTTTTGGTTTTGGTTCGTTCTTGTGCTGAATGTGTCTACCGTGGCTTGCCTGCTTCAGACTTGGCATCACGCGTATCGACTGTCACTCAACGACACTTTGTGCTTTGTGTTCGCGACATGCGTCGCGCTGCACTGGGTCAGTCTGGTTCGGTATCTCCAAGTCAACGAGCGCTTCACGATCTTGGGTCTAACACTGCAAAGAGGTCTTCCGCGAGTGGTACAGTTCCTCGCTGGCGCGCTGCCGATCTTTGTCGGTTTTGTCCTCTTCGGGACCATCATGTTTGGTGCCAAAGTGCCCCGCTTCCAGACTGCGAGCGCGACAGCAACAACGCTGTTTTCCGTAGCGAATGGCGACGAGATCCACGACACATTCAACGCAGTTGCGTACACGCCGTGGATCGGGCAGATTTACGTTTACTGCTACATGATTCTGTTCAGCTACGTCGTGCTGATGGTCTGCATCGGCATCATCGAGGACGCGTTCTTTGCCGCCGTCTTCCCCGCAACGTGGCCCACGTCGTCGGGTGACTCGGGAGGTAGTTCAGCACCAACACCAAATCTGGGAGCAGCGAGGACCGTCGATGAGAAGCCAATTGGCATCAAACATGCGTGGAGGATCGACGTCATTCGGTCTTACAAAAATCAAGATAAACAACTAAGCAGCTCTCACAGCACTTCAAGTTGCGTGGACAGGCGATTACGCGGTTTGAATGATGATGCGGCTATATTGCCTACCTTCCAGCAGACTCACTCACTTTTGAAATTGCCTTCACCTGTCCAGGTCTCCTGTATCCTGTCGCCTTCTACGCAGCCATGGCTTCCGCCGCAGCTACCATCCCTCGCATGCCCTACCGCTTCCTCGGCAACTCGGGTCTGCTCGTATCGACGCTCTCGCTTGGTGCCTTCATGCGGTTCGATCACCGCTCGACCGATGAGGCCTGGTACGACCTTATGAAGCTCTCTTTCCAGCGCGGTGTCAACTTCTTCGATACGTCAGAGGCCTATGAAGCTGGGCAGTCGGAGGAATTGGTGGGTCGTGCCATCCAGCGTGGCATCGCCGAGGGAGTCTGGTCGCGTGAAGACCTCGTGATGACGGTGAAGATTTTCGGTGGTACCAGAGACGGACCCAACAACCAAGGACTCAGCCGCAAACACATCATCGAAGGAACCCGTGCATCGCTCAAGCGCATGCAGATCGACTACGCAGACATCGTCTACTGTCACCGACCTGAACCATACACGCCCATCGAAGAAGTCGTCCGAGCCATGAACTTCCTCATCGACAACGGACTCGCATTCTACTGGGGAACCAGTCAATGGCTCGCCAAGGATATCATCACGGCGTGTGATATTGCCGATCGGCTCGGCTTGATCCGACCCGTCGTGGAGCAACCCAAGTACAACATCTTCGATCGTCCTCGTGTCGAGGGTGACTTCCAAATTCTGTTCGACAAGTACAAGCTCGGTCTGTCGACGTACTCTCCTCTCGGGTATGGTGTGTTGTCGGGAAAGTACACGCAGGGTACTCCGGATGGCTCTCGATTTTCGACTGAGTTCTACAACAACATGGTACCGGACTTCGCGGACCGTGTGGTGAAGACTTTCGCTCTGAAGGAGATTGCGGATGAGATCGGATGCACGTTGGCTCAGTTGGCTGTGGCGTGGTGTGCGTCGAACAGGAATGTGTCTACTGTGATGCTCGGAGCTCGTTCTGTGGCTCAGTTGGTGGAGAATTTGGATGCGATTGCGTTTGTGGAGAAGATCACTCCTGAGATCAAGAAGCGTGTGGACGATGCAATTTCGTACGTTCCTGAGCGTGCGGTGGAGGATCCGTTGGCCCGTACGCGTGCCAAGTATCTGTGAGTACAGACATGCCACTCAAGAAAACGCGTAGATTCCTTGGAGTTGCGGTGTTTGGAGTGTCGTAATCTCGTTTGAAATGGTACATGTTCGATTGAAATCGTGCTGCGGTCTTTTACGGTGGAATCTACAATGTCAGTGGCATGGTTACTGTATTGTAGTGAGCAACAATGGTTCGTGTGACCTCGAGCAATTTTACTACCAGCACATTCACCAACCTGCATCTTGAAGCAAGTACAAAACAAATGATAATGTCTCTCCAGATTCCTGCACAGATTGGGGATTTGAAAACACGCATTGGCGTCTTGCATTTCATCGGGCTGAATGAACTTGTACGCCACACTAATGTCACCGTCCTCGTTACGCATGTTCACATTCACGACAGACTATTTCATGTCAACGTCAGGGTCAACCTCGCTCTCGCTCTTGTCCTTGCCGCCGTCGACCGTCTTCCGCCCCGTAGCTGACGCACTACGGATACTTGTTGTCGATGGCACCATGAAGAGCAGCAAGAGCGGCAGCATCTTGGCCGTGCTGCGGATCATGACAGCAAGGCCGAGACCCGCAAAGTCGCTCTTGGAAATGTGGAGGTAGCTGCAAAGCCAGGAGCCACCGTAGCTCGCGACGGACCACGAAAAGTTGTAGATGGACATGAGCAGCGCAAACATGGTGCCTTCAATGCCTGGAGGGCAGATCTTGGCGCACAGCACGAGCGAAGGCATGTGCTTGAGACGTGCAACCACGTCCGACAGGATCTCGTCGCCAAAGATGAAAAATCGATCGCCGATGCCAAACGAGACATTCAGCCGCGTGACAAGCACCACTTCGGCAAGTGACACGGCCGCCGACGCAAGCTGGATGCGGAAGAACATGCTGCGGAACGGCAGATCGCGGAAGTACGCGTTGTACAGCGCCGTCGTACCCAGCAGTGTGAGGCTTCCCACTGTCGAAATGAATCCCAGGAACGACTTGGAGAAGTTGAGCTCGTTGGTCTTGAAGCTGAACATGGCCTCGCCCAGGCTAGGCGGGAGAGCGTTGGACAGGAAGATCCAGAGCATCGGCCGCCAGCAGATCGGGTCGACCACGACGCCCGCGAGCGCACGGCACTGCTCGCTTACCGTCTGCACGAAGCCGGCAACACCGTGACGGTTGGCATTGCCGTGGTAGGGCTCTTCCTTGATCTGCAGCGAGATGATGACGACGCAGAGCGGCCCGATAGCGGACAGCAGGAAGACACCGCGGGGGCCAAACGCCGTGAGGGCGTACCCGGAGACCATGGATCCGAGCACCGACCCAATCGACAGCGAGAGCCACGAGAGCGTCTGGAGGTTGCCGGCCATGTCCTCGCGCTCGGTCCGCGCGGCCTCGACGACCTTGCCGTCAATGACGACGTCACAGAAGGCGATGCCGAGACTCGCGACGACGAGCGCCACGAGCGCGCCTTCGTATCCGTCGATGAAGCCCGGCAGGGATAGCGAGAGGTAGGCGAGCGCCGATACGGCGCTGAAGATGAGCAGGTAGGACTTTCGACGCGTGCCCCAAATGGGGACGCTGTCGGAGAGCATGCCGTATATGGGCTTGATGATCCAGGGCATGGCGGCCGTGGCCGCGCAGCGCCTCTGCCTGCGCGGGCAGCAGCTTGAGCGTCTCGTTGAGGTAGTAGCTCGTGCCGAGCGAGCACAGCGTGCTGCGCACGCCCTGCGTGAAGTACACGAAGAAGATCTGCAGCAGCAGCGCGTCGCCGAAGTGCAGGCGCATGGAGGCCCACCAGTTGAGCACGGCCTGGAGGCTCGCGGCCGCGGCCTTGGCGGCTCCCTGCTCGGCCTGGGGCTCCCTGTCGCCGGCGTCTTGTCCGCGCTCCTCGGCCAGCAGCGGCTCGGCGTCGCCCGCCTCCAGGTCCGCGGGCTTCTGCTTGCGCCCGCGGATGCCGCCGTGCTGCATGCGCGCAGCGTCTGCGCCTGTGGCCTCGTCCATCGCGTTCGGGAGTGGCGAGCGGCGCGCAGGGGAAGCGCAGAGGATTGACGCGCGGCGGCTGGCGGGTGCGGATAGGAGCTACTGGACTGGGATTCGGAGCGAGTCAGACCGGCACAAAAGTGCGCGCGGACACATTTTGTGCGGACCAGAGAGGGGATTTGGGCGACACTTCAACATACGGTAGGAGGCAGCGCAACGTTCGTTGTTCTGCTGCCACAACAACACTAGCCACTGCAAGGAGTCTGCGCATCAGCTACTCCTAGCTACCCTCAAAGATATTGAGCACGGAATCGAGCGAGAGGATCCTCCACCGCACGCTCAGGAACGTACGAAATTGCATCGTCCACACGCTTCTTCATCTCAGGAGTGATCTTCTCCACAAACGCAATCGCATCCAAGTTCTCCACCAACTGATCCACAGAACGAGCTCCAAGCATCACAGTCGACACGTTCGTGTTCGACGCGCACCACGCCACAGCCAACTGAGCCAACGTGCAACCGATCTCGTCCGCAATCTCCTTCAGAGCGAAAGTCTTCACCACACGGTCCGCGAAGTCCGGTACCATGTTGTTGTAAAACTCCGTCGAGAATCGAGAACCTTCCGGAGTACCCTGTGTGTACTTTCCCGACAACACACCATACCCGAGAGGAGAGTACGTCGACAGACCGAGCTTGTACTTGTCGAACAGAATTTGGAAATCACCCTCGACACGAGGACGATCGAAGATGTTGTACTTGGGTTGCTCCACGACGGGTCGGATCAAGCCGAGACGATCGGCGATATCACACGCCGTGATGATGTCCTTGGCGAGCCACTGACTGGTTCCCCAGTAGAATGCGAGTCCGTTGTCGATGAGGAAGTTCATGGCTCGGACGACTTCTTCGATGGGTGTGTCATCCGGGACAGTAATCTTGGCCGCATCATCACCTTCTGGCCCACAATCTTTTGCTTGTCAACCCTGGATAGCATTGGCGAGATTCCGGTTTGAACCTTTTGAAAGATAGTAACTTGAGTCACGGGATGCACGAGCGTTGAGATCGTACTCACCACACCGTAGATATCATTTTGCGTTCGCAGCCACATCGGGAAGCTCCGAATTGTTATCGTAAATGTCCACTCTCCCCGTGTCTGATTTGTTTAGCCACAGCCAAATTCTTCACGCCTTCTCTACCGAACTGACAGCTACCGTTCCTTGCACCTAGTCATCTCCGCTACTAGAAATGCAAGTAAAGCCGCCAACCAACCACAGCATCTCAGTTCGTGACACTCGGCACGCTCGCTCCAAATGTGACAGGACGAGCCTATCTCCAATACCAGCATCTCCTTTATAGTTACCACCCGACATTGAGATAGCACCGCTCTCATAAACCACATCGACAGAAATGCTCACGATGTACGCTGCCGAACACCGACTTTGGTATCGTGAAGTCTGCATCGCTGGATCTCATTTTCCGTCCGTTCAGCTAGATCCTTCCATGTGTCCGCAACAAACACTACCACTGACAGCCATACTACATTACAGAGACCCACTACTTGCTGGACCACCCGACTGTATCACCGCCTCAGAGTCCGTGCTGGTCGCGCTAGACACAAACACGCTCGGTTGTAGTCGAAATTCCATGTACATCATGACATCGATGCCCGACGATCGCATGCCGACTGGCGCAGTTTCTCGATGCCTAGCAACTCCACTCTTTTAGCGCGCGCTCATCGAACTGAGCGCTGTCACCCGTAGGTCATGCCCACTGGATGCCGATAGCGCGAAGAATGAAGCGTCTGAGGACGTTTATGAGATGAGTACTAAAGATTTCGGCATCTCTTTGGTGTTCTCAGTTCAGC
This sequence comes from Phytopythium helicoides, assembly GCA_024867545.1. NCBI lineage: Eukaryota > Oomycota > Peronosporomycetes > Pythiales > Pythiaceae > Phytopythium > Phytopythium helicoides. The sequence goes on along the minus strand of JANFNE010000008.1, from coordinate 138,876 downwards.
GAATCAGTTGCCTAGCAGAACTAGAAGCGTTCCCAGTGGAGAGACCACGAAGTGAGCTAAACAAAGGCTCAATTACCATTGAGCCGGCAAGACCAGAACGAAGGTGGATCTGTATTGATTTCAATTGCTGAAACCCTCGAGATCCTTCGCTAAGAGCTCAACTCAGCCTCGCCACTCCTCAGAGATACTTGGCACGCGTACGAGCCAACGGATCCTCCACCGCACGCTCAGGAACGTACGAAATTGCATCGTCCACACGCTTCTTGATCTCAGGAGTGATCTTCTCCACAAACGCAATCGCATCCAAATTCTCCACCAACTGAGACACAGAACGAGCTCCGAGCATCACAGTAGACACATTCCTGTTCGACGCACACCACGCCACAGCCAACTGAGCCAACGTGCATCCGATCTCATCCGCAATCTCCTTCAGAGCGAAAGTCTTGACCACACGGTCCGCGAAATCCGGTACCATGTTGTTGTAAAACTCCGTGGAGAATCGAGAACCTTCCGGAGTTCCCTGTGTGTACTTTCCCGACAATACACCATACCCGAGAGGAGAGTACGTCGACAGACCGAGCTTGTACTTGTCGAACAGAATTTGGAAATCGCCCTCGACACGAGGACGATCGAAGATGTTGTACTTGGGTTGCTCCACGACGGGTCGGATCAAGCCGAGACGATCGGCGATATCACACGCCGTGATGATGTCCTTGGCGAGCCACTGACTGGTTCCCCAGTAGAATGCGAGTCCGTTGTCGATGAGGAAGTTCATGGCTCGGACGACTTCTTCGATGGGCGTGTATGGTTCAGGTCGGTGGCAGTAGACGATGTCTGCGTAGTCGATCTGCATGCGCTTGAGTGAGGCACGCACACCTTCGATGATGTGTTTGCGGCTGAGTCCTTGGTTGTTGGGACCAGTCTTCGTGCCGACGAAAATCTTCACCGTCATCACGAGGTCTTCACGCGACCAGACTCCCTCGGCGATGCCACGCTGGATGGCACGACCCACCATTTCCTCCGACTTGCCGAGCTCGTAAAACTCTGATGTGTCGAAGAAGTTGACACCGCGCTCGAAAGAGAGCTTCATAAGGTCGTACCAGGTCTCATCGGTCGATCGGTGATCGAACTTCATGAAGGCACCAAGTGATAGCGTGGATACGAGCAGCCCTGAGTTGCCGAGGAAGCGGTAGGGCATGCGAGGGACGGCGGTACAATAGTTGTAATCGTGGCAGAGGCAGAAACCATAGCTGGAGGTGTGCGCTTGAGGAGGTTTTGAAGTGAATTGCATGGAGAAAAAAAAAATTGGCTCGATGACAGTGTCGGCTCTGGCATTGAAATGGTTGTAGTACGGAAGGTTGATTCATTGCTCGTACCCTCGCAAAACGTCACCACCGTCGTCACTGCGTGCCGAGTGATCATCAGCGTAGTTGTAGTGTCCACGAAGCGTTCATGGCCGGGGCCGCTCTGTCCACCTTGCTGCGTCCAAGGTAGGCAGTAGAGAAAAAGCTCAAGCTGAGCAGCCAACGCGGAGGCGGAGGAGAAGAACGTAACTACTTGTTGATGATGATGATGATGTATATCGTACGCGGCCATGGACAACCCTTGCACCAGGCCGACTGCCTACTGGATGGCGCAGGTGCTCTGCATCTCGGAGGCCTTCTTGACCTCGTCAAGTCCGTGCTGCGTCTGCTGCATGGACTCGTGCACGTGGGTCTCGATGTCGTCGATGGCGGTCTGCTGGTCAGCGACGATGGCGGCCAGGTCCCGGAAGATCTCGTTGACCTGTGCGACGCTCTGGTGGATGCGGTTGATATCCTGCTCTCGCTCCTCGATGAGCGCCTCGTTGTGCGCGATCTCATTGTCGAGCAGCTCCGAGAACTCGAGCACTTGCCCTTGGTGCTCTACCACGATCTTCCCGCTGGCCTGTTCGTCCTTGAGCGCAGGCCTGCGCGGCCTGCTCCCTGGCCGATATGCGCACGACGGCGGCCTCGAGCTGTCCCGAGATGGCCTCAAAGTCCTTGCAGAGCTTGCGCTTGATGAGCGACGAGCCCGCGTCGGCCGGGATGCGCGTGAGCACCTTGGCGATCTCCTCCTGCAGCAGGCACGCGAAGCGGATGCGGTCGTGCAGGTCGTCGTCCACGACCGCGCGCGGGCTGGCGGCCGACGCGGCTACCCTCCCGGTCGAGTGCGCGTCGGCTGCGCGCTTGATGGCCAGCACCTGCCGCTGGAACTGCTCGAGCTTGAGCGTCGCGCTGTCGATGGCCTGGCGACTGCCCGCCGCGCCCGTCGGCAGCGAGGACAGCGGCGCGCCGAGGCTCGCGGAGCGCGCGGGCGCGGGCGCGGCGCGGCCGCTCGCGAAGTCCGCGAAGCTCATGGCGGGGGGGGCGGACGGTTTTCTGCTTCTTTTGGTGGGGAGAAGCCGAGAAGGCGGATGGGTACGCTGGTGTGGCCCACTTGAAAACTGCGAGAGATGATGCGTGGAGTGGTAGACGCCATTGTTTGGCATGATCTGTGACAGAAACTGGCTAGCGACCTGCGAGAGATGATACGCCCGCGTTCTCGCGCCACTCGCGTGTCAAAGTGCCCCACCGCCGGCCGCCATGGACCGGCGCGCGCCCGCCTCGCGGCCGATCTACATCGTGCAGGAGCCCAACTACTACGACGTGTTGGACGTGGACACCGACGCCAGGTGCGTGGCTGCGCGGTGCGCCAATCGCGGCGCTCTAATTCGCTCTGGAGCTCACGCGGCGCCCGCCAACGCCCAGCGCGTCCGCCATCGTGCGCGCCTACAGGCAGATGGCGCTCAAGTTCCACCCGGACCGCAACCCGAGCGCAGAGCCCGAGCGCTTCCAGCAGATCACGGAAGGTGCGCACTGCTGCTCTCTGTGTGGAGGCTCCAGCTTGCTCACTCGTGAACGCGAGCAGCCTACGAGGTGCTGTCGAACCCGGAGAAGCGGAGGCTGTATGACCACTACGGGCCCTCGCTGCGTCCGCAGCTGGGAGAGTCCGTCGCCAAGCTCGCGCCACTGCTGCTCTCGCTGTCCACGGGGTTCCTGGGTGCCAGTGCGCACACGTTCGGCTGGCTGCGCGGAGGCTACGGGCTCTCGTCCGGCACGGTCGCCGCGGCGCTCGAGCTCGGCGTCGTGGGACTCGCGGGGCTTTACTACTGCTACCTGCCGGGTGAAAAAGGCGAGCTCGAGTCGCCCAGCTCGCCATCCCACCTGCTGCCTCAGGCCACGCGGAGGAGGCAAGAGGCTGCGACGGGAGGCCGCCGAGAGGTTGTCAGTGTGTCCGATTACATTGCGGTCTCGGGCTTCGGGCTGGTGCTCGGTAACGCCAGTGGGTGGATCAGCGCGTCGGTCGTGGTGCTCGTGCGGTCACTGCTGCTGCACCATTGACAATTATCTCAGCGCAATATGTTTCAAGTGCAGGCTCGCAGATTTTGACGTGCTTCTGCTGCTAGTAATGTGTCTTTGGATTTGTGCGAAGGTGTTTATTGACTTTGTTTCTCTCGCCTCTCTTGTTAATGAACTGGAGCAGCAGCAGCAACAGCAGTGTCTGCGATTGCGACTGCGGCGGGGGACCCATCAGCCGGCACTGGTCATGTTGAAGCGACCGCGATCAGTAGAGCATCTCCTCCTTGATCTTCTTGGGGTCCACCTTGGGCTGCAGCTCGCTGTCCGGGCGCATCCGGAAGCCCGGGCCAGGCGCCTTCTCCCACAGCAGCGCCGTCTTGCCCTGCGGGCCCTCGCTCGACAGCTGGCCGTTCATCGGCAGACTGCCCCACTTGGTCATGGGCGGCGGCGAGTCCTTCTTGCACGCGTCCAGCAGCTGGCGCGTCGTCTCGGGCGTCAGGTTCTCCTGCAGTGCCGCAATGTCAGCAATGCGTCCACAAGATACCAAATCATTGAAGGTATCTATCGACTCACGTAGAAGTCGTCGTTGATCTGCACCATGGGGGCGTTGGCGCAGGCGCCTAGGCACTCGACCTCGCGCAGCGTGAACTTGCCGTCAGCCGTGGTCTCTGCATGGAAAAAAAGCCACATGTAAGCTCTCTACTGTCGTTCACCAGGTTGCAACTCCAATGAGATACGCACCGCCCTCCTTGATGCCGAGGTGGTCCTCGATGGTCTTCTTGATCTCCTCGGATCCGCAGATCATGCATGGCGTGGTGCCGCAGAGCTGGATGAAGTACTTGCCGACCTTTTCTCTGTTGAACATGGTGTAGAAGGTGGCGACCTCGTACACCTGGATGGGCTTGGCGTCAACGATGCGCGCCACCTTGTTCATAGCGGCGAGCGGCAGCCATCCGCCATGCTGGCGCTGCGCCAGGTCGAGCAGCGGGATGATGGCCGAGGCCTTGTAGTTCTCCGGGTACCGGTCGAGGATGGCGTGCACGCGCTCGTAGTTCTCGGGCGTAAAGTCGAACGGCGTGTCGGCGTTGTTGTCCTCCGTGTCGCGGTGCTGCGCAAGCATCATCCACCCTCGTGAGCTCCTCGCGGCCGCCTGTCTCCTGATTCGGGCCGCGCACCTGCACGAAGCTGCTGCCGACGACGCGCGACGAGTGCAGCGGGCGCGCGCCGCTGTGGGCCGCGCGGAGGGCGCGAACGGAGCGGGAGAGCATGGCGAGAGCTGGCGCTGGCGCTGGAGCGGAGCTGGCGGGCGCGAGGTGGCCGATCGATCGAGCGGCTACGAGGCGCTTGGTGGCCCCCCTCGTAAAAAGGGCACACCACCAAAACGTAATTACGAGGGAGGGGGTTTTGACGGGTTCCAGTGGTCTCCACGCGCTACTTTCCGCGAGTGAAGTAGCGGGAGGAAGGGCAAAGACAAGCACGAACCTGGGGCGGAGAGCGCGCCTGCGACAGCGCATACCGACGGTCCCGTTACCCACTATCCAAACCGCGCAACAACCGAGACGAGCCTCTGAAATCAAGTATCGTACTTAAACGGAGATATTAGCGTTACTTCAGAGCGACGCCCCCCTCGGCGATTCGAGCAGCCGTTCATTTTCCCTGGAAGACTCGAAGCTACGCACCATGGTGAGTGACGCGGCTGCTCATGACGCCCATGCGCGGCCCTCGAGATCCGCAGAGCCCGAGAGGACACGATGGAGCGCTCGGGCGCCTCTCGGTGGTCCTCTGGAGCCTCTTGCGGCGCTCTGGAGCCTCGGATTCGTGGTGTAATGGGCGAAACCAGCCAGCAGATGACTGACGCATGGGTGCCGCGCTGATGCGACGCGCTGCAGGACCCCGAGGAGCCCGTCGACGTGATGCCCGCCATCCGCAAGGCCTGCGAGCCCAAGTGCGCCAACTACTTCCAGAAATACGAGGAGTGCGTGGAGCGCATCAAGGCCAAGGGCGTCGGCGCCTGCGACGGCCAGTACTTTGACTTCCTGCACTGCGTCGACAAATGCGTACGTGTTGGCATCTATAAGCGAGTTGCCGGTCGATCCATGTTCATACTGACGAGCTCCTTGGCGCACTACTGCAGTCGGTTCCTCAGATCTTCAAGCACCTGAAGTAAGGCGAGCGTGGAAGCGCCCTCGGGTCCCGCTAGCTATTCTTCCGACGTTTGTTATCTCCTCGAGCGCCCGCGGCGGCTGCGTCGGCTGTGCGTCGACGCTTCCGGCAACTGCATCTAGAGCTGGATGGAGAGAGAGAAGGCTCTGTCCCGGCAGTCGTGACGGCGTCGTCGCTCGCCCGCATCCCCGCCGCCCGCCCGCAATAAAAACACACACAAAAATGTATCGCAAACCGTGCTGCTGTCTGTCTAGCTGTTGTGTCTGCTGCAGGCGCAGCAGTCGTGCAAGTCCTTCGAGTCGCTGAGCTGGACGAGTGCAAAACTGGCGTTCAAGAGCTCCATTTACGCCTAATGCTACGAATCACACGGAGTTTACCACTTCTCCAGCACATAGGAACTCGTAGCAACTTCTGAAGCTCATGACGAGGCAAGCAAGTGTCCACGCATTCTGCCTTGCCTTCATCAAGAGTTGAGCCACCAACGGAGCAGCAACTTGACCCGGTTGCAGTCACAAAACTCGAGTCCCCCTCTTGAGTGCCCCATCCGCAGGATTAGGGGTCTGATGCGCAATTTCAACCAATCACGCGTCCTAAAGCCGCGCGCACTGGTGGTTTGTAAGGCGCGGAAAGTTGGTGGCGGCCAGCGCTTGCAGGCGAAGGGGGCGCCGCGGTGGGCTGCTGGGCGTCAATTTGGAGAAACGAACCGAGCCAACATGACGGTGAAGCGCAGAAACCACGGCCGCAACAAGAAGAACCGCGGCCACGTCAAGCGCGTGCACTGCGTGTCGACGGCCAAGCTCATCCCCAAGGACAAGGCCATCAAGCGCTTCGTCGTGCGGTGCGTAGCTCTTGGGCGGCGCCTTATTCGAGGTGGGGGCGTGGGCTGACGCGCGCATGCAGTAACATCGTGGACCAGTCGGCCATCCGCGACCTGAAGGAGGCGTCCGTGTACGAGTCGTACGCGCTGCCCAAGATCTACATCAAGAACTACTACTGCGTCGAGGCGGCCATCCACCAGCGCATCGTGCGCGGCCGCTCGGCCGAGGCGCGCCGCATCCGCACGCCCCCGGCCCCGCGCTTCCGCCAGCAGAAGCGCAACTAGGCGCGCTCTTCCGGTAGCAGCTCGGCGGTGGCCTAGCTCTCCAGAGAGTCTGGCCGCCTGGTGTGGTTCTGGGAGCGGTCCGTTCCCGTTCGGCTGCGGCTCGCGGCGTCTGCAGGCTCCCGTGCGGCGCCCGTCGCCCGACTCGTCGCCGGGTCTTCGCGCGGTAACACGCCGGAGAATTGGTGCGAGGATGGCTGCGCGGGGTCACGTCGTGCGGAGCTCCGCGGGTCGTTAATAAACGAGGACTTCTTTCTCCACACGGGCACATATGTTGGGCGTTGAGGGATCGTCTCGAGGTCGATGGTCGGTCGTGGTTCGTGGTTGCAGCACACAGGAGCAGGTCCAGCCGTGTTCGAACAGTGAGCTGCATCGGAGAGGAAGTTCACACAGGTGCAGGCGCTTCCATTCAGGGATTCCGGACCCAGGAAATCTTGGAAAAGTAGCAGGGTCGGCCCGTCCTTCTTTGACATCTACTGTCGAGTTCAACTTGACGCAACGTCCATGCGGTTCCACATTTCGAGTCTCTACGGAATGAGTGCAGTCAAGGTGATCCCATCTCATTGCCGAAGCAGTCGGAACCACTGTTGCAGCTCCGAGATCGACTCCTGGAGCTCTGCTCGATGCCTAGCGCATCCACGCTCGACTCGCTTGACATGGCTTCATCCAATGTACTGAAAATCACTCAATGTGGCCCACATAAGCTGATAGACGTGGGCCACACCCGGCCTCAGGTCTTTGAAGCCACCGCCGACGGCCTTTACACTGCGCGGCTGCCTCCGTGCATGGAGTCCGGAGCTGTCGAGCAATCTCTCCGTCCTCGCGGCTCCGGTCCTGTCCACGATCTGCGTAAGGGGCTGCTTCGTCGCCATCCATCCAAAAAATCATCACTCCGATTCGAGATATTCCGAGCGCTTCTCGCTTGTCCCAGTGGCGTTCTTCGGTGTCACCTGCGACGCTGGCCGGCCGTGTTCTCGGGGTGCCATGGCGATCGATCCACCATCGCCGCCCGCCAGAGTGAGCCATGTCTCGCTGCCGGATCGTAATGCCAGCCGGCCGACGCAGCAGCAACGCACAGTCAGCCAGCCAGCCAGCTCCCGCGTCGACGTACCGTATGCACCCATCCCAGGTGGGCCGCAGGCTCGAAAGCTACGTCTCGTCCGGTAGTTTACCGTCCACACTGTAAAAAGGTGACAGAACAGGCCTAGAAAAGGTGGGTTAAAGGGTCGCAAAATGTCCATCCTGGACGAGTCTCTGCGCGTTCTCCGTAGTTTACGGCCGACAGCCGGGCGAGGGGGAGTCCCGCGGTCTGTTTTCGGGCCGGACGGCCGCACTGCGGATTCGGCCAAGAGACCTCCTCGCGTCCGTCCGTCCGTCCGTCCGTCCGTCCGTCCGCAAGGGAACCGCTCGACCGGGTCCGGTACTCGGATCGTCTGCATCCGCGTCCGCGTCCACACTCGCGTCCGCATCCGCATCCGCATCCGCGCGGCCCGTCGACCCCCGTCCGCAGCGTCCACAGCGTCCACAGCGTCCACAGCGTCCGCACCATGGCGCAGCAGGCCAAGGACATCTACTCGGGCATCAAGAAGATCTTCCCGTCCTCGAGGCGCAGCAGTGGCTCCTTCTCCTTCACGGGCCGCTCGTCGTCGTCGGCCAGCGCGCCGCCCGCGGGCGACGGCGCCGACGAGCTCTCGGCCGCGGCGCTGGCGGCCGCGCACGAGGCGGACGCCAAGGGCCGGCGCAAGAAGGAGCGGCGGCCGTCGTTCTCGCTCTGGGGCAAGGACAAGCACCGCGCCAGCGCGTCCGGCTCGGGCTCGGTCTCGGCCGCCGCGGGACACCATGCGGACAAGGAGGTGGTCATGAGCCTGCCGTACGGCGCGCAGGCCGCCACGCCCAAGGGCTACAACATGCCCAAGGAGCTGCCCGGCAGCCAGAACCAGGACCCCAACGTCGCGCCCTCGCGAGGCTCGCTCTACAACGAGCCCTCGGCCGCCGTCACCTCGGCCAGCTCCAAGGCCTCACGCTCCTCGCTCTCGGCCGCCGGATCGCACCACGCCCTCCCGCACGGCTTCTCGTCCGGCTCGGAGCTCACGCAGCCGCCCAAGCTCGGCGGCAGGAGCGTCAGCGTCGACCTCACGGGCCGCTCGGCCCGCAACAGCGCCCGCTCGGCCGAGTACAACACGCCCCCGCTGTCGTCGTCCTCGACCTCGAGGTCCTCGGCCGCGCGCTCCAGCGACCGCGTGCTCAGCTCCAGCTCGGGCCTGCTGCACTACGGCGCCGCGCCGTCGTCGGGCTCGGGCAGCCGTGTGGGCCGTCGCGCTCGTCACAACAGCGCCACCAACATCAGCCTGGCCCCGTCGTCGACTACCACCAGCACCGTGCGGTCGTTCGCGTCCAGTGTCAGCGAGCTCACGGCGCCGACGGTGCTCGAGAACGAGCCCCTTCCAGCTCCGCCGAGGAGGAAAGACAGTCTGGCCGTGTACCGGCACACGCTGCAGCAGCAGGCGGCGTCCAACGCGTCGTCGTCGGGATCCAAAGGCGCCGGCCGCTCATCGTTGAGCAGCTTGTCGCTGTCGTCGGCCAGAGGCGCGCCGTCTAGTAGCGTGCTCACGCCCGAGAAGCCCAAGAAGAAGAAGGAGCGGCGCACGAGCCTGTCGTTCACCTCGCACCGAAAGAAACAGGAGCCCGTGCAGGTCGTGGACGACTTTGCGGCGCCCGTGGTCAAGCCGCACTCAAACACGTGGGACTCGGACTCGGACGACGACTACGAGGACACGAAGCGGCCGACGCGCGGCCTCGATCGTCGATCGCAGTCGATGGACTTTATGGAGCAGGCGCCGGAGCACCTCATTAGCAAGATTTGGCGCAAGCTGCCCATCCAGGCGCGGCTCATTGGAGGCCGCGGCAGCATCGACCTGGATCTCCAGAAGGACCGCAACAGCTTCTCGCGCAGCTCGAATGCCAAGCAGCTGAGGGAGAAGGAAGGCTCATCGTCGAGTCCGAGCCGCCGACCGCCCAGCCCCGTGCCGGATGAGAGTAACCTGTTCGGTGACAAGGGCATCCGCTTTAGCTACAAGGTGCACTATGCCGACCCGACAATCGGCCAGGCAGGCATTGAGAGCTACGATGACGTGCTCGTGCGTGTGTGCCGCTTTGCGTCGCACGACAAGCGGCGTACGGCCACCAAGGTGCAAGAGTTCCTCGAGCGGTCTATGGCCTTTTTGCACGGCACGCGGACTCGCCATGGCAACGTAGTGTCCATCTCGAACGAGGAGATCCGCATGTGGCGGCGTCTAGCGCTGCACGACTGGTCTCTTGAGGAGCTCACGACGGCGCCGTCCACGACCACCGACAAGAAGGACGCTCGGTCGAGCTCGTCGGTGAGCACTGCCGATAGCGAAGATAGTGGTGACGAGCCCGTGTCGCGGCTGCACACAATGAGCGAGAGCGTCGACGAGGAGCACGAAGAGGACCCCGACGATGAGGACCTGACGCTTCCCGAGCGATTGAGCCTGACGAAGCTGCGCGAGGCCATCAACTATTGTGTGGGCTTTGGTGAGCGTCTGTTCACGACGGACGAGATCTCAGACCTCGTGCGACTCGAGTTCCTCGTCGAGGAGGACGGCTGGATCTAGGCAGGCAGGCAGACATCTCCGTTTTTTTTAAGGTTATCAACCCCTTGGTTCCCAATGTCGTACGTAATGAAAGATGATCTTTATGGACACAGAGGTCTTAGAAGGCGGCACTACATGAACACGCACACGGACACATGGATTTTGATTAATATTGGTCGATGTCGACGTTGCACAGCGTGATGATATCTCGTGCGCGGAAGCGGAAGGCGCCGCAGTACACACACGAGTTGACAATCGTTACAAGCAGATCGAGCTCTCCGGAGCGTGCCTTGTGCGGGTCCACCGGCGGCGGTCGCTCCATGTCAATTTTCTGTGTCGCCGCCGCCTTGCTCGATTCATCCTCATCCGTGGACTCTCCGCCGTCGTCTCGACTGCGTGGCCGCCTGAGCTTGACCATTCTGGACACGGCAGCACGTAATCTGGCTCGACCACGAGGTTTTGGGGCTTCTGACGGTAGCGGGATTCCCGTGGACGCGACCGGGGGCTCGTCCACGCGGTATCCGCCATTGTTGTTGGCATCTTGGCAGTGCTTGCGCTCGAACTCTCGCTCCTCGCGGTCCCAGTCAAAGTGCGCGAGCCTCCTCCACCTCCGCACGTCGTTAGACGAGAATCGCTTGGTCTCTCGGAATCCGGGTATCCAGGGCTTGTCTCCTGTTGGGTAGCCAAGGTAGACAGCCGATCGGTAGAGAAACTCGGCGATCATGAGCGGCACAGATCGCTCAAGCGGCGGCAGGTCGTCCATTCCGGGGCACGGCGGGTCGCCAAAGTCCTCTGGCTCGTGCAGGTACGACGTGGTCTGGTAGAGTCCCGCGACGTTGAACAGCAGCTCGTCGTAGCTGAGCAGCGTGGCCGCGGGCACCACCTCGGGGTGCAGGCTCGCCTTGAAGGTCACGCGGCGCCTTGGGGGCGCGTGGTCGCAGTCGTCGTCGTCTCTGCGGCTGAGGAACTTGCGGCTGAGCGTGAACCCGCGGCGCCGAGAGGTCGTGGTCGACCCCGGAGGCGGCCCGATGCTTATCGTGGCGGACGGCGCGACCGCGTTCAGCGGGGACGACGACGATGTGGAGGACGAGGAGGACGAAGACGTGGACGGCGGGATGCTCGCGCCGCGCCGGCGGCTGTGCGTGGACGCCGTGGACTCGGACGCCGAGGAGGCGGACGCGAGCGTGTAGGTGTCCCCACCAGGCAGCGAGCTCTTGCGGCGCACGGGGAAGTGTACGAGCTGGTGCGCGCGACGGTCCTCGAGCAGCAGCATGGGCGACTCGGCCGCCGACAGCATGGGCACGGCGTCCGCCGAGATCTCGCCCACGGGCATGGCTGCGGACAGACCTGCGGACGCTGGGGACGGACCTGCGGACGCTGGGGACGGACCTGCGGATGGCACTCGGCCGCGCGGACCGTCGGGGATAACTCGACAACAGCGAGGTCTCGGTTGCTGCGGGACATTTCGACGCTTTTTTTTAGTTGAAATCGTTCTAAAAATCTAAAAAGCCACTGGCGAGCGCGCAACTGTATGGACAGCTGTCGCAAAAGCCTTTTTTCTACGCGACTGTATTCTTGCGAACCACTTGGCGTTTGTATGCGGAAAGACGGTGTGGTACTTCCTTTTCGATACTTTTGTAATCTACAGTACAGTACCCATGTACGGCCGTCAGCGTCAGCGTTCTTCTTCTCGAGGCTGTCGACAATGGTCTTGAGCTCGTCGGTCGATCGTCGGCGCCTCGAAATCAGTCGAGTCACTTGCTGGTTCTCTGCATCCATCAAACCCGGTGCAATGTAAACGAGCGGGATCTGCTGAGAGACCACCGTAGAGAGCGCGCAAAGGGTGCATGTAGAAGCCACCAAGTTCAGAACGCGAGCTGAATAGATCATTGCCACCATTCGATCCAGCCGCCATGGGGTGGCTCGAGCGAGCCCCCAACGCTTCTCTACAGCGAATATCACAAGAGGAGCAACCATCAATGCAACACGCGATGAGGATCCGGCCAGCACATATGGGTCTCTGTTCGCGAAGGAAGGCAGCAGCTGGGAGCGCAGCAGCATTGCAACGTCATGACTGTCAAGGAGTGGGGTCTGGCAAACGGAACTGAACATTTTCCGACATGGACACATACTGTACGGATTGCAAATGTTGCAAATTGATGTGGCGTACCCAAACCTTTCAAGCGAGTCAACTTCAACTCGTTACACCCCCCGCTGATCATTCTGCTGACCCATTTGTTCAAAGAGTCCTGGGGCACACCACCGAGCCACGAAACTCCTTTTGATCTTCTCAGCTAGATTATGTCCTTGTAGAATTCAGCTGAAGTCGCTACCTGGCCTTGGCGCATAAGCTTGTCGACGAATTTGGATCGAACCTCGTGGACATGCAACTCAAACCACCTTTGTTGTTCTTCGGCGTCGATATCAATAGTCCAGGGTCGCGCACGGACAGTCCCATGCTTGTGTGTATTTGAGATGGCTGGAACCTTTCCTCATCCCGTCGACGAGTTGACATTCCTTCATTTGCCATTCCACGAGCAGCACAGCCAAGCAACCCAAGCGCTTCCGAGTCATGAAGCTCGGCATCCCGCTCGCTGCCCTTGCCATCCTTTCTCCGGGCCTCGTGCAGGCCGCTAGAACGCCGCTCACGGTCTACACTGTGTACGACTCAAGTTCGTGCTCCGGGAAGGTCGTCCAGAACAACTACAGTACGTCGTGGCGTCAGGTGGTTCGTGCACCGAGAATACAACCTGCGACGTGCTCTCCTACGCAACATCGAACGGCTACGTCACAGGCTGCTGCACGTCCGACTCGGCTTCAACTCTCGCATACACCAAAAAGACGCTCGGGACTGATGTAGACACACGGTCACCTGGATGATCTATGCAGACACGCCGTGCACATCGTTCGAGGTGACAAGCGACTCACAAATGACTACGTCACTCGAGACAGCGCGGTGCAACCCACAGACGGACGGAACGTCCAAGAAGTTTACCTTCTCATCCAGCAAAGTCGTCACGAGCTCGCACTATACCGAGGCGAATTGCACCGGGACTCCTTCCTACTTGACAATTGCAGCTGAAGACATGGGTAGCTGCATCAAAATCGGTTCTATCGGTCTCATTGCCTACGCAACAATCGACGGTGCCACCTATGGAGTCACTTCGTCTGCTGGAGTCGCTCTTACACCGGCGCTTGCTCTCTCCGTTATGGTAGCTCTCCTAAACTGACTGTCAATCGAGTAAGCGTAAGTTCGAGGCGAGTTCAGATCATAACTCTGCACAATAATTCGGCGATTTCACCGCTGCTACCCGTGTCCCTTTGGTCCCATAGCTCCACGCATGCTGATAGAGCTCCACGCATTTGCTGATAGAGCTCCACCTGCTATGAAATCTCCGTACACTCCTCACGAAATCAAGACGCCGGCGACGCTCGCCTACGTACTCACGGTCTTTGCCGCCGTTCCCAAGGCGCTCGTTGACGCAGCTGTGGCTTCTGTCGAAGAGATCAACGGCCAGTTGGAGAGCCTTAACCAGGCAGCGGTAATCAACGATCAGATGGAAGTTATCCGCGGCCAGACAAAAACAACCACAGCCTTGACAGAGGCAGTCACGGCCCTCTACGTAGTGCAGTGCGTGATTCCGGAGGATTGGCGCTTTGCTTTTGCGGACCCAATAGAGAACGACGCGGCGCGCTGCACGTTTTGATAGTCCCAGCCACACCATGCTTCGTACTGAATGTCGAGACTTACGTACTCCTTGCTGCGGAAGCAACCACTGAAGTTCACAGTCAACAATCTAATAGTGTATGAAACGATGGGATTCCTACCTACCGACTCTAGTGTATTCTGGCCTCTGCTCATACGGAGAATGGACCGGTTCACGCCGATGTCATGAGGTCCGTCAGATGCAAGCTGTTGCGCATGGATGACGACGAGACGAGCTGCTGGTTGAACTGCATCAGAATCGGCTGCGGGTTGCGGTTCGCCTGCTCGAGGTCGTCCCCAGTCGACGCCGTTGACATGCCCAACTCGTCGTCCTCCGACTCGAGACGTTCGCGCCGCCCCTCGTCGAGATCGTCCACGTCTGCGGTGGCGTTGGGGCGGTGCTCCATCAGCGCGCCAACAGCCTGGATCACGGGACTCAGCCTCTGCACCGAGTCGACCATGCGAGTCTGATTGATGATGCGTCGGCTATCACGCGCCTTCGCTCGGTGGTATTCCTTCGGGATCGCAATGATTTCGCGCAACTTGGACTCAAAGCGCTTCTGGTAGCGCACGGGATCGATGGCCGACAACCCCTCGGCGTCACATTGCTGAAAGTAAACCTTCCAAAAGCGCTCGGCGCGCTTTTGCAATGTCCACGTCTGCAAAATATCGATGACACCCACATAGTAGTAGCCGGGACCAAAGATCCGCTTGCTCTTGCGCACCTTGTGCGCCTCACGGGATGCGATCGACGCATCGCTTCCAGCTTGAGCGCTCACGGCAGATGGAACGAGGCTGGCAAGATCATGCTCGTGGGCATGCTTGTTCAGTGACGAGCTGTTGGTACTATTGGTACTGCCCGCAGACCCTAGACTTATATCGGACGACTCCACGGACAAAAAGCTGTCGCTGCTGACGCTGCTGGATACTGTCGCTTCCGTCGCTTGGGTCGTTGCAGTGTTTCGCCGCAACGATCCCTTCTCCTGCTGGTCAATGATAAACTCGATATCCACGACGCCGAGCAACAAGCTGTAGTCCATGATGCCTCGCTGGCACAAGAAGAGCGAATCTTCGCGCAACTGCTCAAACAATTGTTTGCCCTCTTCAAGACCGATGCGCATCCGCGTGCGAAGGTCGTTGTCTTTCAGAACAACGTTGGGCTCATGGAGACCGACAACGTTTGGGCACTGCAAAGTCGACTTCTTGGCGCCGTACTTGAACATCATGGAGCAATGGCGGCACTTGACTTTTGCGCCACGGCGTGGACGCTTGTAGCTGCGGTTCACCCACGAGCCCTTGATGTCAAAACGGTGGTGAATTTGAACACCTTTCTCGGCAATGTCAAACAGATTCTCCATCACCACAAAGTAGAAGCTTGTGTCGTACAGCGTGATCTTAAAGCAACCGTAGAACTTGGTGACAAATGAGCCTGGGTTTGTGATCAGGTACTCGACATAGTCTTCAGCAATCTCGCAGAGGAACCGAGCTTCCTCCTCAGCCATCGACTTTACAATGTACTTCTTGTCGCCGCTGAAAAACATGAACGCGCCACTGGCACCTTCACTGATACTAGGCTTGGTACTAGTCTGGAATGACTGAAGGAAGTCAACGGCTTTGATACCATATGCTTGACGCAGCTCGGCAAAGTACAGCGGGCGATACGGAGTGAACTTGATATGGTTTGTTGAAGTTGTTGTTGCCCCAGACTCGCTCCCAGTCGATGACACGGCTGAGGCTTGCTTTGCTGGCGGTCGCTGGGCAGGAATATCAAACGTGAACGAACCCTTACCACTGATCGAGCGCTTTTGCTTTCGTTGATCGTCACTGCCCCTGAGTCCGCCAGAGAGAATGTCTGAAAACTTGCGATTTTCTCGCACTTCAGCCTCCACGGGTGGCGGCTCGGAAGAACCATCTTCTTCATCATGCATGAACTCCACTCGAGACGGAGACCGATCTCGCTGGCGGAGAAGCTCCTCTTCCGACAATTGGATCGACCTGGTCATACCTTCAATGGTGAAATAAATAAGCTCCTGCTGCAGCGCAGTATTGAGTTGTGCGCTAAACTTCTTGTCGGCCGACTCGGACGAAAACTTGAGCCAGTTGTCGCGAATCTCAGATGGGCGGTTCGTCATGAACCACACAAAGTAGTCGACAAGACCTCGCCCCGAAAGCGTGTACGTAAAGGCACGGAAGATCATGCTCGGGGAAATGTCACCGCTTTCGTTCGTGTACTTGGTGCGCGTGTGGAATGATAGAGCATACCAGAAAAACACGATCGTCCAGTAGATGGTGTAGCTTGTGATGCTGATGGCGCCGTTCCTCAGCATCTCTCTTCGAGTGTTGAGTGTGACGCGCAGCCCAGACCGAAGTCGCTTGAAGCCAAACACCATCACACTGACACCAGTGAGGTAGAACACGATCATAAAGTTGTAAAAGAGCAGCCAACTGGATGTGTTGAGGCGCCAAAAGTTTCGCTCCGTCTTTGATCCACGGCTTGTCCAGCAGTATTTCCCATCAGCTAAACCGTGCGCACCAGGAATCAGCATGGTGCAAAGACCCGCGAGGCCCGCGATCGAGTACACCATTATCTTGTACCTGGCACGGTTCATCTTGACACTCGTGAACGGGTTCGTAAGCGATGTGTACAGGTCGATGGTCTGCGCAAAGTACCACGAGTCACTTGCGAGGTAGAGAAATTGGGTCACTCCTGACAGAAACCCGCAGCTCGAGCTGTCATCGGGTTGGTAAATGCCGAGTTCTTGCAGAAAAGGGTCGCTCAGGAAGCGCAGGGCGAGCGCAATGTCAACGACGCACTTGTATAGAATGAGCGGGTTCGGATGCGCGCGGAAGGGCTGCACGCCGTGGTAGGTGACAAACACGATCGCGCAAAGGAAGAGGGTCTGCAGCGACCCGAATACGAGACCCGGGTTGATCGTGTAGCCGGTGAGGTTTTCGGTGAAGAGAGCCGCGAGGAGTGTTGTCACGAACGTCACGAGTCCGATGCCGGTGACAATGTATCCCTCCGTCGACCATTTGCGAAAGTCCACTGCTGGCCTGAGGATCTGCCCAATGTTTTCGTCGATGCCACCGCTCTCGTCGATGACGTCGAGGCTGAACTCTTGCTGCGGCGACAGGTGCAGCGGGTCAGGCGCGCGTTTCCCGCCAAAGAACGTGTCCCGGAGGCCCATGCTGGAGGACATGCGCGAGAGCATCGAGTCCCGCAGCGCCATGTTGTGCTTGGAGGACGAGTTGCTGTTGGGCGGCGAGCGGCGGAAGCGGATCGTGGACTGGCGGCCCCTGGAGCTGCTGGTCTCGTTCCCCGACTGCGACGAGGAGCTGATGCGCTCTGGGAACTGCCTCGAGTATCTGCTGCCGTAGGTGCTGACGCTGGCGTCCGTGGATGTGCTCTCGGTGGATTCTCTGCGCATGGACACCGACGAGCGCGTGGTCACAGGCAGCACGGGCGGGTCAGCGTCCGCGCTGAAGGCCGCCGATCGGTCCGTAGACGGCGGCGAGACGGAGAACTCGTCGCTGGAGGACGTGACGAGCGCGTCTGCCCCGCGCGCGGTCGCCGAGGACGCGGACGAGTCGCTGTGCATCATGCTGGCGCTTGGCGACTGAGCCGGTCGGTCTGCAGGCAGAGAGGAGCGCACCCATGCGCGGCGTTAGTGTCGGTGGAAAATCAGACGCGGCGAGTGGATTTTTGGGGCGGAAGAGCTCCCCCCGCGGCCCCAGCCACGCGTCTAGCGCCACTGGCAGCCGCGCGCCAATCAGCGGCGGCGGTTGACGCACCTGCGAGCGCGGCGATCTCAGCGCGAGTGAGCGCCCCGCGTCATCGAGAAAGGCGCCCGTTGGGTGCAATCAGCTAGCAATGCACCCATGGGACATGCGTGTAATTTATAGTAGTTTGTAGAGCCACTTTTGAAGTGAAAGCTCCGATGGGTGCTTTTTACGGAGGGGATTTTTACGGGATGGTAATTACGCACCGCGGCGCTTTCATTGCCGGAATTTGGCTGGCTGGCGACGAGAGCGCCGACGCGCAGCTCCCCACGGCCGCGGGTATTCCCCAGGTTACGACTTTCCTTCCAAAATGGTAGGTCTCCGCTGCGCTTGGGGCGCGAGTGGCGCGTCTGCGAGCGTCCGAGGGCCCGCGAGGACCCGCTGGGGGCCTCGGGCGCGCGCTGAGCGTGCTGCTCGTGCCGGTTTGGGGCGCTGGGGCCGAGTCTAACGCGCGCTATGCCCGATCCACTGCAGCCGTCGCACAAGACCTTCCGCACCAAGCGCATCCTCGCCAAGAAGCAGAAGCAGAACCGCCCGATCCCGCAGTGGATCCGCCTGCGCACGGACAACACGATCAAGTACAACATGAAGCGCCGCCACTGGCGCCGCACCAAGCTTGGTCTGTAAACTCCGCGGCCATGCGAGCGAGCTAGATGGTCGGAGCGCGCGCACCGGGGCGGCGGCGGGCGGCAGCGAGTGGACAGGGTTGGCGTTGTGGCTCTCTTCTTCGCGAAGCTGCTTGCTCGTCTCCGTCCTCGCGCGCGCGTTTCGGTTCTAGCGCAGCGGAGAGGTTTTAGCAGCTTGGAAGGAGCCAGGGAGCGGGTGGTGGCGGTGGTGGCAGCGGTCTCGCGACTGCTGCCGGTGCTGTAGCTGTCCGCGCTCTTCCTGGCGATTGGACAGGTTGCGGACTCGACGCTGCGCCTCCGTCGGAGGCTCCAATGGGGGAACAGGTCTATTATCGTAATGGAATCTCCAACGAGACGACCACAACTTGGAATGGAAACCACACCGGCCAGAGCAGTATCATTCATGTAAGGTGGGGGTATGCAGGCACACCATTCCTTGCCCGCGACCGAGCTCTACTCGTCGTCGTCCGCGTTCTTCGCGTCATCGTCGTCGCCGGCGTCGGGCTCATAGCGCCGCAGTCGTCGACGCAGCTCCTGCAGCTGGTCGTTTTTGGTGCTCACCATCTTCTTGAGCGCCAGGAACTGCTTGGTGGCTGCCACATGCTGCTGGGCCTCCTCCAGCTGCCCGGCGAGCTCTTCGGCACGGTCTGAGGCTGCGTCGAGCTTTCGCTGTAGTCGCTTGAGCTCTTTCGCGTGGGCCGCCTCCTGTGCGTCCTGCTGCTGCTTGGAAGCCACCGCAGCCGCTCGGATCTCCTCCTCGTGCTGCTTCTTCTCACGCTCGAGTTGTCGAGCTATCTCCTCCTCCTTGGCTTTAGCTTTGGCTGCCGCAGCAGCCGCTGCTGTCACTTTCTCCTTGTCCTTGTCCGAGCCGGAGGATGGCAGCACGCTGATGCTGGCTCGACTGTCCGAGACCCACTCGGCCACGCTCAGTCGCTCCACTCTCTCCAGTAGCGATCGATCCTCGACCATGCCAATATCTAGCTCTAACGAGAGTTTCTGCCGTGCGCCATCCAGTTGTTAGCATTCAGGTGCTATTTGAAGTAAACTTTGGGGCTAGCAGACGCACGCTGTCCTCGGCCTCAGTGAAGATCTGGCGCAGCAGCAGCGCCATCATATTGATCGTGTCCTGCAGCTCGCTTCGGACGTTAGCCTGTTTATCCATACTGTCAGTCAAGATTTCTTTGGGGGCATCAAAAGTTTGCACGACAAGCAGCGACCTTGACGGCAAAGCAGAGCGAGTTGATGGCGTCCTTGACGTCCTTCTGGCTGTACATGTCATCTCCCGAAAGTCTGACGAGCAACACCAAGAAGTGAGCGATTCCTGGAGTGATTGGTGACACTACGAGCTCGTCTAGACAACGTGGTCACCTATCAGAGCATGTGTCTTCAAAGTCAGCCTCGATGTTCTCGATGTGCGTCTTCATCCGCGAGCGGAAGAACTTGAGGAATCTGGACAGCTTCATCCCCACAAGCTCGGTCATCAGGAACAGATACTCTAACGTTCCCACTGATCGTCGTCTTTACCTCCTCCTGGTGGTGCTCGCTCATGCGGGATGCCATGACCACAATCGCCAGCTACTCAATGCCCTCAGCTCGCAACCAACAGCGTTGGGGAATGTGGTGGCGAGGCGGGCCAGCGAGAAACGACGAGCCGGAGTAGGCGCGCGTCCGTTCAAACACACGTGCCGCAATTAGGACTCGCGATCTTCAACTGCCGGACGTTCACTATTGACAACTCACACTGGAGCCGTCTCCGGACGAGAACCGATGCTCGAAAGAGTAGGAGCTAGCCAACAATCGTTCTCGGCGAGTCTTTGCGCGCTGCATCGCCTCAACCATAGTTTGGCACTCTTGAACTAGTCCACGCTGCTTCGAGCGACCTTCACGCTGCTGCTCGGACCAAACTGCCTGAGCGACCCAACGAGGACGTGTACTCGATAAATCGATGGAGCGCTCCCAGCTAAGCAGCTCTACCTTATGTCCATGAAGCGTGGATGCGGTGCCACCTGTATGCTGGGAGTGAGTTGAACGAGGTGCCAGCCGCTCCATCTTGAGTTCGGCAGCGTGTTGAAGTCGGAGTCGACTCGCATCCTCACGCTGGGTTCGACGCCGATCACGTCGCTTGCGGCTCTCACTTGCAAGTTGGGCATGATAAACTCGTTGATCCTCGATTCGTTGCGCGTCTTCGACCTCTTTGATGAGCTGTTGTCGCTGTTCTTGCTCTTTTTCGACGGCTTTTTCGATGGTGCCGTGAATTGTCTGGAGAGTTGAATCCTCGGGTAGCTGGTTGCTCTTGCGCAGCTTTCTCCTGGTTTCTGGAGTTGTCATCGGGCGTCGGATAGCCTGCACTATCCAGTGTGGGTGTGCGGGTGGATCAAGTTCTTCAGCTGCATCATCATTCATTTTGGCTTGTTCTGCGGATGCTTTCTTTGCTGTTACTTGGTTTGTGAGTGTTGGGAACTACGCCATGGGCTATATTAGTTCCTGTCCAGGCGGGCATTTAATAGGATATAGTACCTTGACACAACTGAGCTGCGGTGGAGGTCGCTCCACTCGTGCTCCATGGCGAAGCAGCAATTCGACAAGGGCGGCATTCTCATTCCGATACGCACACATGAGTGGCGTTTCTCCTGTCTGCAGCATTTGCCTGTCAGTTTTTTTTTTTTTTTGCCGATGGCAGAAATTCTCCATGTGCTAACCTTGCATGCTTTATTGGTGTCGGCACCATGCTGTACGAGCCATTCGGCGATGACTAGAAGGTCACGATCGCACGCAACGAAGAGCGCGGTCTGCTCCAACTACACATCGCCATGGTAAAAATGATACCTCAAAGTAGATATGACTGTCAATCAAACGGCGCACTTCTCACCCGGTTGTACTTGTTGACCGCAGCGCCAAACTCGACGAGCGCGGCCATGGT
Source organism: Phytopythium helicoides (assembly GCA_024867545.1). NCBI lineage: Eukaryota > Oomycota > Peronosporomycetes > Pythiales > Pythiaceae > Phytopythium > Phytopythium helicoides. Next base: position 117,609 of record JANFNE010000008.1, on the reverse strand, counting down.
GCGAATGTGTCGCTCACGGCCCTTGTTCCACTGGTGTCCCCTGTCTCAAAAGAGGCAATCTCGACATCAACAAATAAAGCCGGCATCAAATCAACTTCACCACCAACATTTATCTTTCACCTTGCAGCGCAAATAAGAGGGGTGTCGCCTCTTGCGTATTCGTCGCCTCCATCGCTGTCGCTGTCACTATCGTAGTTCCTCCGGATTCCGTTCGGGTCTAGTCCCTGCTTGAGTCGGATGCGTACATGATGAAATCGACCTCGAGCTGCCAGGTCGTGTAGGTCTTCCATAGCCAGCTCTGCGTCCAGATATCCGTGACTCACGTCCGCATAGGAAGTAAAGTAGTCGCTGGCACCAGCACCCATGGTAGAGAATGATGCGCGGAAGGCGAGCTCTGAGAGCCAAGGTGTTAGATTAAGAACACGATTGCTCAAAAAGCATTTTGGATCTTCCGACATAAATAAACGGACCGCAAGTGATTCAACCTCTGCATGATGCGAAGTGAAACGAACGCTGCTCACACATGGAGCCCTTGGAGCCCAGCACACCCATGAAGACTGCCAAGGCGACTCAACGGACACTACACTACTCGACTGGATTTTCTCGGTCACGTACAAGGCTTGCCGAGAGCTCATTGGTTGTATCGTGGATGCCTACCCACAGGTTCGCAAGCCTGCATCTTCGCTCTGCCGCTTGCGACCGTTCTTCCATGCAACAAAGTGTCGAGTCCTGGCTGCTCGCATGAACAATAGAGGCAGTAGGATGGAGTTCATCTGACTTTGAATTCATTTCGCAAGTGAAAAGGGAGGGATGTCACGAAAGTTTGAGGACTTCAACTTGCACTCTCGGCAAGGCTAGCCATTCAAGTCCAAGCGTTCCTCTCTCAGTCGGGAATTTGCAAGATGGAGTCCAAGCGGCCGCACTTTCCCGACTAGTTCGACCCTAGGCCTCCCAAGCTGCCGGATCTTTCCGACGACGACGACCATGATGGCCATGAGCGACACTGCACGTCACGCCTCGACCTTCCAGCTCGCAGCTGCGGCGACGACCGACCTGAGAAGCTCGCCAATCCTCTTTTCCGCGGCCAGACGACTCGACATTCCTTGCGCTGTTTCACCAGTTGGAGCAAGGCAGAGTCTTCGACAGCGCCGTGTTGATTCAGTTGGAGTCTCCCACCAGAGCGCAGACTCACGGAGGATGGCGAAAGCTAACAGGCGACGGGCGTTTAGCCACGGCGCTAGCAAGAAGAAAGCGGCGGAGACGACAGAAACGACGGAGCCAACAGAGACGACGACAACGAAGGAAATGATGGAAACGAAGGAGACGATGGAGACGATGGAGCCGCTGAAGCATTAACCAAGCTAGGCGTGGGAGGAAACAAACTGGTAGCCTTCACACGCAAACATAGCCAATTTCCTAGCGAGCTAGTATGAGCACCGCGTAGGGAAATTAACGGTTAAATATCCTGTGCTTCGCATTCGCACTTTTCACGCCGCGGAATGCACAAATCCTATCCCTCCTCCTCAATAGCACACTGAGATATCAAATACATGACCCGCCCGCTTCCAAATAGGCAGCCTACCGCCTACAGTAGGGTGCGACGCAGCTTGTTGCGGAACTCCTTCTTGAGAGCTGACAGCACGTGGATGTCATTGTGTAGGTCCGTGATGAGGTGGTCGGGAGCCTGTTTGTCCTTGCGCAAGTTCGCCAGCAGAATCTTCTTGTTGTGCAACGACTCGAAAATCGTCTCGAAGTTCTGCAGCAAGAGGCTGAAGTACTTTTGCTCGGCCACCGCGACGCGCAACGCCTCTTCGCCACTACCAGAGTTGCCGCTCGAGTTTGAGTTGGCCGTCGTATTGCTGCCGTCCTCGCCCGTGGTCTCCGAGTTTTCCGTACTACCCTCTTCCTGCAGCACATTCGGCGAGTTGCCACTGCTTCCGGACCCACTGCCAGATCCGCTGCCAGATCCACTGCCCGAGCCGCTGCCGGAGGCGCCGGCGGATTCGCCATTCGCGGGGCTGTTGCTGCAGTCACCGCTGTCGTTGCCGCTGCTATCGTTGCTGTTGTTCCGGTTCCCGCTGCCGCTGCCGCTTCCACTCCCACTGTTCCCAGTATTGCCGCTGCCGCTACCACTTGTCGTTCCAGCACCTGAACTGGAGTGGAAAGTCGCTGTAGCCGCTCGCGAGGTGCTGTTGTTGACAACCGCGGCTGCTGCTGGTGTCGGGGTGGTCCGCTTGTATCGTTTGTGAGGAGACAGTCTGCTGCTTGCAGCGGAAGCCATAAGAGCGCTGATCCCACCAGTTCTGGGCGGAGCGGGTTGGGAAGATGGCTGCTGAGGAGGCGACGTCGGAGTCCCTCGTTGCTGTTGTTGTTGCTGTTGTTGCTGCTGTTGCTGCTGATGTTGTTGCTGTTGCTGCTGTTGCTGCTGCTGGAGCTCGGCTGCGTCGTTGATATACTTCTCGTCAATGTACTCATTCGATTTGATCAAATGCAGCAGGTCCGGACGCGCATGCAGACGCTGGTGCAAGTAATATACATCAGGGCGACCATCGCAGAAGTTGATGAACTCCTGTTCGTCCACGCCTACAAGCACACATAGTCCGTTAGTTGCGAGTTCACACAGCCAATCGGTTTAGAAACAAGGGGCTGCCGGACGAGTACCCCCGTTCCCCGGTCAACACGCAGCGTGGCTCACTCTTCATACCAGCAGCCGTAAACTCGAAACACGTCTTGGTGTACGCGAACGTCAGCTCCTTCCAGATCTCCCACAGCTGCATGCTACTCCACTTGAAGTTTCGAGGCTGCTGCGACTGGCTGGTGGTGGTTGATGATGAAACCCCTCCGCCTCCGCTGTTGTGGCCACCACTTCCACTCGAAATGCTGCCATCGGCCGATAAGTGACGTCCACGCTGTAGCAGTGACACGTACTTCTCTCGAATGTCAACCCAGAATTGCCACCGCGAGAGCTCGTTCGTCAGGCGGTCCACGAACTCGGGCGAGAGCACCACGTCCACCAGCCGAACCACGTCTTCTGACGTAACCGGCACTTCTTTGTACAGCGTTTCTCCCTTGGTCTCTTCGTCCATCGATTGATATCGATTCCTGGTCTGGCTGACTGTTGTCATGGGGGCGAGTCGAGACACCATTTGCCTCGCTTGCAGCTGCCGCAACTCGTTCGCCGCGCCAGCGAATGTCATCGACGTAGATGGAGGCGTTGTATTTCCATGATACAAGGCGCTCCGCCCCACACGCGAGCTGCTGCTGTAGTACATGTCGTCGTAGTGTGCTCTCTCGGCTGGCTGAAGTCCATCCGACCCACTCGCCACTTCGAGCGGTCGTCGCTCCCGACGAACCGCCACCAGCGCTGAATGCACTCAAGGAGTTGCTGCCTCCGGGCGACCGCCTCCTTAGAGCCTGATAGTGTTGGCGCTGGGGCGACGTCATGGACTTGCTTGAAACGACGGAGCTGGGGCCAGCGTGGTTCCCGTCTGCAGCTGCTGCCTCCTTGAGGCGCTGGTTGCGGTAGTACCTGTATAATGCCTCGACCATGACGTGCTTCTTGACGTTCTTGAGCCCGCGCAGTTTCAGGTGCGAGCATTTTTTCCTGAGCTGTTTCGATGTCCAGGTCTCGTAGCGAGTGTTGTCGCGCGGACTCTGCGAGTCTCCTCCCGGGGGATCGTAGATGGACGGGTCCTCCCTCGGCGGGCCGAGTTCAATGCGAGGCGCCGTCTGCGCCACCGCCGCCGCTGCATTGGGTCCGCTTCGGTTCAAGACCCCAGGAGTGCTGTTCCCAGGACTGGTGGCCGCCCTCCTCTGTCTCGCGTACGCGTCCGCGTACGCTGCTGCCTGCGTGGCTGTGGCCTCGCTCGTGGGCGAGTACTGGTCGTAGACCTGCGGTAGCTGTCGCTTCTGCCCCCTCGAGGGCGTCCACGCCTCTGCCTGCACTGGCGACGTGTTGGCGTTGAAGTAGGTAGCTCTCATCTGCGGCGCGGCCCCCACGGGCGAGGGCAGTCCTCCAAGCGGACTCGTCACGTTCCCATCGGTCGGCGACGGGAACGACGCGGGCAGCGCCGACACGGTCACCCCCTGCGTGTTGGCGTCGCCGGTCCGCCTCTGGCTCCTGTCTGCTGCCTCACTGGGCCTCCTGGGCGCCTCGTCGGCCTCGCTAGGCCTCCTGGGAGCCTCGGCAGCCTCGCTCGGCCGCCGCTGGGCCTCCGCCGCCGCCTCCTCCCCCTGCTTGGCCTCGTCGGCCGCCGCACGCGCCGCGTCCTCGCCGCTGGCCGCCGGGGCCTCCGCGAGCGCCTGCGCGTCCATCCGCTGCCGCGATTCCGCCGTGGACCGCGTCCTTTCTCGGGATCCGAGGGCGGACGCCGTTCGTTCTGTTTTGCGTTGCCCTAGCTGCCGGCTTGACCGCAAATTCCCCTGTGGTGGTATGGGCGACCACCGCTCGCGACCGACCTCGGAGAGTTGATACGCGCCACCCAGCCGCCGGGGACGGGGCGGCCCTAGACTGCTGACTGGTATCGCGCGCGGCTCGAGGAGAGAACACGACCGAATTCGCTACCACCTGCGACAAATAATACCCTCTGGTCGACTGATGTCAGCCGCTTTTCTTTGCGGACCCCACGCTGTTGGCGGCGCCTTTGTATGTGTTCGATGCGTTCCAGCCTCCCAGAGCAAGTCACACGCAGCAGCGTACTGTATCGCTTCGCACCCCATGGGGAGTACAAGTGATTATGCAGAGGCGAGCGAACGTGGAGGATGCCTCCAGAGAATTGAAGAAGGGGGGAGCTTCGAGAAGGATCAGCCTAGATCGATGACGAAGTTCCCCCAATTGGATGGCGCTGAGGTCGCCAGCAGGTACCACGGACGGGCCACGCGCCGCCGCCGAGTACCGAGCAGGTCCTCCTTGCGTCCACCTTGACGACATATGTCCGTGTTGTATTCGCGTCCGTGCGGAGGGCTGGCGAGCGCTCGCGAAGAAGAACTCGACCGTCGCCTCAGTGTCAAGAGATCGCCCCTCCTTTCGGTCGTAAATCCTACATCATTAGTTCGGTGCCGTCGTGGACGCGAGAGACACGGGGCTGCTTTCTTCGGTGGGTGACGGACGGATCCGCCCACCACCTGCGCGTCTGTGAGACTTCAAGGCGGCAAAGCCGGTGAGCAAAGCAACCCGCCATTAACACTCGCGTGAGCGATGCATGATCCTATCTGTGTGGGGGATGGAGACGTACTACAGTAATAGCAGGTGGTGCACGCCTCCACACAGCCCGCGTGAAGAGTGCAAGGAGCATCTCTGTCCAAGCGCTTGACCCAAAGGACCATCTGCATGTACCGTGCCGCCGCGACATCAGTACGCAGCGCAGCTGAGCGTAGAGCACGGCAAGCTCGTCCGAGAACAGTTTTTGCCGTCGTGTCGAGCCTCGCTTCGCGTCATCTCCACGCTGGAGGCTTCTATGCGGCGACCAACCGGCATGCCTGGGTAAAAAAACGGAACCACGACCGGCGACGAGCGTGGTCGTGCATCGCGTCCGCCGCGGTGATTGGTCGGCTAACCCCTTCATAACATATCGTAAAGATGAATATTCGATCTCACGGTACCAATACGTTCCACTCTCGTTGTGATCCGACCCGCCCCGTCTCTCCGCACGGAGGGGGTCGGATCGCACTTATCCGGGAATTCCCAACCCCTTTTGTATCTCATACCCTCCATCACCCAATATGTAGCGATCAATTCGTAGAGGCCCTGTCGTCGCCTTGTGCGCAGCTCCCCACTTTTCGATCCGAGAAAGGCCGGTGGAGCATGCAGCCGCCGTTCGGCGGGGCGGCGCTGCCGCCGACGGCGACGCTGGACTCGCTGTACCCGCAGGCGCGCAAGCTTCAGTTCGAGCTCAAGATGCAGATGAGCTACCTGGACTCGGGCCGCACGGGCGGCAAGTCGGACGACGAGCTGCAGGGCGAGGCGCGCGGCAACCTCAGCCAGCTGCAGCAGCTGCTCTGGCAGCTCGAGTCGCTCGTCAACGTGCACGCGCGCCCGGCCGAGCGCGACACCTGGGCAAAGTGCGCTGCTTGTAGCGTGGGGATGAGGCGGGGTGGGCGGCGGGGGCTCACCTGGCGATGCCTGTGGACAGGAAGCTGAGCCAGCTGCGCAGCGAGACGCAGGCGCTGGGCAACACACTCGAGCAGCACATCTACACGGTCAACCGGCGCGCGGTTGAAGCGCGCGAGCGCGAGTCGCTGCTGAGCCGGAGGACGGGCGCGGTGAGGCTTTGCTGACTCTTGGTGGCTGCACGGGGGAAGCTCCGTTCTGATAGGCTTTTACAGGGATTCGAGAGCTCCAACAGCGCCATGTACGCGGCGCAGGAGTCCGAGTCGCTGCAGCGGTCGTCCACGATGGTCTCCGAGCTCACGAGCCTGTCACAATCCATTCTGGGAGACCTGGGCGAGCAGCGCAACCGCATGAAGGTGCGTTTCGTCTGTACTCCAGCATAGTTGCTTCGCAGTCTCACTTCCGTCGGCACGTTTCAACAACAGAATGTCCGAACCAAGCTGCTGGACATTGCCAACCGGCTGGGGCTATCAAGCTCACTGCTGCGCGTGATTGAGCGCCGCGACACGGTGGACTTCTGGATTGTTATTGTCGGAATGGTCGTCACGCTGGTGTTCCTGTACGCATGTGTCGTCTACGCCAGGCAAGAGTAAGCTGCACAATACGAATCGTATGAGCCAACACAACAGTTGTCGATGGTCTCCGTAGTGCTGTGGATATTGTATATCTTCAGCGTGGTGATCCGCGAATAACTGCTCGGATCCAACGCACCAGTACTTGAAGGTAGACCAATTTCATAGAGGCAAAATGATCATCAGAACTTAGACGTCGATTCGGGGCGAACAAACTACTCTACGATCGCGGGGCTCCAATAAAGCAAGCAACAGACCAACCAAAGCAAAGTAGCAAAAGGAATTCTTATTAATCGAGAAGCGCTAGCTACTAGTGACAAAGAGCTCGTCGACTGGCTGGCTGGGTACGCAGTCGATGACGGAGAGCGGGCGGAGCCGCACTGTGCGTTGCCATGACGAGGCAATCGATAGATAAATTACGTTGACCTGGCTGGAGCGGGGACTTTCTAGCGGAAGCGAGACGCCTTGCCGGTATCACTCGCGTCGCGGAGAGCCTGGATGCGCTTCAGGTTCGCCTCACGCTGCGACTGGAAGCGCAAGCTCTCGTTGAACGCGAGCGCGCGCTGTGGGGCGGTCGAGGGTTTTTTGTTGCTGCTGATGCTGCTCGGGATAGTTCTGGCGGTGGAGGTGGCGGCATGACGCGTTGCTCGCTGCGAGTTCGTCTTCAGCTGCTGCTCTGCGCGAGCGCGGCGTTCTTTCGCGAGCATCCGTCCCGCTTGGTATTGCTGCGACTCGCCGTACTTCATATATCGCGAGTCGGCGGCGGGCGGTATCCAGGTTGGGCGACGGCGCTCACCACGAGCAGTGGCCCTGACCTTCTTGCTGCTACTCGTGACAGTCGGCGCGGTGATAGTCGGCGCGGTGATAGTCGGCGATGTGGTCGATGTCGTGGTCACTACCTCAGACATCGAGGCTGTGACAGCGGTCGAATCGTCATCGCTATCCGGATTGGATGCGGGCTCAGTGCTCCACGTCACGGTGAGCATCCTTTGGAGCTGAGAGAGTTCGTCAGCGATGTCTTCGTAGCTCTTGACTCCTTCCTCACTCAACGGGTTTGCCTCAAGCGTCACGGGTGTCATAGGCGTCTCAGGCGTCTCCGGCGTCACCGGGGTCACTTTCGTCTCGAGCGCATCAGCAGCAATCAGGTCTATCTCGATCTCAGATGTCGTTACAGGTGTACTGGTGACGACAATCTCTTCAGCGGACGCGATCTCGTCAGTAGCTGTGGTCTCCTCGGTAGCTATGAGCTCGTCGGTAGCTGTGATCTCCTCGACAGCTGTGATCTCGTCAGCAGAGATCTCGTCAGCAGAGGTCTCGATACTGGAGCTCTCGACACCGGAAATCTCATCGGCAGAAGCTCCACCAGCGAAGTAGATAGGAGCATCGGTAGATGTCGGCACGACACGGCGGCGGGATAAGATGGCATCGGCAGCGCCTTTCTCAAAGATCTCAGCGAGGGCCGGTACGGAGCGCTCGGCTTGTGTCGCGAGAGCACGCTTGTCGATCGGCGTGGCGCTACAAAACCCAGTCAACCGACTCAGATACACGGCGGCGACACGGCGCTTGTTCTCGTATTCCAATCCCGTGATGGTTGTGCGTGGAGAGTTCTGGCATTCGTCACCGCGTTGTTGGTCCGAGATACGCTCAGGATCGTGACGTGCTTGCTGCACGGCTCGCTCAGGGTCGGTCGAATCACGCCTGCGACTGCTGCTGACATCGTCTTGAGTCTTCCCACTGCTGTCGTCGTCGTCGTCGTCCGCCTCCAGTCCTGACCAAGGATCTGCTCTCGACGTTGTAATGAGAACGTCGCATGAACTGAGAAGATCATGGCTGGATGCGTCGGCTTCTGCTGTCGTAATGAGGACGCAGAGAGCCGGCTGGGCGGTCGTCGCTTGGACGGCAGGAACCAGTACAGAAGAAGCTGCAGCAGCGGTAGTGGTTGACCGGATGGCAGCACAACTCGTCGAAGTTTGGTTCGCAACACGATCACACGCGGTCTCGAGAGTGTGGCTGTAGTTGCAGTTGTCGTCGCAGTTTGTCGCTGCTACGCTGGGACTGGAATTGCTGCGGCCTTCCTCCTCCTCCTCCTCGTTCTGCTCCTCCTTTTGCTCTTCCTCCTCCTCATAGCCGAGGCGTGGACGGCCGCTGTCACGGTCACGGTCACGGTCACTGGCTGTGGCTGGCTGTGGCTGTGGCTGTGGCTGTGGCTGTCACCCCAGAATCCACCCGAAGCGTTCAGACCCAGCAGGCTGCGAAACAACCCGACCGTGTTCGTGTCGTTGTCGATGTCGTAGTATCCATGCGATTCGAAGAAGGTGAGGCCGTCGTCCACCTCTCCACTGTAGATGGCTCGCAGGTGTCTGTCGAACGGTGTCTCGCCGACTGGCGGGACATCAGATGGCGCGGTAGCATCCAGGCTGGTAGTGGAAGACTTGGCGCTGGTACCGTCGCTGACCCAGAACTCGACTTCAGACTCGACCTCGACTTTGACCACGGTCCCAGTCACGTTCGTATCCATCGGCGCCGTATCGAGGTAACTGTGCTCGTCGAAGAAGGCGAGTCCATCGACGTCCTCGCCCGCGTACAGTGCACGCAAATGCTGATCGAAGAGCGACTCGTTCGTGAGGGAAGGCGCTGGGTCGCTCGTGGATGATCCATCGCTGAAGCTGTTGTTGATGCTGAAGCCGTCACTTTCGCATTCGTTGTTCAGGATATCGTAGTAGTCGGAGAAGGCATCGCTGTTGTCGTTGTTGTCATCGGTGGTGGCGGCACTCTCAAAGTCGCGCTCTTCTTCCTCGCTGTCGCTCCTCAAGTCGCCGACGATACCGAGGTCACTCTCGCTGTTCTCCGTCTCGGACGCGTCGTCAAGCTGCTCCATCTTGTCTTCCTGCGCCAACTCCCACTGCTCGAGGGCCTCGCGAGCCGACTCGAGCCGCTTCGTCGCCGCAGCGAGCTCGCGCTGGCGCTCTCTCTCGTGCTGCCAGTCCACGTCTCGCTCGAGGTCGTGGCGTGTCGTGAGCGCCGCCTTGTTCTTGTCGGACGCGAGCACGGCGGCCATGGTGGTCGGGAAGCGGGGCGTGACGGCCAACACGGCCGCCATCTCGCTCCTGCGCTCGAGCTCTCGCTGGGTCTCGAGCGCGCGCTCGTGTCGGTGCTTGGCGTCCATCGCGTCCAGCTGGCGCTTGGCGGCCTGGAGGGCGTCGGTCGAGGCAGTCCAAGAGGTCGAAGAGGTCGAAGAGGTCGAAGAGGTCATGGCGCGGACGGTCATGGCGAGGGCGGTCGTGGCGGACGGAGGCGGGTGGCGGTCGCTTGGTGGGCTGGCGGCGCGGGGCGGGCGGGGCGTCTCGAAGGCGGCGGTGGCGCTCGAGAACTGGGCGGCGCCAGGCGCCAGCGGCGGTCGCGAGCCATCACGGGCGGTCGACGCCCCATGATTGACGGAGAAGGCCGAGGCAAGTGGAGGGAAAGGCGAGCGCTCGCGCCGCACCGCGACCGCCGGAAGTATAGGTTCAAGGATCCGTCGGTCGATGGCTTCAACTTGCGAGCATCCAGACGGCAAGTCAGGGAGGTGATCATGGCGTGGTGCGGTGTGGCTCAGGTGTGTGGGCCACATGCAGGACCTGGCGTCCGCCGAGCCGAGCACTGCAACACACGCGCGAGATGGATGGGAGCACTCGGCAATACGAACGGACTCATGAGGGTTTCCCTTAAGCTCGAGCTTGAGGTGTCGAAGTTGAGCGTGAGTTCTTGTGGTTCGATGCATGCTTGGTCGATTGGATCAGTGCAGGGGGAGTCAAGGCGAGAAATATTGCCGTGCCTTTCTTTGAGGACGCCGTCGACCGTGACGATGTCAATTTCCATTTCTAGTGGCGTCGACTGCTACTAGTCATCAGCGCCGCAATTTACTCTGGTGTCGCTCACCAGTAAAAAAGAAAAAAGAAAGGTTAGAAAGGTGTCATCCTTGAGTTGCTGTGGACCCAGCTAACGTAGTGCTTTCACCTCAGGAAGTCTCAATCAAAGCCAAAACCAGATTCAGCTCCATTCACACCTGACCGCCACGCTCACTAAAGCTTCGTGGACAGCTCACTCTGCATATATATATACAAATCGAGTCCACAAACCGTGTTCAAGGCTGCATTCACTACTACTACCTACCCCATGGCCTTCGCGATGGCCGCAAACACCTTCTCTGGGTCCTCCAAGTGAGGATAGTGACCGCAGTCGTCCTCCATCGACACCGTCGCATGCGCAACGACACTCTTGATCCACTCGCCTTCCTTGTCGGCGTCCGGGTAGTCTGGGTCCTTGCGTCCCAGGAACGCCACCACAGCCACTTCCGGCGCCAGCTTCGCAACAGCTGACTCGACGGCGTCCTTGCGCGCATTCATCAAGTATCGCGTGTTGGTGATGCCGCGTCGATTGTCTTTCAGGTGCTTGCGCAAGATCTCGATCTCGCTGTCCAGGTCGCTCGGCTGGCGCACCGGATACAGTGATCGGTAGTACCACGTCCATATGCCGTTTCCCCACAGCGAGTTGAAGAGCACCGGCGCCACGACCCGGAACACGGCCGCCACCATCGGAGCATCTCGAAGAACCGGACCCAGCAACACCAGACCTCGAATGTGACCGTTTAGCGCCGACGCCCTCGCATGAACGGCAGCGAGCACCATGGATCCGGCCGCCAACGAGTTGCCGAGCAGCACGAACCTCGTCGTCGGGTCCTCCGTGTGCAGCTCGGTCATGAGCTGCGTGACGTCGGCGGCGACCGACTCGGGACTGAAGGTCGGGTACGAGTCCGACTTGTCGTTGATGGTAGCCTCCTCGAACCGTCCCGTCGAGTCTCCGAAGCCGCGCAGGTCTCCGAGCAGCACGCGCCAGCCGAGGCGGTCGTGTAGCAGCGGCGCGAGCAGGCGGAACTGTCGGCGCGTGTCGCCGATACCCGGCAGGCAGATGGCGACGGTGGCTCCTGTCGTGGGCGAGTTGGGTGAGTGGGGCCGCGAGTCCTCGAAGAAGACGGTGGCGTCGCTGGTACGTGATACGCGCAGCAGGTAGTCGCTCGACAGCGGGAAGACGCGCGGGACCGAAGGCGACGGCGACGGCGAAGTCGATGGCATGGCCAAGACGCAGGCGGAGACGCAGGCGGGAGCGCGGGTGGGGAGGCGGCGTGCGAGGTCCGCGGAGAGTCGGGCAGTGAGCCTAGCGGACGAGCGCCGCGAGCGTCATGGGCGTCGCCAGCCGACGAGCGAGGCAGCAGGCGAGACGAGGAGAGGCGAGGGTGCATGATGACGGCGGAAGCGCGCGGCATGATCGGATGGAGCACGTGACGGCCGCGGTGTCGGATACGTGTGGCAAAAGCGAAGCGGACATGGGTACACTGCACTGTCGAGACGAGCCGAGAGCGTTGCGTCCCGAGCGAGTTGTGGTGAGCCTTCCTTCCGAGACCAGAGCTGTGCTGCAGCGCGTGAGCTCTCGCGTGTTGTGATGGTAGACGTGAGTGAGTGGACGAGGAAAAGCGGCTAAAGGATGTGTTTATTGATCGGGAGCTTAGGGAAGCGCTAGCTAATAGTGAGTGCGCTGCAAAGAGCTCGTCGACTGGCTGGCTGGGTACGCAGTCGATGACGGAGAGCGAGCGGAGCCGCACTGTGCGTTGCCATGACGAGGCAATCGATAGATAAATTACGTTCACCTGGCTGGAGCGGGGACTTTCTAGCGGAAGCGAGACGCTTTGCCGGTATCACTCGCGTCGCGGAGAGCCTGGATGCGCTTCAGGTTCGCCTCACGCTGCGACTGGAAGCGCAAGCTCTCGTTGAACGCGAGAGCGCGCTGTGGGGCGGTCGAGGGTTTTTTCGTGCTGCTGATGCTGCTCGGGATAGTTCTGGCGGTGGAGGTGGCGGCATGACGCGTTGCTCGCTGCGAGTTCGTCTTCAGCTGCTGCTCTGCGCGAGCGCGGCGTTCTTTCGCGAGCATCCGTCCCGCTTGGTATTGCTGCGACTCGCCGTACTTCATATATCGCGAGTCGGCGGCGGGCGGTATCCAGGTTGGGCGACGGCGCTCACCACGAGCAGTGGCCCTGACCTTCTTGCTGCTACTAGTGACAGTCGGCGCGGTGATAGTCGGCGCGGTGATAGTCGGCGATGTGGTCGATGTCGTGGTCACTACCTCAGACATCGAGGCTGTGACAGCGGTCGAATCGTTATCGCTATCCGGATTGGATGCGGGCTCAGTGCTCCACGTCACGGTGAGCATCCTTTGGAGCTGAGAGAGTTCGTCAGCGATGTCTTCGTAGCTCTTGACTCCTTCCTCACTCAACGGGTTTGCCTCAAGCGTCACGGGTGTCATAGGCGTCTCAGGCGTCACCGGCGTCACCGGCGTCACTTTCGTCTCGAGCGCATCAGCAGCAATCAGGTCTATCTCGATCTCAGATTTCGTTACAGGTGTACTGGTAGCGACAATCTCTTCAGCGGACGCGATCTCGTCAGTAGCTGTGATCTCATCGGTAGCTGTGATCTCGTCGGCAGCTGTGATCTCCTCGACAGCTGTGATCTCGTCAGCAGAGGTCTCGATACTGGAGCTCTCGACACCGGAAATCTCATCGGCAGAAGCTCCACCAGCGAAGTAGATAGAAGCATCGGTAGATGTCGGCACGACACGGCGGCGGGATAAGATGGCATCGGCAGCGCCTTTCTCAAAGATCTCAGCGAGGGCCGGTACGGAGCGCTCGGCTTGTGTCGCGAGAGCACGCTTGTCGATCGGCGTGGCGCTACAAAACCCAGTCAACCGACTCAGATACACGGCGGCGACACGGCGCTTGTTCTCGTATTCCAATCCCGTGATGGTTGTGCGTGGAGAGTTCTGGCATTCGTCACCGCGTTGTTGGTCCGAGATACGCTCAGGATCGTGACGTGCTTGCTGCGCGGCTCGCTCAGGGTCGGTCGAATCACGCCTGCGACTACTGCTGACATCGTCTTGAGTCTTCGCACTGCTGCTACGGTCGTCGTCGTCGTCGTCGTCGTCGTCGTCGTCGTCATCGTCGTCCGCCTCCAGTCGTGACCCAGGATCTGCTCTCGACGTTGTAATGAGAACGTCGCGTGAACTGAGAAGATCGTGGCTGGATGCGCCGGCCTCTGCTGTCGTAATGAGGACGCAGAGATCCGGCTGGGCGGTCGTCGCTTGGACGGCAGGAACCAGTAGAGAAGCTGCAGCAGCGATAGTGGTTGACTGGATGGCAGCACAGCTCGTCGAATCTTGGTTCGCAATATGATTGTATGCGGTCTCGAGAGTCAGGTCGTTCGTCGCAGGAAGGGTGATGATATCCATGTGAGGCGTCGTCGTTTCCACTTCCACTGCTTCTTGAGTGTCGGCACCTTCTCCAGCTTCGTCGGCGTCTTTCTCGTCATCGTGGTCAATGTTTCCCTCGACGAAGTGAAGAGATCCAGCATCCGTAATGCCAACAAACACCAATGGCTCCTCCGATACGAGGTTGCTGCTGTCCGTTGAGCTAATGTGGCTGCAGTTGCAGTTGTCGTCGCAGTTTGTCGCTGCTACGCTGGGACTGGAATTGCTGCGGCCTTCCTCCTCCTCCTCGTTCTGCTCCTCCTTTTGCTCTTCCTCCTCCTCATAGTCGAGGCGTGGACGGCCGCTGTCACGGTCACGGTCACTGTGGCTGTGGCTGTGGCTGTGGCTGTCACCCCAGAATCCACCCGAAGCGTTCAGACCCAGCAGGCTGCGAAACAACCCGACCGTGTTCGTGTCGTTGTCGTTGTCGATGTCGTAGTATCCATGCGATTCGAAGAAGGTGAGGCCGTCGTCCACCTCTCCACTGTAGATGGCTCGCAGGTGTCTGTCGAACGGTGTCTCGCCGACTGGCGGGACATCAGATGGCGCGGTAGCATCCAGGCTGGTAGTGGAAGACTTGGCGCTGGTACCGTCGCTGACCCAGAACTCGACTTCAGACTCGGCCTCGACTTTGACCACGGTCCCAGTCACGTTCGTATCCATCGGCGCCGTATCGAGGTAACTGTGCTCGTCGAAGAAGGCGAGTCCATCGACGTCCTCGCCCGCGTACAGTGCACGCAAATGCTGATCGAAGAGCGACTCGTTCGTGAGGGAAGGCGCTGGGTCGCTCGTGGATGATCCATCGCTGAAGCTGTTGTTGATGCTGAAGCCGTCACTTTCGCATTCGTTGTTCAGGATATCGTAGTAGTCGGAGAAGGCATCGCTGTTGTCGTTGTTGTCATCGGTGGTGGCGGCACTCTCAAAGTCGCGCTCTTCTTCCTCGCTGTCGCTCCTCAAGTCGCCGACGATACCGAGGTCACTCTCGCTGTTCTCCGTCTCGGACGCGTCGTCAAGCTGCTCCATCTTGTCTTCCTGCGCCAACTCCCACTGCTCGAGGGCCTCGCGAGCCGACTCGAGCCGCTTCGTCGCCGCAGCGAGCTCGCGCTGGCGCTCTCTCTCGTGCTGCCAGTCCACGTCTCGCTCGAGGTCGTGGCGTGTCGTGAGCGCCGCCTTGTTCTTGTCGGACGCGAGCACGGCGGCCATGGTGGTCGGGAAGCGGGGCGTGACGGCCAACACGGCCGCCATCTCGCTCCTGCGCTCGAGCTCTCGCTGGGTCTCGAGCGCGCGCTCGTGTCGGTGCTTGGCGTCCATCGCGTCCAGCTGGCGCTTGGCGGCCTGGAGGGCGTCGGTCGAGGCAGTCCAAGAGGTCGAAGAGGTCGAAGAGGTCGAAGAGGTCATGGCGCGGACGGTCATGGCGAGGGCGGTCGTGGCGGACGGAGGCGGGTGGCGGTCGCTTGGTGGGCTGGCGGCGCGGGGCGGGCGGGGCGTCTCGAAGGCGGCGGTGGCGCTCGAGAACTGGGCGGCGCCAGGCGCCAGCGGCGGTCGCGAGCCATCACGGGCGGTCGACGCCCCATGATTGACGGAGAAGGCCGAGGCAAGTGGAGGGAAAGGCGAGCGCTCGCGCCGCACCGCGACCGCCGGAAGTATAGGTTCAAGGATCCGTCGGTCGATGGCTTCAACTTGCGAGCATCCAGACGGCAAGTCAGGGAGGTGATCATGGCGTGGTGCGGTGTGGCTCAGGTGTGTGGGCCACATGCAGGACCTGGCGTCCGCCGAGCCGAGCACTGCAACACACGCGCGAGATGGATGGGAGCACTCGGCAATACGAACGGACTCATGAGGGTTTCCCTTAAGCTCGAGCTTGAGGTGTCGAAGTTGAGCGTGAGTTCTTGTGGTTCGATGCATGCTTGGTCGATTGGATCAGTGCAGGGAGAGTCAAAGCGAGAAATATTGCCGTGCCTTTCTTTGAGGACGCCGTCGACCGTGACGATGTCAATTTCCATTTCTAGTGGCGTCGACTGCTACTAGTCATCAGCGCCGCAATTTACTCTGGTGTCGCTCACCAGTAAAAAAGAAAAAAGAAAGGTTAGAAAGGTGTCGTCCTTGAGTTGCTGTGGACTCAGCTAACATAGTGCTTTCACCTCAGGAAGTCTCAATCAAAGTCAAAACCAGATTCAGCTCCATTCACACCTGACCGCCACGCTCACTAAAGCTTCGTGGACAGCTCAGTCTGCATATATATAAATCGAGTCCACAAACCGTGTTCAAGGCTGCATTCACTACTACTACCTACCCCATGGCCTTCGCGATGGCCGCAAACACCTTCTCTGGGTCCTCCAAGTGAGGATAGTGACCGCAGTCGTCCTCCATCGACACCGTCGCATGCGCAACGACACTCTTGATCCACTCGCCTTCCTTGTCGGCGTCCGGGTAGTCTGGGTCCTTGCGTCCCAGGAACGCCACCACAGCCACTTCCGGCGCCAGCTTCGCAACAGCTGACTCGACGGCGTCCTTGCGCGCATTCATGAAGTATCGCGTGTTGGTGATGCCGCGTCGATTGTCTTTCAGGTGCTTGCGCAAGATCTCGATCTCGCTGTCCAGGTCGCTTGGCTGGCGCACCGGATACAGTGATCGGTAGTACCACGTCCATATGCCGTTTCCCCACAGCGAGTTGAAGAGCACCGGCGCCACGACCCGGAACACGGCCGCCACCATCGGAGCATCTCGAAGAACCGGACCCAGCAACACCAGACCTCGAATGTGACCGTTTAGCGCCGACGCCCTCGCATGAACGGCAGCGAGCACCATGGATCCGGCCGCCAACGAGTTGCCGAGCAGCACGAACCTCGTCGTCGGGTCCTCCGTGTGCAGCTCGGTCATGAGCTGCGTGACGTCGGCGGCGACCGACTCGGGACTGAAGGTCGGGTACGAGTCCGACTTGTCGTTGATGGTAGCCTCCTCGAACCGTCCCGTCGAGTCTCCGAAGCCGCGCAGGTCTCCGAGCAGCACGCGCCAGCCGAGGCGGTCGTGCAGCAGCGGCGCGAGCAGGCGGAACTGTCGGCGCGTGTCGCCGATACCCGGCAGGCAGATGGCGACGGTGGCTCCTGTGGTGGGCGAGTTGGGTGAGTGGGGCCGCGAGTCCTCGAAGAAGACGGTGGCGTCGCTGGTACGTGATACGCGCAGCAGGTAGTCGCTCGACAGCGGGAAGACGCGCGGGACCGAAGGCGACGGCGAAGGCGAAGTCGATGGCATGGCCAAGACGCAGGCGGAGACGCAGGCGGAGACGCAGGCGGGAGGGCGGGTGGGGAGGCGGCGTGCGAGGTCCGCGGAGAGTCGGGCAGTGAGCCTAGCGGACGAGCGCCGCGAGCGTCATGGGCGTCGCCAGCCGACGAGCGAGGCAGCAGGCGAGACGAGGAGAGGCGAGGGTGCATGATGACGGCGGAAGCGCGCGGCATGATCGGATGGAGCACGTGACGGCCGCGGTGTCGGATACGTGTGGCAAAAGCGAAGCGGACATGGGTACACTGCACTGTCGAGACGAGCCGAGAGCGTTGCGTCCCGAGCGAGTTGTGGTGAGCCTTCCTTCCGAGACCAGAGCTGTGCTGCAGCGCGTGAGTTTTTGCGTGTTGTGATGGTAGATGTGAGTGAGTGGACGAGGAAAAGCGGCTAAAGGATGTGTTTATTGATCGGGAGCTTAGGGAAGCGCTAGCTAATAGTGAGTGCGCTGCAAAGAGCTCGTCGACTGGCTGGCTGGGTACGCAGTCGATGACGGAGAGCGAGCGGAGCCGCACTGTGCGTTGCCATGACGAGGCAATCGATAGATAAATTACGTTCACCTGGCTGGAGCGGGGACTTTCTAGCGGAAGCGAGACGCCTTGCCGGTATCACTCGCGTCGCGGAGAGCCTGGATGCGCTTCAGGTTCGCCTCACGCTGCGACTGGAAGCGCAAGCTCTCGTTGAACGCGAGAGCGCGCTGTGGGGCGGTCGAGGGTTTTTTCTTGCTGCTGATGCTGCTCGGGATATCCAGGATAGTTCTGGCGGTGGAGGTGGCGGCATGACGCGTTGCTGGCTGCGAGTTCGTCTTCAGCTGCTGCTCTGCGCGAGCGCGGCGTTCTTTGGCGAGCATCCGTCCCGCTTGGTATTGCTGCGACTCGCCGTACTTCATATATCGCGAGTCGGCTGCGGGCGGTATCCAGGTTGGGCGACGGCGCTCACCACGAGCAGTGGCCTTGACCTTCTTGCTGCTACTCGTGACAGTCGGCGCGGTGATAGTCGGCGATGTGGTCGATATCGTGGTCACTACCTCAGACATCGAGGCTGTGACAGCGGTTGAATCGTCATCGCTATCCGGATTGGATACGAGCTCAGTGCTCCACGTCACGGTGAGCATCCTTTGGAGCTGAGAGAGTTCGTCAGCGATGTCTTCGTAGCTCTTGACTCCTTCCTCACTCAACGGGTTTGCCTCAAGCGTCACGGGTGTCATAGGCGTCTCAGGGCGTCTCAGGCGTCACCGGCGTCACTTTCGTCTCGAGCGCATCAGCAGCAATCAGGTCTATCTCGATCTCAGATTTCGTTACAGGTGTACTGGTGACGACAATCTCTTCAGCGGACGCGATCTCGTCAGTAGCTGTGGGGTCTTCGGTATCTGTGAGCTCGTCTGCAGCGATGAGCTCGTCGGCAGCTGTGGTCGAGTTAGCAGAGGTATTGGTATTGGGACTCTCGACACCGGATGTACCATCGGGAGACGCTCCACCACCGCAGTCGACAGAAGCATCGGTACTTGTCGGCACGACACGGCGGCGAGCCAGGATGGCATCCGCAGCACCTTTCTCAAAGATCTCAGCAAGGGCCGGTACGGACCGCTCGGCTCGCGTCGGGAGAGCACACTTGGCGATCGGCGTGGAGCTACAATACCCAGACAACCGACTCAGATATACGGCGGCGACACGGCGCTTGTTCTCGTATCCCAATGCCGTAGTGGTTGTACATGGAGAGCTCTGGTATTCGTCACTGCGTTGGTGGTCCGTGATACGCTCAGGATCGTGTCGTGCTTGCTGCGCGGCTCGCTCAGGACCGGTCAAATCACACCTGCGGCTGCTGCTGACATTGTTTTGAGCCTTCCCACTACTGCTACGGTCGTCGTCGTCGTCGTCGTCGTCATCGTCGTCGTCATCGTCGTCCGCCTCCAGTCGTGACCAAGGATCTGCTCTCGACGTTGTAATGAGAACGTCGCGTGAACCGAGAAGATCGTGGCTGGATGCGCCGGCCTCTGCTGTCGTAATGAGGACGCAGAGATCCGGCTGGGCGGTCGTCGCTTGGACAGCAGGAACCAGTAGAGAAGCTGCAGCAGCGATAGTGGTTGACTGGATGGCAGCACAGCTCGTCGAAGCTTGGTTCGCAACACGATCACGCGCGGTCTCGAGAGTCAGGTTGTTCGTCGCAGGAAGGGTGATGATATCCATGTGAGTCGTCGTCGTTTCCACTTCCACTTCTTCTTGAGTGTCGGTACCTTCTCCAGCTTCGTCGGCGTCTTTCTCGTCATCGTGGTCAATGTTTCCCTCGACGAAGTGAAGAGATCCATCATCCGTAATGCCAACAGGTACCAATGGCTCCTCCGATGCGAGGTTGTTGCTGTCCGTTGAGCTAATGTGGCTGCAGTTGGTGATGTCGTCGCAGTTGGTCGATGCTACACTGGGACTGGAACTGCCGCAACCTTCCTTCTCGTCGTCGTGATTGTTGTGCTCTTCCTGTTGCTCTTCCTTCTCCTCATACCCGAGGCACGGAACGCCGCTGTCGCTGTCGAAGTCACTGTCGATGTGGCTGTCGAGGTCACTGTTGCGATCACTGTGGCTGTCGCTGTGGCTGTGGCTGTGGCTGTGGCTGTGGCTGTGGCTGTGGCTGTGGCTGTGGCTGTGGCTGTGGCTGTCACCCCAGAATCCACCCGAACCGTTCAGACCCAGCAGGCTGCGAAACAACCCGATCGTGTTCGTGTCGTTGTCGACGTCGTAGTATCCATGGGATTCGAAGAAGGCGACGCCGTCGTCCACCTCTCCACTGTAGATGGCTCGCAGGTGTCTGTCGAACGGCGTCTTGCCGACTGATGGGCTGATGGGACATCAGATGGCGCGGTGGCACCCAGGCTGGTACTGGAAGACTTGGCGCGGGTACTGTCGCTGGCCCAGAACTCGACTTCAGACTCGACCTCGACTTTGACCACGGTCCCAGTCACGTTCGTATCCATCGGCGCCGTATCGAGGTAACTGTGCTCGTCGAAGAAGGCGAGTCCATCGACGTCCTCGCCCGCGTACAGTGCACGCAAATGCTGATCGAAGAGCGAGTCGTTCGTGAGGGAAGGCGCTGGGTCGCTCGTGGATGATCCATCGCTGAAGCTGTTGTTGATGCTGAAGCCGTCACTTTCGCATTCGTTGTTCAGGATATCGTAGTAGTCGGAGAAGGCATCGCTGTTGTCGTTGTTGTCATCGGTGGTGGCGGCACTCTCAAAGTCGCGCTCTTCTTCCTCGCTGTCGCTCCTCAAGTCGCCGACAATACCGAGGTCACTCTCGCTGTTCTCCGTCTCGGACGCGTCGTCAAGCTGCTCCATCTTGTCTTCCTGCGCCAACTCCCACTGCTCGAGGGCCTCGCGAGCCGACTCGAGCCGCTTCGTCGCCGCAGCGAGCTCGCGCTGGCGCTCTCTCTCGTGCTGCCAGTCCACGTCTCGCTCGAGGTCGTGGCGTGTCGTGAGCGCCGCCTTGTTCTTGTCGGACGCGAGCACGGCGGCCATGGTGGTCGGGAAGCGGGGCGTGACGGCCAACACGGCCGCCATCTCGCTCCTGCGCTCGAGCTCTCGCTGGGTCTCGAGCGCGCGCTCGTGTCGGTGCTTGGCGTCCATCGCGTCCAGCTGGCGCTTGGCGGCCTGGAGTGCGTCGGTCGAGGCAGTCCAAGAGGTCGAAGAGGTCGAAGAGGTCGAAGAGGTCATGGCGCGGACGGTCATGGCGAGGGCGGTCGTGGCGGACGGAGGCGGGTGGCGGTCGCTTGGTGGGCTGGCGGCGCGGGGCGGGCGGGGCGTCTCGAAGGCGGCGGTGGCGCTCGAGAACTGGGCGGCGCCAGGCGCCAGCGGCGGTCGCGAGCCATCACGGGCGGTCGACGCCCCATGATTGACGGAGAAGGCCGAGGCAAGTGGAGGGAAAGGCGAGCGCTCGCGCCGCACCGCGACCGCCGGAAGTATAGGTTCAAGGATCCGTCGGTCGATGGCTTCAACTTGCGAGCATCCAGACGGCAAGTCAGGGAGGTGATCATGGCGTGGTGCGGTGTGGCTCAGGTGTGTGGGCCACATGCAGGACCTGGATGGGAGCACTCGGCAATACGAACGGACTCATGAGGGTTTCCCTTAAGCTCGAGCTTGAGGTGTCGAAGTTGAGCGTGAGTTCTTGTGGTTCGATGCATGCTTGGTCGATTGGATCAGTGCAGGGAGAGTCAAAGCGAGAAATATTGCCGTGCCTTTCTTTGAGGACGCCGTCGACCGTGACGATGTCAATTTCCATTTCTAGTGGCGTCGACTGCTACTAGTCATCAACGCCGCAATTTACTCTGGTGTCGCTCACGAGTAAAAAAACAAAAAGAAAGGTTAGAAGGGTGTCGTCCTTGAGTTGCTGTGGATCCAGCTAACGTAGTGCTTTCACCTCAGGAAGTCTCAATCAAAGCCAAAACCAGCTCCAGCTCCATTCACACCTGACCGCCACGCTCACTAAAGCTTCGTGGACAGCTCAGTCTGCATATATATACAAATCGAGTCCACAAACCGTGTTCAAGGCTGCATTCACTACTACTGCCTACCCCATGGCCTTCGCGATGGCCGCAAACACCTTCTCTGGGTCCTCCAAGTGAGGATAGTGACCGCAGTCGTCCTCCATCGACACCGTCGCATGCGCAACGACACTCTTGATCCACTCGCCTTCCTTGTCGGCGTCCGGGTAGTCTGGGTCCTTGCGTTCCAGGAACGCCACCACAGCCACTTCCGGCGCCAGCTTCGCAACAGCCGACTCGACGGCGTCCTTGCGCGCATTCATGAAGTATCGCGTGTTGGTGATGCCGCGTCGATTGTCTTTCAGGTGCTTGCGCAAGATCTCGATCTCGCTGTCCAGGTCGCTTGGCTGGCGCACCGGATACAGTGATCGGTAGTACCACGTCCATATGCCGTTTCCCCACAGCGAGTTGAAGAGCACCGGCGCCACGACCCGGAACACGGCCGCCACCATCGGAGCATCTCGAAGAACCGGACCCAGCAACACCAGACCTCGAATGTGGCCGTTTAGCGCCGACGCCCTCGCATGAACGGCAGCGAGCACCATGGATCCGGCCGCCAACGAGTTGCCGAGCAGCACGAACCTCGTCGTCGGGTCCTCCGTGTGCAGCTCGGTCATGAGCTGCGTGACGTCGGCGGCGACCGACTCGGGACTGAAGGTCGGGTACGAGTCCGACTTGTCGTTGATGGTAGCCTCCTCGAACCGTCCCGTCGAGTCTCCGAAGCCGCGCAGGTCTCCGAGCAGCACGCGCCAGCCGAGGCGGTCGTGTAGCAGCGGCGCGAGCAGGCGGAACTGTCGGCGCGTGTCGCCGATACCCGGCAGGCAGATGGCGACGGTGGCTCCCGCCGTGGGTGAGTGTGGCCGCGAGTCCTCGAAGAAGACGGTGGCGTCGCTGGTACGCGAGACGCGCAGCAGGTAGTCGCTCGACAGCGGGAAGACACGCGGGACGGAAGGCGACGGCATGGCCAAGACGCAGGCGGAGACGCAGGCAGACGTGCGAGGTCCGCGGAGAGTTGGGCAGTGAGCCTAGCGGACGAGCGCCGCGAGCGTCATGGGCGTCGCCAGCCGACGAGCGAGGCAGCAGGCGAGGTGCATGATGATGGCGGAGGCGCGCGGCATGATCGGATGGAGCACGTAACGGCCGCGGTGGCGGATACGTGTGGCAAAAGCGAAGCCGACATGGGTACACTGCACTGTCTAGACGTAGTGTGACCCACACAGCTAAGCCACCCCGCCCCACGCCATGATCACCTACAGTGTAACCTGACTTGCCGTTTGTATGTGTTCGCAAGTTGAAGCCATCGACCGAGCGGATCCTTGAACCTATACTTCCGGCGGTCGCGGTGCGGTGGTCGCGCGCGCGCTCGCCTTTCCGTCCACTTCCTTGCCTCGCTCGGCCTTCTTCGTCAATCATGGGGCGTCGACCGCCCGTGATGGCTCGCGACCGCCGCTGGCGCCTGGCGCCGCCCAGTTCTCGAGCGCCACCGCCGCCTTCGAGACGAACCGCCCGCCTCCGTCCGCCAGCCCACCGAGCGCCCGCCGCCCGCCTCCGTCCGCCACGACCGCCCTCGCCATGACCGTCCGCGCCATGACCTCGTCGACTTCTTCGACCTCTTCGACCGCCTCGACCTCTTCGACCGCCTCGACCGACGCCCTCCAGGCCGCCGAGCGCCAGCTGGACGCGATGGACGCCAAGCACCGACACGAGCGCGCGCTCGAGACCCACCGAGAGCTCGAGCGCAGGAGCGAGATGGAGGCCGTGATGGCCGCCACGCCGCGCTTCCCGACCACCATGGCCGCCGTGCTCGCGGCCGACAAGAACAAGGCGGCGATCACGACCAGACACGACCTCGAGCGAGACGTGGACTGGCAGCACGAGAGAGAGCGCCAGCGCGAGCTCGCTGCGGCGACCAAGCGGCTCGAGTCGGCTCGTGAGACCCTCGAGCAGTGGGAGCTCGCACAGGAAGACAAGATGGAGCAGCTTGACGACGCGTCTGAGACGGAGAACAGCGAGAGTGATGTCGGTATCGACGGCGACTTGCGGATCGACAGTGAGGAAGAAGAGTGCGACTTTGAGAGTGCCGCCACCGCCGATGACGTCAAGGACAACCGCGATGCCTTGTCCGACTACTACGATATCCTGAACAGCGATGGCGTCAGCTTCAACATCAACAACAGCAACAGCAACAGCTTAAGCGATGGATCGTGCACGAGCGACCCAGAACCTTCCCTCACGAACGAGTCGCTCTTCGACCAGCATCTTCGTGCGCTGTACGCAGGCGAGGACGTCGATGGACTCGCCTTCTTCGAGGAGCACAGTTACCTCGATACGGTGCCGATGGATGCGAACGTGACTGGGACCGTGGTCAAAGTCGAGGTCGAGTCTGAAGTCGAGTTCTGGGCCAGCGACAGTACCCGCGCCAAGTCTTCCAGTATCAGCCTGGATGCCACCGCGCCATCTGATGTCCCATCAGTCGGCAAGACGCCATTCGACAGACACCTGCGAGCCATCTACAGTGGAGAGGTGGACGACGGCGTCGCCTTCTTCGAATCCCATGGATACTACGACGTCGACGACGACACGAACACGATCGGGTTGTTTCGCAGCCTGCTGGGTCTGAACGGTTCGGGTGGATTCTGGGGTGACAGCCACAGCCGCAGCCACAGCTATAGCCACAGCCACAGCCACAGCCACATCGACAGTGACCTCGACAGCGACAGTGACCTCGACAGCGACAGCGGCGTTCCGCGCCTCGGGTATGAGGAGGAGGAGGAGGAAGAGCAACAGGAGGAGCACAACAATCACGACGACGAGAAGGAAGGTCGCGGCAGTTCCAGTCCCAGCGTAGCATCGACCAACTGCGACGACATCACCAACTGCAGCCACATTAGCTCAACGGACAGCAACAACCTCGCATCGGAGGAGCCATTGGTACCTGTTGGCATTACGGATGATGGATCTCTTCACTTCGTCGAGGGAAACATTGACCACGATGACGAGAAAGACGCCGACGAAGCTGGAGAAGGTGCCGACACTCAAGAAGAAGTGGAAGTGGAAACGACGACGACTCACATGGATATCATCACCCTTCCTGCGACTAACGACCTGACTCTCGAGACCGCGCGTGATCATATTGCGAACCAAGCTTCGACGACCTGTGCTGCCATCCAGTCAACCACTACCGCTACTGCTGCTTCTCTACTGGTTCCTGCCGTCCAAGCGACGACCGCCCAGCCGGATCTCTGCGTCCTCATTACGACAGCAGAGGCCGACGCATCCAGCCACCACCTTCTCAGTTCATGCGACGTTCTCATTACAACGTCGAGAGCAGATCCTTGGTCACGACTGGAGGCGGACGACGATGACGACGACGACGACGACGACGACCGTAGCAGCAGTGGGAAGACTCAAGACAATGTCAGCAGCAGTCGCAGGTGTGATTCGACCGGTCCTGAGCGAGCCGCGCAGCAAGCACGTCCCGATCCTGAGCGTATCACGGACCATCAACGCAGTGACGAATACCAGAGCTCTCCATGTACAACCACTACGGCATTGGAGTACGAGAACAAGCGCCGTGTCGCCGCCGTGTATCTGAGTCGGTTGAGTGGGTATTGTAGCGCCACGCCGATCGCCAAGCA
The DNA here is from genome assembly GCA_024867545.1 of Phytopythium helicoides. Lineage (NCBI taxonomy): Eukaryota > Oomycota > Peronosporomycetes > Pythiales > Pythiaceae > Phytopythium > Phytopythium helicoides. The sequence goes on along the minus strand of JANFNE010000008.1, from coordinate 92,155 downwards.
TACTCTCCCGACACAAGCCGAGCGGTCCGTACCGGCCCTTGCTGAGATCTTCGAGAAAGGCGCTGCGGATGCCATCCTGGCTCGCCGCCGTGTCGTGCCGACAAGTACCGATGCTTCTGTCGACTGCGGTGGTGGAGCGTCTCCCGATGGTACATCCGGTGTCGAGAGTTCCAATACCAATACCTCTGCTAACTCGACCACAGCTGCCGACGAGCTCATCGCTGCAGACGAGCTCACAGATACCGAAGACCCCACAGCTATCGATGACATCGTAGTTGCCGAGGAGACAACAGCTACTGCTGATGCCCTCGAGATAACATTGACGTCGGTGACGCCTGAGACGCCCGTGACGCTCGATACTACACCGGCGAGTGAGGAAGGCATCAAGAGCTACGATGACATCGCTGGCGAACTCTCCCAGCTTGAAAGGATGCTCACCGTGACGTGGAGCACTAAGCCCGCATCCAATCCGGATTGCGATGACGACCCGACCGCTGTCGCAGCCTCGACGTCTGAGGTAGTGACCACGATATCGACCACATCGCCGGCTATCACCGCGCCGACTGTCACGAGCAGCAGCAAGAAGGTCAAGGCCACTGCTCGAGCTCGAGGTGAGCGCCATCGGCCAACCTGGATACCGCCCGCCGCCGACTCGCGATATATGAAGTACGGCGAGTCGCAGCAATACCAAGCGGGACGGATGCTCGCGAAAGAACGCCGCGCTCGCGCAGCGCAGCAGCTGAAGATGAACTCGCAGCGAGCAACGCGTCATGCCACCACCTCCACCGCCCGAACCATCCCGAGCAGCATCAGCTGCAGCAAGAAACCCTCGACCGCCCCACTGAGGCCCCCACAGCGCGCTCTCGCGTTCAGCGAGAGCTTGCGCTTCCAGTCGCAGCGTGAGGCGAACCTGAAGCGCATCCAGGCTCTCCGCGACGCGAGTGATACCGGCAAGGCGTCTCGCTTCCGCTAGGTCAGCGTGATATGTATTTATTTATCTATCGAGTGCCTCGTCATGGCAACGCACGCACAGTGCGGTCTCCGCTCGCTCCCCGTCATCGACTGCGAACCCAGCCAGCCAGTCGACGAGCTCTTTGCAGCGCACTCACTGTTATTGATAGCTAGCGCTTCCCTAAGCTCCCGATCAAGAAACACATCCTTTAGCCGCTTTTCATCGTCTCCTCATGCTTTCGTCGTCAACTCACCCACGTCTACCGCCACAACACGCGAGAGCTCACGCGCGGCAGCACAGCTCTGGTCTCGGAAGGAAGCGAAGGCTCACCCCAACTCGCTCGGGAAGCAGCACAGCAATCTCGGCTCGTCTCGTCTGGACAGTGCAGTGTACCCATGTCGGCTTCGCTTTTGCCACACGTATCCGACCCCGCGGCCGTTACGTGCTCCATCCGATCATACCCCATGATCACCTACAGTGTACCTGACTTGCCGTCTGTATGTGTTCGCAAGTTGAAGCCATCGACCGAGCGGATCCTTGAACCTATACTTCCGGCGGTCGCGGTGCGGCGGTCGCGCGCGCGCTCGCCTTTCCGTCCACTTCCTTGCCTCGCTCGGCCTTCTCCGTCAATCATGGGGCGTCGACCGCCCGTGATGACTCGCGACCGCCGCTGGCGCCTGGCGCCGCCCAGTTCTCGAGCGCCACCGCCGCCTTCGAGACGAACCGCCCGCCTCCGTCCGCCAGCCCACCGAGCGCCCGCCGCCCGCCTCCGTCCGCCACGACCGCCCTCGCCATGACCGTCCGCACCATGACCTCCTCGACTTCTTCGACCTCTTCGACCGCCTCGACCTCTTCGACCGCCTCGACCGACGCCCTCCAGGCCGCCGAGCGCCAGCTGGACGCGATGGACGCCAAGCACCGACACGAGCGCGCGCTCGAGACCCACCGAGAGCTCGAGCGCAGGAGCGAGATGGAGGCCGTGATGGCCGCCACGCCGCGCTTCCCGACCACCATGGCCGCCGTGCTCGCGGCCGACAAGAACAAGGCGGCGATCACGACCAGACACGACCTCGAGCGAGACGTGGACTGGCAGCACGAGAGAGAGCGCCAGCGCGAGCTCGCTGCGGCGACCAAGCGGCTCGAGTCGGCTCGTGAGGCCCTCGAGCAGTGGGAGCTCGCACAGGAAGACAAGATGGAGCAGCTTGACGACGCGTCCGAGACGGAGAACAGCGAGAGTGATGTCGGTATCGACGGCGACTTGCGGATCGACAGTGAGGAAGAAGAGTGCGACTTTGAGAGTGCCGCCACCGCCGATGACGTCAAGGACAACCGCGATGCCTTGTCCGACTACTACGATATCCTGAACACCGATGGCTTCAGCTTCAACATCAACATCAACAACAGCAACAGCAACAGCAACAGCGATGGATCGTGCACGAGCGACCCAGAACCTTCCCTCACGAACGGGTCGCTCTTCGACCAGCATCTTCGTGCACTCTACGCGGGCGAGGACGTCGATGGACTCGCCTTCTTCGAGGAGCACAGTTACCTCGATACGGTGCCGATGGATGCGAACGTGACTGGGACCGTGGTCAAAGTCGAGGTCGAGTCTGAAGTCGAGTTCTGGGCCAGCGACAGTACCCGCGCCAAGTCTTCCAGTATCAGCCTGGATGCCACCGCGCCATCTGATGTCCCATCAGTCGGCAAGACGCCATTCGACCGACACCTGCGAGCCATCTACAGCGGAGAGGTGGACGACGGCGTCGCCTTCTTCGAATCCCATGGATACTACGACGTCGACAACGACACGAACACGATCGGGTTGTTTCGCAGCCTGCTGGGTCTGAACGGTTCGGGTGGATTCTGGGGTGACAGCCACAGCCGCAGCCACAGCTATAGCCACAGCCACAGCCACAGCCACATCGACAGTGACCTCGACAGCGACAGTGACCTCGACAGCGACAGCGGCGTTCCGCGCCTCGGGTATGAGGAGGAGGAGGAGGAAGAGCAACAGGAGGAGCACAACAATCACGACGACGAGAAGGAAGGTCGCGGCAGTTCCAGTCCCAGCGTAGCAGCGATCAACTGCGACGACATCACCAACTGCAGCCACATTAGCTCAACGGACAGCAACAACCTCGCATCGGAGGAGCCATTGGTACCTGTTGGCATTACGGATGATGGATCTCTTCACTTCGTCGAGGGAAACATTGACCACGATGACGAGAAAGACGCCGACGAAGCTGGAGAAGGTGCCGACACTCAAGAAGAAGTGGAAGTGGAAACGACGACGACTCACATGGATATCATCACCCTTCCTGCGACTAACGACCTGACTCTCGAGACCGCGCGTGATCATATTGCGAACCAAGCTTCGACGACCTGTGCTGCCATCCAGTCAACCACTACCGCTACTGCTGCTTCTCTACTGGTTCCTGCCGTCCAAGCGACGACCGCCCAGCCGGATCTCTGCGTCCTCATTACGACAGCAGAGGCCGGCGCAGCCAGCCACGATCTTCTCGGTTCACGCGACGTTCTCATTACAACGTCGAGAGCAGATCCTGGGTCAAGACTGGAGGCGGACGACGACGACGACGACGACGACGACGACGACCGTAGCAGCAGTGGGAAGACTCAAGACGATGTGAGCAGCAGCCGCAGGTGTGATTCGACCGGTCCTGAGCGAGCCGCGCAGCAAGCACGTCCCGATCCTGAGCGTATCACGGACCATCAACGCAGTGACGAATGCCAGAGCTCTCCATGTACAACCACTACGGCATTGGGATACGAGAACAAGCGCCGTGTCGCCGCCGTGTATCTGAGTCGGTTGAGTGGGTATTGTAGCTCCACGTCGATCGCCAAGTGTGCTCTCCCGACACAAGCCGAGCGGTCGGTACCGGCCCTTGCTGAGATCTTCGAGAAAGGCGCTGCGGATGCCATCCTGGCTCGCCGCCGTGTCGTGCCGACAAGTACCGATGCTTCTGTCGACTGCGGTGGTGGAGCGTCTCCCGATGGTACATCCGGTGTCGAGAGTTCCAATACCAATACCTCTGCTAACTCGACCACAGCTGCCGACGAGCTCATCGCTGCAGACGAGCTCACAGATACCGAAGACCCCACAGCTATCGATGACATCGTAGTTGCCGAGGAGACAACAGCTACTGCTGATGCCCTCGAGATAACATTGACGTCGGTGACGCCTGAGACGCCCGTGACGCTCGATACTACACCGGCGAGTGAGGAAGGCATCAAGAGCTACGATGACATCGCTGGCGAACTCTCCCAGCTTGAAAGGATGCTCACCGTGACGTGGAGCACTAAGCCCGCATCCAATCCGGATTGCGATGACGACCCGACCGCTGTCGCAGCCTCGACGTCTGAGGTAGTGACCACGATATCGACCACATCGCCGGCTATCACCGCGCCGACTGTCACGAGCAGCAGCAAGAAGGTCAAGGCCACTGCTCGAGCTCGAGGTGAGCGCCATCGGCCAACCTGGATACCGCCCGCCGCCGACTCGCGATATATGAAGTACGGCGAGTCGCAGCAATACCAAGCGGGACGGATGCTCGCGAAAGAACGCCGCGCTCGCGCAGCGCAGCAGCTGAAGATGAACTCGCAGCGAGCAACGCGTCATGCCACCACCTCCACCGCCCGAACCATCCCGAGCAGCATCAGCTGCAGCAAGAAACCCTCGACCGCCCCACTGAGGCCCCCACAGCGCGCTCTCGCGTTCAGCGAGAGCTTGCGCTTCCAGTCGCAGCGTGAGGCGAACCTGAAGCGCATCCAGGCTCTCCGCGACGCGAGTGATACCGGCAAGGCGTCTCGCTTCCGCTAGGTCAGCGTGATATGTATTTATTTATCTATCGAGTGCCTCGTCATGGCAACGCACGCACAGTGCGGTCTCCGCTCGCTCCCCGTCATCGACTGCGAACCCAGCCAGCCAGTCGACGAGCTCTTTGCAGCGCACTCACTGTTATTGATAGCTAGCGCTTCCCTAAGCTCCCGATCAAGAAACACATCCTTTAGCCGCTTTTCATCGTCTCCTCATGCTTTCGTCGTCAACTCACCCACGTCTACCGCCACAACACGCGAGAGCTCACGCGCGGCAGCACAGCTCTGGTCTCGGAAGGAAGCGAAGGCTCACCCCAACTCGCTCGGGAAGCAGCACAGCAATCTCGGCTCGTCTCGTCTGGACAGTGCAGTGTACCCATGTCGGCTTCGCTTTTGCCACACGTATCCGACCCCGCGGCCGTTACGTGCTCCATCCGATCATACCCCATGATCACCTACAGTGTACCTGACTTGCCGTCTGTATGTGTTCGCAAGTTGAAGCCATCGACCGAGCGGATCCTTGAACCTATACTTCCGGCGGTCGCGGTGCGGCGGTCGCGCGCGCGCTCGCCTTTCCGTCCACTTCCTTGCCTCGCTCGGCCTTCTCCGTCAATCATGGGGCGTCGACCGCCCGTGATGACTCGCGACCGCCGCTGGCGCCTGGCGCCGCCCAGTTCTCGAGCGCCACCGCCGCCTTCGAGACGAACCGCCCGCCTCCGTCCGCCAGCCCACCGAGCGCCCGCCGCCCGCCTCCGTCCGCCACGACCGCCCTCGCCATGTCCGTCCGCGCCATGACCTCCTCGACCTATTCGACCTCTTCGACCGCCTCGACCTCTTCGACCGCCTCGACCGACGCCCTCCAGGCCGCCGAGCGCCAGCTGGACGCGATGGACGCCAAGCACCGACACGAGCGCGCGCTCGAGACCCACCGAGAGCTCGAGCGCAGGAGCGAGATGGAGGCCGTGATGGCCGCCACGCCGCGCTTCCCGACCACCATGGCCGCCGTGCTCGCGGCCGACAAGAACAAGGCGGCGATCACGACCAGACACGACCTCGAGCGAGACGTGGACTGGCAGCACGAGAGAGAGCGCCAGCGCGAGCTCGCTGCGGCGACCAAGCGGCTCGAGTCGGCTCGTGAGGCCCTCGAGCAGTGGGAGCTCGCACAGGAAGACAAGATGGAGCAGCTTGACGACGCGTCCGAGACGGAGAACAGCGAGAGTGATGTCGGTATCGACGGCGACTTGCGGATCGACAGTGAGGAAGAAGAGTGCGACTTTGAGAGTGCCGCCACCGCCGATGACGTCAAGGACAACCGCGATGCCTTGTCCGACTACTACGATATCCTGAACACCGATGGCTTCAGCTTCAACATCAACATCAACAACAGCAACAGCAACAGCAACAGCGATGGATCGTGCACGAGCGACCCAGAACCTTCCCTCACGAACGAGTCGCTCTTCGACCAGCATCTTCGTGCGCTGTACGCAGGCGAGGACGTCGATGGACTCGCCTTCTTCGAGGAGCACAGTTACCTCGATACGGTGCCGATGGATGCGAACGTGACTGGGACCGTGGTCAAAGTCGAGGTCGAGTCTGAAGTCGAGTTCTGGGCCAGCGACAGTACCCGCGCCAAGTCTTCCAGTATCAGCCTGGATGCCACCGCGCCATCTGATGTCCCATCAGTCGGCAAGACGCCATTCGACCGACACCTGCGAGCCATCTACAGCGGAGAGGTGGACGACGGCGTCGCCTTCTTCGAATCCCATGGATACTACGACGTCGACGACGACACGAACACGATCGGGTTGTTTCGCAGCCTGCTGGGTCTGAACGGTTCGGGTGGATTCTGGGGTGACAGCCACAGCCACAGCCACAGCCACAGCCACAGTGATTGCAACAGTGACCTCGACAGCGACAGCGGTGTTCCGCGCCTCGGGTATGAGGAGGAGGAGGAGGAAGAGCAACAGGAGGAGCACAACAATCACGACGACGAGAAGGAAGGTCGCGGCAGTTCCAGTCCCAGCGTAGCATCGACCAACTGCGACGACATCACCAACTGCAGCCACATTAGCTCAACGGACAGCAACAACCTCGCATCGGAGGAGCCATTGGTACCTGTTGGCATTACGGATGATGGATATCTTCACTTCGTCGAGGGAAACATTGACCACGATGACGAGAAAGACGCCGACGAAGCTGGAGAAGGTGCCGACACTCAAGAAGAAGTGGAAGTGGAAACGACGACGACTCACATGGATATCATCACCCTTCCTGCGACTAACGACCTGACTCTCGAGACCGCGCGTGATCATATTGCGAACCAAGCTTCGACGACCTGTGCTGCCATCCAGTCAACCACTACCGCTACTGCTGCTTCTCTACTGGTTCCTGCCGTCCAAGCGACGACCGCCCAGCCGGATCTCTGCGTCCTCATTACGACAGCAGAGGCCGGCGCAGCCAGCCACGATCTTCTCGGTTCACGCGACGTTCTCATTACAACGTCGAGAGCAGATCCTGGGTCAAGACTGGAGGCGGACGACGACGACGACGACGACGACGACGACGACCGTAGCAGCAGTGGGAAGACTCAAGACGATGTGAGCAGCAGCCGCAGGTGTGATTCGACCGGTCCTGAGCGAGCCGCGCAGCAAGCACGTCCCGATCCTGAGCGTATCACGGACCATCAACGCAGTGACGAATGCCAGAGCTCTCCATGTACAACCACTACGGCATTGGGATACGAGAACAAGCGCCGTGTCGCCGCCGTGTATCTGAGTCGGTTGAGTGGGTATTGTAGCTCCACGTCGATCGCCAAGTGTGCTCTCCCGACACAAGCCGAGCGGTCGGTACCGGCCCTTGCTGAGATCTTCGAGAAAGGCGCTGCGGATGCCATCCTGGCTCGCCGCCGTGTCGTGCCGACAAGTACCGATGCTTCTGTCGACTGCGGTGGTGGAGCGTCTCCCGATGGTACATCCGGTGTCGAGAGTTCCAATACCAATACCTCTGCTAACTCGACCACAGCTGCCGACGAGCTCATCGCTGCAGACGAGCTCACAGATACCGAAGACCCCACAGCTATCGATGACATCGTAGTTGCCGAGGAGACAACAGCTACTGCTGATGCCCTCGAGATAACATTGACGTCGGTGACGCCTGAGACGCCCGTGACGCTCGATACTACACCGGCGAGTGAGGAAGGCATCAAGAGCTACGATGACATCGCTGGCGAACTCTCCCAGCTTGAAAGGATGCTCACCGTGACGTGGAGCACTAAGCCCGCATCCAATCCGGATTGCGATGACGACCCGACCGCTGTCGCAGCCTCGACGTCTGAGGTAGTGACCACGATATCGACCACATCGCCGGCTATCACCGCGCCGACTGTCACGAGCAGCAGCAAGAAGGTCAAGGCCACTGCTCGAGCTCGAGGTGAGCGCCATCGGCCAACCTGGATACCGCCCGCCGCCGACTCGCGATATATGAAGTACGGCGAGTCGCAGCAATACCAAGCGGGACGGATGCTCGCGAAAGAACGCCGCGCTCGCGCAGCGCAGCAGCTGAAGATGAACTCGCAGCGAGCAACGCGTCATGCCACCACCTCCACCGCCCGAACCATCCCGAGCAGCATCAGCTGCAGCAAGAAACCCTCGACCGCCCCACTGAGGCCCCCACAGCGCGCTCTCGCGTTCAGCGAGAGCTTGCGCTTCCAGTCGCAGCGTGAGGCGAACCTGAAGCGCATCCAGGCTCTCCGCGACGCGAGTGATACCGGCAAGGCGTCTCGCTTCCGCTAGGTCAGCGTGATATGTATTTATTTATCTATCGAGTGCCTCGTCATGGCAACGCACGCACAGTGCGGTCTCCGCTCGCTCCCCGTCATCGACTGCGAACCCAGCCAGCCAGTCGACGAGCTCTTTGCAGCGCACTCACTGTTATTGATAGCTAGCGCTTCCCTAAGCTCCCGATCAAGAAACACATCCTTTAGCCGCTTTTCATCGTCTCCTCATGCTTTCGTCGTCAACTCACCCACGTCTACCGCCACAACACGCGAGAGCTCACGCGCGGCAGCACAGCTCTGGTCTCGGAAGGAAGCGAAGGCTCACCCCAACTCGCTCGGGAAGCAGCACAGCAATCTCGGCTCGTCTCGTCTGGACAGTGCAGTGTACCCATGTCGGCTTCGCTTTTGCCACACGTATCCGACCCCGCGGCCGTTACGTGCTCCATCCGATCATACCCCATGATCACCTACAGTGTACCTGACTTGCCGTCTGTATGTGTTCGCAAGTTGAAGCCATCGACCGAGCGGATCCTTGAACCTATACTTCCGGCGGTCGCGGTGCGGCGGTCGCGCGCGCGCTCGCCTTTCCGTCCACTTCCTTGCCTCGCTCGGCCTTCTCCGTCAATCATGGGGCGTCGACCGCCCGTGATGACTCGCGACCGCCGCTGGCGCCTGGCGCCGCCCAGTTCTCGAGCGCCACCGCCGCCTTCGAGACGAACCGCCCGCCTCCGTCCGCCAGCCCACCGAGCGCCCGCCGCCCGCCTCCGTCCGCCACGACCGCCCTCGCCATGTCCGTCCGCGCCATGACCTCCTCGACCTATTCGACCTCTTCGACCGCCTCGACCTCTTCGACCGCCTCGACCGACGCCCTCCAGGCCGCCGAGCGCCAGCTGGACGCGATGGACGCCAAGCACCGACACGAGCGCGCGCTCGAGACCCACCGAGAGCTCGAGCGCAGGAGCGAGATGGAGGCCGTGATGGCCGCCACGCCGCGCTTCCCGACCACCATGGCCGCCGTGCTCGCGGCCGACAAGAACAAGGCGGCGATCACGACCAGACACGACCTCGAGCGAGACGTGGACTGGCAGCACGAGAGAGAGCGCCAGCGCGAGCTCGCTGCGGCGACCAAGCGGCTCGAGTCGGCTCGTGAGGCCCTCGAGCAGTGGGAGCTCGCACAGGAAGACAAGATGGAGCAGCTTGACGACGCGTCCGAGACGGAGAACAGCGAGAGTGATGTCGGTATCGACGGCGACTTGCGGATCGACAGTGAGGAAGAAGAGTGCGACTTTGAGAGTGCCGCCACCGCCGATGACGTCAAGGACAACCGCGATGCCTTGTCCGACTACTACGATATCCTGAACACCGATGGCTTCAGCTTCAACATCAACATCAACAACAGCAACAGCAACAGCAACAGCAACAGCGATGGATCGTGCACGAGCGACCCAGAACCTTCCCTCACGAACGAGTCGCTCTTCGACCAGCATCTTCGTGCGCTGTACGCAGGCGAGGACGTCGATGGACTCGCCTTCTTCGAGGAGCACAGTTACCTCGATACGGTGCCGATGGATGCGAACGTGACTGGGACCGTGGTCAAAGTCGAGGTCGAGTCTGAAGTCGAGTTCTGGGCCAGCGACAGTACCCGCGCCAAGTCTTCCAGTATCAGCCTGGATGCCACCGCGCCATCTGATGTCCCATCAGTCGGCAAGACGCCATTCGACCGACACCTGCGAGCCATCTACAGCGGAGAGGTGGACGACGGCGTCGCCTTCTTCGAATCCCATGGATACTACGACGTCGACGACGACACGAACACGATCGGGTTGTTTCGCAGCCTGCTGGGTCTGAACGGTTCGGGTGGATTCTGGGGTGACAGCCACAGCCACAGCCACAGCCACAGCCACAGTGATTGCAACAGTGACCTCGACAGCGACAGCGGTGTTCCGCGCCTCGTGTATGAGGAGGAGGAGGAGGAAGAGCAACAGGAGGAGCACAACAATCACGACGACGAGAAGGAAGGTCGCGGCAGTTCCAGTCCCAGCGTAGCATCGACCAACTGCGACGACATCACCAACTGCAGCCACATTAGCTCAACGGACAGCAACAACCTCGCATCGGAGGAGCCATTGGTACCTGTTGGCATTACGGATGATGGATATCTTCACTTCGTCGAGGGAAACATTGACCACGATGACGAGAAAGACGCCGACGAAGCTGGAGAAGGTGCCGACACTCAAGAAGAAGTGGAAGTGGAAACGACGACGACTCACATGGATATCATCACCCTTCCTGCGACTAACGACCTGACTCTCGAGACCGCGCGTGATCATATTGCGAACCAAGCTTCGACGACCTGTGCTGCCATCCAGTCAACCACTACCGCTACTGCTGCTTCTCTACTGGTTCCTGCCGTCCAAGCGACGACCGCCCAGCCGGATCTCTGCGTCCTCATTACGACAGCAGAGGCCGGCGCAGCCAGCCACGATCTTCTCGGTTCACGCGACGTTCTCATTACAACGTCGAGAGCAGATCCTGGGTCAAGACTGGAGGCGGACGACGACGACGACGACGACGACGACGACGACCGTAGCAGCAGTGGGAAGACTCAAGACGATGTGAGCAGCAGCCGCAGGTGTGATTCGACCGGTCCTGAGCGAGCCGCGCAGCAAGCACGTCCCGATCCTGAGCGTATCACGGACCATCAACGCAGTGACGAATGCCAGAGCTCTCCATGTACAACCACTACGGCATTGGGATACGAGAACAAGCGCCGTGTCGCCGCCGTGTATCTGAGTCGGTTGAGTGGGTATTGTAGCTCCACGTCGATCGCCAAGTGTGCTCTCCCGACACAAGCCGAGCGGTCGGTACCGGCCCTTGCTGAGATCTTCGAGAAAGGCGCTGCGGATGCCATCCTGGCTCGCCGCCGTGTCGTGCCGACAAGTACCGATGCTTCTGTCGACTGCGGTGGTGGAGCGTCTCCCGATGGTACATCCGGTGTCGAGAGTTCCAATACCAATACCTCTGCTAACTCGACCACAGCTGCCGACGAGCTCATCGCTGCAGACGAGCTCACAGATACCGAAGACCCCACAGCTATCGATGACATCGTAGTTGCCGAGGAGACAACAGCTACTGCTGATGCCCTCGAGATAACATTGACGTCGGTGACGCCTGAGACGCCCGTGACGCTCGATACTACACCGGCGAGTGAGGAAGGCATCAAGAGCTACGATGACATCGCTGGCGAACTCTCCCAGCTTGAAAGGATGCTCACCGTGACGTGGAGCACTAAGCCCGCATCCAATCCGGATTGCGATGACGACCCGACCGCTGTCGCAGCCTCGACGTCTGAGGTAGTGACCACGATATCGACCACATCGCCGGCTATCACCGCGCCGACTGTCACGAGCAGCAGCAAGAAGGTCAAGGCCACTGCTCGAGCTCGAGGTGAGCGCCATCGGCCAACCTGGATACCGCCCGCCGCCGACTCGCGATATATGAAGTACGGCGAGTCGCAGCAATACCAAGCGGGACGGATGCTCGCGAAAGAACGCCGCGCTCGCGCAGCGCAGCAGCTGAAGATGAACTCGCAGCGAGCAACGCGTCATGCCACCACCTCCACCGCCCGAACCATCCCGAGCAGCATCAGCTGCAGCAAGAAACCCTCGACCGCCCCACTGAGGCCCCCACAGCGCGCTCTCGCGTTCAGCGAGAGCTTGCGCTTCCAGTCGCAGCGTGAGGCGAACCTGAAGCGCATCCAGGCTCTCCGCGACGCGAGTGATACCGGCAAGGCGTCTCGCTTCCGCTAGGTCAGCGTGATATGTATTTATTTATCTATCGAGTGCCTCGTCATGGCAACGCACGCACAGTGCGGTCTCCGCTCGCTCCCCGTCATCGACTGCGAACCCAGCCAGCCAGTCGACGAGCTCTTTGCAGCGCACTCACTGTTATTGATAGCTAGCGCTTCCCTAAGCTCCCGATCAAGAAACACATCCTTTAGCCGCTTTTCATCGTCTCCTCATGCTTTCGTCGTCAACTCACCCACGTCTACCGCCACAACACGCGAGAGCTCACGCGCGGCAGCACAGCTCTGGTCTCGGAAGGAAGCGAAGGCTCACCCCAACTCGCTCGGGAAGCAGCACAGCAATCTCGGCTCGTCTCGTCTGGACAGTGCAGTGTACCCATGTCGGCTTCGCTTTTGCCACACGTATCCGACCCCGCGTCCGTTACGTGCTCCATCCGATCATGCCGCGCGTGCTCGGCGCCGGACGCCAGGTCCTTCATGTGACCCACACAGCTAAGCCACCCCATGATCACCTACAGTGTACCTGACTTGCCGTCTGTATGTGTTCGCAAGTTGAAGCCATCGACCGAGCGGATCCTTGAACCTATACTTCCGGCGGTCGCGGTGCGGCGGTCGCGCGCGCGCTCGCCTTTCCGTCCACTTCCTTGCCTCGCTCGGCCTTCTCCGTCAATCATGGGGCGTCGACCGCCCGTGATGGCTCGCGACCGCCGCTGGCGCCTGGCGCCGCCCAGTTCTCGAGCGCCACCGCCGCCTTCGAGACGAACCGCCCGCCTCCGTCCGCCAGCCCACCGAGCGCCCGCCGCCCGCCTCCGTCCGCCACGACCGCCCTCGCCATGACCGTCCGCACCATGACCTCCTCGACTTCTTCGACCTCTTCGACCGCCTCGACTGCCTCGACCGCCTCGACCGACGCCCTCCAGGCCGCCGAGCGCCAGCTGGACGCGATGGACGCCAAGCACCGACACGAGCGCGCGCTCGAGACCCAGCGAGAGATTGAGCGCAGGAGCGAGATGGAGGCCGTGATGGCCGCCACGCCGCGCTTCCCGACCACCATGGCCGACGTGCTCGCGGCCGACAAGAACAAGGCGGCGATCACGACCCGACACGACCTCGAGCGAGACGTGGACTGGCAGCACGAGAGAGAGCGCCAGCGCGAGCTCGCTGCGGCGACCAAGCGGCTCGAGTCGGCTCGTGAGGCCCTCGAGCAGTGGGAGCTCGCACAGGAAGACAAGATGGAGCAGCTTGACGACGCGTCCGAGACGGAGAACAGCGAGAGTGATGTCGGTATCGACGGCGACTTGCGGATCGACAGTGAGGAAGAAGAGTGCGACTTTGAGAGTGCCGCCACCGCCGATGACGTCAAGGACAACCGCGATGCCTTGTCCGACTACTACGATATCCTGAACACCGATGGCGTCAGCTTCAGCTTCAACATCAACAACAGCAACAGCAACAGCAACAGCAACAGCGATGGATCGTGCACGAGCGACCCAGAACCTTCCCTCACGAACGAGTCGCTCTTCGACCAGCATCTTCGTGCGCTGTACGCAGGCGAGGACGTCGATGGACTCGCCTTCTTCGAGGAGCACAGTTACCTCGATACGGTGCCGATGGATGCGAACGTGACTGGGACCGTGGTCAAAGTCGAGGTCGAGTCTGAAGTCGAGTTCTGGGCCAGCGACAGTACCCGCGCCAAGTCTTCCAGTACCAGCCTGGATGCCACCGCGCCATCTGATGTCCCATCAGTCGACAAGACGCCATTCGACCGACACCTGCGAGCCATCTACAGCGGAGAGGTGGACGACGGCGTCGCCTTCTTCGAATCCCATGGATACTACGACGTCGACGACGACACGAACACGATCGGGTTGTTTCGCAGCCTGCTGGGTCTGAACGGTTCGGGTGGATTCTGGGGTGACAGCCACAGCCACAGCCACAGCCACAGCCACAGCCACAGTGATTGCAACAGTGACCTCGACAGCGACAGCGGTGTTCCGCGCCTCGTGTATGAGGAGGAGGAGGAGGAAGAGCAACAGGAGGAGCACAACAATCACGACGACGAGAAGGAAGGTCGCGGCAGTTCCAGTCCCAGCGTAGCATCGACCAACTGCGACGACATCACCAACTGCAGCCACATTAGCTCAACGGACAGCAACAACCTCGCATCGGAGGAGCCATTGGTACCTGTTGGCATTACGGATGATGGATATCTTCACTTCGTCGAGGGAAACATTGACCACGATGACGAGAAAGACGCCGACGAAGCTGGAGAAGGTGCCGACACTCAAGAAGCAGTGGAAGTGGAAACGACGACGACTCACATGGATATCATCACCCTTCCTGCGACGAACGACCTGACTCTCGAGACCGCGCGTGATCATATTGCGAACCAAGATTCAACGAGTTGTGCTGCCATCCAGTCAACCACTACCGCTACTGCTGCTTCGGTAGTAGTTCCTGCCGTCCAAGCGACGACCGCCCAGCCGGATCTCTGCGTCCTCATTACGACAGCAGAGACCGACGCATCCAGCCACGACCTTCTCAGTTCATGCGACGTTCTCATTACAACGTCGAGAGCAGATCCTTGGTCACGACTGGAGGCGGACGACGATGACGACGACGACGACGACGACGACCGTAGCAGCAGTGGGAAGACTCAAGACAATGTCAGCAGCAGTCGCAGGTGTGATTCGACCGGTCCTGAGCGAGCCGCGCAGCAAGCACGTCCCGATCCTGAGCGTATCACGGACCATCAACGCAGTGACGAATACCAGAGCTCTCCATGTACAACCACTACGGCATTGGAGTACGAGAACAAGCGCCGTGTCGCCGCCGTGTATCTGAGTCGGTTGAGTGGGTATTGTAGCGCCACGCCGATCGCCAAGCATACTCTCCCGACACAAGCCGAGCGGTCCGTACCGGCCCTTGCTGAGATCTTCGAGAAAGGCGCTGCCGATGCCATCCTGGCTCGCCGCCGTGTCGTGCCGACAAGTACCGATGCTTCTGTCGACTGCGGTGGTGGAGCGTCTCCCGATGGTACATCCGGTGTCGAGAGTTCCAATACCAATACCTCTGCTAACTCGACCACAGCTGCCGACGAGCTCATCGCTGCAGACGAGCTCACAGATACCGAAGACCCCACAGCTATCGATGACATCGTAGTTGCCGAGGAGACAACAGCTACTGCTGATGCCCTCGAGATAACATTGACACCGGTGATGCCTGAGACGCCCGTGACGGTCGATACTACACCGACGAGTGAGGAAGGCATCAAGAGCTACGATGACATCGCTGGTGAACTCTCCCAGCTTGAAAGGATGCTCACCGTGACGTGGAGCACTAAGCCCGCATCCAATCCGGATTGCGATGACGACCCGACCGCTGTCGCAGCCTCGACGCCTGAGGTAGTGACCACGACATCGACCACATCGCCGGCTATCACCGCGCCGACTGTCACGAGCAGCAGCAAGAAGGTCAAGGCCACTGCTCGAGCTCGAGGTGAGCGCCATCGGCCAACCTGGATACCGCCCGCCGCCGACTCGCGATATATGAAGTACGGCGAGTCGCAGCAATACCAAGCGGGACGGATGCTCGCGAAAGAACGCCGCGCTCGCGCAGCGCAGCAGCTGAAGAACTCGCAGCCACCAACGCGTCATGCCGGCACCTCCACTGCCAGAACGATCCCGAGCAGCATCAGCTGCAGCAAGAAACCCTCGACCGCCCCACTGGGGCCCCCACAGCGCGCTCTCGCGTTCAACGAGAGCTTGCGCTTCCAGTCGCAGCGTGAGGCGAACCTGAAGCGCATCCAGGCTCTCCGCGACGCGAGTGATACCGGCAAGGCGTCTCGCTTCCGCTAGGTCAGCGTGATATGTATTTATCTATCTATCGAGTGCCTCGTCATGGCAACGCACGCACAGTGCGGTCTCCGCTCGCTCCCCGTCATCGACTGCGAACCCAGCCAGCCAGTCGACGAGCTCTTTGCAGCGCACTCACTATTATTGATAGCTAGCGCTTCCCTAAGCTCCCGATCAAGAAACACATCCTTTAGCCGCTTTTCATCGTCTCCTCATGCTTTCGTCGTCAACTCACCCACGTCTACCGCCACAACACGCGAGAGCTCACGCGCGGCAGCACAGCTCTGGTCTCGGAAGGAAGCGAAGGCTCACCCCAACTCGCTCGGGAAGCAGCACAGCAATCTCGGCTCGTCTCGTCTGGACAGTGCAGTGTACCCATGTCGGCTTCGCTTTTGCCACACGTATCATGCCGCGCGCCTCCGCCATCATCATGCACCTCGCCTGCTGCCTCGCTCGTCGGCTGGCGACGCCCATGACGCTCGCGGCGCTCGTCCGCTAGCCTCACTGCCCAACTCTCCGCGGACCTCGCACGTCTGCCTGCGTCTCCGCCTGCGTCTTGGCCATGCCGTCGCCTTCCGTCCCGCGCGTCTTCCCGCTGTCGAGCGACTACCTGCTGCGCGTCTCGCGTACCAGCGACGCCACCGTCTTCTTCGAGGACTCGCGGCCACACTCACCCACGGCGGGAGCCACCGTCGCCATCTGCCTGCCGGGCATCGGCGACACGCGCCGACAGTTCCGCCTGCTCGCGCCGCTGCTGCACGACCGCCTCGGCTGGCGCGTGCTGCTCGGAGACCTGCGCGGCTTCGGAGACTCGACGGGACGGTTCGAGGAGGCTACCATCGACGACAAGTCGCACTCATACCCGACCTTCAGTCCCGAGTCGGTCGCTGCTGACGTCACGCAACTCATGACTGAGCTGCACACGGAGGACCCGACGACGAGGTTCGTGCTGCTCGGCAACTCGTTGGCGGCCGGATCCATGGTGCTCGCTGCCGTTCATGCGAGCGCGTCGGCGCTGAGCGGCCACATTCGAGGTCTGGTATTGCTTGGTCCGGTTCTTCGAGATGCTCCGATGGTGGCGGCCGTGTTCCGGGTCGTGGCGCCGGTGCTCTTCAACTCGCTGTGGGGAAACGGCGTATGGTCGTGGTATTACCGCTCACTGTATCCGGTGCATCAGCCAAGCGACCTGGACAGCGAGATGGAGATTTTGCGCAAGCACCTGAAAGACAATCGACGTGGCATCACCAACACGCGGTACTTCATGAATGCGCGCAAGGACGGCGTCGAGTCAGCGGTTGCGAAGCTGGCGCCGGAAGTGGCTGTGGTGGCATTCCTTGGACGCAAGGACCCCGACTACCCGAATGCCGACAAGGAAGGCGAGTGGATCACGAGCGTCGTTCCGCATGCGACGGTGTCGATGGAGGACGAGTGCGGTCACTACCCTCACTTGGAGGACCCAGAGAAGGTGTTTGCGGCCATCGCGAAGGCCATGGGTTAGGTGATAGTAGTGAATGATCGCAGTCTTGACCACGGCTTGTGGACTCGATTTATATATGCAGATAGAGGTGTTCACGAAGCTTTTGTGAGCGTGGCGGTCAGGTGTGAATGGAGCTGAATCTGGTTTTGACTTTTATTGAAACTTCCTGAGGCAAATGCGCTGCGTTTGCTGGATCCACAGCAACTCAAGGACGACACCTTTCTGACCTTTCTCTCTCTCTCTCTTTTTCTACTGGTGAGCCATACCAGCCAGAGTAAATTGCGGCGCTGATGACTAGTAGCAGTCGACGCCACTAGAAATGGAAATTGGCATCGTCACGGTCGACGGCGTCCTCAAAGGCACGGCAATATTTCTCTCTTTGCCACTTTCTGCACTGATCCAATCGACCAAGCATGCATCCAACCACAAGAACTCACGCTCAACTACGACACCTCAAGCTAGAGCTTAAGGGAAACCCTCATGGGTCCGTTCATATTGCCGAGTGCTCCCACCTCGCGCGTGCTCGGCGGACGCCAGGTCCTTCATGTGACCCACACAGCTAAGCCACCCCGCCCCACGCCATGATCACCTACAGTGTAACCTGACTTGCCGTCTGTATGTGTTCGCAAGTTGAAGCCATCGACCGAGCGGATCCTTGAACCTATACTTCCGGCGGTCGCGGTGCGGCGGTCGCGCGCGCGCTCGCCTTTCCGTCCACTTCCTTGCCTCGCTCGGCCTTCTCCGTCAATCATGGGGCGTCGACCGCCCGTGATGGCTCGCGACCGCCGCTGGCGCCTGGCGCCGCCCAGTTCTCGAGCGCCACCGCCGCCTTCGAGACGAACCGCCCGCCTCCGTCCGCCAGCCCACCGAGCGCCCGCCGCCCGCCTCCGTCCGCCACGACCGCCCTCGCCATGTCCGTCCGCGCCATGACCTCCTCGACCTATTCGACCTCTTCGACCGCCTCGACTGCCTCGACCGCCTCGACCGACGCCCTCCAGGCCGCCGAGCGCCAGCTGGACGCGATGGACGCCAAGCACCGACACGAGCGCGCGCTCGAGACCCAGCGAGAGATTGAGCGCAGGAGCGAGATGGAGGCCGTGATGGCCGCCACGCCGCGCTTCCCGACCACCATGGCCGCCGTGCTCGCGGCCGACAAGAACAAGGCGGCGATCACGACCCGACACGACCTCGAGCGAGACGTGGACTGGCAGCACGAGAGAGAGCGCCAGCGCGAGCTCGCTGCGGCGACCAAGCGGCTCGAGTCGGCTCGTGAGGCCCTCGAGCAGTGGGAGCTCGCACAGGAAGACAAGATGGAGCAGCTTGACGACGCGTCCGAGACGGAGAACAGCGAGAGTGATGTCGGTATCGACGGCGACTTGCGGATCGACAGTGAGGAAGAAGAGTGCGACTTTGAGAGTGCCGCCACCGCCGATGACGTCAAGGACAACCGCGATGCCTTGTCCGACTACTACGATATCCTGAACACCGATGGCTTCAGCTTCAACATCAACATCAACAACAGCAACAGCAACAGCAACAGCGATGGATCGTGCACGAGCGACCCAGAACCTTCCCTCACGAACGAGTCGCTCTTCGACCAGCATCTTCGTGCGCTGTACGCGGGCGAGGACGTCGATGGACTCGCCTTCTTCGAGGAGCACAGTTACCTCGATACGGTGCCGATGGATGCGAACGTGACTGGGACCGTGGTCAAAGTCGAGGTCGAGTCTGAAGTCGAGTTCTGGGCCAGCGACAGTACCCGCGCCAAGTCTTCCAGTACCAGCCTGGATGCCACCGCGTTATCTGATGTCCCGTCAGTCAGCAAGACGCCGTTCGACAGACACCTGCGAGCCATCTACAGTGGAGAGGTGGACGACGGCGTCGCCTTCTTCGAATCCCATGGATACTACGACGTCGACAACGACACGAACACGATCGGGTTGTTTCGCAGCCTGCTGGGTCTGAACTGTTCGAGTGGATTCTGGGGTGACAGCCACAGCCGCAGCCACAGCCACAGCCACAGCCACAGCCACAGCCACAGCCACATCGACAGTGACTTCGACAGCGACAGCGGCGTTCCGCGCCTCGTGTATGAGGAGGAGGAGGAGGAAGAGCAACAGGAAGAGCACAACAATCACGACGACGACGAGGAAGGTCGGAGCAGTTCCAGTCCCAGCGTAGCATCGACCAACTGCGACGACATCACCAACTGCAGCCACATTAGCTCAACGGACAGCAACAACCTCGCATCGGAGGAGCCATTGGTACCTGTTGGCATTACGGATGATGGATATCTTCACTTCGTCGAGGGAAACATTGACCACGATGACGAGAAAGACGCCGACGAAGCTGGAGAAGGTGCCGACACTCAAGAAGAAGTGGAAGTGGAAACGACGACGACTCACATGGATATCATCACCCTTCCTGCGACGAACGACCTGACTCTCGAGACCGCATACAATCATATTGCGAACCAAGATTCAACGAGTTGTGCTGCCATCCAGTCAACCACTACCGCTACTGCTGCTTCGGTAGTAGTTCCTGCCGTCCAAGCGACGACCGCCCAGCCGGATCTCTGCGTCCTCATTACGACAGCAGAGACCGACGCATCCAGCCACGACCTTCTCAGTTCATGCGACGTTCTCATTACAACGTCGAGAGCAGATCCTTGGTCACGACTGGAGGCGGACGACGATGACGACGACGACGACGACGACGACCGTAGCAGCAGTGGGAAGACTCAAGACAATGTCAGCAGCAGTCGCAGGTGTGATTCGACCGGTCCTGAGCGAGCCGCGCAGCAAGCACGTCCCGATCCTGAGCGTATCACGGACCATCAACGCAGTGACGAATACCAGAGCTCTCCATGTACAACCACTACGGCATTGGAGTACGAGAACAAGCGCCGTGTCGCCGCCGTGTATCTGAGTCGGTTGAGTGGGTATTGTAGCGCCACGCCGATCGCCAAGCATACTCTCCCGACACAAGCCGAGCGGTCCGTACCGGCCCTTGCTGAGATCTTCGAGAAAGGCGCTGCCGATGCCATCCTGGCTCGCCGCCGTGTCGTGCCGACAAGTACCGATGCTTGTGTCGACTGCGCTGGTGGAGCGTCTCCCGATGGTACATCCGGTGTCGAGAGTTCCAGTAGCGATGCCTCTGCTAACACGACCACAGCTGCCGACGAGCTCATCGCTGCAGACGAGCTCACAGCTACCGAAGACCCCACTGCTATCGATGACATCGTAGTTCCCGAGGAGACAACAGCTACTGCTGACGCGCTCGAGATAACATTGACGTCGGTGACGCCTGAGACGCCCGTGACGCTCGATACTACACCGGCGAGTGAGGAAGGCATCAAGAGCTACGATGACATCGCTGGCGAACTCTCCCAGCTTGAAAGGATGCTCACCGTGACGTGGAGCACTAAGCCCGCATCCAATCCGGATAGCGATGACGACCCGACCGCTGTCGCAGCCTCGACGCCTGAGGTAGTGACCACGACATCGACCATATCGCCGGCTATCACCGCGCCGACTGTCACGAGCAGCAGCAAGAAGGTCAAGGCCACTGCTCGAGCTCGAGGTGAGCGCCATCGGCCAACCTGGATACCGCCCGCCGCCGACTCGCGATATATTAAGTACGGCGAGTCGCAGCAATACCAAGCGGGACGGATGCTCGCGAAAGAACGCCGCGCTCGCGCAGCGCAGCAGCTGAAGATGAACTCGCAGCGAGCAACGCGTCATGCCTCCATCTCCACCACCCGAACCACCTCCACCGCCCGAACCATCCCGAGCAGCATCAGCTGCAGCAAGAAACCCTCGACCGCCCCACTGAGGCCCCCACAGCGCGCTCTCGCGTTCAGCGAGAGCTTGCGCTTCCAGTCGCAGCGTGAGGCGAACCTGAAGCGCATCCAGGCTCTCCGCGACGCGAGTGATACCGGCAAGGCGTCTCGCTTCCGCTAGGTCAGCGTGATATGTATTTATCTATCTATCGAGTGCCTCGTCATGGCAACGCACGCACAGTGCGGTCTCCGCTCGCTCCCCGTCATCGACTGCGTACCCAGCCAGCCAGTCGACGAGCTCTTTGCAGCGCACTCGCCATTATTGTTAGCTAGCGCTTCCCTAAGCTCCGATCAAGAAACACATCCTTTAGCCGCTTTTCATCGTCTCCTCATGCTTTCGTCGTCAACTCACCCACGTCTACCGCCACATCACGCGAGAGCTCACGCGCGGCAGCACAGCTCTGGTCTCGGAAGGAAGCGAAGGCTCACCACAACTCGCTCGGGAAGCAGCACAGCAATCTCGGCTCGTCTCGTCTGGACAGTGCAGTGTACCCATGTCGGCTTCGCTTTTGCCACACGTATCCGACCCCGCGTCCGTTACGTGCTCCATCCGATCATGCCGCGCGCCTCCGCCATCATCATGCACCTCGCCTGCTGCCTCGCTCGTCGGCTGGCGACGCCCATGACGCTCGCGGCGCTCGTCCGCTAGGCTCACTGCCCAACTCTCCGCGGACCTCGCACGTCTGCCTGCGTCTCCGCCTGCGTCTTGGCCATGCCGTCGCCTTCCGTCCCGCGCGTCTTCCCGCTGTCGAGCGACTACCTGCTGCGCGTCTCGCGTACCAGCGACGCCACCGTCTTCTTCGAGGACTCGCGGCCACACTCACCCACGGCGGGAGCCACCGTCGCCATCTGCCTGCCGGGCATCGGCGACACGCGCCGACAGTTCCGCCTGCTCGCGCCGCTGCTGCACGACCGCCTCGGCTGGCGCGTGCTGCTCGGAGACCTGCGCGGCTTCGGAGACTCGACGGGACGGTTCGAGGAGGCTACCATCGACGACAAGTCGCACTCGTACCCGACCTTCAGTCCCGAGTCGGTCGCTGCTGACGTCACGCAACTCATGACTGAGCTGCACACGGAGGACCCGACGACGAGGTTCGTGCTGCTCGGCAACTCGTTGGCGGCCGGATCCATGGTGCTCGCTGCCGTTCATGCGAGTGCGTCGGCGCTGAGCGGCCACATTCGAGGTCTGGTGTTGCTTGGTCCGGTTCTTCGAGATGCTCCGATGGTGGCGGCCGTGTTCCGGGTCGTGGCGCCGGTGCTCTTCAACTCGCTGTGGGGAAACGGCGTATGGACGTGGTACTACCGCTCACTGTATCCGGTGCATCAGCCAAGCGACCTGGACAGCGAGATGGAGATTTTGCGCAAGCACCTGAAAGACAATCGACGTGGCATCACCAACACGCGGTACTTCATGAATGCGCGCAAGGACGGCGTCGAGTCAGCGGTTGCGAAGCTGGCGCCGGAAGTGGCTGTGGTGGCATTCCTTGGACGCAAGGACCCCGACTACCCGGACGCCGACAAGGAAGGCGAGTGGATCACGAGCGTCGTTCCGCATGCGACGGTGTCGATGGAGGACGAGTGCGGTCACTACCCTCACTTGGAGGACCCAGAGAAGGTGTTTGCGGCCATCGCGAAGGCCATGGGTTAGGTGATAGTAGTGAATGATCGCAGTCTTGACCACGGCTTGTGGACTCGATTTATATATGCAGATAGAGGTGTTCACGAAGCTTTCGTGAGCGTGGCGGTCAGGTGTGAATGGAGCTGAATCTGGTTTTGCCTTCCATTGCAACCTTCAAAGTCGTCTTTTCATCAAGTGCTCGAGAGTCAATTGTGTTTTCGTTTGTCAAGTGAAGTGATTCATTACTCGATTTGCCCATGGTGAAAGAAAGTCTGGGGAGATCTCATGAATGGACCACAACAACATTTTGTGCCTCAGTAGCAGGATTGCTTCCACCAAGGTGGCAATACCGTGTAATCAACCAGAAAGCGCATAGATCAAAAGTCGAAGCATTAAGCAAGGTAGAGTGGGAGAGATCCAGCTCCCCCGCGACAAAGCCCCGTCGAATGAAGCGTGCAAAACGGAAAACATAGCATTGGGTCAGTCAATGTGGCTACCAAACCATGCTCTAGACCATCGATGATGGAACAGAAGCTATGCAAGAAATGTAGAATTGCGGACCTACTGCGTTGCTGAATCCGAGTGCGCCATGATGTGGTCGTTAGCGGCTTGATCGAGTTGGTGAACTGGTTCAGCCCTCACCCTTTGATGAATGGGTGTGCGAGCGCTTCACGGACTGTGATGCGCTTAGACGGATCGAGCGTGAACATGCGATCGAGGAGGCTCTTCAGCTCTAGAACAAGCTTGCGATCGTCCGTCGCGCTCTTAGCAGCCATCAGTGCGCCTGCGAGATCATTTTTGGTCTTGATGTTTTCCATTACCCGCAAAAGAGGCTTGCCTATATCAGTCAGACACACAAAAGCAATTAGTCCATCGTACCACATATCTCAAATACTCGATTTTGAACGCACCAGTGACGCGGTCAGTTTCTCGGCTACAGAACTTCATGTCTTCTGTGAAGTGCGGTTCGATCTGGAATTGATCGATGTAAGCCTGCCGATGCTTCTTGATGAGTTTGTTTGGGATCTTGCCCTTCAACTCCATGCATAGCTTGAGCATCTCGTTGTTGGTGCTTCCTGGGAACATGACTTTGCCCGTAAACATTTCGAACAAGCAACAGCCAACGGACCACATATCTACCGCTTTATCGTAGGCCAGCCCGAGCACGATCTCCGGCGCGCGGTAAAAGCGGCTGACCAGGTATGGCGTCGGATCCTGCTTGCCGTCGTCGACTTTGAATGCAGAACCAAAATCACAGAGCTTGATCGTGGTTTGCTTTTCGTCGAGCAAGATGTTGTCCGGCTTGATATCTGCGGAACAACGTTAAGTGAGAATTTGAGAAACTGCATCCCCCTGGCAGCACGCGTGCCCGTACCTGCGTGGATGATGCCGCAGGTTTCGAGGTGGTTGAGTGCAATGAGCAAGTGCTTACTAAACACGCGTACTGCCTGGATGGAGATTCCACCTTTGCCGCCAAATTTCTTCATTGCTTCGCGCAGGTTCATTTGCATAGGCTCGAACACGAGTGCGACGTGATTGCGGTGACTGAAGGTGTCCAGCAGACGCACGCAGTGCTTTTTGTCGCGCGGATCCTTTTCAGCGAGTTCATTCAAGAGCCTCACTTCCGTTTGGGCGGCGTCACGCATCACGTCGTTGTTTCGAATGAGCTTGACTGCCACAACGTTGATAGATCCAGATGCGCTTTGCAGAGGCGGCACGCATTGGCAACGAAGAACGGTAGAAAACACTCCCTTTCCGACAGATCCGAGCACGCGATACTTGCCGTTCAAGATCTCACCGACAGTTGTGTTGTAGTAACCTTCAGGGTCGTCACAGTTGAGCTGCAGACCAGAAACATCGACAGTAGGAACAACGGGGGCCGATGCTGGCGCCACCATGTCTTCATCGTCAATGTCGGTAGCTGCAAACATGTCAAACTCCTCCGCTGCGGATGCTGGATTCTTTCGTGGAGACTCCTTCTTCGGGGATGGTACAACCTGCTTCTTTGGGGACGGAGGAGCCAGCTTCGTTGGAGATGGTGGCGTCTCAACAACAGTCGACACACCGTTTGCTCGCAGAACCGTTGTTGGCGAATTTGATGCAGACGGTTGAGCACTCGTCGGCTTTGATGTCGATCCGTTTGCAGCTTTAGAAGCAGCGACGCCCTTGATGCCAGCGATGGTGCTGCGTGCCTCCGCCAGTGCCTTAAGAATGTCCAGTTTGATCGCCTTCGTGTTAACCGCCGGCGGCGACGCCTTTGGTTTCGCCTCTGTTTCCTGCGGCTCGCTCACACTCGCAGCCTGCTCGACCTCATTTGTTGGCGTCTCCGCCTCAACCTTTGCCTTCTCGACCTGTACCTCTATCTTGGCCACCACCGATTCTGCCTTGCTGCTCTCCGCAGCCACCTCCTCCATCACAACGTCACCGTCCGTCTTCACAGCGCCGTCGACCACTGCCACCGGCTCGTTGCTGTCCGCCTTTGCGCCGTTCGCTTCACCGACTGTCGCCTTCGTCGCCTTCTCCTCCTCCTTCCTCTCTCTCGCGCGCTCCCTGGACGCCGACCGCCTCCGCTCGTCGCTGCCTCTCCGCCTGCGCTTCCTCTCGCGCTCCCTCGATCGCGACCGCGAACGCTCGCGCCTGCGCCGCTCCTCGCGCCTGGATCTCCTGCTCCTGCTGCGGCTCCTGCTGCGGCTCGCGCTGCGCCGCCGACGCTCGCGCTCGCCCCGTCGACTGCGCGCGCGTTCTCTGGACGCGGAGCGCGAGCGCGAGGCCGAGCGCCGGCCGCGGGGGCTGCGCCTGGCCCTGCGGTCGCGCGCCATGAGCTGCGAGGTGTCGGTTGCCTCGGAAACGACGGCGGTATACTGAGGTCAAGTGATTTTCTTTCCTTTGGTGTCGAAAGGCGAAAGACGGGTTGGGTGGACGGGTTTGGATTGCGAAGACCCGGCCCGTTTCAGAGCGCATTTGATTGGCTAGTATTAGGAAGTATACAGACGCTTAAATATTCTGATTGGACAAAAAATGAATTGTCGCAATTTGGTCAATTCGGGCAAGAGGTCCAGCACAGAATGTGCATTTGACCCACAAACTAGTGCGCAAAGTTCGACTAAAAACTAAAACCTGAGGTTCGGCGTCCGTCCCGCAATGGAGCCATAGAGAGCTTCGGGGATACATGCATGCAGTTGAAAGGGATCCTAGACGGACGGTGGACGGTCCTGGTGAATCTATCGGTCGCCAATCAATCTCCACGTGATGCTGCACAGTGGCCGATGGATCCTCCGCGGTCGTTGAGCGGATACAGCTTCACTCTGTGCTGTCTCACTACGATAGGTCCATTTTTCTTGGCAGCAGAGGGAGAGAAGGATCTTTGTGGTTGGCTGCGGGTGGTGATCACACGAGATGGCATCGCCAGTGAGACGCAGGAGCTGAGCCAAGCCGCCGCGATCTTCTCGAGATGACGCGGGGGAGCAAGCACGGCAAGCACGGCCGCAAGCAGCCCTGCTCTCGAGAGCAATCAGCCCCCTCGGCGGCCGTCTCAGCGTCGCTTTCCGCCCCCAGCTTGGCGTAATGTTGGTGACCGCATGACGCCAAAAGCGCAAATCGCATCCCGACGTAAACGCCGCGCGCGTTCCGGGAGATTGACGCCGTGCACCTACACTACGGTTGACGCCGTGCTTCACTATGGTTGACGCCTGAACGTCTGCCAATGGGACACGGAGCTTGGCGCAATCAGCACAGCTCCGACATGCTGCCCAACGTATGGCGGCAAGGCTGGCGAGCAGCTTTGTCCTTGTTCGCCTTGGCGCCGTGAATAAACAAGGCGGGCGTGATTCGGAGTAATCACGATGGCGGGGATTTAGCCGCCTCGGAGCGCGGATTTGCCGGTACGGTATGGAATAGCGCCAGTGAGGCGCGCGCGCGGATTTAATGGACAGCGCGGCGATTTACGACGCGGCGCGCGCGGATTGCAGATGCGGGCGGAAGCGCCAGTGTCGAACGGTCGGTGACTGGCGCCCAGTATAGCGCGGCGGCAACCGCCGCCGTCACTCTTCTATTTGCCGTCACAGGCGCAGGCAGGCAGGCAGTCAGTCGACCCGTCTTCTTATCCTCTCGGCACGGAAACAAAACCCCTCGGTCGCATCGAGAAAGGCCATGACGACCGGCGCCATGACGCCCACCGAGGCGCCGTACAGCGACGAGCTGGAGCTGGGCACGCCCCCGAGCGCCCGAAGGCTGAGCGGCGTCAAGGCGCTCGCGCTCGGGCTCGAGCTGCCGCCGGCCGTGGAGCGCAGCGCGGCCAGCGCGTCGTACGCGTCGTCGGCCAACTCGAACGTGCTGTCGCCGCGCTACGACAGCCGCAAGGGCGCGAGCCATGACAGCAACCAGCCCACCGTCATGCTCGAGGATGAGGTGGGCACGCCCAAGACACCAGAGGGCGACGAAGCCGCACAGGCCGGCTACTTCCTGCCGCAGCTCTCGGCGCCCGCGCAGAGGCAGCTGCACAGCCTGCCGGCGCGATCGCCCGGCAGCACCAGCAAGTCGGGCGGATTCCACCGCAGCCACACGTACGTCAAGCAGCTGTCGAGGGAGTCGGCCAGGGAGCTCGCCAAGACGGCGCTCTCCATGCGCGCCACCTCCATCGGAGAGTTCACCTTCGACAACCCGCGTGAAAGCGTGCGCGAGAACATCCGACGCGTGCAGGTGCGGGAGACTTGTTGAGCTGGCTAGGGTGGGAGAAGTACTAATCCTGACATGCGCAGGCCTACTCTCGCCGAGAGACGCCCATCGAGTACACGCTTACCACGGCGGTACGCCACAAGCACCGCAAGTGCACGCTCCGCCTCGATGAGGAGATGCTCTCGTGGACGCGCCGGTTCGTGTTGGATCTGCTTCGTTCTTGACCATTTCTGCAAAAGTCGTTGACAGCCCCGTTCTCATGCCAACTGCAGCAACAAGATCAAGGGCACCATCGACACAGACGACCTCGTCGGCGCCGAGCATATCGCCGGCAAGAAGGGTGTCTTCCGCGTGCACTATTTTGCCAAGGGCAAAGGAACTGGCGCCTCTGCGCTCCGGAGACAGCCTCGTGTCCTGGATTTCAAGGTCTCTGAAGAGGTGGTCGAGATGGCCGAGAAATGGGTCAACATGATCCAGGAGCTCGTCCGATGGCAGGCTCGCGCACCGCCCATCTCGGAGAAGCGTCGCATTAAGGTTGTGGTCAACCCTCACTCTGGCAAGCGCCAGGCTCGCCGCATTTGGGAGGAGCGCGTCAAGAAGTACTTCGACCTCGGCAACTTCGCGTACGAGGTCGAAGAGACGACTTACGGTGGCCACGCCATCGACATGGGCAAGGAATACTCGCCCGACGATGGTTTTGAGGCACTTGTGTTCATCGGAGGCGATGGTACGCTTGGAGAGTTCATGAATGGCCTGCTCTCTCGACCCGAGCACGAGTGGCGCGAGATCGTTGCCGGCACTCCTATTTCGCTGATTTCAGCGGGTACACAAAACGCCTTCGGCACTGGCGTTGGTATCCCGACCGTCGAGGCTTCGGTGTACTGCATCTTGAAGCGCAAGATCCGTCCGCTTGACGTGGTCACGGCCACTGCTGCCGCTGAGCCGGAGAAGGTCCATTACAGCTACTGTGGTCTTGGATGGGGTGTTGCCGGCGATATTGCCGCCGAGTCGGAGCGCTACCGTTGGATGGGCACTTCTCGCTACACATTCCTGAAGGCCAAGCGCGCCGTGTTCATGCCAATCAAGCACACGGGCAAGGTGCGGTACGTGCGCACCGACCCGCAGCCTACTCTGTGCAAGTACGACGACATCCGCGATGCCGGTGCGCTCGACCAGTTCGAGATGGAGGAGGGCAATGTGTACGACTTTGATCGACAGAGTGGAATGAGCCGCAAATCTTGGATGGGCTACGGTGGCGCGATCCGCAGCCCAGCAAGCCGCAACCGGTATCCTGAGGAGGTCTGGACGGAGGAGTCGGGTCGCTATGTGGTGGTTGGCATTGTCAACATTACTCCTGACGGCGTGTATGCGCACCCATCTGATGGCAACATCGACCTCATTATCACTCGCAAGGGCAACATTCTGCGGGAGCTGCAGCTCGGCATTCTGTACCTGTTCGGGAAGGAGATGAATAGCCCGCTGGTCTCGTACATCAAGGTAAAGGCTGTCGAGGTCTTGCCAGACAACGAAAAGGATGCGATGAACAACGACGGCGAGGTGCTGAGCGGCGGTCCGTGGCGGATGGAGGTCGTTCCCAGCCTGTTCAAGGCTCTGTCTGAGAAGTAAATTTATGGATAATGGCACTCAAGCAACGCCAACAAGATCAAGGCACCTGTCTCAAAGCCAGGATTTCATCATGGCGAAAGGCAAGGGGAAAGTGGCAATGAGACGACTGCAGTCTTGAACGCCCTGCGGTGAAGTGGCCGTTCCTCTTGTTTCTCCCCCCAAGAAGCTGCCAATGCTAGCAGCTCCCACCAGCGCTGCGTCGATCAGACCAGTGCGCTCCCCAGCGTTTGCAGCGCCATCACGCGCTCGACGCTGTCAGCAACATTGTGGCGTTCGCAATCTGTGTACAATGCATATTCCGGTAGTGCCGTGCCTATAAGCCGCTCTCAAATGTAACTGAGAAATGCCCGGGTGGCGTATCAATCGGGAAGCTCCGTCCATTAGCGTTCATGAATCACTACAGCCTTGCTCTGGGCGTCAGTCGTCGTCCTGGTCGCCCGTGAAGGAGCTGGAGAACTTGACGATGGCGCGGCCGATGGCGCCGATCCACTCGTCCTTCTGCTTCTCGTTCTCGGCGTGCATGTAGTAGGTCGAGTCTGGCGTGGCGACCTCGAAGCAGAAGCGCTTGTTGGTCTTCTCCTCGGCCGACTTGACCGTCAGGCAGTCGGCCAGGTCGATGAGCCCGTGCGCGGGCTCTCCGCGCGCGCGGCAGAAGTAGAGCTTGTTGCCCTTGAGCACGAAGTAGCGCTTGCGCCACTCCTTGAGCCACATGCTGCGCTTGGTCAGCTCGCCCTCGAAGTCGGGGTCCGAGATGTCGCAGTTCGAGTAGTCGCCCTCCATGCTGCCGGCCGCTGCGGACGCCCAAACTTCGCCCACGCCCGCCTGAAGCCTTCGCCCGCCTGTCGCTCGCCTTCGATCGAGCGCTGCGGATCGCTGGGGCCGCCAGGAGCGCGCGCCGCCGGCCGTCGATCGCTCCGCGCGCGTCCGCGGAAGACCTCGAAGAAATGCGAAAATGCGTCAAAGCGACGAGGTGGTAGTGTGGATTTGCGGTGGATTAGTGTGGTGGGAGACCGAATTTGGCGTGGCTAACCTTATATAGCGCGGTCTGGTTGAAGTGGGCTGGATGGCTACACGAGCTTGCACTTGGCTGCCTCGCTGCAGCGCGGCATGACGGCGACTGCTGGTCCCTCGACGCATACACACATGACACAGACAACACACAGGCATAGGATTAATATCTGGGTCATACAATGGCGGGCGACTCCCGAACGACGCGGGAGAACGACGCCGCGCGACTAGCAGAGCGCTGACCTCGACGAATGGACGGCGGGACGGTCGACAGCGGATCCTGCTGGGCCTGGAGCTCGTAAGTTGTGGCAGCGACTGTCATCGGGGACATGACCTTGGCGTCTTGGTACCGCGTGAAGGTGAAGGCGAGGTCGACTGCGTACGCGATTGAGACGATAAATGTGAACGTCACTCCGGCGGTATGGCTGCCTCCGCACGAGTCTCCGCAGTCGTCCGTCGGGTCCAGTAGTGAGATCACCAAGCCTACGGCTAGCATCAACAGAGTGAAGAAAGCTTGCGTTGCTCGCTCAACGAAGATCGACATCGCTGGAGACAGCTCACACACGTCGACGTAGAACAAGTGCCAGCCGCTGAAGATCGTGCTCGTGTGCGCTGCGAGTATGGCGAACACGATGCCGGCGGTGGCGCTTGATTCGTAAAAGTAGCGCTTGTAACCGAGGAAGACGTTGACAACGATGATGAGCGAGCCGCCAAATTGGAGGAAGCGCACGCCGCGACGCAGCTCTGCCAAGTCGGATGCGCACAGATCGTGCGTGAGCTCCTCTTCGATGCGAGTTGCTGTCACTCTGCCTAAAACTACCGGCGACTGGAGCGCAGCGTATGAGTTTGTGGCGCGCGATGCCTCTGATTCCTGGGTCGTCGATGCAGCCGAGGTGACACCCAGATCCACAATGGACGCAGCCACCGAAGCCTTGGCGAAGCACCCTGCGACCAGTGAGGCGAAGAACAGCACCGCGGCCACAAACGACAGCGCTGCTCCTGCTCGGATCTGGCCACAGCTCGTCGCCGAGTCCTCACAGCGGGTGAAGTCGTGGACTGAGACTAGTAGAACGCCCGAGGCGAGCAAGCAGACGGCAAACAGCCCGTCAAGCACTCGCTGGCAGCCTCCAGTTGGCACTCGCGCCTCCACGTTCATCAGACCGAGCACGACGACGAAGTGCGCGGCCCAGAGCGCGGCCGAGAAGACTGCAAGCGCGATGAGAAGCTCCGCCGCGTTTCCCAGGTGGCTGCTGCCCGTCTCCTCCGACAGCTCAAGTCCGTCGCTGCTGGCGTCTCGATAGCCGTGCAGCACGAGTCCTAGAGCAGCAGCAGTGGCCGCCAGCTGAGCGCAGCGCAGCGAGAGCTGCGGTGGCGACAATGCGCGCGTTGCGGGGCTTCTAGGGGTCATTTCGGAGCCGCGAAAGCTGCGTTGGGCCTGGAATTTGGCCAGGAAGTCCACGGAGAGGCTGCGGACGCTGCTGGAGACGCTCGAGAGGCTCGAGAGGCGGCCGGAGGGCGGGGAATGGAGCGGTGGGCCGGCGGGGAGAGAAGCGCGGAGCTGCTGGCGCTTAGGGGCGATTTTGAGGACTGACGCGAAAAAGCGGTGGTGCCGCGGCCAGAAACGGGACAGCGGGGCGAAAAAACATTCTGAATAAATAAGGTGGAAGAATGGCGCATAGTGAGCGGCAGTGTAACGGCTGCCATTCGGGCAAACACTGTTGCGACAGTGTCGAAATGAATGCGACCGGGATAAAGTCGCCACTGTAATCAACGTTTCGCGCGCTGTGATTGGCTGCAAAATCCCTAAACCTAAGCCTGTACCCATCCAAAAGTGCAACAGGCCGCTCTGAAAGTCTCGTGACATGCAGCACCACCGCCAACGGATGGATACTTTTTGGCTTTTTGGCTCGCCTCAGCAACTGGTTTATCCGCTTGCGCGTGCTCGAAAGAGGATCGAAATGTTGTCGGCTTTCGCCTGCCAGCAATGAGATGTGGCAGCCTTTCGCCTGGCTCCAGCCAGTCGCTCGAGCCAGAGGCGAAACGGACTGCAGTTGAAGCGGCCAGAAGGCGCTCGACGCTCGCCCACCGCTCATTGGACTTGTCGGTGGGTTGCAACGAGCGTTTTGCAATTCCAATGACGTCACTTGTCGAATCGAGAAAGATGTCAAACCGATCGAATAGCGATGGCAATCGATGGATGTTTCATCCCGATGGGGGGCGGGCTGAGCAATGTGAGATGCTCGCTCGGGGTGCATGAGCTAGCGCTTAATTTTTCAGATTGCTTTCATTTCCAAACGGATGTGACGCCGGTACGAGCAGCTACAAACGTCGTAGTCCTTGGCTGCACGCAAGTTATCATCTTGCCGTGGCAGTTTTTCGACAAGAAAGCGAGACAACAACAGACCAACGAATTGTTTCCTTTTCGCATTCGAGACAAGGCAACAGCAGCCAACACTACAAGTCCACCATCTCACCAGTTGGCAATGACTACCTTTGACACTCAGACGCGTTCAGCAGCATCCCCGTTGACCGTCGACTGAGCCACCTCGCCCCCGTAGAAGAACGTGATAGCGAACGTGAGGAAGTAGGTGAGCGCAGCCACGAAGCTGAAGATCGAGCCGAGCGTCATCGACCCGCAGCGGAACAGCGTCGCCGCGTGGTACTTCTCGAACTCAGTGTTGTTAGCGCTGCAGTCCGACACGGCAGTCGATGACACGAACACGATGGCGGCGATGAGCAGCACGACGGCCAGCACACCGTCCACCACACGCTCGACGCTTAGCATCGGACGGCGAGAGAGCTTGAGCGTCTCGACGGCCAGCACGTGCCACAGCGAGTAGACCATGCACGTGTAGGCCATGAGGATGACGAAGGTGGCCTTGGGACTCAGGTACTGGCCCGTGAAGTAGTGCTTGTAGCCGAGCACCATAGCCACGAGCGCCACCACCGAGCTCACGAGCTGCAGCACGCGGCCACTGCGGCGAGTCGTGCGGAGCATCGGACGGCGAGCCTCCACCTCCTCCACGAGCGACTTGGATGTCACCACGGCACCGGGCGTGTTCACAGCCGCGTACTCGCGCGTGGCCGACGGCTCCTCCTCGGCCGTCAGGTTGTTCTTGGCCAGCGACGAAGTCACCGTCGAGTCGCGCACGAAGCTCCAGGCGATCGTCACGAGGAACAGACCCGCCGTCACGAACGTGAACACAATGCCCGCCGTCATGTTGCCGCAGCGGAAGAGGTTCGACCCGTGGTACGTCGCGAACAGCTCGTTGTACGAGGTGCACTCCTTGACGGCCGTGGACGTGGCGTGGAGCGCACCGGCGAGCACGAGCGCGATGACGAACACGAGGTCCACCACACGTTGGTACCAGATCTTGGGAGCACGGATGGCGAGCTTGCTCTGCAGCGGGCTGCCGAGTGCCACGGCGTAGAAGAGAGCGCAGAGCGCGGCCGAGTAGTTGGCGATGGTCGAGTAGATGGCGGCACCACTACTGAGCTGGCCGTAGTCGAACTCAATGTAGCCGAGCGACGTGAAGATGATGGCAACAATGGCGCTCGCAGCCTGGAGCACGCGGACACCCGAGCGAGCGGGAGACAGGAGAGCCATTGGTGATGGTGTGTGTGACTTGACTTGATTTGACTTGTCGAGGAGTAGTTCCGAGTGGAAGGCAAGTTGAGAAGTGAGTGAAGAGGAAGAGCTGGTCTGTTGGTCTGTCGATTTGGTGTAGGTCGGGTGGGTGAGTCCGAGGGTGGATGGTGGATGAAACGAGGCCGGAAGAGCGAAAAGGTTGAACGAGTGGTTGAGCGCGAAGAGAGCAGTCTCCTGATGAACCTTGTGCAAGCAACGAGGGAGCAGTCAACGCTGGTTTCTGCAGGTAGGGAGCCTGCTTCGCGTTTCTCGTTCCAGCGATCTGCCGAAGCAGCTGACGCTTGGTTCGCGTTCGCACTCACGCTTCTGTGTTCGTGATGAACTAATGCTAGACTCGCGATGTTGACGGGACTTTGTTGGCATCCGTCTTGGTCCTGATCCGGCGGTCCTTGTTGACCGCCGGGCTCGTGCCTCAGCCCAATCAGGGTTTCTATCGACTTGCCGCTCTTCATCCAAGCTCATCACGGTCTAGACAGCAAGTGTCAAGCTTTGCATTCATCCCACGTCGCGAAGCTAGGAAAGAGTTTTTGACGCGGAGGCTCGTGGCTCTAGCCAACCAGATACAATCGTTTGGTTCGACTCGTCTTGTCTTGCAGCTCGTTGTGAACACCTCGCTGTCGTAGACTCTTGATGATAATTTGCCCTCGATAATGTTGGAATTGTGGAGCAACTCTTGCAGGCATCGCCTTGACTCCGGGCAACGCCGGAGCAACTAGCGAGACTCAAGACTGGACAGAGCCAGGGTGAAGTCCCTTCGACTTGACCCTTCTCGGGCATCTCCGGTCGTCATCGAGCTTTTTTGATCGGATTTGGTTTGCACTGAGTGCCGCTATTGGCTCGAGGCAACAGGTGAACGCCACGCGCCTCGACAAGAAATGGACATGCCGAGATCCTTTTGCTGACTAGTGTTTCGCAGTTTCTACTCTGTCGTGTCAATTGATCTGTAGACGAAAAGTGTGTGTTCGATGTGAGTCGAGCAGCAATCAATTGCCTGCCTGGTCGCGATCACGGCATTTTGCTGATAATCTACAAAGGACAATGATTGAACGGCAACCGCTCTTCTAGTTGAGATCGCGTACAAAGTGACTAGTGCACTCAGCATCGCCAAAATCAAGCACGCTGAAGCGACCTCGTGCACTGCAAGAATTGTACGAAGCATGCTACAAATCTGCAGGAATAGTTGTTGGTCCAATTTTGAACAACGCGGCTTCACTGCATCCTCAACGCTAAGAGGCTCGAGAGGCGGCTGGAGGGTGGGGAATGGAGCGGCGAGCCAGTGGGGAGAGAAGCGCGGACCTGCTGGCGCTTGGGGGCGATTTTTAGGACTGACGCGAAAAAGCGGTGGTGCCGAGTCATATCCTATATAATTGCCAGTGAACGACCCAAACAATCGACTCCGCCACGTACAAAGGGAAGGAAACGCGTACATTGAGTTTATAACGAGTGTAGACACGCACAGCACCTAATGGGGCTGCGGATCGCGCAGTGCACCAAATCTATGCGCATCGCACTATCGCGGGTCTTCTACCCGACCTGGTCGAGTCGGGTTGAGCTGGCGCTTAGAGAGCAACCGCAGCGAAAGAGCACGCAACGAGAGCGACAGCACTGACAGGTCGCCGTGACGGCGCCGTCGGTCGTAGTCGAGGTTGGAGCAGGCGTGTCGACAGTCGAGTCAGACGACGCGGAGCCAACGGTGGCGGTTGATCCAGTGGTCGATCCCGATCCAGTCGTCTCAGTCTCCGACGAGGCCGACGACGTAGCGGCCAGTACACTGGTGTATTGGCTACCAGCTGTGTCGCATTGGCCGATGATGTTGGCGAAGTACTGCGTGAGCGTCTCGTTCACGTCGCCGAGCTCCATGGTGCAGTCCGGCCATGTAAGAGCGTTCAGCGCGTCGATGAGCGACGAGCAGTCCGAGCACACGGCCTCCTTCTGCTCCTCCGTCGGGGTCGAGGTGTAGTTGGCAACGTTGTAGCCCGTGGCGGACATGCAGTCCGTCAGCGGGTCCGCGAGGCCCTGGAGCGTGGGGCCGACGACCGAGTAGTCGCACGTCTCGGCGGACGCAATGACGGCGTAGGTGATGGCAGCGGCGGCGGCGACGGAAGCAACAGCGTGCATGGTGTTCAGAGGTTGAGTTGTGTGGAGAAGTGGCTGAGGCCGAGCAGATTGGGAAATGATCTCTTCTCGAGCAGGCGCTAGCGATGGCTATGGTCGTCAACCAGCCATTCATGCGAGGTCATGTAGCAGCCTGGCGGTCGGCCGTGATGCGCATGACTAGTCCGCATCGAGAGCGATGCGACAGCGCAGGCATAGCATCAGGGATGTAGCGCAGAGAGCGTGAGCTCGAACGCCATTGCTTTCTGCTCCCTGCAGCGTCTGGCTGGCGGTAGGCACGCGCTCGGAGCGTCAAAGGCTGCGCGCCTCGCGCCTCATTGGCCCGAGGGTACGTGGGCAGTAGTCCCACTCTGACTCGCGCGGGAAGGGAGCCCAAGTTGCTTGGTTTGTCTATGTCCGCGTTTGAATTCGACTGCAAAATGGCTTTTGGCTTGTCTGAGATAGCGAGCCTCGATGCGGTCAGTTGGTTTTAGAATTGCAGGTGGAGTTGCCACGACAGCAGGCATGGAGCGATTCCGGTCATGCGGGGAGATTTGGAGCTTTCAAATGGTGAGGAGCGACGTCAAGCGTTCCGCTGGTGCTTCATGAAAGCTGAAGTCGAATGCGAAGGCGCTAGTCTACTTTTCAACGCAACACCGAGACTGGGAGGTGTTGGGGATCCAGTTATTTGGAGGATCTGCGTCGCTTGAGTCGTTCTACGACTACACAGATGCTTGGTGGTGGCGCAGCGCTTGCATGACTTCATAGGAATATCTCGTACAGTATTGATATTCTATCCTGTTTTCTCGATTTCTTTGTGCTGGAGTCTTTCCAGTAGAGAGACTCGACGAACGGGGTGATACCCAGAGATCTATTGGACTGTGGAGTTGTGGAGGCGTTGTTCATGCA
The DNA here is from genome assembly GCA_024867545.1 of Phytopythium helicoides. Lineage (NCBI taxonomy): Eukaryota > Oomycota > Peronosporomycetes > Pythiales > Pythiaceae > Phytopythium > Phytopythium helicoides. The sequence goes on along the minus strand of JANFNE010000008.1, from coordinate 55,039 downwards.
CGGTCGAGTTCCTAGAGGTTCTAGAAGACCATTTCAAATGCTGGCGTGGAGCTCGAACGCTAGTCGGTGGTGATGAGCGCCACGAACGCTGCTCATCTTATTGATGCGCAGGTAGACTAAAAGTTTCCAGACTCCTATTGGACGCTGGCACGTGCAAGAAGCAGTCAGGCAAGCGGAGCTGTCGAGGAGATGCTGCTGCGGTCCAATGCGTGTAGTCTTGCATCAGCATTGTTGATGCTGGCCCTCCGGCTCCTCTTTGAACGCCAAAACGTACATACACTTGCCACGACCAGCGGTGCTTGTCACCGACAGGGAGCACAATCGCCGGCATCCTTGGTTACTGCACAGGTATGAACACTGCGGTTGCTTCGCGATGAAGGCGCGTCAGAACGAATGCTCGCAAGGAACACTCATCATCAGTGGGCATGCATCGGAGGTCTTCGCTTCTGCTGGCTGGGATCTGCTATTGCAGGCGAGTTCGCCATTAGAAATTGTGAACACCCTGGTGCTTCAAGTGCATCCATCTTCCGTGCTGTCTGCTAGCTTTCCAGGCACTGGAGATCCAAGAGCATGGTGCGCTCTAACGCAGATTTCCTGGTCTTGCTGGCACAGCTCGCATCGCACTGTAAAATAACGTGCAAAGCTCGATGTTGTAGCTACAGTAGTCATCGGTTGAATCCTCGTTCGTGCACATCCACCTGATAATCTGTCAAAGTCCATCCGCCCCTTCCATCTCCGCGGTGCGTGACGTACACCTGACGCCACGAGCCAATCACGACGCTTTCTGCCGCATCCAGCGCCGTCGGCGCGCGTCTACGGTCGAGACCCACGCGCTTCCAGCCAACCAGTCGGTGCAGCAACGCTTCATTGTCTTTCACGGAGAGGAGTGCTCACCCACGAAGAGCTCAGCATCTCCCGGTTTTGCTCTCTCGATCGTCATGTCTTTGACCGGTGCACTGTGGTGTGGCACTGTCCGATCCTTTGCGGTCGCGCAGCACGTCAACTAGAGCAACAGCAGAAGTGCGCGCCTCTGGTTGGTCTGAGCCACGAGCTATTAGAGCACGGAGCTCACCGAGAGCTTCGACAGCGTGGGATGACCACGAAGCACGCGCGTGCTTGGGCTCGATGCGCATCTCTCGGCACGAAGATCAAGTGCGCAACAAACGCACCCAGCTTCTCCGCTTTCCGGTAGGTGAGAGCGCGAATGTGAACCAAGCGTCAGCTGCTTCGGCAGATCGCTGGAACGAGAAACGCGAAGCAGGCTCCCTACCTGCAGAAACCAGTGTTGACTGCTCCCTCGTTGCTTGCACAAGGTTCATCAGGAGACTGCTCTCTTTGCGCTCAACCACTCGTTCAACCTTTTCGCTCTTCCGGCCTCGTTTCATCCACCATCGACCCTCGAACTCACCCAGCCGACCTACACCAAATCGACAGACCAACAGACCAGCTCTTCCTCTTCGCTCACTTCTCAACTTGCCTTCCACTCGGAACTAACTCCTCGACAAGTCAAATCAAGTCAAGCCACACACACACCACCACCAATGGCTCTCCTGTCTCCCGCTCGCTCGGGGGTCCGCGTGCTTCAGGCCGCGAGCGCCATCGTCGCCATCATCTTCACGTCGCTCGGCTACATTGAGTTCGACTACGGCCAGCTCAGTAGTGGTGCCGCCATCTACTCGACCATCGCCAACTACTCGGCCGCGCTCTGTGCTCTCTTCTACGCCGTGGCACTCGGCAGCCCGCTGCAGAGCAAGCTCGCCATCCGTGCTCCCAAGATCTGGTACCAGCGTGTGGTGGACCTCGTGTTCGTCATCGCGCTCGTGCTCGCCGGCGCGCTGCACGCCACGTCCACGGCCGTCAAGGAGTGCACCTCGTACAACGAGCTGTTCGCGACGTACCACGGGTCGAACCTCTTCCGCTGCGGCAACATGACGGCGGGCATTGTGTTCACGTTCGTGACGGCGGGTCTGTTCCTTGTGACGATCGCCTGGAGCTTCGTGCGCGACTCGACGGTGACTTCGTCGCTGGCCAAGAACAATCTGGCGACCGAGGAGGAGCCGTCGGCCACGCGCGAGTACGCGGCTGTGAACACGCCCGGCGCCGTGGTGACGTCCAAGTCGCTCGTGGAGGAGGTGGAGGCTCGCCGTCCGATGCTCCGCACGACTCGCCGCAGCGGCCGTGTGCTGCAGCTCGTGAGCTCGGTGGTGGCGCTCGTGGCTATGGTGCTCGGCTACAAGCACTACTTCACGGGCCAGTACCTGAGTCCCAAGGCCACCTTCGTCATCCTCATGGCCTACACGTGCATGGTCTACTCGCTGTGGCACGTGCTGGCCGTCGAGACGCTCAAGCTCTCTCGCCGTCCGATGCTGAGCGTCGAGCGTGTGGTGGACGGTGTGTTGGCCGTCGTGCTGCTCATCGCCGCCATCGTGTTCGTGTCGTCGACGGCCGTGTCGGACTGCAGCGCCAACAACACCGAGTTCGAGAAGTACCACGCGGCGACGCTGTTCCGCTGCGGGTCGATGACGCTCGGTTCGATCTTCAGCTTCGTGGCTGTGCTCACCTACTTCCTCACGTTCGCCATTACGTTCTTCTACGGGGGTGAGGTGGCTCAGTCGACGGTCAATGGCGATGCTGCTGAGCGCGTCTGAGTGTCGAAGGTAGTCGTTGTCAACGAATGAGCGGCACTGCTCTGTTGTTGTGCAACTAATTGTGAAACATGAGAACGCCATCATGCCAGTGTTCTATCTACTAACGTTTTCGACCTCCAGCTTTCGTTTGGTTGCCAATTCAGTCATCCCTTTGGTTCACAGCATCGTAGCTTCCGCTAGCACATGAGCAGCTAGCGATTGTCTCTGCATGACACGCGTGCTGCTCGTTAGCATGGAGTGGAGCCTAGCCATGAGCCTAGCGTCAATGATTGTCAAAGCGACTTGACGGACACTACACAACGCTGGTGAATATCTCAGACGCGTTGAAGGCTTGCAGTGCGCTCATTGGTGGTCCTTAGGAATCGGCTGGCTCAGTGAGTTCAGTTGGCGATTTGCGAGATAGAATTCAATCGGCTGCACTTCCCGGCTCACGACCTGGGGCCACACATCCAGCCTCCAGACCCTTCCAAAGCATTCGCTGCAGTGACACCGGAAGCTATCAAACCAGCGGCAGGGATGACCGACCACGAAGGGTGACGTGTCCAAGTCAAGGTACCCAAGATGGCTTCCCGACGCGCACGAATTCGAGAGTGGATGGGGGTGCGCGTGGGGCAGTCGATGCGCTGCGCGCTGAGCTTTCGCAAGCGTCTTCCTAGACAGAAATACTGCGGGAGCACGCTGCCTTCGTCCTGGAAGCTCTTCAAGTGTGGGATCTTCGCGGCGCGAGGTTATCGATGTGCGCAACCAGCTACCAGGCGCTTTCCAGCGACCACTTCAGGACCAAGGAAGGGAACCTCGGTTCTGCAGGTGTTGGTTCCAAAGATACCGTGATCCCACCCAAACGATCGTTTCGGAATTCGCTGGCTGGTATCTTCTGCCGGCATGTTTTTCCCGTGGACCCCTCATTCCCTGACTGGCAGCTTCCGCATCAAGTCTCGCACTATGCTTACCAGCTTTGGGTCGCTTCGTCAGCCTCTCGGTTTATCTGTGGCGGTTGCTGCTGCTCTGGTCGCCGCTGTGAGCCTCGCGGCGATTGTTCGATCGGCGAATGCCAAAATTCCACGGACCAAAGACGGAAAGCCGCTTCCAAGACCAAGCACGACCCTCCCCGTGCTTCACAACACGCTGGACTTGGTGCGGAATGCCGAGCGTATGCACGACTGGATATGCGAAGTGAGTTTGAGCCTGGGAGGACAGCCGTGGCTCATGCACGCGGTCGGACAACCACTCATGGTCATGGTGTCAAGCCCCGAGCTGTACGACGACGTGGAGCGAAAGTTGTTCGACAAGTTCCCCAAGGGTCCGTACATCTATGACTACCTCTACGACTTCTTCGGGGACGGCATTATCGCTGATGGAGAGCTATGGGCGTACCAACGCAAGACGGCTATGAACCTCTTCACAACCCGAACGCTGCGCGAGAACATGTCGGAAATCATCAACAAGCACACAGTCACGCTCGATGCTGTGCTCACGACAGCTGCCGATGGCGGAAAAGAAATAGATGTTTGCCGCCTTCTCCACCAGTTTACCATGGAGGCGTTTACTGAGATCGCGTTTGGGCTGAAGCTTGGGAACATTGGATCCGAGGTTTCACACCCGTTTGAGGCAGCATTTGACGACGCGCAACACATTTCCATGTCGCGCATGCAGCAGCCGACGTTTTGGTGGAAGCTCATGCGGTTCCTAAGCATCGGGTCCGAGGGGCATCTCAAGAAGTGCATGAAGATCGTCAATGGAACTGTTCTGGACATCATCAACAAGACAATCGAAAACGCTCGGTGCAGCGATGAACAGGGAAAATCTGAATCGAAAAAGACAAAGGACGTCATCTCTATTTTCTTGGAGAGCGAGAACTCGAAGGAAATTCTCAACCCCAAGCTGCTCCGCGACATCGCTATGACGCTCATCATTGCCGGTCGCGACACGAGCTCCGAAGGGATGAGTTGGATGCTTTTCTGTTTAAGCCAGCACCCCGAGGTGGAGCTCAAGATACGTGAAGAGATCAGGATGAAGCTTGGTGACAGCGTTGATGTGAACAACCAGATCGGCATGGAAGAGCTCCAACAGCTCACGTACCTAGAAGCTACGATTCGAGAAACTTTGCGGTTGCTACCGCCTGTCAGTTTCAATCTGCGCTATGCAAGCGAGGATATCACGCTGAGTGATGGCACATTTGTTCCACAAGGTGCTTACGTGACAATTGCAGCCTACACAACAGCGCGTCGCACTGACGTTTGGGGTGAAGATGCTGCCGAGTTCAAGCCTGAACGTTGGATTGACCCAAATGACCCAAGCAAACTCATTGCGGTCTCAAGCTTCAAATTCAACGCCTTCCTCGCAGGCCCTCGCCAATGTATTGGCATGAATTTTGCCATGATGCAGATGAAGACGGTGCTTGTCAAAGTGCTGAGCAAGTTTCACCTTGAGGTGACCCCAGGACAAAACATTACGTACCGCCATGGCATCACCCTGCCGCTCAAAGAGGGTCTTCGAGTGCGTGTTGAACGCATGTGATTGCAGGAATGAACAAGTCTCGTGAGAGTCGCAAGAGTCACAAAATCTCCCCTTTACCAACAGCGAAGGTGCTTTTTAATGGTGTCTTCGTCAGTCAAATTTGTGCTCCCCAGGATCACCAGAATTTACTTCATGCAGATTCCGGAGCCACTAATGCGCAAATGCCATCTCTTTGTAATGGAAACTCGATTCAAAGTATGTTCGTTATCAAATATTGCGCGGAGAGAAAAACTATACACGCTCTACGCGTACGTGGAGACCATCCTTGATGGGCAGAGTAATACCCTGACGGTAGGTCACATTCTGTCCCGGGCATAGCGTCAAGTGGAACTTGCTCACGATTTTTGCCAGCACCGTCTTCATCTCCATCATAGCGAGGCTCATGCCAATACACATGCGTGGCCCACCAAGGAATGCATTGAATTTGAAGTTCGAGACGGTGATCAGCTTGCTAGGGTCTTTTGGGTCGAGCCAACGCTCAGGCTTGAACTCCGCGGCATCCTCGCCCCAGATATCGGTTCGACGACCAGTCGTGTACGGGCAAATGCCAACATATGTGCCAGCGGGAACAAACGTTCCGTCACTCAAGGTGACATCCTGAACTGCAAACTTCATGTTGAAACTCCCAGGAGGGTACAACCGCAGCGCTTCTTTCAGCGCAGCTTCAAGGTAGGTGAGCTTTGGTAGCAAATCCACGTCAATGTGCTCACTCACGTCGATGTTCTCACCAATCTTTGCCTTGACCTCCTCGCGAATCTTCTGTTCCACCTCTGGATGCTGAGTGAGGCAGTACACAAGCCACCCCATACCCTCTGCGCTTGTGTCGCGACCAGCGACGAGCAGAGCGAGAACAATATCTCGCAGCAAATCAGGTGTCAAGACTTCTTTCGCGTCTTCGCTTTCAATGAAGAGAGTCATCACGTCTTTTTCTTTGACTTGTTTGGCTCCTGCTGTTGTTTTCCCCTCACGCTCCTGCTGCGCGTTTTCCATCGTCTGCTTCATGATGTCCATGATGGTGCCGTTCAGAATCTTCATGCACTTTTTAAGGTGGCCCTCCATGCCGATACCAAATACACGCATGAATTTCCACACGAACGGAGGCATTTGCATGCGCGTCGTGATGATGTGCTGGCCGTCGTCGAACGCCATCTCGAACGGATGGGGGGTCTCGGATCCAATGTGATTGAGCTTGAGACCGAAGCCGAACTCCGTAAACGCCTCCATGCTGAACTGGTGCAGCAGTTTTGCAGCGTCCACCGCATCCCGCTGCTAGCTGCCTTCTCCAACACTTGGTCAAGCGTAACCGTGTGCTTGTTGATGATGGCGGCCATATGCTCGCGAGCGCTCTCGAGCTGAACAGGTTCATTGCCGTTTTGCGCTGGAACGCCCACAGCTCTCCGTCTGCACTGATAATCCCATTACCAAAGAAGTCGCGGAAGCAGTCGGGGAGCAGTGGGCCCTTGGTGAACACGTCAAAGAGCCGGCGCTCGACGTCCTCGTACGCGTCGGGCGTGGACACCATGACGATGGCTGGCTGGTTGAGGATCTGCAGCAGCCAGGGTTCGCCCTTGAGGCTCAAGCTCGTTTCGCAAATCCAGTCGTGCAGCCGGTCGGCGTTGCGCAGTAGGTCGAGCGTGTTGTCCAGCACGGGCAGCGTCGTGCTTGGCCTCGGCAGCGGCTTGCCGTCCTTGGCCCGCGGGATCTTGGCGCTGCTCGCCGTGGTGACTGCAATCGCGCCGATCGCCAGCACCAGCGCCGCCAGCGCCACCGACGCCTGCGGGGCGTTGAGCTCGAGTCGTTCGAGCGACAGCATGGCGAGCGTCGAGGCCGCAGGAAGCAGAAGTGGAGCGGTCCGAGGGCGTGGACCGCAGGAATGGACCCGCCACGCACTCACGGTACTGCTCCGAAGCTCAATATCTTGCGAAGTGTATGGCGTACAGTGGGCGGGCGGATTGTCTAGACGCGATTTGATTGGGCGGATGGGGCATATGGTCGTCAAATGACGAACGATGATTGGCCAAAAGAGGAGTACCGTGATGACACAGTGGCACTGCTTCCCGCTGGAACCGTCGAGCACCGTTCGGGTGCAAGTGCACGCACACGATGGGCATTGGGACCTCGAGCGAGGGGTTGGCGGTTGCCTGCGTGACGTGCAGCACTACGACGACTCCATGGTGATACGCTCGATCCACAGCTTCGCCACGACGCTCTTCATCATCAAACAACTCGTTAATTGATTGTCTGGGCAAGGAAGACGCCATAACCGCACCTCACGACAAAGACGCAAGCTCTGGCGTGAGCAGATGTGGCGAAACAGCTCGCGTTTGATCACTGCAACTCCTCTCGTGGAGGGCGATCCTTGGACGAAGATCCCACTGACACGTGCCTCCTCTTCCCTCCTCCTGGCCGACGAAGGCGGAGCCATGGGGCTCATTAGCTTTCTCAAGCTAGGAGAACGCGATTTTCCTCGAGCATACATCGGGTTCGGATCGGCTTGCTCGACAGTGAACACGACCAAGTAGCCCCAAGAGTCATGGTGAGCGCCACCGATCGGTGGGATTGGACTGCGGACGCGAGTGTGTCTCCCACCCGCCTGGGCGACCACGCGGCTTCGCGATACCGGCGCTATCGTCGAGTGATGGAGGCGGTTGAGAGTGTGGATGGAACAAGTTTTGGGATGCTGCTGGCCGTCGAGAGCGCGCGGGACGAGCTTAGGCCGTTCGAGGAGGTGACTTGGCTTGTGCGGCTCGCGGGAACGAGAGACGAGCTGCGTCAGGTCCAGCACCTGCACAGAGTGCTAGACGCGGCAGTCACTCAGCTACCTGAAGAAGAAGGTGGAGGAAAGTGGGTCGACGAGTTGTTCGATGAGCGCGACGCGCGAGTAAAATGGTACCAGCGATGGCTAGAAGCTGGCGATTTTGAGGATGAAATCACTTTGGAGCCTCGGCAAGAAGAGGTTCTGACCTTGCTCAAGGCAGCCGTAGAGTCGTATGATCCAGATTCGGCGACAGAAATACTGATGGCGGATGAGGCAGCTGTTATGCAACTCGCGTTTGAAAAGGTTACATGGTCCACTAACATACTAATGTTCTCCACACCTGACTGGCTAGTCTCTCCGCTTGCTGTCGGTAGCTCGTTTGGTTTCTCACGCTGGGGAAGCCAACGCTTGATCCTTAAGCATGACGATCCCGATCCGAGCGCCTCCGTGGTGATGGCTGCAGCGGTCTGGAGCAGACTAAACCATCCGCACGTGGTCAAGTTTCTTGGTGCGTGCCACGTCGGTGAGCGGCCGTTTGTGATTCATGAGATTGTCCAGCCGCTAGTGCAGAACCTCAAAGACCGGAAGGAGTCTATTCCTCGGGCGAAATTGTGGCGTCTGATTCATGAGATCGCGCTCGCGCTTCACTACATCCACCAGAGCGGTTTTGCTGTCAAGATCCTAACGCCCGATGTCCTGTGTTTGGCCCCATACCAAGATAGGGCGCTGTTGGAGTGCATGGACGCAGTTCCTCTCGATAGCGAAGACGCGCCTCTTAATACCGAGGCGTTTGCGACCTGCATTATAGACTTGTGGCGCGAACTGGACATTTCTGAGCAAGGCGTAGGCGCCTTAGCCGATCCCAAAAGAATCAGGAGAGTTGGCAATCGCGGCGAATTTCCAGTTGAGTGCCCCGATTTTTTCATGGAGTCTGAGTGGAAGGTGTTGAAGCAATTGTACAACTCATGCACCGACGTGGAGTTCCGTGACGTGATCAAAAGCTTGAGCAGTTTAGCAAATCTAACTAACCGCGAACGATTATTCGCCAAATGGCATATCGAGCCAAGATCACCTTATACTTCTAAGTCGTGGCAGTCGTTATCGTCAGCGGAGGGTAACTCAAAGTTAAAATCAACTGCGGCTTCTTTGTTGAACAGCACTGGAGGTGCTGAGCAAAGAGAGATGCCTTCGTGGACAATATCGGCGGACACTGTGCAGTTGGGGGAGAAGATCGGCAGGGGATCTTTTGCTGCTGTTTACACTGGAAAGTGGTTCGACTCGCCAGTCGTTGTGAAGTGTTCACGCCCACGCGGAGGCATCCTCAGTGACGAAGAACGCGAAACGTTTCACCGAGAAGCAGACATTTGGTTCTCGCTCAGTCACATCAACGTTGTCCAGATGTTCGGAGCCTATGAATTTGAGGGATCGTGCCACTTTGTGTGCGCGTACGCGAACGAGGGCACACTGGACAAATACTTGGCATCAGAAGACCGAAGCAAAGCCTACAGTCGTGAGTTGAAAAAGTTCATCACTGCAGTGGATCGAACAGATGTCTGGGAGCGTCTTCTCGAAGCCGCGCTCGGGCTCCAGTATTTGCACCGAGCTGGAATCGTTCACGGAGACTTGAAGCTCAATAACATCCTTGTTGGGTCTGGCTTGTCAAAGCTCACAGATTTCGGCTTGAGTCTCCGCGCAAGAGATGATAATTCTTCCCGTGGTGGTGCACTTGGAGCGTATCAGTGGAAAGCACCAGAGTGCATATCCTTCAGTGGCAAGTCAGGCAGCCCGGCAACGTTCGCCTCTGACGTGTATTCGTTCGCAATGTGCATCGTGGAGGCCGTGACAGGCGAGCCGCCTTGGAAGCAGGTCACATCGGTGGACGAAGTCGCCAAATACCATATTATGCATGGTAAAGCATTGCCTCGACCAGCAGATATGCAAGACGCGGAATGGGAATTGATCAAGCAGATGACAGACTCGGAACCTGAAAGACGGCTGACTATGGACTCTGTGGTCGCCCATCTGTACGCCAAGGTCGTGGGGCAGAGCTTGGATCAACTCTACAGTAGTGAACATGAAGTTAGCGAGGATGCTAATCACGTGCTGGCACGACCGCAAGCCCTCCTGGCGCTCTCGTCGCTGGCAAAAAGCAACAACCGCTCGATCACCATCAATTGCGGCAACCTCCTCTCAATGGTTCAGCATTACCGCTACTACAGCCCGGCTGAGCAGCAAGAAATCATTGCGGTTATCATGCTTTTGCAGGATGAGCGCAGTGGTGTGGTGGAGTGGGCAACGAAAGCAGTCGGGCATCTGGCATCTCTTAGCAAGGCAAACCGCGCCATGATTAGAGATGTAGGCGGTGTTTCGCAGATAGTGAGGCTGCTGAAGAAGTCTTATGCCAGTTCTCCCTATCAAACTGACGTAGCACTGTATGCGATGCAGAAACTTGCTACGGATCCTGACATCATTGCTGAGACTGTTCGGGAGGGGATCATTACGCCACTTTGCAAGCTGATACTTCGTGAGCGTGAACACATGAATGGTAATGGCAGAAATCTGAGCGAGAGTGCGGTTGGAGTGCTCGCAAACTTGATGATGGTCGAGACTTGTCGACGCAAGATCCCTTGCGACTCGATCTTGCCCTGTTTGATGGCCATGCTGCGGAAAGGAACTGACAGAGGAAAAAGGAATGTAGCTGAAGCGTTGATGAACATGACTTCTGGTGGGAACCACTGCGACGCAATTGTCAACGCAGGCGTGATTCCAACGGTAATACGCTTGCTGACGGAAGAGAGTTCTGATCTTCGAAAAGCTGCGGCTGGAGTGCTGGTGAACGTGTCGGCAATTGCCAAGTTCGAGGTGGTCGTGGCCGAATCGGGTGCTATCCCACCGTTAGTGAGTATGCTAAAAATGAACGGCTCAAAGAGGGCTGCTCTAGTGCTGGCGAACGTTGCAGCCAACGGAGAGAACGAATGGATTCGCGATCGTATCGCAAAAGCCGGTGCGATCCCTCTTCTGGCACAAATGCTACAACATGGCACTTCCGGCATGAAGACGAGTGCAATGGTTGCGCTTATCGTCTTGATGACGAGCCCGGCGAGACGCGGCGACAAGTCATTAGAGGAATGCATCCCTATCCTTGTGTCATTGCTCAAACATGGCTCGGAAATCCAGCAAGATAGTGCCGTGAGTGTTCTCCAAAACTTATCAGTGAGTGCCAAGTATGAAGTCGCGATTGCTGCGTCTGGTGCAATCCCTCCACTGCTGCGCTTAGTATCGAACGGTAATGACGTGCAGAAAGAGAAGGCTGCGGCGACATTGGGAAATCTGGCGCACAATGCGGACTGCCAAATTGAGATTTCGAAAGCCGGTGGCATTCCACAGCTAACCGCTTTGCTTATATGCGGTACAGAGCCTCAGAAGGAAAAGGCTGCACGGGCTTTGCGCAACCTCTCTCTGAGTGCTGCCAATGGAGCAGCATTTGGTGGGAGCGGCTCAATTGACGCTCTTACTAACTTAGTGCGGAGTGGCAGCAACTTTCTCCGCGACGAAGGGATAAAGACCTTGATCGCACTATCGCAATACGAGGACACTGCTCAGATCATTGCGGATAGGTGCATTCCACTGCTAACCGAGTTGCTGCGAGATGGCTCCGCAGAACAGCGAAAGAGCGCCGTGGATGTACTTTATCATCTCTCTGTTCGAGAAAAATACTACTCAGCCTTGTCGTTGGTATTGAAGCCGCTTCTGGGATTAGTGCACAGCGACATTCAGATAGAAGCAGTCGGCACGGTGGCTAATCTGGCGAGGAATGCTGAAGGCGCACGTGTTATCACGGAAAATGGCGGGATCCAGTTATTAATCACCTTGCTCCGTGACGAACCACTGTCGGACAAGATATATGTATTGGTAGCTTTGGTGAACCTCACGGTCACCATGCCAAACGATACTGCGGAGGGAATTGTGCTTGGGGGTACTATTCCTTTGCTTGTGCAGTTGATGGAGCGCGGTTCCGAGCGCAAATTCGTTAGAAGGATCATTCAGTGTGTGCTGGAGGTCTGTGCTAGTCCAGATGCAACTAGAATGACGGGGACAATTCCGTCTCTAGTATCCCTTACCAATGACAAGAACCCTCACGTGCGAGAACTTGCAGTGGCTGGTTTAGCGAACCTGACATCCTTCGGCGATGCAGCACACGCAACGAGGGTCGCAGAAGCAGGTGGAATCGGCGCACTGTCAGCACTACTTAGAGAAAAAGCATCGAGCCGTGAACTTTCGAATGCCGTTGCTGTAGTGGTGAATCTGAGCACGAGGTCGGAGCTAAAGCCCGCACTCCGAGATTATGGCGTGTTTGGGCTACTGCTTCGGATACGTGAATGTGGCGAGCAAAGTGTGGCTCAAAGCCTCGCAATTCTTGCCTGGCAGAACCTTGCTGAGAACTACATGAATTCCGCGACGGTTGTGATGATGGACAGTCGAGATTACAACTGTTCATACAAGGTGAGAAAACCGGAGTGATAGCTTGCACCAACACACATAACACCAAATGTAGATTATATTTTCCACAAGATGCCCTTCTTCTTGAAGTACAAGACACCGAGCGTCGTTGAAGAGAAAACAGAGAGCGCGGTAGCTGACGCCACGCTCCAGAAGAGGCCCCGGGTGTCCTCGAAGCCAGACGGCAGGTTCATGCCAAACACACCTGTCACAAACGTACCCACAGCCAGACTGATGACGGCGAGCGAGAAAATGAGGTCAACACCAAGCAAGTAGTTTCGCATCGAGTCGAGCTTCAGCATCACGAGGCTTTCCGTGTTGACGATTTGGCGCTGAAGCAATGCCGTCTTGGTCCGCGTCGACACAATGTCTTGTAGATAGCTCTCGATCAGCACCTCAGCTTCCTCCGAGTCATAGCTCCACAGGTTGCCCAGAAGCGAAGGGTTGTTGTGCAGTTTGGTCAAATACAGCAGTCGCAAGTCCTCTTCATTGTCCAGCAGCTTAAGTAGCGCGCGACTCACGTGGTCAACCTGCGACTCGAATCCGTTCATGGTGTTCTTGAACTCGCGCAGCCTCTCCAGGTCAGACACGTTTACCTGTCCATGCGCCAGTCTGTCGAGAGTCGCGGCTACATCGGGCGCTGTGCGCTCGTACACGTCCTTGAAGTGGAATGACAGCGTGGCCAGCATTGCCTCCAGCGCTCTGCTCGGTTGCACAATGTCATCAGATCGTGTGGCTTTGCGTAGAAATTTACATGGACCGCACCTGAACTCGAACGGCACTGCTGCATCCAGGTGGACCATCTCGCGAAAGTTGTGCTGTAACGTGGTGAGAACACTGTCCGTCTGGTCGTGCACGAACACGAGGCACGCATCCCGCATGAGCACGGCTCGAATCGGGTCTGCAGTGGTAAAAAGTTAGCTTCTGGGAGCAACGAGGCCCGTTCGCTCTCGGAATACTATACCGGCGCTGACGAGGATGGCCTGGTTTCGGATCTCGATCGACGGCTCGTTGAACACGGAGAAGGTGTTGTCCAGCTTGCGGATGTCTCGCGCGTGGACGAGCTTCACAACTGCTCGTCAGCCCCTCAACCCCACTGTCCCCAACGTTCAAACTCTGCTCCACGCACTTGGATGTCGCACGCAGACCCGCCGAGAGGGTCTCCTCTTTGCCTCCTGAACGCTTGATTACCGCTCGACGCCTTGGGCTCCGCTTCCTCCTCCGCCTCCACCGGAATGGCCGCGTCCTGCGCCTTGTGCAGCAGCTGGGAGCGACTGAGCTCCAGCACGACGCCCTCGCCAGTCTCGTCGAACTTGAGCACCGGCGAGCTGCCGCCCTTGACCACCGCGCGCGTCGTGGCCGCGATCTTGTGCTCGTCGCTGAGCGTCGCGGCCCATCTGGCGCCTCTCGGCGCGAATCCGACGCCAAATCCCACGTTCGCGAGCGAGAAAAGCGGCGAAAGCGGCGCCGGCGAGCGCCAGCGTGACGGATGAGCGGCTGAAGGCGCCAGCAGCGACGAACGAGCCGCGGGCGAGCGCAGCGCGCGCTCCGCCAGGCGCGCGACGGCCCTCATGGCCTCGGAGCCCTTGCGCACTTTCTGCGGTGGTCAAAGAGTGCCATTTTGGTAATTAGTTTGGTGGAGGTTTGGCAGAGTTGGATGGAATTCGGTGTTTGTACTTGCGTTTTGTATAGGAAAAGATCAAGAGCACCAACAACTGGCACACGTGGGTTTTCTGTGATCTGTGAGAAAACGAGTGGCGATTGAAGAGACCTCAAGCCGGACTGCCAGATGAGCGCCGTCACGTCCGTTCTTTAGTGCGTTTTGGTGTTTTGCTGCCCGGCAACATGATCGGGAGTGGCGTAGAGAGAGCTTGTCAAGCTATACAGTGATCAGCACCTGGCCGGCATCCGGAGGCGCCAGTCACCTTCTGCCTGCACTCGTTGGACTCCAGCGAGGGTTCTTTACCGTGGAGAGCCCTCGCAGCTGGCGATCCATCATGTGCATATGTTCGAGACAAAGCAGAGTGCTGGAGATGACGGTGAAGAAGATGAGGCCGCCGTGGCGTCTTCCCGCTGGGCTGCGGGCGTTCTCGCTCACATTGGCTTTTGCTGAGTCCTCGCAATTCTCTGAGCTTCGTTCCCGACCTGAAAGCGCTCATGCTGCTGCCATCGTACCTGAGACCGTCGGTGCCGGCGGTGGCGCTCGTTGGTGCCTTGGTGCTGGCTGGCTTCGTGGTGATCGAGGCTGTGAGCTACAAGAGCGAGACACCGCTGACAAAGGAGGGCGAGCCGCTACCGAGACCGAAGGCGACACTCCCAGTGCTCGAGAACACGCTAGAGCTGATGAAGAACAGCTCCAGGATGCACGACTGGATAATGGAAACGAGCGAGCAGCTTCGAGGCAAGCCCTGGCTGCTGAAGGTGCTTGGCCACCCACAGATGATCGTGTTGTCTACGCCTGAAGCGTTCGAAGACGTGGAGTATCGGGACTTCAACAAGTTCGGCAAGGGCGCGTTCCTCCACGAAGTGATGAAGGATCTCAGCGGCAACGGCATGGTGTTGGTGGACGGAGACTTGTGGGCGTATCAGCGCAAAACAGCATCAAGGCTCTTCAGCAGTCGGGCCATCCGAGAGCACATGGCGGTCATCGTCAATAAGCACACTGTCGTCTTGGACGAGGTGTTGAACAAGGCGGCTACAGGCGAGAATGCGGTCGACATTGCGGAGCTCTTACTGCACTTCACGATGGAGACGATCGCGGAGATTGCCTTTGGTTTGGACATTAAGAGCCTCGCGTCGGATGAGGTTCATCCGTTCGAGGAAGCGCTAGATAACGCGCAGCACATTGCCGTCAGTCGAGCGCAGGTGCCGACGTTTATGTGGAAGCTCAAGCGTTTCTTTGGAATCGGCAGCGAGAGAGAGCTGAAGAAGTGCGTCGGCGTCGTGAACGAGACTATCATGACCATTATCAAGGACACGATGGCCAAGTCGCAGGAAGAGAAGAGAGAAGGACAGACGAGCAAGAGGAAGGACGCGGTCTCGCTCTTCCTCGAAAGTGAAGGCGCTAAGGGTATGCTCACACCCGAGCTGCTTCGCGACATTGTACTGACACTAATCATCGGAGGGCGAGACACGACTGCAGACACGCTTGGGTGGTTGTTTTACAGCCTTACCCAGCACCCAGAAGTGGAGCAAAAGGGTCCGCGAGGAAATCGCCGCCACGTTTGGCCCTCAGCTCGACATCACCGAGCAGCTGAGTCATGAGAAGCTCAGCCAGATGCCGTACCTTGAAGCCACGATCAAGGAGACGCTACGGCTTTATCCGTCCGCGAGTCTGAACTTGCGCTTCAGCAACGAAGACGTCGTGCTCAGCGATGGCACCTTCATCCCGAAAGGAAGCTATGCTGTGATCACGCCCTACGCGATGGCTCGACGCACCGACGTATGGGGACAAGACGCCGCCGAATTCAAACCCGAACGCTGGATCGACCCCAAAGACCCCACCAAGCTGATCACCGTCTCGAACTTCAAATTCAACACGTTCCTCGCTGGACCTCGCCAATGCATCGGTCAGAATCTGGCGATGCTGGAGATGAAGACGGTGGTGACGAAGGTTGTGAGCAAGTATCATTTGGAGTTGATGCCTGGTCAAGAGGTGACGTACCGTCAGTCGGTGGCATTGCCGATCAAGGGTGGCATGAAGGTCCGCGTTCACCCTGCCGCATCCAGTGCCTAGCGTGCTGCGTTGACGCACGACTCGAGTTCGCTTTCATAGTGTTCGATTGTTTGTAAGCCAAAGCCACTCCATTGCATCTGCGATTTTCACGACACTTCTTGCACTCGAACGCTCTCGACAAAGTCAACTGACTGCCAACAGTGCGCGTCGAACAAATCACGGAGACCTTCAAGGCCCGGCGTCGCACAGTCGAGGGTGCAACTGTACGTCAGATTGGGTGCATTCCAATGGTTCTGCGGCGTGCATAGTACTCGGCGCCTCGAGTGTTGAGACCCACCGCCTGGACCTCCGCTTCCCGCTGGGTCAGCTGTAGTCCACGACCGAGTTCACTTGAGCTTCGGCCGGCTTTCTCGCTCTGGGCTTCCATGCTGCTGCCTTCGCACCTTCGACCGCTGGTTCCAGCCGCAGCGTTCGTTGGCGCCGTCGTGCTCGTCAGCGCGCTCGCCCTCAGTGCTACGGCGTCCAAGAGCAAGTCGCCAAGAAACAAGGATGGCGAACCACTGCCACGACCGGAGTCGACACTCCCACTGCTCGAAAACACCCTCGGGATGCTGCAAAACGCATCGACGGATGCATGACTGGGTCGTGGAAACAACTGCGCGACTTGGAGGCAAGCCGTGGTTGCTGAAGGTGGTCGGCCAGCCCAAGATGGTCATGCTCTCGACCCCAGAAGCAATTGAGGACGTGGAGCACCGCAACTTTGACAAGTTTGGCAAGGGGCCGTACCTGTACGACATCTTCTACGACCTCGGAGGGAACGGCATGGTCTTCGTCGACGGCGATCTGTGGGCGTATCAGCGCAAAACAGCTTCAAGACTCTTCAGCAGCAGGGCTATCCGAGACCACATGACAGCCATCGTCAACAAGCATACCATCGTGCTAGATGAAGTCTTGCAGAAGGCAGCGACCAGCACCAACGTGGTGGATATTGCGGAGCTGATGCTGCATTTCACAATGGAGACGATCGCCGAGATTGCGTTCGGCTTGGACATCAAGAGCCTCGCGTCTGACGAGGTCCACCCGTTCGAAGAAGCACTCGACGACGCTCAGCACGTTATCAGCAGCCGCGTCCAGGTCCCGACATTCATATGGAAACTCCAGAGACTGCTTGGCGTTGGCAGCGAAGGCCACCTGAAGAAATGTGTTGCCATCGTGGATGACACCGTCATGACAATTATCAAGGATACGATGGTAAAGTCGAGGGAAGAGAAGCGCGCGGGAAAGATCAGCGCGAGGAAGGATGCCGTCTCATTGTTTCTGGAAAGCGAGGACTCGGAAAGTATGCTCACCCCGGAGCTGCTCCGCGATATCGTACTCACGCTGATTGTTGGAGGGCGGATACGACTGCAGACACCCTCGGCTGGTTGTTTTACCATCTCACACAGCTCCCCGAAGTGGAGAAGAAGATCCGAGAGGAGATTGTTGCCGTATTCGGATCGAACCTCAATGTCGCTCAGAAGTTGAGTCACGAGAAGCTTCATCAGATGCCGTACCTTGAAGCCACGATCAAGGAGACACTTCGATTGTACCCTTCGGCAAGCTGGAATATGCGCTACAGCAAAGAAGACGTCGTGCTCAGCGATGGCACCTTCATTCCAGCTCACTGCTATGCTGTTATTGCACCGTACGCGATGGCTCGACGCACCGACGTATGGGGACAAGACGCCGCCGAATTCAAACCCGAGCGATGGATCGACCCCAAAGATTCCACCAAGCTGATCAGCGTCTCGAACTTCAAATTCAACACGTTCCTCGCTGGACCTCGCCAATGCATCGGTCAGAATCTGGCGATGCTGGAGATGAAGACTGTGGTGACGAAGGTTGTGAGTAAGTATCATTTGGAGTTGGTGCCTGGTCAGGATGTGACGTACCGTCAGTCGGTGGCATTGCCGATCAAGGGTGGCTTGAAGGTCCGCGTTCACTCCATTGCATCGTTTGCGTGAAATCTTTCCCGAGTATTGCGGCGACTCTAGCCTGATGCATGAGCTCCTGTTAGTAAGCGGTTGCTGCCGGAGCGTATGAACAACATGGGTTTATTTACTTTCAACGGGTGGCATTGCTCATGCCTTCTGCTTCTTGGTCTTCTTTCCGCCCTTGCCCGTAACGGTAGCCAGAGACTCGGACAGCGCCTGGGCCTTGCGTTTCTTGCCATCTTCCAGCGCGCGCTTCTTGAAGATACCGGACAGCTTGGGCATGATAGGCGGCGCGTCGACGCGCTCTCCAAAGCGCACGTTCTCGGCGCCGTCAAATTGATCCTTCTTCTTGCTGCCGGTGGCCTGGAACTCTCGCTCATAGCGCTCCTGATCGGTGAGCTTCTTGTCCTTGGTCTTCTGCTTCTTCTTTTCGAGGAAGGCCTTGCGTTTCTCGCTGGCGCGGCGGTTCTTCTTGGACTCGTCGTAGATGACACGCTTGACCTCGGTGCTGATGCGCTTGTTGAACGCGCGCATAGACTCGCCCTCGCGGATGGAGCCCACCTGCAGCGCCTGTTTCTTCTGCTTCTTCTTCTTTCCGCCGCCCGCAGCCGCGTCGCGCACGTCGTCGCCCACCGCGGACGTCCGCAGCACGAACTGCTCGATGGCGTCGTCGCTCAGCTGCTTGCGCTGGCGCTTCTTGGCGCGCTTGGACGACGTGGGCGCCAGGTCATAGGCCTTGGCCTTCTTGCCACCCTCGCGCTTGCCCTTGAAGAACGGGTCGCACTGCTTCAGCTTGCGCTTGGAGCTCACGCGGCCCATGGTCGCTCGTGGTCTGCCGATGTGTCAATGACGCTGGTGACGACTGGAAGCCGGCGCTTCTTCCTCTACTAGAGCAGATTCTCCCTATAGAAGAGCGGAGGGATGGGCATAACCAGTCGAAGAGCTCTGATGTGTACGCCCCTTCAAGTCTCACATTGCAGCGGCGGTTACGGATCGACACACTTGGCGCTCTGGGGTCTGCACGTTGCTGTATTTTACGAGAGAGCAGAACCGCTGGGGACCATGATCTACTCCATGATGGGATCGAGGCGCAAGCGCACGCGGCTGACGTCGTCGCGGCTGCGGCGCTCGCGGTTGCTCACCGAAGTGGCGCTGCGCAAGAGCAACCTGGACCCAGCCAAGTCGGAGCAGATCCAGATGATCTCCAGCCAGCTCTCGCAGGCCGACATTGAGTTCTTTGAGCACATTTTCAAGCAGATCGACTGTGGGTGGTGGATGAAGTGGTCATGACGCGAGGTGTGGATGGCTGCTGATCCGATGTTGCCAGGTGATGAGCTCGGGATCATGCTTCGCTCCGAGCTGCATGAGGTACAACGTGCAGAGTTGCACGAAGAGAGATGACTGTCTAGTAATGAGCTGCTCGAATATGCTGCAGGCGCTAACGCTGCTAGGTATTACGACCACCGACAAAGAGCTCGATGAGTACCTGCTCATCGCCGATGCCGACGGTCAGCCCGTCGTTTCCCACTAGGCACAGCAACGATCTCATCAACACTGCGTTATAACCAACAGGCAGCAAGGCGATCGATCTACAGGAGTGGATTGTGCTGTGCGGCATGCTGGTGACGCCGCAGCACGAGGAGAACGACCTGCTCGCCGCCTTCCACGTGCGTTGTTACGCTGCGTCCCCATTGGACTCGCCGCGTCTAACTCATCGTGCGCAGTGCCTTTTCCCAAACGAGCAAGACATCCCCGTAGTGGTGTTCCGCACCAAGATGCAGCGCATCCTCGAGAACGCGTACTCGCACCTGCCAGACTGCAACTCGCACGAGGTGAGCTGCTACGTGGACGACATCCTGAGCGCGCTGGACCCGAACAACACCGAGTGCATCGACGTGCAGGAGTGCATCCGCATCCTGACGGCGCCGTACAGCCAGGTCGCAGCTCCGCCTCCAGCCGCCTCGCTCCCGGAGATCCGGGAGCTGCCGTCTTCAACTTGAAGTGGCCGCCATGGGGTTACGTTTAGGTTACGATTCGTTTTAGCAGGGCTTCTCGCTCGCGTAACCATCCTGGTTGACTAGGAAAATGTATGGAACGCCGGCGGAAACCCACTTCACAAGAGAAAGCGAGCGAGAAGCCGAAGAAACGAGCGCGAGTCGCTCGGGTCGCCGACTTCGCCGCGCGCTCTCGCCTTCCCCGCCGCCCCCCGCGCCGCCCGATCGCGCGCGCGCGCTTCTGCTGCTCCCGGCGCGTCGATCGGTGCCTCTGGCGCTCGATTTGGCGCAGGAACGGCCGAGATGGAGTCGCCGGGCGAGGACGAGCACACGGCGCAGCTGTGGCGCGACCTGGTGGACAACAGCGTCGAGTGCGAGCTCTGCAACGAGCCGTACGCGGACGACGACGTGGGCGAGCACGTCCCGCGGCTGCTCAACTGCGGCCACACGTTCTGCCAGGTGCGGCGCCGGCGGGTTTCGCGCTGCAAGCGGAGGGGGCTAACGCCGGCTTTTTCTTGGGTTGCAGAGCTGTCTGGAGGACTGGGCGACGGTGGGGGCCAACACGGGCGCGTCCAGCGGCGCCGGAGGCGACTACGCCGTCATGGACTGCCCCACCTGCCGCCGCCGCACGACGTACAAGGTGAGCGTCGGCGCCCGCTCGCTGCCCAAGAACTACGAGCTGCTGCGCGTGCGCCAGGAGATCGAGTCGTACACGCAGGCGCAGCTGCAGCGCCTCAAGGAGGCCTGGTACGCACAAGTCCAGGAGAAGGAGCAGCTCGCCAAGGAGGCCGAGGAGCACGCGCGCGTCGCGCAGCGCGAGTCGGTGCAGGCGTCCCAGCGCGCCGTCTTCCTCGCGCGCCAGGTCGAGATGAACGAGCAAGAGAAGAAACGCGCGCAGGAACTGGCCGAGGAGGCGCGCCATCGCGCGCTTGTGGCATCCAAGCAGGCTGAAGCGCTCCAGGCGGAGACCGAGCGGCTCAAGCAGCGCCTGCAGCACGAAGCCCAACAGCTTGCGCGCGTGCAGAGTGATGCGACGAGTGCTGCTCAGGTAGCCCAAGAGCTGCACAACAAGGCTGAGAATCTGCAGCGCCAAGTGGACTGTGTACGAGCTCAGCTCTCTCTTCATGCTGGACGTCATGATCCTACCAAGCTCGTGGTGCTGGTTGGTGAGCCGACGACGGTCGGTTCCTGGCTTCTCCCGTATACGCGGTACGCTGTTCTTAGCGTTGCCACTGACAGCATGACGAATGGGGCGGATGCGTCGACGATGGACCCGTTCCGAGTCGCGAAGACGTGGACGATGATGCGGCAGGTTGGAGAACCTACAGCATGCGTCAAGGTCTACCGCCGCTACAGCGACTTTTTGTGGCTTCACCACGAGCTCCAGCGAGAGTTCCCGTTCGAGCTTGTGCCGTGCGTGCCAGGCAAGCAATTGTTCTTCAACAAGGAGAAGGAGTTTGTTGGCGAGCGCATGCGTCTGTTGCAAGCATTCCTCCGGGATGTCCTTCGCGTCCCAGCGCTCGCAACAACCGAGCAGGTTCGCGCGTTTTTGCTGGCGACCACGGAAGAACTGGAGCAGTTGCGTCAGGCGACGCGCATGTTTCACCAAAATGACAAGTTTTCGGTCGAAGAGGATGATGGCGACGTGTTTTCTGACGACCTCGACGGTCTTCCGGAGCACTCTACCAGCAGCGCAAGCTCGACTAACGGAGCGAATGGAGTTTCCACCAGCGCTAGTACCAACGCCTGGAGCGCTTGGGGAGCTGTATCAGCCATCACATCAAGCGCCGCGAAGCTTGTGACGACGACCGGCACTGCTCTCACTGGATTGAGCAATGGCATGACTGGAGCCTCTGCGTCTGGAGGTGCGAATGGATCTGGGGTGAACGGCGGGAGTAACGGATTCCCCGACAGCATTGAGCATGAGCTGTCGAGAAGTCTACTTGCGGATGAGCATGGAAAACTCTCTCCTCTTGCTGAGAAGCGCCGCAAGTACATTGAACTCACGCGGGCATACGAGTCAGCGGCGCAGAAGGGCAGTCAGCTCTCGCGCGCCGAGCGTCAGGAGTCGCACCATTTGCACCGCCTGTGCGAGCTCATGCATGAGATGAATGCTCTTGACCAGTCATTCGCGCGAAAGCGTGGTCGTGGCGCCGCTCCCGAGTCCATGTCTACAACGTGGCGTGACGGCGACAATGATGAAGAAGAGGGTCTCTCGCTTCGCTTCGAGTCGCGTCCGTTCGATGAACGCGCATCGGAGGCGTTCAGCTCGATCTCGCTCATGACGAAGAACAATGCGGACTGCATGGAGTACGCTCTGCTGGAGGTCGTGCGCATGCAAATGCTCGAGCTGGGTGGAATCGAAGACGCATTTTCGCGCGTGCGGGAGCGCGAAGAGCTGCTGAACTCCAACCGAGGCAACGGGGTTTCAACGTCACTGCTCGGGAGTCCGGGAACATCGGACAGTGGGAACGGCAGCTTTGCATCCACTGGCACTTCGAACAAACGGGAAGAGCTTGCTCAACACCGCCGGGAGCTGGAGAAGAAAGTGAATGCGCTGGAGCCCTTGCGAACGCAATTTGTTTTCGACACACTCAACAAAAACTCTCTCGAGATGCTCAAGCTCGTCAAGATGAAGCGCAAGCTGTACGAAGCGAGTCGGAAGCAGCTGCGATCTGGCCCATGATGAAACGGTGGTGCGATCCGAATCGCTGGAAAAGGATTGACATTCGGTAACCGAGTGGTTTTCATAATATCGACGTATTGTATATTGGCCTCGTGCGCTCATGAATTTCATCGATTCCGCAGTCGTTCTTTCACGGGGAGGTACGCCGTGTAGGGTGGCGCGACTTTGGCACTGTATTTCTTCATCGATGGCAGGTCGAATGAAACTTGTGTTGCGCCACTTTTCGATGGCGAAATGCTGCTGACTGTTTGCTCGCTCTGGGCGTGGTTTTGTTCTTCAATAGTTTGTCGACAGAAACTGCTCGGATCGGCAGCGACAATCCTGTTTGCGAGCTCGAGCAAGGCTGCCAGCTTATTTTCAGCACGCTCTACTAACGCTTTGTAGTCGTCCAGCGAGCTGCTGCCATCCGAAGCTGATGCGTGGGCAAACGCTGTTGATAGATCGCTCGCGAGACCTTCCACGTTGTCAACGAGCTCTGCAGCCCACTTCGTTGGCTCGTGACTCGTGTCCTGTGTGGCTGCTATTGACTGTGAGATCGTCTTCGAAGGCGAAGACGCCGGGACCACAAAGCACTTCATCCACGCGAGTTTGGTGCGCACCATCACACCATCGAGCTGCTTTTGAACCGCGACAAGACGCTCCTTGAGCTCGAGTCGCGTCTCAATCGAGAAGTAGTGGGTCGCGTCATCGTCGGCGTCGTGGGGTTGGTCTTCGTGAGTCTCGTCGAGGTGTGTGGCTGACAGCCTTCGCTTTTCCGACACTGCACCGAGCGAGGACTGTTGTCGTCCTAGCCTCTCGCGATGTCCTGTTGCTGCGTCAAGACGACGGGGCAGTGTTCCGACTCGCCCAAGAGCTGCAACTCCGAGAGTTGGCTTGCGGCTCGGAGTGTTTCCGTCGAGCACAATGACGCCGGTGACGGTCTGCGACCGCTTGAGCTTCGGAACGGGTGGCAGCGGAGCTGTTGTCAACAGCGTTGAAGCACTGGGAGGTTTCTCAGCGCCGGTGACGAGCTCGATGAGCTCCATGCTGCAGCGATGGTGAAGAGCCGGCTCAGTGATCAAGAAGGAGAAGGATAGAGGACCACGGGAGTCTGTTTTGCGACGCGCTCGTGGTAAAATTAGCTGCTCACTTGGAGTGGGAGCGGATCCTTTGAGTCGATCAATCAAGTACGTGAGCTCTCGGCGGCGGATGGTGATCGCTTGCTTTCTCCATCTTTGCAATTACGAGGCCGCGACAGGGTGCAGATGGGGCTGCACGCGGGCGGGCACACCGGAGACGGCGCTTGTTCTCTCGTGAGCCCGTGCGTGGCACTGCTCGTGTCCCAAGAAGCCCTCGCGTTGATCAGCGAGGGAGGATGAGCGCGTGTGTCTTCAATGCGCCTGGCAAGATGTGTCGATCATCCATCCTCCGCCGCAAGTGCAAGGTCTCCGGTTCGGGGCCGAGCCCTCGCGACTGTATCAATCCTACGCGTACACGCACGCACCCACATGCTGCATACACACACCGACACGGAGCACGGCGGCCACGATGGGGCGTCTGCGCCATGTGCAGGCAGCCAGCTCTCCCTTGGCGGAGCGTTCGGCGAACATGGCTTCCACCGGAACCGCTTGCAGTGTCGTCGAGTCGCGCGTGGCGGCGAGCGGCTAAGATACGCCGCGAGGAGCTCCGATTGGCCAATTGAAATAAGATAGCGTCGGATCGTCTGGCCCATTTGATTGGCTAAATGTCCCTTGGTATCAAGTCGTCATTGGCGGAAAAACAGACACTGGACAGAAACGGTTCCATATCTCAATACATAGACGAGACAGGCGCGGGTGGGGAACCGGATGTCGGGCGGGGGAGTGAGTGCGTCCTTTTGCTTGCTTGTTGTCGGGGCGTCTATCGGATTGACTGAGGCGTCCTGCAAGTTTCGAGCGTTCAGTGTATATATATAGGTAGGCAGAGCTCGGCGAGGAGTTCTGGCAGTCGCGCTCTCACGCCCTCTGCGCAGCGGCAGTCGGCAGGCAGCCTGCGCTCGCGTTTTCTACAACACGGTTCCAAAGCAGTCGGTTCACATTCTCTCTTTCTGATTGGCCATAATACCTCACTTCAAGCACCGCGATTGGCCAAAACCACAGGATGGACCTTCTTCCATCTGCCAGCGGGGGAGATGCGCCTCGGCGCGCGGGTCACCGTTTCGCGAGGTTGTAATGGGCCGCCCCCTTCCGGCCGCCTTTCTCTCAGAGCGGAGAAGGAAGCGCAGCATTTCCCCCCGCGCCACTCGCCGGACGGTGCGAGCGTCGGCGTCTCAAGGCTCGCGGTTCGCTCGGCTCTCTGCGCGCTCCCACACTCGGGATCTTTCCGACCGACGCGCGTCCTCCGGCGACTCGATCCGATGCAGGCGTGGGCGCCTCCCGACGGCGCGCAGGACCCTGCGGGGCCCTGCCGCTTTGTGCACACGCAGTGCGACAAGGAGCTCTTTACGCGCGAGTACCTGCGGTGCGTGGATGTGATGGCCCCTCTGCGGACGGTGTCCTCCTCGCGGAGACTGACTGTCGCTCTTATTCCCGTGACGACAGGAGCAACAAGGCTAGCGGACACAAGGTAACGGCTTTCTTATCCCCCTTCCTGCGGTTTCTCTCTTTTTTTTTTTGCTAGAAGGACTGCTAACGTGGGGGGTGACTGCCTTGTGTGGCCCAGAACCTGCGCTGCTTCCCGCACTGCTGCGGTGGACACAACCCCAAGAGCTTCTGCGGCTCGGGGCTCATGGTTGAGTGCTTCCTGCCAAAGTGCCAGATCGTGCTTGGCCGCTTCGAGGAGGTGGCCAAACAGCAGAAGCAGCCGCCGGCAGACGCGCTGGACGACAGTCTGGACGACGAGATCGACGCGCTGGTCGACGGCGGCAGCCTCGCGCTCGGCCGCGACTACCCGCGCCAGGAGCTCTTCGATGAGGTCAAGACGCCCGACCAGCCCTTCGGCAAGTGGTTCCGCGGCACCGTCGTGCCCAAGGCGGCTGACCGCGCCTGCTTCCTGCTCAACGGCAACCGCCAGTCCTGGCACTACGGCTGGCAGTCCTCGCGCCTCAACTGCAAGAACCTGCACGTCTTCAAGGTATACTTTTTCAACCAGAGCGAGCGCGACCCCGCGCGCCTCACGTGTGTCGCGGCGCTCGCCTCGCCGGCCTTCCGCATCTCGTCCTCGCGCAAGGCGCGCAAGACCTTCCGCTCGCCAGTTATGAACGGAGACGAGATCGAGGAGGCAGGAGTCGCCATGTCCCTCGAGGCGGACGCCGCGATCGTCGCGCGGATGGCACACAACGGCAGCCCGGAACTGCCAATGCACATGTCGATGGCTGCGCCGGCAGTACCTTCGATCGATGACTTTCTCGGACCTCGACCAGGTGGATCGACGATGCCCGTGTTCCCGATGGCGAACGGCGCGAATGGCATCCCGATGGGAGCGAATGGCTACTACCAGCCGCCTGGGGTAGCTCGCCCTAGCCTGCAGCGACTCGGAACGGAAAAGGATCAGGCTGGACGCGTCCGGAAACGCTTGACGCGGTCAGCATCGCTCAAGTCGGAGTACTACGCGAGTGTCAACTTCCCATCTCTCCAGCAGCAGCAGCAACTGATGTCAATGACGCACCCTCCCCCGCCGATCCACCACCAGCTGCAGCCGCAGCTCGCTTCGTTCCAGGAAGATCGTGCTTCCGTCCCAGCACTACCGAGCATGGCGTTTTTGAACAGCACGACGGCGCCGCGAAGCACCGGCGGCATCACCCGGTCGTCTTCTTCGTCCTTCCACATGCGCCGATCGTCCCTGGCCGCTCTGCCCATGCCAGTGTCGGCTCCGCTTGGTGCTGGGACGACACCCCAGGTTGCGTCTTCGTCTGGCATGACTCGACCTGTGCTCACGCCCATCACCGGCATGATGCAGCTCCGTCTCGAGAGTCCGCACCCGTCGTCAAGCTCGACGACTACGCCAGCCACTCGCCAGCCCCGAACGCGCACCTCCCGCTCGATGTCAACCAACAGTGCGATCCGCCCCACTCCTACTCCCACGCGACTGACGGCTGCTGCGCTTCATCAGCACGCGTACGCATCTGCCAACCCATACCCGTACCGCCGCGATGCGTGGGGCAATGGAGGCAATATGATGGGTCCTGGTGGAATCCCGTCGCTCATGATGATGGGAGCGCCAGGATCAGACGGATACCTCAACCGTAAGCGCAACCGCTCGACAGACTCGGACAAGGCAATTTCTGCCGCCATCGACGCATCGGAGCACATCAAGCCGACGCCGTCAATGTCTCCGTCGCTGTCGCCGATTTCATCTCCAGGTCATACTGGAGCTACGTCCAGCGTAGATGGATCGTACAGCAACTCGCCAATTCAGGCCGGTGCTGACATCATCGACGCCGACATTGAGCTGTTCCGCCGTGCACGAATCCTGCAGCTTGCGTTCACGATTGTTCGTCGCATTCACCAATTTGAGCAAGTCGCCAAGACGTCAGCGGATGCGCCGAAGAAGGTTGTTCGCCACTCGTTTGAGATGCTCACACCTCGGCCGCACGCTGGACAGCCGCTCGTGCAGATTCCGCTGAGCAAGCCCAAGTTGTTGCACTTGTGTTCCAACCTCGTGACCGTTTGCACGCGTCTGGTTCGGGCAGGACTTGTTGAGGACGTGCGTCGTCGTCTCTGCGAGTGTGCCCAGCGTGGAGCTGACGTGCGTGAGGCGTACACGATCCTCTTGGACCTTGTGGACACGGCCGTGCGCGACCAGGTCTCGCGCCTGCCGAAGCACATGCACAAGTCGTGGGGTGACGCCGAGTCGGAGGACGAGGGAGGCGTGTGGGACTTGTACGACATGCTCAAGAGCTGTGAGGCTTGGCTCATGCAAGAGCCGTGGTGGACAGCGCTAGACGTCGATGACGACAGCGACAAGGAAGACGACTCCAAGCCCTCGCTGCCGTTCATGGGGGCATTCCGCGACTACTACACTGCGGTGAAGGACGCAATGCCGTCTCCGCAAGACCAGGAAGTCGCTGTGTCTCTCCGCTCTGCTGCACAGAGTAGTGCTCAGGCGAACGGACTCACAGGCGAGTGGTTCCGCCTCGGAGATGCCGAGGATCATGCCCACCCGATGCCACTACGTGCTCGGCGCTCGACTTCTGCGGCTGCGATGTCGTGGTTTGAACGCTACGTGCACGCGCATATGACAGAAGTATTTCACCTTACGGAGACAGCGACGACGATGACCCTCGCGCTTCCGAACAGTCTAGTGTCGGCTGACGCCGTGTTCTTGCTCCAACTTGACCAGCAGGAGCCGACGGTGGTCATCCCGCAGGACTACTTCCCCTTTGGTTGGGCTCGTCAGCGTGCCATGGTCGCCTACCGCGCCTGGCGAGTGCGCGACATTGGTGACAAGAACGGCAGTGCCGTGGCTGTGCAATTCATGCGCTGGCCGACTGCAAGTGATCTGGATGACTCCGACGACGATGATGACGAGGAGGAAGAAGAGGAAGAAGAGGATGATGACGACGACTCCGATGAACCCGAGGAAGAGCCGAACGCTCGTCGGCAGCGCCAGGCGCGCCGTCGCTGGCCGCGTCGGAGGCGCACCCGCGTTACCATCTACTTTTCCGAGTTCTCTCCCAGCCGCCTTCAGGTACGGACAATCATCGAGACCAGCATGGCTGCACCCATGTCTTCTATGGCTTCCGGCTCGTCCAGCGTCAGCAACGCCTCGGTGGCAACCTCAACCTCCACGTCTCCGTACCCAACCGAAGCCGAGATGCTGCAGTACTTCAAGTCACCGTCGTCATGGGAGCTGCGTGCGCAGACTACCCAGCAGTACGAAAAGCGTGTCTGAAGTACCAACTCTGGACAGTTCGTGGCTTCCATCACGAGATGGTAGCAAACCACCCAACACATTTCTGCAACTGCGAAGCATCCAATTATCAATATCAGCATCAAATACCGCCGACAGTTGCGTGCGTATAGCGAATGATCTTGTTGTTGTCGTTGTTGATGTTACGTGATGACTCCGCTACGCTACTGCTTAGTGACTGGTCCAGCATCAGTACCGCTTTGCGCTGTTGAAACGGTAATTGGTGTAGTCGCAGCTGTCGGTACCACAGCGGGCGGCACTAATCCACCCGCAGGACTGGCGGCAGCGGCAGCCATCGCCAGCGCTTTCTTCTCGGCGGCGGCAGCTGCCTGCTTCGCTTGCTTCCGCTCCATCTTTTTGAGTGTTGCCATATCTATCATCGCCTTGGCCTTGACGTTGAGCTTGTCGAGGATGGTTGCGTACGGCGTAAACCCCAGATTGTGCAAACTGTCGATCACACTTGAGCCTGAAATGACTAAGCCCGGCGTCTTCTTCTTTCGGGTGGGGTTCTCTAGCGCTGCGTGGTCGCGCGCCTCGCTTGTCAAAAAGAGCAAGAACTCGGTCGCGCACTCTTGCATCAGTGTGACTGCATCGTCGCTGATTTTAATGTCCAGAGTGTCAGAAGCGAAGCGCTGGAGGCTCGGGGTACTCGTGGAGGGGGTCGCTTTTGCTGTAGCCGCATCCTTTTGCTCCTTTGCCGACTCGGAGTCTCCTTCTTGGGTTTCTGGTGTTTGCTTCAGCTTTTCATCCTCACTGGAAACTGATTCCTCTAGCACTTCTTTCTTCACTAGCTGCGCATTTTCGGTTGTGTTTGAATTCTTGTGTGCGTCTGCCACGCTCGAATCCCCACCAGGAAGCACGCGCCGCATGATCTTGGAAATAACTTTAGTTGGAAAGTACAGTTTATCGTCCGCATCATCGGCTGCACCTGTCGTTCGCATCGATAGATCGAGTTCATATAGTCGTTGCGCTTCTCGTGGCGACATTGGACCTGGTCTCGCTCTTGCTACCAGTGCGCTTGGAGTCAAGCCTGTAGCGATGGTGACGCCGTATGTGCCAGGAATCACTGGTGATGGCAGCGTGCGTGGCTTCTTTGCGGCACCTGGAGAAGCAGCAGTCGTATCCACTTGCAAAGCTCGCTTCTGTGCAGATTCAGTGGTGCTAGTTGAGGTCTTCTTTTGAGCATTCAACGCGTTCTGCTTATACAGGAGTTGCGCCTTCAGAGCAGAGTACGCTTGCTCTCTTGCCTCTGGAGGTACTCCTCTCACACTATTGGTGCTGCTTTGCTGAGCTTCAAGCGAAGCAACCGTCTGCGAAATCTTGGCTACAATTGAAGCGCACTTAGTCTGTAGCTCGGCTGTCCACGTGTCGGCGATCGCGAGCTTCATGCGCTGTGAAGCCTCAACAAGCGGAAAATCGCGAGAAGCGAATCGCAGCAGAATCAAATCGGCGCATTGGTGCACCCACTCACTCATCCTTTCGACTGCAACCGCTGTCTCGGCGGTAGTCGAGGCGCTGTTGACCTGAGCGAGCGTTCGCACGAGCGCCTCCATCTGTGGGTCTGGCTTCACAGCCGTCGTTGCGGGTTTTGCATTAGCGCCGCCGTTGGCTGCCGTCTTTGCCTGTGCGGCCGAAAACACGGCATTCAGCGCCTGCTGCTGCTGTTGCTGCTGCTGGAGCACCAACCGCTCGTGCTGCTGCTTTTGCAGTAGTTGCTGCAAGAGCTGCTGCTGTTGCATCACTTGCTGCTGCGCGGCGGCTTCCGAGGCCTGCCCCTGCTCGCGCAGCCGCATGAGCCGCAGTCTCTCCTGCTCCATGAGCAGCTGCGTGCGAATGATCTCTTCACTGCCTCTGCGCTGCGCCTCTGCGCTCGCGGCGGCCAGCGACTGCTGGTACTGCTGCTGCGCGCGCATCTGGAACTGCTGGATGCGCTGGAGCTGCTCCAGCCTGGCCTTCTCGATCTCCTGCGGGCTCATCTGGCCGCTCTGTTTCCCCGACGCCAGCACGCGCTCCTGCAATCGCTGGTGCACGTGCTGCATGCGCTCCTCGGCCGTCGCCGCTGCGAGCGCCGCTCCTCCCTGTTGCTGCTGCTGCTGTTGTTGCTGCTGCTGCTGCTGGAGACGCTGCCAGAGCTCCTGCTGGTGCTGCAGCAGCGCCAGGCGCCGCCGGTAGTCCGCTTGCTGCTGCGCCAAGAGCTGCAGCGCCGCCGCGCTCGAGTCCAGCGCCTCGGCCACCTCGGCGGGCTCGGTCGCTGGTTCAGGCTCCGGCGCAGAGGCGGCGGCGGCGGGAGCGGCCTCCGGCTCAGGCGCCGACGAGGGCGAGGGCTCAGGCGGATCAGCCGCAGGCGCAGGCGGATCAGCCGCAGGAGCTGGAGCAGGAGCAGGAGCTGGAGCAGGAGTAGAAGCTGGAGCTGGAGCAGGAGCAGGAGCAGGAGCAGGAGCAGGAGCAGGAGCTGGAGCTGGAGCTTGAGCTTGAGCTTGAGCTTGAGCTTGAGCTTGAGCTGGAGCTGGAGCAGGAGCTGGAGCAGGAGCAGGAGCTTGAGCTGGAGCAGCGCGTCGAGACGACTGGGGCGCTGGGGCGGCGGCCGCGGAGCCAGCGAGGCGCGGAGAGCGCCGGGCAGCCATGGCGCGCGCGCGGCGTGGCTTTTTTTGGTGTTGTCATGGAGGGATGCAAATATACTCCTCTTTTGTCCTCTTGTGTCTAAATGACTACCAGATAGTCAAATAGAGTCCCAACACGGCCCAAACTACCATACAAAATCCAAGTGAATTCGCAGTGGATCCATCATGACGTCTGTTGTCGGCGCTGTGCGCGTTGTCGGCGGTTCTAGCGCGTCGGCGGCTCTGTGTTGGCGAGCGGAGGCGACTCTGCGAGCGGGTCGTCCGCCAATGTGTCTGTGAGCGGCGGTGAGTCGTCGTCGAGCGGCGCTGGTGGTGACGTGAGCGTGTCAAGCGGTAGCTCAAGCAGCGGTTTGTCTGGTGCGGTGCTCGTGTCAAGCGGCTCTGGAGGCGGTATTCGTATCATCCAGGGAAGCAGCGTCGGCAGCGACGTGATGTTGCAGGGCAGTCTGTGAAGATCCTCGGCGCCAGCAACGCTCAGGGCGTGGGCGGCAATGTGACGGTGGATGGCGGGTCGTCGTCCGGCTCTGTTGGTGGGTCTGTGTCTTTGACGAGTGGTGATAGCTTGTCGACGAGCGGCTCTGTGGTGACCTCGACGCTCGGTGCTGCGAGCAGCAGCAGTAGCAGCAGTAGCAACGTGACCGTGACGAGTGGCGATTCTGGCGTGTCGAGCGTGTCCGTACGCATTCGAAGCGGATCGTCGACGTCGTCTGTTGCCGGCAAGATCGAGGTCGAGGGCGGATCTTCCGTGAGCGGCAGCGGCGCGTCCATCTCTCTGTCGAGTGGTGCGTCATCGAGTGGCGCGGGCGGCAGCGTGAGCATCCTGAGTGGTGCTAGCGAGTCGACGACAAGCGGCGTGGTGAGCGTGGGTTCAAGCGCTGTGATGGGGGCCGTGGAGAGCAGCGTCTTGCGTGTTCCAAATGGCTTTGCATCTGGTGGTGCGTCCAGGTCGGTGTTGATCACGCCGGGTGCGTCCAAGACTGCTTCTGGCGGTGTGGTGAGCGTGTCTGGCGGCTCTGGCTTCCTATCCTGAGGAAATGTGATTTTCTTTAGCGGCGCAAGCAGCTCAGCGTCCGTCGGCACTGGCGGGTCTTTGCCGGTGTTTGACGGCGCAGGATCGATCGGCGGCGGCGTGAGTGCGTCGGTCAGTACAAGCTCTTTGACTACCGGTGCCTCGATGCGTGTGTCGAGTGGTGCGAGCTTGACGACGAGCGGCGGTGTGTTCGTGTCAAGCGTAACTGGCGCGAGTTCCGGTGCGGGGACGCTGTTGGGTGGCTCTGCCAGTGAGCAGCCTCTCTGCCGGGGCTATTGTCGTGTCGGTGGGCTCGTCCATTGCGGACGGTGGTCGCATGGCTGTCTGGTGATTCGAGCTCGACGGGGGTTGCTGGAGAAGTCTTGCTCGCTGGCAGCGCGAGCTCAGTGAGCACGACGTTGACGAGCTCAGTGAGCACGACGTTGACGAGCTCAGTGATCAGTGGTATGATATTCGTGGGTCGTTCTATTGCTGGGTGCCATGAAGTCACCGTGTTCTCTGTGTCGGGCCGCAGCTTGGAGGAAGCATGATGGCGTTGATTGCAGCTAGCAGAACGAGCACCTGTGAATTCTGTTGGCGGCGTGTTGCGAAAGTGGCAGGAGCGGCGACGGCATGCCCAGACAGCAGAAGCAGTGAAGCGCCTGGGAACGTTTACATCCTGGGCAGCATTCCAATGGCCAGTAGTGTTGCCATTGCGAGCAGCAGCGGTGGTGTGTGTGGCAGTCGAAAATACCAACAGTGAGAGACTGTCAATCGGACCGACATTATGTGAGGCCCTGTTGCGATCAATTTCGTTGACTGCTCACACACGTGTCGTACCCTTCTTGCGGAAGTATTTTCAGCGATTCAAGTTGACGCAAGGCGCGGTCGAGATCATGCAACTTCGCGATTGCCAAGACCGCAACAGTTTGCGGAAATCCAAGCAAACGGTTTGCTCAGTATTGAGCACTTTCGAGCGCTGAGAGATCTCGTGTCGAGACGCACAACACGTCTAGATAAAGTGCTCAAGTCCATGGACGATACCTTTCAGAGTTTCGTACTCTACGGTGCCAGCATCGGCAAAGCGAGCATTCCTCTACATGCAGTAGCCACGTACATTTTCTTTTGCGCATGAACATGTACGAGTTCGTGCAGTGTCGGGCCTAGCTCCATGTTGGCGTCGGCCGTGACGTGCAGGGCATCACTCGATTTGACTTGCTGAAGGTCGGCGGGAGGTACCACGGGATCAGCTCCCTCGGCCCAATCCGCAGACGAACCGATACCCTGACGGATGCCTCTTTTCCGCGTCAAGTGTGGCAGGTGTATCAGTCCCAGTCGCGCTGCATGTGGAGGGCTCTCCGACTCTGAGCGGGGCTTCGCAACACTTGGAGGTGATGGCTGGCTGATGCTACTCGCCAACTCAACTAAAGAGCGCTGGCTGGTGGAGATAAGCAGGTAACGTCGACGCGTTCCCATGGCGTTTCTACGGTTGAGGTATCGGCCGGCCTGGCCTTGTCATGGAGCAGAGTGGCCACGGCGGGCGAGCAGCTGACCAGGGCGGTCGCTTCGCTTGGGACCGTGGTCTTCTCTCTGGAAGAACAGAGGAGGCCAGGTGCTCATTAGCATCTCGACTCGCGAGCTCATCGAGTGGCTGTGAGTATCTCGATGGAGCTCTGCAGCCACGTCTCCAAGAGCTCGAGTGAATGCATGGTCTCCGCTGCAAGACACAATCATGGCGGTCGGTCGCAGTGATGACAGTGCGAATTGAAGCCCGCGGATGGCCCCAGAAGCCGAGTGGGACTGACGCCTGCTTCCCGGCAGTTGGGATCAGAGCGGACACAGCGAGGGTGAAATGGTCGCCAACGCCACGTCAGTGCCCTCCTGATGTCGCCATCACGGCCACCCGTTGACTCTGAGCTCCTCGCTGCATGGCTGTCATTCCCCAATCCGCCAAGTCCACCATACTGCAGCTCGCTCCTGCTTTCTGGCGCAATGCTCCGACCGGCCGACCTAGGAGTGACCGCTCCAGCGCTAGCGGTGGCAGGCATCCTGGTGCTCGCGGGTGCTCTGGTGCTTGGAAGCGGGGAGCGCAAGATACCGAGGAAGAAGAGTGGCGAGCCGCTGCCTCAGCTCGCGTCGACGCTACCGCTGCTGGCCAACACGCTCGACTTTATGCGCAACAGCGCTCGCATGCACGACTGGCTGTACGAGACGACCATGAGCTTTGGCGGACAGCCGTGGATGCTGCGGATCATTGGGCAGGCCCCTATCGTCATCCTGACGAGCCCCGAGGCGATCGAGGACCTCGAGCGCACGCACTTTGAAAAGTTCGTCAAGGGTCCACACATCCGCGATTTCGTGCACGACCTGCTGGGCGACGGGATCGTGAACGCTGACGGCGAGCTTTGGGCGTTCCAGCGCAAGACGGCCATGAGCCTCTTTAGCTCGCGAGCGCTGCGCGAGTCGATGGCTGACGTGATCCACAAGCACACCATCACGCTTGACGCCATCCTGGAGTCGGCTGCTAGCAGCCAGAAGAAGATCGATGTGTTCAAGCTGATGCATCACTTCACCATCGAAGCGTTCACCGAGATCGGCTTTGGCCTTGAACTCAACACGCTTGGCTCCGACGAGCCGAATGTTTTCGAGACTGCTTTCGATGACGCACAGCACGCCATCATGTCCCGGATGCAGCTTCCAGTGTTCGTGTGGAAGCTCCAGCGGCTGCTAGGTGTCGGCAAGGAAGGACTACTCCAGCGGTGCATGGGCAAGGTGAACGAGACCGTGATGGGGATCATCCTGCAGGCCATGGCGAAAAGTAACGAGGCCAAGAGCAGCACAGATGCCACAGGCGGG
The DNA here is from genome assembly GCA_024867545.1 of Phytopythium helicoides. Classification (NCBI taxonomy): domain Eukaryota; phylum Oomycota; class Peronosporomycetes; order Pythiales; family Pythiaceae; genus Phytopythium; species Phytopythium helicoides. Next base: position 19,933 of record JANFNE010000008.1, on the reverse strand, counting down.
AGGAAGAAGGATCTTGTGACGCTGTTCCTCGAGAGCGAAAACTCGAAAGGCAAGCTCACGCCGGAGCTGCTGCGCGACATTGTGCTCAACCTGCTGCTCGGAGGGCGAGACACAACTGCTGAGACGCTCAGTTGGATGCTGTACGAGCTCAGCCGGCACCCAGAGGTTGAGCGCAAGGTTCGACGAGAGATCGCTGCAAAATTGGGGACGAAGCTGAAGGTGGACAGTCGCATCGAGACCGACGAGCTCCAGAAGCTGACGTACCTCGAGGCTGTGCTGAAGGAGACCTTGCGGCTGTATCCGCCAGGAAGTTGGAACATGCGCTACTGCAATGAAGACACGGTTCTGTCGGACGGCACCTTTATTCCCGCAGGGAGCAACGCGTCCATCTGCTCGTACACGACAGGCCGCCGCATTGACGTGTGGGGGCCGGACGCCGCCGAGTTTAATCCCGAGCGGTGGCTGGATCCCACGGACACGAGCAAGCTGATCACGGTTTCCAATTTCAAGTTCAACTCGTTCTGGGGCGGACCACGCATGTGCATCGGGATGAATCTGGCCATGATGGAGATGAAGACGGTGATGGTCAAGATGCTCAGCAAGTTCCACCTGGACGTGGCATCAGGTCAGGACATCACGTATCGCCACAGCTTCACACTGCCGCTCAAGAATGGTCTAGTTGTCTCCGTCCATCACGTCGAGGAATGAGTGAACTTTTCGAATGAACTTTTCGAATGAACAGGTTTTCGAATCGATCGCAGAGGTGTGATATCTGAGTATTGTTCGATGAATGCAGCTGAAGTTTTGCCAGCGTGGCAATGGCTACACACATCCACAACAGGCCGTCTTCATCGCCGCTGTCATTCCACAACTCGCCTTCTCCCCCTCGGATCTCAAGCCACGATGTTGCTGTCCGATCTGGTTGGGCTTGTCGGGGCCTTTGTGGTCGCAGGAGCGCTCGTGTTGAGTGCGATAGCGTTCAAGGACAAGTCTCCAACAACCAAAGGCGGCGAACCTTTGCCAAGACCGGAATCGACGCTTCCACTGCTAGAGAACACACTGGACGTGCTGGTAAACAAGTCGCGAATACACGATTGGATCACGGAAACTAGCCTGAAGCTCGGTGGGCGACCATGGTTACTGAAAGTGCTCGGTCAGCCCAAGGTGATTGTGCTGTCGACTCCCGAAGCGTTTGAGGATATCCAGCATCGCAACTTCGACAAGTTTGGCAAAGGACCATACCTGTATGACATCTTTTACGACATGGGAGGAAATGGTGTTTCGCTCGTCGACGGGAACCTCTGGGCGTACCAGCGCAAGACAATGCTCAAGATGTTCAGCTCTCGAGCCATTCGAGAGCACATGGCAGTCATCATCAACAAGCACACTCTCGTGTTAGACGAGGTGCTGAACAAAGCGGTTGTAGACGAGAAGGTGGTGGACATTGCTGAGTTGTTCCTCCATTTCACGCTGGAGACGATTGCCGAGATTGCCTTCGGCTTGGACATTCAGTGCCTAGCGTCAGACGAGGTTCATCCGTTTGAGAAAGCTCTGGATGATACCCAGCATTATATCATCAGTCGTTCCCAGGTGCCTACGTTTGTTTGGAAGCTCAAGCGTCTCCTCGTAATTGGCAGCGAGAGAGAGCTGAAGAAGTGCATTGGTGTCGTGAATGAGACGATTATGACGATTATCAAGGATACAATGGCCAAGTCGAAGAAAGAGAAGGAGGCAGGGAAGGTCAGCGAGAGAAAAGATGCGGTGTCGCTCTTCCTGGAGAGCGACGATTCGGAAGGTTTGCTCACGCCCGGTTTGCTTCACGACATTGTGCTTGCGCTAGTCGTCGGTGGTCGTGACACTACTGCTGACACACTCGGGTGGCTTGTGTATTGCCTCACTCAACACCCAGAGGTGGAGAGAAAGATCCGCGAGGAGGTCATCGCCACGTTTGGCCCTCAGCTCGATATCGCCAAACAGCTGAACCACAACAAGCTCAATCAAATGCCGTACCTCGAGGCGACAATCAAAGAAACACTGCGACTCTATCCACCCGGGAGCTGGAACACACGCTACAGCAATGAAGACATTGTGCTCAGTGATGGCACATTCATCCCACAAGGAAGCCACACCCTCATCGGAGCATTCACAATGGCTCGACGCACAGATGTCTGGGGAGAAGATGCGACCGAGTTCAAGCCCGAGCGCTGGCTCGACCCCAAGGATCCGACCAAGCTGATCACCGTCTCCAGCTATAAGTTCAACACGTTCCTCGCTGGTCCTCGCCAGTGCGCGGGCCAGAACCTGGCGATGCTGCAGATGAAAACTATCCTCACCAAGGTGCTGAGCAAGTTCCACCTGGAGCTGGTTCCGGGTCAGGACGTGACGTACCGCGTATCGGTAGTGCTGCCGATTAAGGGCGGACTCAAGGTTCGTGTGCATCGCATCTAGGGCGTACATGTACGTACTAGCGTCTCGTAATGCACTTCAACTGGATTTGCATGTGAGCCCAACGCTCCCAACCTCCATGTCTGTCAGCCGTGATGTATGAGACCCTACATGAAGTCTCGTCAAATGTGCCCCACCAACAGCCATGAGCTTCCCGCTGGTGCCAAGGAAATAGGATGACCTTCAACACAGTGCAACTCTTCTCTGCGGGAAAACGGGCGTGGCGCGCGGTCAAGAAGGTCTTTGAGGCACGCTCTTCCCCATCCGATGGGAGCGCCATATCCCATCAGCCACCGCCCCGGAGGCCCCTGCCCGCTCCATGAGGCTCCCATCGGACCTCGCGCGATCTGGCAGCCTGCCTCTCGTCGGCGTGCTCGCCGTAGCTGGGGCTTTGATTCTTGTCGGTACCCTGCGCCAACAGAGAAAGAGCCCAAGGACCAAGGACGGCAAGCCGCTCCCCACGCCTTCCACGACGCTACCGCTGCTCCACAACACTCTCGACTTCGTGGACAATGCTGCGCGCATGCACGACTGGATCTGCGAGACGACTCGGAGCTTTGGGGGACAGCCGTGGCTGCTCCACGTCGTTGGTCAGCCAAATATGATCATCCTGACGAGTCCCGAAGCGTTTGAAGACGTCGAGCACCGGTTGTTTGGCAAGTTTGGCAAGGGACCGTTCCTCCACGAGTACATGCACGACCTTGGCGGGGACAGCATGGTGTTTGTTGATGGCGAACTATGGGCGTATCAGCGCAAGGTTGCAGCTAAGCTCTTCAGCACGCGCGCGGTTCGGCAGCACATGAATGTGATTGTAAACAAGCACATCGCAGTGCTTGGCGAAGTCTTCGACAAGTATGCGAGCAGTGGGGCAGAGATTGATGTGGCTGAGCTGCTACTGCGACTCACCACCGATACCATCAGCGAGATCGCGTTTGGAGTCGACCTCAAGTGTCTTCGCTCGGACTCGATCCACCCATTCGAAAAAGCCCTTGACAACGGCGCAGATGCCGTAATGAAGCGCATGCAGCTCCCGACGTTCGTGTGGAAGCTTCAGCGCTTGTTTGGCCTCGGTCTTGAGCAACAACTGAAGGAGAGCGTGGCCATCATCGACGAGTTGGTGATGGGGATCATCAACCAGGCGATTCTAAAATCTCAGGATGCGTCTACGAAGAGCAAGGACGCGATCTCCCTGTTCCTGGAGAGCGAGAGCTCTGAGGGAAGGCTTACCCCCGACCTCCTTCGTGATGTTGCAGTGACGTTGCTGATCGGAGGACGGAACTCGACTGCTGAGACCACTAGCTGGTTGCTTTATCGCGTCGCTCAGCGACCAGACGTGGAGCAGAAGATTCGACAAGAGATCATTGACAAGCTCGGTGCCCAACTGGTCGCAAGCGACTCAATCAGTGCTGAGCAGCTTCATCAACTGACGTATACTGAGGCGGTGGTGCGAGAAACTCTACGCTTGTATCCTGCTGCGAGCTGGAACATGCGTTACTGCAACGAAGATGCTGTGCTGTCGGACGGCACGTTTATTCCTCAGGGGAGCTACGCAGTCATAGCTCCCTACTCGACGGCAAGACGCACGGATGTCTGGGGCGAGGACGCAGCTGAGTTCAAGCCTGAGCGCTGGCTCGACCCGAACGATCCAAGCAAGCTGGTCAACGTCTCAAACTTCAAGTTCAACACATTCCTGGCTGGTCCTCGCCAATGCCTCGGATTGAATCTGGCGCTGATGACGATCAAAACAGTGGTGGTGAAGACTCTCTCACAGTTTCACCTCTCGCTCTCCGCTGGTCAGGAGAACATTACCTACCGTCACTCGACGTCGCTGCCGCTCAAGGGCGGCCTCCGCGTGCGTGTCCATCGCATCGAGTCGTGAGGGCATCGTCAGTATTGAACTACTCCGTTTTTGAAGATGGCTTTGGTGTTGAGCGGGGTATATTCACTCGCTGCTCTTTACAGGTTCAATCGTTGACCGACGGGCATACCTCTTCTCATGAGGAATGCGGCGAAGCTCAACGATTGAATCTGTAACAAGCAGTGAGTGGATCTACCTCGCGGCGCTCCAAGCAAGCTGTGTAGCGAAACACACTGTTGTAAATTCACAATGAGAGCTCGAAAGTTTCTATGCTCGGCCCTTTTGATCGCTGGATATCACAAGTTATTGATGGCGGCATGGCTATCATAGACTGTAAGAGCGACCTGAAGCTTGATGCGAAGCAACAAGTACTATACGAGCCGAGGGCAATCAATACGAGAGACTAATACATGCAGAATCGAGCCAGTCGAGTCAAGCAGAGGTGTAGCTATTGACAACTATGATGGCGTGTCGGTCACGGTTTCGCTAGGAGGACGCCTTTCTTCCAGTCGCCAATGCATGCATCGAGAACATTCGACAGCGAATGGGTTGGCACTTGCACCTGTCTTCACTATGTTTGTACTGTACGCTTCTCCCTGTGCAGCTAGCAATGCTCTGTCGAGAGCGACCCCCCTCGGAGTTCTCCTGGGCCTCGCTTTCAGGTTTTCCAAGCCCTCAGTTCGCAATCTGCGCGCTAAAAGTCAAGTTCCAAGTCAATAAAGACAACATCCAGCCCACTTCATCGACCATGTTCAAGAAGGTCGTGCTCGCTGCTGCCGGTCTGCTGGCCATCGGTGCCATCCCTGAGGTTGAGGCCGGGGTCCTCGGGATGCTGGCGTATGGCGTCTGCCAGACTGGCTGCAACGGCCTCGCGGTCGTGTGCTACGCCAATGCTGGTCTCGTGTTTGGCACGGTTACCGCTGGGCTCGGAGCTCCGCTTGCAGCGATGGCCTGCAACGCCGCTCTCGGGGTCTGCATGGCCGGCTGCGCTGCGGCAGCTATCTCTCCGACGCCATAGCGATCACTCGTCATGTGATCTGCATCTTGGTAAGGTATCTGCTGACTAACTTGTGCGAGTTCAATCGTTGACTGACGAATGTGCCTATGTCATTTCGTGTCTAGTTTCCCAAGGATGCAGCGTCACTCAATGATTGAACCTGTAAAACGTAGCGAATGGATCTGCTTTACACCCGCTGCAGAGCGGAGTTACGAAGCTGGAGAAACTCGCTGCTCCCCACATTCATGACTGGGAAACATGAAAATGAAAGAAAAGCTTTCATCAAGCTTTGAAAAACTCTTGAACTCCTTTTCATTTCATCAAAGCCCTCTTTACACTCGTTCAACACGGACGCGCATGCCGTCCTTCATTGGCAGCGTGATGGCGTGACGGTACGTCACATTTTGGTCGCCACTTACGACCAAATGAAACTTGAGCAGCGTCTTCACCACCACCGTTTTCATCTGCATCATCGCCAAGTTCATACCGATGCACGCGCGTGGTCCGCCCAGAAACGAGTTGAACTTGAAACTCGACACTGACAGCATCTTCCCGCTCTCGTCCAACCAGCGCTCGGGTTTGAACTCGCGCGCGTCAGGTCCCCACACGTCCGTGCGACGTCCAGTGGTGAACGGACAGATGACAGCGTAGCAACCGGCAGGGATGAATGTGCCGTCGCTCATGACTACATCCTCGTAGCAGTAGCGCATATTAAAATTCGCAGCAGGAAACAGACGCAGAGTCTCCTTGAGAGCAGCCTCGAGATATGTCAGACTCTGCAGCGTATCGATACTAAGCTGAGTGCTGGCATTGATCGAGCGGTCGAAATGGGCTGCGATTTCTTCGCGAATTTTGTGCTCCACCTCTGGGTTATGGCTGAGGCAGAAGAACAGCCAACTGAGTGCCTCCGCGCTGGTATCGCGGCCTCCAAGCAGCAGATTCAGGACAATGTCGCGGAGCAGAACTGGCGACATCTTCTCCTCGGAGTTTTTGCTCTCGAGAAATAGAGACACGATGTCCTTCTTCTTTGGCGTGGCTGACTTTCCCTGCTGTTGGTCTTGAGCGCTCGCCATCGAGTTTTTGATGATGGCCATGACGGTCTCATTCACGAGTGCGATGCATTTCTTCAAATGACCCTCGAGCCCAATGCCGAGCAGACGCTGAAGCTTCCACACAAATGTGGGGAGCTGCATGCGAGTCATGATGGCGTGCTGGGCATCATCAAACGCAGCCTCAAACGGGTGAGTCTCGTCAGACCCCAAACAGCTGAGCTCCAGCCCAAAGCCGATTTCAGTGAACGCCTCCATGGTGAACTGGTGAAGCAGCTTGGAAATGTCTAGCTCGCTTTCTGTGTTAGCTGCCTTCTCCAGCACGGAGTCGAGCGTGATCGAATGCTTGTTGATGATGGACATCATGTGTTCGCGAAGTGCTCTCGAGCTGAAGAGACCCATCGCGGTCTTACGCTGGTACGCCCACATTTCGCCGTCCACGTTGACGATGCCGTCGCCCAGAAAGTCAAAAAGGTAGTCATACAAGTATGGACCCTTGCCGAACTTGTCAAAGTGCTTGCGTTCGACATCCTCAAACCCCTCGGGGCTCGTGATGATGACCATCTGGGGTTGCGCGAGAGTGCGCAGAAGCCACGGCTTGCCATCGAATTTCAGGCTCGTTTCACAGATCCAGTCATGCATGCGTTCTCCGTTGCGAAGAAAATCGAGCGTGTTCTCGAGTAGTGGTAGTGTTGTTGCTGGTCGAGGCAGTGGTTTGCCATCTTTGGTGCGCGGAGAACTGCTTTTACTGGTGGACAACGTGTAAGCTGCTGCGACCAGAACAGCAGTGAGAATGGCGATGGCGAGGTGATCTTGGCTCTGGATGATAGACCAACTAGAAATGATCGATGCTAGCATGGTTAAGAGGAGGAGCTGTTGATGCGGGCTTGTTGGGCAGCTGGGAAGTTTGGGACTGACCGATGGTTGACTCGAGACTACCGAGAAGTGGACTGCTAGTCAATTGAGGGTAGAAAGCCGAAGATTGCTGTGGGCGATATCAGAGCTACAAGGTCACTGACAGATAAGGGATGGAAGTATCCATCGGAAGATGCGGATGAAAGCCAATTGATGACTACCCATCTTGGGGTAGTCGACAAGGTATGATTGATAGCCACAGATTCGGAATGGTCTGATCTGCAGTTTTAGTGGAGAGCGGCAAGACAGCGTGTTGGTCATCAACTTGCACTTAGATTTACTTGCCTCGGATCTATCCGACGTGTCTTCCTCAGTCGCTGTCCTTGGTCGTTGACCCCAGCAGGGTCCGCGTCTGCCGCGGCTCCTTGCGCAGGTCGAACGAGCTCATGTGGTTGCGTCGCTCCTTCATCAGCAGGTAGAACGCCGCGGCCAGGCTCGCGCTCATGATCACCTTCACCACCCACCGTCAGTCCCTCCCCGCCTTCTCCTCCTTCATCCCCGCCACTCCATACCTCAAACTTGAACACCGCCACGGCGGGCGCGACGCGCAACGGCGGGACGCAGGCCCTGAACCTCGTCTCCTTGTCGGCAGCAGCCTCGCGCTCGGCGCCCTCCTGCGACCTTGGACAGCTGAGCTCCTGGCGGTGACCCGTCTCGCGGCAGAAGGTCTCGTCGCGCTCGCTCACGGGGCACGGCAGGCACTCGCTCAACAGGTCGCACGTGAGCCCCGTCACCGGGTCGTACACGCGGTGCAGCGCCGGCTGCCGCGGCTCGCGCAGCGCTCCGTCGGGTTCCTCGGCCGCGTCCTGCGCCTCGTTCTCGGCCTCGCGCGCCTCCTGGCGCAGCGCTCGAGCGCCAGAAACCGCGAGCGGAGCGCTGGGGACGCCGAGCGGTGCGGCGAGCGCGTCGGAGAGCGCGCACAGCGCCGCCAGGAGCGCCAGCAGCGCCCAGCTCTTCATGTTCTCGCTTGCGACGTCGCGGGTATGCAGGCGCCACTTTGGGGCGAGGTATCAATTGCGGCAGGGTATTTGTATTGAAATGCGACATCGTGGGTATTGTATTTATAGAGGTGGATTGCGTAGAGATCTAGGTTTGTGAGAAACGCATTAGAATAGAAAGTATAAGTTGTAAAAGGTGCTGTAAACGGTATGCTGGCCGCGAAACCTGTCCGGCGGCAGTGCGGAACGAAGGCGAGATGGCGGGCGTGGTGCTGGCGACGGCGGGCTATGACCACACGATCCGCTTCTGGGAGGCGGCCTCCGGCACGTGCAACCGCACGGTCAAGTACCCCGACTCGGTGCGCGGCTGCTCATGCGATTACGGGCCTGGTGGGGGCTCTGGGGCCCGAGAAATGGCGCGCTAACCAACAGGCTGCAGCAAGTCAACTGCCTGCAGATCACGCCCGACAAGAAGTACATCGCGGCGGCGGGCAACCCGCACATTCGGCTGTTCGAGATCAGCAGCAACAACCCGAACCACGTGTCGAGCTACGACGGCCACGCCAGCAACGTCACGGGGCTCGGCTTCCAGCGCCACGGCAAGTGGATGTACTCGTGCTCGGACGACGGCAGCCTCAAGATCTGGGACCTGCGCGCGCCCGGGTGCCAGCGCAGCTACGAGGCCGGCGTGCCGCTCAACGCCGTCGTGCTGCACCCGAACCAGGCCGAGCTGCTCGTGGCCGACCAGAACGGCTGCGTGCGGCTCTACGACCTGGCGGCCAACGCCATGGTCACCAAGTTCGCGCCGGACGGAGACAACGGGCTGCGCTCCATCGACATGGTGCGCGACGGCAGCATGTTCGTGACCGCCAACAACCTCGGCAAGGTCTTCTTCTACACGCCCGAGCCGGCCTCGCCCGACCGGTGGGAGCTGCGCCACACGCTCAAGGCCCACAACGAGTACATCCTCAAGTGCAAGGTCAGCGCCAACGGCAAGCTGCTCGCCACGTGCTCGGCCGACAAGCTGGCCAAGGTGTGGAGTATGCCCGGCCCCACGAGCGGTCCCGGTAACGAAGCCAAGCTCGTGCACACGCTGCAGGGCCACCAGCGGTGGGTCTGGGACTGCTCCTTCTCGGCCGTGTCGTCGTACCTCGTCACGTGCTCGTCCGACCAGAGTGCGCGCCTGTGGGACCTCAGCCAGGGCGAGGCCATCCGCCAGTACAGCGGCCACCACAAGGCCGTCATCTGCGTCGCCCTCAACGACTCGGTCGCTGACTAGTGGGGTGGATGTAAGGAAGAGATTTGGTGTGAGGTGTCGAGGTGGTCACGGATGGAGATCTTGCAACGCCGAGAAGAGGACAAACAAGCGGGGCGCTCAAAGAGCCACCTTCTCGCTGTTGATTGCTACGACTATGGTATAAATGAAGAGAGAGAACATGCAGCAGCCTTGCGTTCCCCCCAACCGCTCCTGCTTCAGGCGCAGCATGGGGGGGAGAGCTCGGATCTACCTCAGGTGAACGTCTTCTTGGTCATAATAGCGTAGAACTCCTCGGCGTTGATCTCTCCGTCTTGGTCCGTGTCGGCGCGCTCGATCATCTCAAGCAGCTCGGCGTCCGTCATGGTCTCCCCGAGCTCCTTGGCGACGCGCTTGAGGTTGCGCAGCGAGATCTTGCCCGTCTGGTCGTCGTCGAACAGGTTGAACACCTTCTGGATGTCCTCGCGCGAGTCCTTGTCACTCTGCAGGCACCAGCGGGTCAGCAGTCACGCTCTCTACTCCCCTCTACCCCACAATCGAGCGAACCGCACCATCTTGGCGGTCATCATGTCGAGGAACTCCTCAAAGTCGATGCTGCCGGAGCCGTCCTTGTCGATGTCGCCGATCATCTGGTAGATGGTCTGGTTCTTGGCCTCGAAGCCCAGCGACTGCATGGCGGCCTTGAGCTCCTTCGGGTCGATCGTGCCGCTGCCGTCCGTGTCGAACAGGTTGAACGCCTCGCGGATCTCCTCGATCTCCTCCTCGCTCAGCCCCGGCCGCTCGTACGTCTTGGTGCTGCGCTTCTGCGAGATGCGCCGCGCCATCTCGCCTGCCTGGACAACTGGACGACCTGGAGGCCTGGAGAAAGCTGCTGGAGCTGCTGGCGCTGCGGCTGGCGCGCTGCGGAGCGTCGAGTGAGGCCCCCTCGCGTCCCTTGCTCGGCAACGTCCGGTCGGCTCGAGATGAAACCTCCCTGGAAGGTGTTGATGTCACTGCCTCGCGCGTGTGACTGTTTCTGTATTTATAATTTCAGAGGGATCGGAATCGTGTCAGTTCGGACTATACAATCGCAGAGTCACTTCTATAAACCATCAAAATCAGAATGCGACTTTTTGACGGAAAAGAGCATACAAACGCTCAGTCAGTTTGGTGCATCACCTCCTTCTCGCCATTCTCGCCGGCCCTTCCAGCCGGGCCATCTCCACTCGCGACTTCGCTTGCTGCAGCCGCGCCCTGACGCCCCAGCGGACGCCCGCGGCGCTCGCCCCCTCGCCACTCGCCTCTCCTGCTCCCCCGCTGCCCAACGAGCCCACTCCCGGCTCCTAGCTCATCGCAGGGCCCGAGCTATTAGCGCCGCAAGCCACCGTCATATAATTAGCGGAGTCGCCCACGCACATGGAGCCCGCTCCAGCTCGCGCGGGCGCGACGCGCGCGTTCGCGTCGGCCAAGATGGCGGACGCGCAGGGCTACTTCCAGCGCGTGGTCAAGCAGGAGCTCCAGGTGCTGCTGGCGCGCGGCGTCAAGCGCGAGGACGCGGTGCGAATGCTGCTGCACCGCATCGTCGAGTCCACCGACCCGCCCGAGCCCGCCGCCGTGCGCGGCGTCATGCGCCAGTTCCAGATGAATCACGACGACGCCGTGCGCGCGCTCATCGTCAAGCAGGAGCTCGGAAGACTCAAGCGCAAGGGCATGGACTCGTTCGCCGCCATCGAGGAGCTCACGCGAAAGATGCAGCGCATCTCGGTGCCCAGCGACGGCGACGAGGACTCGTCGGCGTCCTCTTCGTCCCCATCTTCGTCGGAGGGCACAGAAGACCGCTCCCCTGCTGACCAGGACGCGCCAGCCGACGAGGAGAAGACGCCAGCAGTGGCTCATCAAGAGACTGAAGAAGTAGCCGAGACAACAATCGAAGAGATGAAGACAGAAAGTGCCGACGTTCCGGCCAAAGCAAGTGAGGCCTCAAAGCCAGACAGCGAGGTTGAGAACCGGCGTGCAACCGCTGTTGGAGAGAAGGATGTGGAGAAGCACCTTAATTTATCCTCTCTGTCACTGTGCCAGCGCATCGACAAGGTGTCGATCTCAGCTGCAGCTGGCAACACCGATGGCTCAGATATCGGGGTGCCAAGCTCCAGCACAGGAGAGAATCTAGACGCGACCCGATCTCCTCGCGCAACTACGCGACCTACGAACGTAAACGCATCCACTCCTCCGGCAAGTCACCGGCACGGACGTAAACGCCGGGCTCCATTTGGACTCCACACCCACGTGAGCTCGACCCCAAGCGAAGGCAGCATTAGCCCCGAGCGCCATGTTTCCCATGCATCGCCTTTTACCCACGACGCGTATCCGAGCGTCAAGAAACAGAAGGTTCGTGAAGTAGGTGACAACTTTTTGAAGGTTATTTCTCGGAAGTCGAAGGTATCGTCACAGCCGACGTCTCCCACCGCGAGCGAAGGGTCCAGCTTTCGCACGTCAAATGCAAACAAGCTGGGCTCTAGCTCTCCAGAGAGCACAAGTCGAATTGCCAGCAAAAACCTAGTCAAACGTCCTCGCCCAGTTTCTGGATCCATCGGTGACGACAGCGAAAGCGAGTCGCCGACGCTGGAGGACGACGACATTTTGCTCATTCGGCACCTGCGGCACCGTGTAAAGCGCCAAAAGGCCAGCGAAAACCACCCGAGCAGCCCCAGCTCTTCTAGCAGCAGCAGCTTTCGATTACAAGCAGCGGCACCTGCGAGCCCGTAATTATTCGCGTGCGTCTTCAAAGAAGCACGCGCGCTTATATCATTGTGCAGCGCGGCAAGAAGCTGCTGCTGCTGCCTGCTCCTTCTATTTGATGATGACGTTGCAGCATCCGTAGTACGCTGTCTGCCTCCCAGCTCACGTCCAATGAATGGATCTGTTCGAGGGCTGTGAGCAAGTGGGAAAGAGAAGTGTGCATGACCTCTCATTTTCGTGCTTTCAATGATAGTAGGTAGCTAGAACCTTTTGTAGTAGACGACAACACTCAAGAAGAAAGTACAGTGACTGCTTCCAGAACACTCAACAGCACAGTGTATTTCTCGTTTTTCACTTCTCCCAGAATGGATGACATTACTATCGTTCAATCACGGAAGTGACGAGTGTCGCTCGGGCGGAGTGTCACGCCGCGCACCTTTAGCTCGTGTTGCAGCATGAGGAACTGTGAGACAGGCACTTGCACAGCGCGGCTGGCTGTCAGCGCGCATGCTTCAAGTGCTTTCTCACACGCCATAGTCACGCGTCCATCGTCATCAGCAGCGTGGGGTAGTAGCGATGAGTCTAGATCGTATACCACACGAGCCGAGCGAGACGTAAGCAGTGCTCGCAGAGTTTTGTTTTTGCGAAGGAAGCACACACGGAGAAGTGCGTCAAAGCGCTGTTGTGATATGGCGAGCAGTTAGACTCATTGGACGACCATTGCATCAAGACTTTAGCAAACATACCTGAAAGAAGAGTGGGTCACTCGTAAGAGATTCAAACTCGCGAAGAAGCGAGTTTCCACTGCCCGAATCACTTGCGTCGTCTCGAGGAGTGAGCTTGATGACTCGTGAGTCGACTTTGGGCGGAGGCATAAAGAGACCGCGGGGCACTGGTACGACCGACTCGACATCCGCGATCAGCGCAGTGTTGACACTCAGGCGACTGTAGTTCTGCTCCCCCGGCCTTCACCCATTGCATCCACATCATTAGCATACTCATCATTATCAGTGCAACAGCCTTTTGCAGATGCTCACCTTGCCAGGAGCCGCCTCGCAAACTCCTCTTGCACGAGCAGCACAGCGCAGCGCATGGTCGACGGGTAGCGGTGCATGTACGTGGTCAACCGAGACACAATGATAGATGAGAGCTGGTACGGGATGTTGGCCACGCACGCGTCGAAGCCCTGCTCATCTTCCTCCGACGCCTTGGAGAACTCAAACTGCTCAAAGTCTCCCTGCTCGACTGTCAGTCGGTCGCTGATGCGCGTCACGACAGCTCCATCAGCGCCCTCCAGGTTCTTCACCTCACCCCCCTCATCCCCAAACCGCTCTTGCAAACGCTCAACCATGCGCGCGTCGAACTCAACCGCGTGCACGTGCACATGTGGCGCGGCGTTGAGCAGCGCCGACGTCAGGTTTCCCGTCCCCGGACCGATCTCGAGCACGCGCAGCTTGGCGTCTTCACCGCTGCTCTGCTTATTCACGTTGAGCAGCTCAGGAAGCTCAGCGGCGGCCACGATGCGATCCAGGATCTCGTCCGACACCAGCAGGTGCTGGCCGAGCTTGCGCTTGAGGTGCGGCGTGCCGCGGACGCGCGCTACGTTGCTCGCCTTCCTGGCTGCGCTGAGGCGCCGGAGAGGCGGCGATGGAAACGTAAGCGGCTGCAGAACCTGCTGGAGACCTGGAAGAGCGCGTGCGAGCGCTGTGGAGCGTGCGGGGAGCGCCGAGAGCGCGCGGGGGAGGCGGCGCATGGCAAGCATGTCGACGAGCGGAGGCAACTTGGAGGATTTGATTGATTTGATTGGCCAGAAGGAGAGCTTTTGAGAAATGAGAACTGATGATCTCTCACTTTCAGCTGATGCACTGCATCATGCAGGTGCTGATGTTGCGATTGAGGTACGACGTGAATGACGGAGGCGGAGAAATGGCTGACAGGATGGACGCGATGGCTGTTGAGCATCGAGGACGGATCTGCTAGCGTTGTCAAGAGGTTGAGATGGAGGTCGATTGTTGAAGGTCGAAATCTGGCAGCGACACGATTGAAAGATGAGCGATGAAGAGTTTCAAATCGCTCGTCACCTCACTCAATGACGCTGCTGATCACAAATCGTCGCTGCCACGCACATCAGACAAATTGTAAGCAGCTCACACTGACAGTCGCTGCAATATTGCCGATCTATCATTCGTTTCTCAGAATCACGGAACGCTTGGTTGGGGTTTGAACGCCACAGCAAAGTTGCCACGTCAGCTGCCTCGTCAATTTTCTCTTCGCACATTACCTCGAGGAGTCAGATGGATCCATTGGGGTGTCTTCACCATCTTCTTCCTCGTTGTTGTTAATGTCCTCCATTGTAGCAGGCGGAAGATCAGCCAACTGCACAGCCGCCGAGAGCCCGGTGCGTTGATTGACCTGGGCTTGCAAAAGTGACTAGCTCCACCTCACACAGCTTTTGCACTGTATGAGCGCTGGCACCCGCGTTGCAGGAGCATCTTCCAGTCACTAGCGAAGAGATATCATCTCCATTGACAATCGCTTTCAGAACTGCGACTCCCAGTCTGAAACCTTCAATCTTGAGGACGCAAACTCTTCGACCAGCTCCGTCGGTTCCCGGGCAAAGGGCGAGCCAGTAGAAGTTCCAGTGATCTCCCATATCGGTTGAGATAGCGAAAACGGGGTCGTTAGCATAATGGTCGAGGACGATGAGTTGACCGATAGCCTGCGCATCGACGGACAAGTTGGTTGAAGTCATGGATTTCTTCAGTTCCACGGCAACATATGCGTTCCCGAGTGACCAGCTCTCCTCGCCAGCATCTGCGAGGATCAACATGTCAATTATCCCACGGAATGGAAGTTGGTGACGATCCATGTGAGCACTGAGTTTGAACTCGGGGCGATGAGTTGCTATCTCCATCTGGTCGCTGACTGTGGGAACGAACGTGCGAACGTGCCTTCGTTAGAGAAATGCCTGTGA
Source organism: Phytopythium helicoides (assembly GCA_024867545.1). NCBI lineage: Eukaryota > Oomycota > Peronosporomycetes > Pythiales > Pythiaceae > Phytopythium > Phytopythium helicoides. Next base: position 4,784 of record JANFNE010000008.1, on the reverse strand, counting down.
CGGCTCTTTACGCCCACGCCACAGGTATGATAAGATGTCCGAGTCGTCAGGACCGATGGAGCCTTCCACAAGCCTGATTTCGAGTCGCTCATGACCGAGCTTTCGCAGAATGATTTTCTCGTCAGTTAGCGTGATCTCTGACAATCGGAAAGATTCGAACAGAGCTCTATCCAATCGTCCAGTAATCACCGTCTTCATGTCGTCGATAACTCATGTTTGACCTTCCACTGCAGCAATGAGCTTGTCAAGCTTCTCCAGGACTTCTCTTCGAGTGTCGCTATCTCAGCTTGGTCGGGAACCGGGGTTCCGAAATGAGCTGCTTCCTTTCATTGGACTCATCGACAAGACGGGCGAAATCCTCGAACAGGCTGGAGTTGAGCTAGAAGCGATGGTGTACCCCCAGGTAGTCATCATACAAAGACTTCCTATCAAGCAACCTTCCATAGCTACTCTGGTGGTTGATGCAATCCCGTGTCACAAACGTTCGATGGAGAGTGCAGTGCTGCTTCTATCTCAGCTGTTGCGGCCGACTCAGTGTAGATTGCAACGCCACCAGATTACACTGCTGTTCGTCGACATGCAATCCTCCGTCATGCAAGCGTCATGAATTCTTCATTAATACCGTCACCAAATTTCTTTCCTCACTCACTCCTTGGTTGGATTGTAGAAACACTTCCCGGTAGAAAATTCGGCAGATAGTCTATCGGAGTAAGGCGCGGATGTTGACGACCTGGCGGTATAGCTCCGTGGCATTCATCAAGTCGTACCCGATGGAAGGCACAGCGTACGCTAGATCCACTATTCGCCAGTTGGCTCGGTTCCGCAAGTCTGACAGCACGTCGTCCCTGCCAGTACTGGCACCACTAGACTTCAACGTGCAGTGCAACGACTTGGAACCTACCGCACGTTGTGCGTGATGTCACCAAGATGCAAACTTGTAAATCTCACAGCGAAAGATCGTGAACGCGTTAGGCGACCATGACCAGTACAGCTCAGTAGTGAGATTTCCGATGCGATCGTCGCGCACCCAACAGAAGCGAATGTTTGAGCTCTGTGAACAGTAACTCGCAACAAAGACCATCACGAAGATACTCGACCACCACGAACAACCTGTGGCACCAGTCGTAAGGACACCGACGCATCGTTCTCTGCACTGCGAGAGGGCGGTGCACCACGTGCATGCCATTGCCGTCGCCACTGGGAGTTGCGTCGCCATCGTAACGATCCCGGATCCGCCCTGAGCCGAAGCAGACTCCTATCATCGCGCAGCTGGTTGGTAATCAGTGGCAGCAGAGTCCAGCACAGCCTCGCTACCCACTCGATGGCTGTGGAAACGATCCGCAGCCAGCCAGGCAGTCACGTCTCTTAAAGATCGTAGTGTGGCGCACACCAATTCGCAACGGCCCAAACATCTTGCCTCCAGTATGTGTTCAAGTTGAAGTGGTATCTCGCTCTCAGGCGTTTCCGCCTGCCTCTTCGAGCGGCATACAAACTCCAAGTGAGTTCCACCGCGACTCCTCCAACGCGTCGTCCGTTATGAACCGTTAACATCCTTTCGAACACTTTTCCCCGCCGCCAGGGCCGCCACTTGCTTCACTTTGGAATTCGCCTCGCCGACGGCAAGTCTCCGCCCGTCTTCTTATCCTGGAAAGGGCAACCAAAGGGCAACCAGCGGCCCGACGGGAAACCATGGGGGACAAGGCGGGACTGCTGCGCTCGGAGGATGAGGCGTCGCGCTCGGGGTTGCTGCGCTCCGAGGCCGACGCCGAGGTGCCCGCCGTGTACAAGTCGCTCAACTTCCGGTCCATCCAGGACCCGTACACGCACCGCGATGACGACCTGACGTCGCGCTACTCGACGCTGCGCGCTGACAACCTCGACAACATGCTCTCGGGCGGACTCGAACGCTTCTACAAGAAGTTCAACCACCTCTCGCGCAAGATCAACCTGCAGCTGCCCACGCCCGAGGTGCGCTTCGAGAACCTCAGCTTCTCGGTGCAGGTCCCGGCGGAAGCCAGCAAGGACGGCACGGTTGGATCCTACATGCGCAAGGTGCTCACGCCGTGGAACCGCCCGGCGACGGTCACCAAGGACGTGCTGCACCCCATGAGCGGCATCATCAAGCCTGGCTCGATGACGCTTATCCTTGCCAACCCTGGTGCGGGCAAGTCGACGTTCCTCAAGGCGCTGGCTGGCAAGCTGGACAAGAAGAACGTCGGTGGCGAGATCACGTACTCGGGTCTCCGCGGCGACCAGATCGACCTGATCAAGCTTGTGGGTCTTGTCGACCAGACGGACAACCACATCCCGACGCTCACAGTGCGCGAGACGTTCAAGTTCGCTGACCTGTGTATGAACGGACTGCCGGACAACCAGCCAGAGGAGATGCGTGACATTGCTGCGCTGCGCACGGAGCTGTTCATCCATATTCTTGGTCTGATGAACTGTTCGGACACCGTTGTTGGTGATGCGCTGCTGCGTGGTGTGAGTGGCGGTGAGCGCAAGCGTGTGACTGTGGGCGAAATGCTTGTGGGAGGTCAGAGCCTGTTCCTGTGTGACGAGATCTCGACGGGTCTCGATTCTGCTGCGACGTTCGACATCATGAAGTCGCTGCGCACGTGGTGCCGCACGCTTGGTGGTTCATCGATTGTTGCGTTGCTGCAGCCGACACCTGAGGTGGTGGAGCTGTTCGACGATATCCTGATGGTCAACGAAGGACACCTGCTGTACCATGGTCCGCGCACTGAAATTCTGGACTACTTCCACGAGCGTGGTTTCACTTGCCCGCCGCGTACGGACCCTGCCGACTTCCTCATCGAGGTGACGTCGGGTCGTGGTCGCCAGTATGCGAACGGCATCGTTCCTGTCGAGAACCTTGCCGTAACATCAGAGGACTTTAACAACCTTTTCTGTCAGTCGAGCATTTTCAAGAAGACACACGAGGCGATCAGTAAGGGTTTCAATGAGCACTCGTTCGAGAACCCAGAGGACTTCATCAAGGCGAAGAGTGTGGCGAACCTGGCTCGCTCAAAGCAGAAGTCGGAGTTCGGTCTCGCTTTCTGGCCGAGCACGAAGCTTCTGCTGAACCGTCAGAAGACGATTTGGCTTCGTGACCGACCGCTGCTGTGGGGTAAACTGTTCGAAGCTTTGATTGTCGGATTGATCCTTGGCATGATCTTCTATGAGGTCAGCTCGAAGTACTACCTTCGCATGATGTTCTTCAGTATCGCCGTCTTCCAGCGTCAGGCATGGCAGCAGATCACGATTTGCTTCCAGCTGCGAAATGTGTTTTACAAGCAGCGATCGCGCAACTTCTTTCGGACGATGTCATACTCGATTGCCGAGAGTGTGGTGCAGATTCCAGTGAACCTGTCAGTTGCACTGATTCTGGGCACGTTCTTCTACTTCATGAGCGGCCTCACCCGTACGTTCGTGCAGTACATTGTGTACCTGCTGATTCTAGTGGCGTTCCAGCACGCGATTGGTGCCTACATGACGCTGCTGAGTTCGATCTCGCCGAGCATTACCTTTGCACAGGCTTGCGCTGGTATCTCTGTGAGTTTCTTCCTGCTGTTCTCGGGTAACATCATCCTCGCGGAGCTGATCCCGGACTACTGGATCTGGATGTACTGGTTCAACCCTCTGTCATGGGCACTGCGTAGTGTAATGCTGCTGGAGTTCAACGCTAGCCGCTACTCCGGCGGAGCTGGCCACACGAAGCTGCTGAGTTTCTCGATTACACAGGGCAAGGGATACCTGTGGTTCGGCGTTGGCATCCTACTCGGATACTATTTGGTCTTTACTGGTCTCAACGCACTTGCTCTGCACTTCATTCGCTACGAGAAGCACCTTGGTGTAACGGCAAAGTCCAACTCGGATGACGAGGATGGAGATCAGGTCTACGTTGAGGTCAACACCCCGAGCGCTCCTGCAGATAGTGGTCGCCCACGCGGTGGAGGTCTTCCGTTCGTGCCTGCAAACCTGTGCATCAAGGACCTCGACTACTACGTCACCCTGCCGTCGGGCGAGGAGAAGCAGCTGCTTCACGAAATCACCGCTCACTTCGAGCCTGGCAAGATGGTTGCTCTCATGGGATCAACGGGTGCCGGTAAGACGACGCTGATGGACGTGATTGCTGGCCGCAAGACTGGCGGCCGCATTGTTGGTGACATCATTGTGAACGGTGAACCCAAGAACCCTGCCAACTTCAGCCGCATCACAGCGTACTGCGAACAGATGGATATCCACTCGGAGGCCGCGACGATCTATGAGGCACTCGTGTTCTCTGCGAACCTGCGTCTGCCGCCTAACTTCACGGAGGAGGAGCGCATGAACCTTGTGCACGAGACACTGGATCTGCTGGAGTTGACACCCATCTCTCACAACTTGGTGATGAACCTGTCTGTGGAGCAGAAGAAACGCGTGACGATCGGTGTGGAGGTGGTTGCGAACCCCAGTATCCTGTTCCTGGATGAGCCCACGAGTGGTCTGGATGCTCGGTCGGCTCTGATTGTGATGCGTGGTGTGCAGTCGATTGCTCGCACTGGTCGTACTGTGCTTTGCACGATCCATCAGCCTAGTATCTCGATCTTCGAGCTGTTCGATGGTCTTTTGCTTCTTCAGCGTGGTGGCTTTACCGCTTACTTCGGTGACCTCGGCAAGGACTCTGTGACGATGCTGGAGTACTTTGCGTCGATTCCCGGCACGGAGGAGATCCGTCCTCAGTACAACCCTGCGACGTACATGCTGGAGGTGATTGGTGCTGGTATTGGTCGCGATGTGAA